>CM021769.1:32154176-32190894 GCA_011076525.1 Nettapus auritus
ACCATTTGTCTTTCTAGTGCCTTATTTTTAACAGCTCAGGCCAGCTCCGAAGGGACATATGTAAAAACAACGAAAGAACCTAATCTGGCAACTTTTGAGCTCCCAAGACTGAAATAGCAATCCCGATGCAAAACAGCATTGCTTCGTTCACAAGAGGGAGCGACGCCTCCCATCACACAAGGAGGGGATGGAAGGAGCCGGCCACCATGGGCAGCTCTGGTGGGTGATGCTGGCAGGGAGGCCCAGGAACCCATTCATCCTGCAGTAAATCAGCCCCTGGAGATGCGGGGGGAAGTTTGCACAATGTCTGCCCCAACGCCGCCTGGATCTCCGCCAGGCCCGCGAGTCTTTCATTTTCAGGAGTTCACAGATCCCACCTAAGAGTGCCCAATGAAAACAATACTGGATGCAGCCTGGCCTTCTCCCCCATGTCTGCTTCTCGGCCCCTGCACCATGGAGACCTCAGGAAATCATTAGCTGTGCCTGCTAGGAACTTCGGGATCCTAAAGAATTATTCACATTTGATGTGTTCAGAGGTTATGTTGTTTTTTTTTGTTGTTGGTGGTGGTTTTTAAGGCTATTTATAGTTTCTACAGGTTCATTCATTATCTTGATTTATATGTTTTCTCATGTTTGGCCCTGTAGATTAATCATAGCAACATAGGGTTCGAAGGCCTCCTGTGTTACAGTTACCCCAGCCTTTAGTAACTCAGTTGGTTGCAATCAGGCAATTAAGTCATGAAATTATATCTGCTCCCTAATAAATACACGCAAGGGCAGGCCCAGCCTTAACACCCTTACAAGCCAGTTTCAAATGTGGTCTCCAAGATGCTGAAACACACATTCTGTGAATATTTATGGCTGTAGAAGTCAGGCCGTTGCGTGTTTGTGAAGAGTAATCCCTAGACAGGTGTAGTACCAGCCAAAGCAAATTGATTTAGAAATGTCAACATATATTCATAGATTATTTGCCCAGCTCAAGCACTTATAGTAAATGTCAACAGATCTAGGAATAGGGTTCAGGTTACCAGCAAGGAAACCTCCAGCCTTGCAGCACGCACATATTGTGACAGGAAAGAAACACAAGTCTACCAGCCAAAGGAAATCCCCCCGAAGAGGGTGTCAGGAGAGGAAATCCAGTCAAATCCACATCCACACTTTCTGGGGACACTCCACCAACAGAAGCTGTCAGCCTGCAGCACTCCCAGCACATCTGATCCCCCAAGCCCGCCCAAGGTCCCTGTGTTCAGCAGAGTGGATCCCAGCAGCCCAGAGGGCAGACTCCTAGGCAGCCACCAGCCCAAATGAGATGCCCCTTTGGCAAGGTGATGCTCTCCCACCTCTCCTCTCCCACCACAAGCAGCACTTGCCCACATTTCCCCAGCTGACTGACTCATCACCAGGCTGCTGGCCAGGAGAAAGAAAGCCTTTAATGGTAACTTAAGTATGGAGCCTGGGCATACACTGAGGCGGGTCCCTCTTAAATACCCTCCCATCCCTGGAGGTATCTAAGACATGTGGACGTGGAGCTTAGGGACATGGTTCAGTGGTGGACTTGGCAGTATTCAGTTGATGGTTGGACTTGGTGATCTTAGGGGTCTTTTCCAGACTAAACGATTCCATGAGGACTTCGTACAAAGTCACCAGGCCCATCCTGAGTCAACACGCACTCACCAAGCTGCACCATATCCTGACAGGATATCAGCAGTAAACAGTAGGCAAATACTCACGCTTTATCATCGGCTGGTATTTGTTGTTTTTAGAGACCTGCACTAAAATTCCCACTGAAAAAAGGCACACAAAAAAAGTAGCTTCTATTTTCTGCCTACGGCAGAGCTGTGCAAAGAAAGCCATTTCCTTCATTATTATTCTGCACACAAAAATGGTTTGATGATGTGTCTTTTTTTTTGCCCCCCCCCCCCCCCCCTTTTTTTTTTTTGTTTTGTTTTGTTTTGTTTACATCTATTTGCTTAACTCTTGGGAAAAGATTTGTTTACAAATTTATTTTACGGATCCATAAATATCTGTCTCCGCTCCCCAAAAGCGTTTGCCTTTCACAATGTGTGCCTTACCAGGGCACAGTGGGATGAGTCAGAAAGTCCCCCCAACAGCACCAGGCAGAGCAGGCACCCACCTTGGGCACAACGATGGATCACGCACATTGGTTTTGGCAAATGATCATGTACAGCCTTCACATGCAAGCTTTCTGCAAAAAGCACATTCCTGTAAAACCGGAGGCATAAACCTGGAAAGAAAGCAAACCCTCACAGCAGCACTAGAATGACTAAAGCATAAACAACTATTTGCTGGAAATCACTGGCAACATTTGCTCAGCAAAGGTTATTGTTAGAAAATATAATTGATATTAATGTCTGAGGCTATCACATCTGATTGTATCAGCAAAATATGCTATAACTCGCTAATTACTTTTAACGTGATTTTGGTGGCCGAGCAGCCGATGCCAGAGAACAGATTTGTCTTTTTAAGCACAGCAAAATCTTGCCTAATTACAAATTAAGCTCCAGACCGAGGCAAGCTAGCTGCTGCAGCATAGAGTTTGAGAAAGCAGTGCTTTCCCATTTAACTTTGGATGATTCTCATAATCATTTCTCCATGGAAGTAACACTTTACTGAGAAAATAATGCTGTTAGCCTGCAGAACATTGCCACGGTACAATAGCAGCCTACTTGGGGCTCACTCGCCACCTGCTTTTCCTTGTTTTGTTTTCTAGCCTCTAATTACTGAGCAGAGTCAATTCCTAATGAGGCAGTTTGATTTCCTGTTTTTCATACTTCTTGAGCCACTTAAAGAGCCAGTCCAACATAAAAGGAACCCTTTTCTAAACAGATTTTAAATTAATTATAATAACCTTGGTGGTTGTTGTTGTTGTTGCTCTGCGTGTGCGCGCATCTGACTTTTCCATGGCTGTGTTTCTCATTTAATGTTTCCACACGAAACAACCTTTTTTTCATATGTGTGTGTGTGTATGTGTTTGCCCCCCCCCAGCCCCCCCCCCAACAATGCAAACTGGAAATTCTTGTCCAGGAAATTGTAGCCACAGAAACACTGTGTCTGGGGCTGAGGAGGAAAAGGTGATGATGTCATGAATAATTGGGCTGTGAGAAAAGATGGAGCATGAATAAGGAGGGAAATATTCTGACGTCTGTCTTTAAAGCTAGAAGATAAACACTTGTTGTGAATGGTACACACTGGGTTCCAAAAGGGCCAGTAGGAAGAAAAACGGTATTGCATGACCACTCAGAAATACATGAATGATGCTAGGGAGGGCTTTCAGCCCTCTCCTAACCCCACTGCACATGTGTAATGCCTCTCAGGTCACATCTCAGGGCTTCCTATGTGGATACCGGTGGCACTGGAGAGCTGCGGCCATTCCTGGGATTTAGGGAGGGTCTTAGTCCTCCTCCTTCCTCTGCTGCCTCCTCCCTCTGTCCCCGCTCCCAAGCCACCAGCCCTGCTCCCCTGCGCCAGTCTCCTGGTGGTGCTGGCTGAGGCCACTTGCAGAGGACACCTTAGAACCTTGCTGCAGTGATGGTTCCCCATCCTTCCAGGGCAGCCAGTCCAGCCCAGGACCATCCTGTTGGGCTGCCTCACAAGTGCACAGGACAGGTAGAAGCTTTGGAAGCTAAATCAGTGTGGTTGTGCCAAGCAACCCCTGGAGTTTCACCTTAGAAACTGCGTATAAATTTCATTAGGGAAAATATCAAAGCAACAAAAAAAAAAAAAAAAAAAAAAAAAAAAAGCAACCTGCTGCTAGAAACAGAGAAAAACCAACCTAAGCTACAGCTCTAAAAATTAAACTGTACTCAGCCGGGGAGGGCTGCATTCCAACCCCACCCAAATCAGAAAGCTGAGAAAACTTCAATGGGCTCTAGCTTCTGGATTATTATTATTATTATGACAGGGTTTTCCTCTCAGGATTCAGACTCTCTCTAAATGGTGGGAAAAAGGGTTTTATACAACCTCCAGTCTCCACATGACAAAGTGACTGCCTATTCCTACAGTCGTCTGAACAGAATAGACGGAATAAGCTATTGTCTGTGCTCAGAAGTCAGCTCCTGCACCAGCACTTGATTGGTCCAGGATGTAGAGGAACAAAAAGGTCATTGAATAAAAGAAGAACAATACTTTTCATGAAACAAATGAGCTTTTGCTAATTTATAACATGTTTGGTTTGGGTATCATATACATCAAAATGATGTAATTAGTGAATGTCATTTTCTGGAGAGAGAGAGCTTCACAAACCCCTAATGATGGGAATTTCCTGCCCCAGGCTGGAGTCTCTGGACTACTGGGGCATCATAAAGATACTGTATTTCACCAATAATTAGAGTGGGCACAAAGTGGAACCCAACTGCGTGACAAGAGGAAAAGGAAAAAGTTCACCTATGGCAGAGGTTAGTTGCACCAAAGGATTAATGAGAGAAACATAACGGAGCAAAAGCTGATTAAAACGGGCACAGTCACAAGCTCAGCTCTCAGGGCACCTCAGTCCAAGGGACACTCAAACATGGACAGAAGCTTTGCAGGTTGTGCAGTACTTTGTTGAACGCATCCAATTGCAAGAGTAGTTTTCAAATAAGAGACCTCAACACGCTCAACAGAAACTTTTCAGGTTTTGGAGCACACAGCCACACTCACAGCAGAGGTGCTCATGCCAAAGGCTATGTTTTCTAGATCTGAGAGGAAAAGCTGCTCTCACAACACTCTTCACTCAAAGGGGAGTCAGAACATCAGAACTACTGGAAATCTCACGTAAGAGACTTCTCTTACTGTCGTTCCAGATTGCACAGGGCCACCTGTACCAGGAATCTCAAGACCCTTGATATTCACAGACCCACTGCCTCACTGCCAGACATGAGTTGTCTAGGAACATAAGGAACCTTCTTGCTAGAAAAACAGTATTTTGCACCCTTTTTTTTTTTTTTTTTTTTTTTTTTCCAAATTCAGCTTGAAACTATCTGCTGGGTGTAGGTTTATCCAAAACCACCAGAAAGAGCAACTGGCTGCAGCAGTTAAGGCCAAAAGACCTGAAAACCCTCTTCAGGTACACATCTGCCCTCTTCTAATAAGCATATCAGCTACATCTGGGAGACTACCCAAAAACACCTCCTTATATCACTTCCTCCAGGTCCTTAAGGCAGTCCTGAGCTGAAAGTTGTTATAATGACAGGGGAAGGAAAAAACAAAACAAAACAAAACAAAAACTTCTTGCACCATAAGGGATGGAGAGACATAGCAAATAGGTAGTGGTCTATGAGATTTGAAGAGCCTGCCAGAAGCGCCGTGCCCTGACCTAGCTGCTCAGACTTAGGAGATTACTATAGAGACCCAGTGTTTTGCTTTCATTTCAGATGTTTCTGACCCTTTCTCTGCAGAAGTGTTGCATCAGCTTCACCCCCTTGGACCAAGGCTCCTGCAGGAGCATGGAGACACTCAGGCTGTCTCAAGAGCAGCGTGGTGTTCTCTTCTGCCCAGAGTTCACTGCCACTCAGCTGCTCCCAAGAGTGGGCAAGGGGGTGGTGAACCAAGCCACAACCTAGAAAACCTTTTCTCATGCAAAAATCCAGTAGGCAGCCTTATGAGGAGAAACCTCCTCTGGCAATGGCCACAATGTTCTCTGAGCCATGTGATAAATATGTTATATTAGTTCATGTTTCTTTCTTCACAGTAATTACTCAGGCACATGTGAAACAATAACACGATCTGGAAAAAAAACTTCCTTCATCATTTGTACTGAAACTTTGTTCTTCATGGCAATTTAAATGTATGTGGGAACTAAAGCCGAAGCCCAAAGGGCTAGTGAATGCTAATCACCGAGTCTCTTCTGCCAGTAACGGGCATGTCTGAGCTGGAAACGTTTAACTGCTAGGGATTTTCACCTCTCTTAGCAAAGGAAGGACACCTCTAAATGTGACATTCTTCTCCCCAGGAAATACCCCTATGTTCTCTGCTGGTCAAAAAGGAAAACACTCCAGTGCAAATAATTTACTTCACACCCGCTTCTTTCCTCTCCTTTAATTTGCTTTTTCAAAAACTCCTTCTGCTGCCAACTTTTCTATCTTTTATGAAGATTAACCCAGCAATTCCCACTTTTGTGAGCAGCTCCAACGGAAATCTGCTAAAAGAATCTCGAGTCAACAAAAGTGCACTCTGATGGGCCCCAGCTGAGCCAGCTGTGTTTCTACAGCTCTGGGGAGAAAAAAAAAAAAAAAAAAGTTTGAATGTCCTCCTTGCAGGTAGAGCTAAGGTGCTACAGCAGAATAGGTGACCGTACATCAGCTGCTCCTCTGTACATACGTCATTGTTTCCGGGCTCTTGGGCACCAGAAGGCAACGTCAGCAGGACACACCATACCCTGCAATGCTGCTGTGTACAGTCCTGGAGGTGAGCACCACAGCCAGGTGAGGGGCAGGAGAAGTGTTTGGGTGCTGCCCTACCTGTTGGCAGCTCCCTGGGGCTCCCGGGTAGAAGGGCAAGCAGTGGGAGAAGACCCACAGGTGTCCCTGTATGGAGTCGCCTGCTCTTACCCCTACAGGGAAGAAGGCTGCAGTGCTTCCCGCACAGCCCGGCCACCACCAGCATGTGACACATCACCCTCAAGGAACCAGGGCAGCAGGTAAAAGGGCTGACTCACAGATCATCCACCTTTTTCAGCAAGCTTCTCACTTACCATAAATGAGTGTCTGCATCACACTTTCAGTTCCTCTAAGTCACTCTCCAGCCTAGCTCTGCATTACCAGATGCCAAGAGCTTGACCGTGACCTCAAGGTAACAATTGCTGCCCACAGCTACTGTAATGCCATGGGCACAATGCAGTGGTCAGGCTAGTGGACTGAGAAGCTTTGTAGGTGGTGAGGAGAGGAGAACTTGTTGTGAAGATGAGCAGCCTACGGCTCCATGTGGTTAGAGACATGTGGGTGGTGATGCACCAAAGAAATGGGCGGCGCTTGTTTATTTCAGTGGTTTCCTGCATTATCATATATGTCTGGACAGACAGAAGCAATAAAGGTGTAATTCAGGTTAAATATTTATTTACTGCCTACTTAGAAAATATGTCACTGAGCTAACTGAATAGTCTCTTCTCATCACAGCAGTCCAAGGTCATACATTACCAGTAACTGCAATTTCCCAAGTCTCATCTTTGGCAGAGCCTGTTCTCGCAAGTGCCTCACCCAGTCACTGCAGTAGATGGCATGGAGGAGGGAGAAAAAGTGAATAGCAGCAAGGAGCAGGAAGGAAAAGTCTGGAAAAGGCATGGGGAAAGAAGATAGGGCAGCGTAAGAGCAACTAAAAGAGATAGTCAAGTAAGTGCACCTACTGTACTAGAACAAAAAAAAGTAAATTAAAAACCCAACTGCAACTGCACTGGGGTAGTGCTATTGTTTTTTTATAGATTCATCCCCCTTCCTGAGACAACCTCTGCTCAGTAGGATGCAACAGCCAAATGCACTGCACGTGGATGGGGAGAAGCAGAAGCCAGCATGATCAGCATGGGGCCAAAAGCCCCATCAGGTCCTTTTTAAGATCTGTGCATCATGGAGACCATTCCAGGCACACAGAGCTGTCTCTGGTTTTGATGTGGAGATTAACATTGGGCATGGGTCTGAGGTTTCCAATAGCTAAGCTCTCCAAAATCAAGACTGGGGATTAAAGGACAAAGATTATTATACAAGAACACTGTGGCCTTCAGAGTATAAACTCCTCAGCACGTTTCTTTTATTTTACAGCTTATGTAATAACCTGATTTGGCCTTTGACCTTTTTGCTTGCTCAGCCTGGAAAGAGGGAGTAGCCACCAATTCAGATTGAACAACTACCAAAACCCAGCAATATAGGACAGCAACCCTTCTGGACATAGCTCTGTTCTCCAGAGGTGTCTCTCATTCCTTCCTCTGCTGCAACATGCCAGAGGATACAAACCCATGGTGATCCCAAGGGCTCAACCCAAATCCCCCAGTCCTCAGAAAGCACTGGCTCAGGCTCCAAAGAGACCTCTCCATCCCCAGGGACACACCTGCCCTCTGCTGAGGTGAGGACAAGCCCCTAGGGAGATCTCATACATTGCATCGGCTGGAAAGCTGGCTGCAAAATCAGCAAGGAGAGAACAGACACAGGAAGGTGAAGTAGGGAAGGGGATAAACCTAAGAAGAGCTCGGTCATTTCTTTTATTTTAATCCATTTAAGAGTGTGGCACCTGTAACAGCTTACTGCTGTCGGTTCCAGAATGTAATTATACTTATTATTTAAGCAAAAAAAGTTCTGCTTGTTTTAAAATCATCGGCTGGTAATCTTATTTTTTGCTTCCACATTCATGAACTACAAGAAATACCAAGGGGGTCATTCCCTGACCCGCTTTCTTCATTTTAGGGACCCCTCACATGCCCCCCTGACAGCTGCTTCCCTCCTCTGCTTAGTGCCTCCTCACACAGCCACTGCCCCACATCCCCAGCTGTTTTGTGGCCCTTTCCTATAGATGGAGCAGTGTTTCAGACACAGCAATATCACAGAACCAGATTGCAGGCAGTTCAGTTTCATCCCTAGTCCCTGTCCTAGAAGGCTGCTGACATTTTACCTGCCCATTTGCAGAAGGAGGCATGAAAGTGATAGCAAACACAAGAGAGCTTGGTCTGTAGACAGATTCAGTGGGCAGAAATTACTACCTCCTGCATAACAAGGGCCATCAAATATCACCTGTTATTCAGAGCAGGCTTATGACACCAAGCCCCACTATTTGTCCCTGTTACACTGCTTTGGTAAGCAGCTGCAACTTCTTGGGAGGCCACTGTGTCCCAGAAAAAAATAGTGAGTTTTCCATGTGAATATGCATATGGCATCAACACAGCAAGGGTCTTCGCATGCACTCAGAGTGAGAGGTACTGAACATTAGGTGTTACCCCCATGCTCACAACCCATTAAAGCAACTTTCAGAAGCATGTTTAATAAAGAATTAATGCATGCTTAATCAAGAAGCCTCACCTGAACATTACTGCATACGCTGGCTCAGGGATATGACTTGTGGCATCTTTCCAGGTCATCACCCAACATGTGCTGAACAAAAGTCACTGCCATTTATGATATCACCCATCTTGATTATGATGACTCTGTTGGCTTCTGCCTTGCTGCCAATGGCTATTGATCCACACACAAAGACTGCCTGCATCTTTTTTGATTGGTTTAGTAGAAACACAGCTAGCTACTCCTCCACATGAAGGAACATTAGAAGAGCATCATATAATACCTTGCACTGTTGCTGCTTGGGCTGTATTGGGTCCTTTAGCAAGAGAAGATAGCAATCTTTAAAGCTATGCATCCAAAACACCTCCAAGCAGCACTGAATTCAAGGAGAATAAGCTTGAGGCCACAGGAACCTGGTCTGAATTGTTGCCCACTGACGGAGAATTCAGTGGCCCCTTCCATGGGTTTAACACGATAAAGTTACAGGCAGCACATTTCCAGCCTAGCTAAACTCTACACAAAGTATCACTGAAAAAATATGTCTCTACATAAACCATAGTTGGAGGTGCTTTGGAGTCTGCAGCAGTACAAGGCTTGGATCCTACAGCAGAACTCTAAATGACAAAAACTCATCAATTCCTCTTTTTTTTTTATTAGCAAACTGGAGTCACTTTGGTGTTTCTACACCATAAGCCTCAACTATACTGTGTTCATTCCTATATTTTGCTAAGCCAGGCCCTGTTCTCTGAGTATTCTGTTTGTACAGCAGCTTTTGTTGGTATTTCCTCATTCAGGCTGCAGTCACTCAGAGTATGAGTATTTGTATGAATCATTCTTCTAATCACCCTTGCTGGCTGCCTCTGAATGACTTCTCAGTAAGAAGAAACGTGAATGAAAGTAGTATGGGTAGCAATTTTAAGACTGAGCTTGATTTCCCCAACTTGTATACCAGGTAAATAAGAAGAGAAACAAGAGCCAGCACTAAGACCTGTTCTAAAAATCAGTGTCAACCAAAGCACAAAGACATCTGCATACAGCTTCTTCTCCCTCACCCCACCACCTCAAACCATTACCTTCAGAAGAGCAGACGCACCCACATGGGGGATATCACACGTCTGCATGCTAAAACAGGGTCCTGAGAGCCAGCCCCCTGCCTTCTGCCTCATCTTCTCCATATCTTCTCCTTTTCTTCTATTCAGATACCATTTTTCAGCTTTCCTTCACTCTTTATGCTGAGATCTTCACTCTCCCCTTAAACACCCAGCACAACCCACTGATCTCAGCTGGGAGCTCCAAGCAGAGTTGTACAACAGACAAAGAAACCTCATTTCTTCTCAACCCACCACTTTTATCCTGCCACAGCACTGGCTGATGACAGAGCTCAGGTCAGCACAGTGCTATCAAGAGGAGCACATCACAAGGAACACCTGCACGTGGGTTTGCCCAGAGCTTTCCAGCAAGGCTGCCTTGCCTCAGGCGAGCATAATGATGCTACCCTCATTGAGAGCACCATGGGGACCACAAAAATACATTTCCAGGTGGATGTATATTTTATCTTTAACCACTTGCCCACTGTTTGTAGTGTGAAGAGATGGTTCAAAACAGGTCTGTCACAGAGGATATTCTGTGGGACTATACAGCTGCTGTGTGGCCAACCCCAAGCGAACTGGCCAGAAGAGCAGGCAGACGGAGCCAGCAGGACTTGCATGAGCAGTCATATCCCTACCCAACTTCTGTCCCCCCACATCTTCTGCCATTGTTCCCTGCTGCAGCCCCGCCGGTGGCAGTCACTGCTGGAAAGCTAATGCAGGGAAACTGTCCCTGGTGACTTTTCTGCCCTGTCATCTGCACTGATGACAGCAGATATCTGCTTTGTATCACTGATACAAAGCAGATATCTGGTGGGTAGAAATCAAGGCAATGGGACTTAGACTGCCTTCCAGTTTCAGCTCCTGCTACCAAGTCTGATGGAGAACAAGGCTTACAGAAGCTTTGCCAAAACTCTTAAATATAAAAGCTTCATCTAGGAATACTTTAAAGCTGCAAGTGGTCTTTGCAAATAAATGTTCACTGTTTTCATCAGTTTGAAGAGTTAGTAAGAATTAATCAACTGTGAATTGTTTCTAAAATGAGACAAGAAGCAGCACTCATCCACAGGGGACTGCAGCAGGCATGAAATGAAACAGAACATGAAAATGTGGCCAGAACTTTTAAATGGGAAAACAATCAGACACCAAAATAAGCAGTTGTACAGTATGTTGTGTAAAGTGCCTTCGCTGGACAATTCATCATTAACAGAATAAAATGTTTCCCAGTACATGAGATAAAGCATCTCAGTTTGGTGATATTCTTCAAAGGCTTCAGCTGCCACTGTGTAAATTTCAAGACTGAAGTCTAATGCCTCTGCTAGATCCTAGAAAATAAACACACTGGGTATCTAAATTGTCATATGTCTTGGCATTTGATCAGTAAAATGCCCATGGAAAACCAGTATGCCAGTAAATCTGACTTCTGCTTTTAAGCTGATTATTCAAGAGTTAACTATGAGATCCTCTAATTAATTAATAAAACCCACGTATATATTAAAAGCTATTGATTCATCACAATATCTATTTTAGAGCATTATAAATGTATAAATGATAAGATGAAAACACTTTGTAACCCAGAAAGAGTTCATTAGTGGTGGTACATGTCATTTGAAATTTCCCTTCATCTACATTCGCTACAACACTCCTGATTTTATTAAGAGTGAACCTAAAACAGAATCTTGCCTTAGAATCTCCTTCTCTGAAGTTAAAAGGGTGTTAAATTCCAGCCCCCAGTGTGAAACCTGACTGTACAAGTTACTCCATTCAGCATCACGATTGTGGTGCAGATCCCCAGCTTCATCCAGGTACCTCAGCTTGCACCCTGTCTGGGTTGGATTGATGCCATTTGCTCTGTTGTCTTGCTGTGACATGAGGAAGGTTTCAATGAAAAGAGTATCAAATTGCAAACTATCTATGAGGCTGTACTTCTTTATATCTGCTAGCTAGTTCTGCAAATTCTGTCATAAGCATTGTGCCCTCACCGGGACTGGGACACCCCCATCCTGGGACTGGGACACCCAAGCAGTGGATGCTCAGAGGTCACCCTTTGCTCCCAGCTCTGCCACAGGCTTTTGCACATCTTGGAAAACCACATTGTCCCTGTTCTTTTTCCCTCTCTTTTCTTATGACTGACTTGTACATTCAGGCACTAAGGAAGGAATTAATCTCGCCTTGCTTTAGCTTCCTAAAACTGAGAGGTCTCACCTGATCTAGACATTCATGTTCTTCCAGAGTCAATGGAGAGAGAAGGGTTTCTGTAGATGACAATTCACCTGGTCTAATGCAGATTGCCCTCCCAGGGTGGGCAATATGGTCCCACCTCACAGTGCTGTCTCCAGAGGAAATGTGGGTGCTTAATGTGGCCCATACACCTGTTACACAGCTAAAGGAAGGTGGGACAATTCCCACTCTAAGCTGGGTCTCCCACTCTGGGTTTGTGTATGTGTGTACACAGAACCGTACACAATGGTCCTGTCTCACCCTAAACTTTTAAACAAGGTAGTGCCTCAGCCTCACCCTTCTGTTTCATCCCTCCATCACAACAGCTACATCCCCTCCAAGGTGGGGCGGATCTCTGCTGTCTGCCCTTGCACAGGTGGTTTAAGCCACCTAGGGAGACTTTAGTGGTCACCCCACTTCACCAGCCTGTGATGCTGTAGGGCACCTGGTGACAGAAGACATCCTGGGCAGGGAGCTCGCAGAGCTGCTCTGCTCAGGAAAGGCTCCTGTGGAGGGAGGAACATCTCCATGCTGTCCCAGGGCTGCAGGAGACATTGACACCACTGGACCAGTTCAAGAGGAAGGAGTCAGGTACCCTGTGCCCTCAGTGTCCCATTGTTGTGCATCATTTAGTACCAGAGATGAAGCATTTATTGCACACCCACTCAGGGCATGCTATGCAGTCCAGTACCAACTTTCTTTAGTTTGCTAAATTACCTGATGAAACTTCTGATTTAAAGAATACAGCCAGCAGCCTGGGCAAGCACAGCTTTTGCCATCCAAATAGGTCCACTGTCACATATGACTGACAAGATATTTATGCTGATGGGTTGACAGACAGACAGACAGATTCATTAATTTTCTTCTCCCTTGTCCCATTATCTAAGCTCCCCGTGCCATCCGCAGCCACTGGAGTGAATGTTCATTTCTATTCCATTGTCATACTAACTACTGCTCTAGTTTAAGTATTCTTTTGAACCCCAAGAACAATGTGCGCAAGGCGCAAATCCATCCCACTCCTCCATGGCTAAGTAGGGCCATTAGACAGGAGAAACAATAGAAACACAGCGGGTGCTCTGTGTTTGCTCCCTGCATGGCCGCACACAAAGACAAAAAGCGAGGAGGGCTGGATGGGCCAGGGATGGGTGTTGGATATCCCAATGCACTCATTTTCCCAGCATCCCCAGATCACAAAGGAAAAGAGGTTTTGCATGGGCCTGCAGAGGCTACATCAGTCACTGGGCACAGGACCTCATTGTTTGGTTTGTTTTGTTTCCCTGAACAATATGTCACATATTTACTTTCCTCTTGGAGGGCTGATGCTAGCATAAAATCATCACCACGTTATGTCAAAATGTCAGCATGCCACATCACCACAGCTCTGCATGAGGCTGCCTCATGGGCCCCCACCAGGATTTCTGCATCCAATCATTTCCCATAAGCAGTGTTCACAGGATGTGAGATCTTCTTAAAATAGGACAAACCCAGAAATCCTGGAGCCGGTGGCAGCCCTCGTTCATGTCTCTGTCTTGAGTGACTCCATCTGGACAATCTAGGATCGTTTTTGAGGGGCTGTGGGAGCAGCTGCTCCTGGTTAAAATCTTTTTTACTAGAAATAAATAAAACTGCTATGGATAAAAAGTCAGGATGGTCTTTCTCTCTCTTTGGTCATTAGCAGGTTTTACCTCCAGCACAGGGATTTTAAAAAGGATTTTCTTACCTAGGTGTCCAGCTGTGCTTTAAACACCCTTGGCTTTTACCAGTCTGCAGCTCTGAGAAGTTACAACTGCCTTGAATCAGCTAATCCTGGTGCTCAAGCAGGTGCAGCTCCACCGAGTGCCAAGCAGACCTCTCTTCCTGCTATTACACCAGCATTGGCCTCCAAATCTGACCAAAATTCAGCCCTGGGCATTCAGCAGCCCCTGCCTGATGCTGGGCTCCCAGGGCAGCAAGGAAAGCAGGAGAGCTCAGCAGGAACCTGGTGTGGCCACCACAAAACCCTGCAGGGGACCAGCCCACAGGAGGTGGATGCCACTAGGGCGACGGTGTGCCATGGACCTCTGCTGGGTGTGGGGCTGGAGGCCATGAGCCCCAGCTGCCCCAGAAGGGCTCTCCCATGCCCCCGATGCCTTGCTCTCATTCCTGCCCCAGTGGGACAGCTTGCATGGGTAAAGGGTTAAAACTGCCTCTTTTTGTCACTTTCTGTGACAGATCCCTTCACTCAGTGCTAAATAATGTAGCCCCAAAGATATTCTAAGCAGCCAAGGGCAGCCCAACCATCTGTTGGAAGACACAGACCTTCTGATGCAGGAGTTCCCAAAGCCTGACCCATGGGACATTTACTAAGGAGCTTGCAGAGGAAATTTCCCCCCTTTAACCAAAGCCAGCCTGCACTTACTTTGTTAAGTTGCTTCAGGCAGTGTCCCATCCATGACTGTTGACCCATACGTGCCTTTTGTATGAACAAAGACTTGGGAACCTCTGGTCCCAGTGATGCATGTCCAGCCTCTCAACTCGACCCTGCCAATCCTACCCACTGCTGCAAGGTTCAAAAAATGACCAAGATTTGGGCATCTCCCAGGTACCTCCTCTCAGTTCTAGCTGTAGTTTCCAGGGGTGCTTTTTATGAGAAATCCCAGTTCTGTCCGGCCATCTCAGGTAAAAGTGCCAAACGACTGTGAGGATTTCTTTCTGGTTTCCCCAAGACAATTGGGCTCCCACAGCCAGCTGCATTGAAAGGGGCACCCACAGCCTGCACTGAATTAATTCAGAAAAAAACAGACCCACATAACTGAAATACATGCATATCTATAATTTTTTATTTATTCAGATTCAGATGCCTTTGGAAGGCACAATAGCACAGTAAATTAAGCAATAAGCATGGTCACACAAGATCCCAGCAGTACCAAAATCACCTCTGGAAGAGGAAATTGGTCAGCCCAGTGCTGCTCCCTCCCTCCCTGAGGAAACTGCCTGGTGAAACCTCCCTGTGCCACATTACTCACTCCACTTTCTCATCTCCCCAATAATGCCATTTTATCTCCCCTGAGACCTGCAGGGAGACACCTGGAGAGGTTCCACCTTGCTCCCTCGGCTCAGCACAGTGCATATCAGCCCGGACACCTGCAGAAGGATGGGGTCCCCTGTCCCACAAGGTCCTCAAGCAGGGGTCCCAAGCCAGCCTCACCCCAGCGTTAAGATAACACAGCATTAAGGAAGGTGGGATCGGTGGCTTTAGCGCTAGACACAAATAAGAAAGAATAACTAAAAGGCACTTTTTAATGTTTTGTGTCCTCTGTCCGTGCCCTGGCAGAGGGTTTCAGCTGAGGAGAAGCCCTGGGCTGGGCGGCTGTGCCGGTGGGGCGCTGGGCTGGGGTAGGGCTTGGGAGCTGCTGTGGCATCTGGCATGAAAAAATGTCCCGGGAAGCTGTTACATTAAATGGCCAAATCGATTTATTGAATGGCAGGTGTTAGCTACAAACAGATGGAGAACATAAAGGCATAAGCAGGCATTTGTATGGAAAAGAAGCCATCGATTTGGAGCTGAGAGGCTCAATAGTGATCGTTATACCCTTTAATAGAAATGTTCTTATTTTTATGGGCTCAGCTCCGAGCAACAATGGGCACACACCGCCGCGCTGCCCCGGCGCCCGCTCAGGGCCGGGGGGGGGGGGCTCGCTCCAAGCCGAGCCGAGCCGGGCGGTGCGGAGCCTTGCGGGGCCGGCCGGTGCGGTGTGGAGGGGGGTGCCTTGCCGTGCCTTGCTTTGCCTTGCCGTGCCTTGCCGTGCCTTGCCTTGCCGTGCCTTGCCTTGCCGAGCCGAGCCGCGCTGTCCCAGTTGGCACGCGGCGTGCCCGGCCGGCCCGTGGCAGCGCCCCGCGGCAGATGAGGCACGCGCCGGCCTCATTACAATGAGAATGGGCAGGCTGGAGGAGCCATGTGGCAGCAACAGTTTGCAAATCCCCCCTCCTTCTGTGCGAATCGGGAAACATTTCCAAACATTTGTACCCCAAATCGACCACATTAACACCCCTCGGAGCGGCTCTCCCTGGAGAGATGCTCCGCGCTATGGACATTTAGGCAGAAACAAAACAAGCAAGGGGGATTTTTCTTTTCTTTTCTCCTTTTCTTAGGCTCTCTGGGTGTGTGTCAGCGCTGAATCGATGCGCAACTTTCTAGCTAAGGGGTTTAAAAGCCATCGGGGAATCCGGCTCACGGAGTGGGGCCGTGCACATGGCAGGGGCGGCGGGCGCGGAACAGACGGGCAAGCTTCGGGCTCGGGTGCCCGGTAAAGCACCCCTCAGGTCCCGGTAAAGCACCCCTCGGTTCCCGATAAAGCACCCCTCAGGTCCCGGTAGAGCATCCATCCGCAGGCTCTGGGGCGGACCGGGACCTGGGCAGCGGGCAGATGAGGAACCCCCGAGAGTCCCCGAAATCGCGTGGGGGCTGCAGCCAAGCCTTTTGCTGCTGTCCCTATAGGAGCCGCGGCCCCACGGTCACGGGTGGGGCGGGCAGCCCCCGAGGCGCTTGCAGGGCACCGAGCTGCTGGCATGCTGCTCCCCATATAAACGCAGGGAAAGGCTCACGCGTGTCCCCTTCCAAAAAAGCCAGGTGCCAGCACTTTGTGGCCGGAGCCCCGTCCCTGGGGTGTCCCCCCAGCCTGGCACCCCACGCGAGATGCGGGCCCTACGCGCCGCACTCTGGCGGATCCCCCAAGTGACGGCTGCACTTTCAGGCTCAGCTGTCCGATGCTGTTCATGTAACTTTTTTTTTTTTTTTTCTCCCATGTGAAGCCTGTGTGCGTGTGTCAACATGCAGCAGGTGGTTTATTATATTCCCCGGTTATTATTTTATTAGGGCTCTCTTTATAGCCGCAATCACAATAATGCCCTGGAGTTTCTAGGAGGATTTTACATCTCTTTCGCACCACTCGCTCCGGCTTCTGGAAATGTTTGTTTTGCAGGGACACGCGGGGAGTTGCAGCGACTTGCAAAGCACGGGCAGAGCATCAGACTGGGTGCAAAGCTCAGGGCGGCAGCCTCCGGGCCTCGGGAAGGTGGTGGCACCCGCCGAGGTGAGCTGCCAGGGGATCGCAGCGAGGTTTGGCGGAGCTGTGAAAAGTAGAGATCAGCTTGTCTTGCTTTAACCTACATTAGCTCCGGGTCCATATGGTAGATGCTGCCTGTGGATCTCCAGCACCAAAGAGGGGCCTATTCTTGCACGCCGCCCTGCTTGTGCCAGATGGTGCCTGGACCAAGTGGCCATGCGTGGGGTGGCTCTGGTTAGCCTAATAAACGTCCAATACAAGTCAAAAATCAAAACACACACATACTAACATCTGCTAGAGCCTGCAGTACCCAGCTAGCCTTTCAATACTGAATTAAAGAGCCCCACAGCCCTTCTGTTCTCCTAGGTTAGACACTCATTACCATTTATCAAGCACTGATGTTATCTGGCCTCTCATTTTATTTAGTACCGAAGCTATTAGCATCAGATTTGATTTTGACAGTTGACGCTGCTGCTGGTAAAGCCGGGATCTGGCCGGGCAGATCGCCGCAAAATTCCGAGTCCATCAGCGGCGACACATTCCTCCTCCCGCCTTGTTTACGAGGCCGAGACAAAAGAGCTCCCCTCGGGTGCCTCTGCCCGCGCCTCGGCTCCCCCGCAGCCCCCGCAGCCCCCGCACCCGCTCCGTGCCCACGGTGCCCCCCTATTCCCATCCCTTTCCCCATCCCCTTCCCCTTCCCCATTCCCATCCCCTTCCCCACCCCGGGACCGGCTCCGAGGGGAGGCGCGGCCGGGGGGCACCGCTTCGTGCTGCCGCGGCTGGGACCCGGCTTTCCCCCCCCCCCTTTTCACCCCCCTGGTCCCAGAGGAGCCCGGGCTGGGGCACGGCAGCGGCAGCCCCGAGGCCCCAGGGCGGCTCCCCAGGTGCCCCACGCCGCCAAGGTCCGCAGCCTTGTGAGCGCGGCGCTGGCATAAAGGTGGCAAGACCTCATTACCATACAGCTGAAGGTTTATCTCTCCCTCCCCAACCCCCCCCCCCCTCCCTCCGGCCTCCCATCCATTTAACAAGCTGAACTAAACAGCCACATGAAAGGCTTTCTCTGTGCTTGGCTTTAATGAGGGACACGCGACCCGACAATAAGCGCCCGCTGCCATCAGGCCGACGCTCGGCTGGCACACGCCGCCCCGCAGCCCCCGTTGCCCCCCCGCAGCCCCCCGGGGGGGGTCCCCGCCGCCCCCCGCCCCGGCCGGGCTGCGGTGCCCCGGCGCGTCCCGGAGGCGGCGGCGGGGCCGTCCCGTGCCGTGTCGAGCCGTGCCGAGCCGTGCCGAGCCGTGCCGGTCGGTGCCGTGCGAGCGCCCCTTTTGCTTTTGCTTTCTGGGGCCGGCGGGGCTAGGACAGGGTGCGGCGGGGACGGGACGGGACGGGTCGGGACGGGTCGGGACGGGATGGGACGGGACGGGACGGGAGCGGCGGCCGTCGTGGGCCGAGCGGGGCGGCGAGGCGGGCAGGACGGGTGCTTTGCAACGCTTCGGCCCCTATTGTTCGGCCGCCCCGGGAGGCTGCTCCTCGGAGAGGCGTCCGCTTTTCTAGGGAGCTCTCCCTCCCCGCGCTGTAAATATCTCAACAGATGCTCGGCTCGCTCCTAATCAGCTCGGCTCCTCGGCGGCCAGCGCGGCGGCAGCGGCAGCGGAGCGGCAGCAGGGAATTAGCGCCGGTTCTGCGGGTTCCCCGCAACATTTGGCTCCTTTTTCCAGAAAGGAAAGATGGAAAAGGGGAGGGATCGCCCGTGAGGCTGACTGACGGTTTACATAATGAGCTTGCGAGGATGCGAGGCAACTATATAAACAGCTCGGAGGGAAGCGAGGTTCCCATTTACCGAGCGCTGTTCGCACCAGCCCGAGGAGGAGCGGTCCAACACTAAGCACTCCCCTTCGTGTCTCTCCCCAAACCCACCCGGCTTTGGAGTTTACAAAGGCGCCAGGAGCGGCCGGAGCTCGGGGGCTGGCTGCAGGATTTCATTGCCAGAAGGGGACGGCCTCGCTCCGCACCTGGATTTTTACCTCCCGCTTTCTGCCGCTGCTCGGGGAATACCGGCGAGGGCGGGTCGCGCTGCGAGGGGCGCCCACCCGGCCCCTTTGAGGAATACAGGAGGAGAACTAAACCCTCGGAGAGCTGGAAGCGCCGCTGCCACGAGGATGACAGCCTTGCGCAGCTTTGGCTTGACGTTTCTGTTAATGGCTTGGCAGCAGGTAATCACGCCCCGAGCTAACTAAGGCGATACGTGCAAGGGGTTCGCGGAGCGCCGAGCGTGGCGGAGCCCGGGTAAGGTGTGATGTGGGTGTTTTGTGTGTGTCTCCCCTTTGTGCAGGGGGTGGCCGGCTCCGGCGTCTTCCAGCTGGAGCTGCACGAGTTCGTCAACAGCCACGGGTCGCTGGCCAGCGGCAAGCCCTGCGCCCCGCACTGCAGGACCTTCTTCCGCGTGTGCCTCAAGCACTTCCAGGCGGTGGTCTCGCCGGGGCCCTGCACTTTCGGCAGCATCATCACCCCGGTTCTGGGGACGAACTCCTTCAGCGTCAAGGACACGGAGAAATTTGACAGCCCCATCAAGCTGCCCTTTAACTTCACGTGGCCGGTGAGACTCCGCTCGGAGAGCCGAGCGCTGCCGCGGGGCAAGGAGGGCGGCAGGGGAAGGCTGAGCTCACGCGGAGCAAACCGCTCTCGCCGGGAGACTTCTTTCCAGAGCTTCCTTTAAGGAAAGAAAAAGGAGGGGAGGGGGGTGAGGGATAACACGGCGCGGGGCCGCGCTGACGCTGCTCTCTCCGCCCGCAGGGAACCTTCTCGCTCATCATCCAGGCCTGGCACGCTCCCGCCAACTACCTGCCTCAAGGTGAGCGCACCGCACGCCGCCGGCAGGGGGCGCGCCGCACCCGCTGCGAGCTCCCGACGCCCTCCCCCCCCTTCAACCTCGGTCCCGGTCCCAGCCCCCGTCCCGGTCCCGGTCCCAGCCTCCCCCCCCCCCAGCTGTTTATCCGATAATTTCACGGCCGGCTTTATCCGACCATCAGCACTCGGTCCCCCAACGATATCCATCAGGGGCTGCTTTGATTCTGTCCCGACCCAATCTCCAACACAATTGCGTTTCCTCCGGTTTATTTTTGGCGTGGGAAAGAAAGGAGCTCTGCGGTGAGAAAGCTGCGAGGCTGCCAAAGAGCCCCGGCCGCCTTTTCCTGTATTTTACACCTTTCTCGAATTCCGCCCTTTGGAAAGGAATAATGGCTTTGGGATGTTTTTCTGACAAGAGAGGAAAAAGGATATTCCAGCAGCACAGCAGCCCTCGTTTTGAAAGGCCTCTCTCCGCAGAGCCCCCGCAGCCTGGGTTAATGCTCACCGAGCCCAGGGCATCACCCTCATGCTCTGACCCTCCTCATGGGGCTGGGACACCACAACACCCAATGTACACACACATTTGGGACAGGGGTTCCTGGGGCAGGCAGTGGTGGTGGTGGTGATGGTGGTTGTGATGATGGTGGTGGTCATGGGGATGATGGTGATGGTGGTGGTCGTGGATATGGTGGTGATGGTGGTGGTGGTGGTGGTGGTGATGGGGATGATGGTGGTGGTGGTGGTGGCAGGCTGCTGACCATGTCCGTTGTCCCCTAGGCTCCCAGCAGCTGTCCGAGGACTGGCTCATCAGCCAGATGGCAATCCAGCGGTCACTGGCGGTGGGCGAGGACTGGTCGCAGGACGTGCAGAAGGGCCCGCTGACCCAGCTGCGCTATTCCTACCGGGTGGTCTGCAGCGAGAACTACTACGGGGACAGCTGCTCCCGCCTCTGCAAGCGCCGCGACGACCGCTTCGGCCACTACGTCTGCGAGGCGGATGGCAGCCTGGCCTGCCTGCCCGGCTGGACCGGAGAGTACTGCACCGAGCGTAAGTGCCAGGCCATGACATACATCGGGTGTGAGGGGCCAGGCAGAACGGCTCCTGCATGAGCCCCATGAGCTGCCCGGGCCCCACAGCCAGCCGTGTGGCATCGCCCCACTCCACAGGCTGCTGGCAGCCAGCTGTGGCCTCCTTGCCTAGGTGGAGAGTGAGGGACTCCCAGTGAAATGCTGGTCTATGCACTGGGCAGGCTTCTAAAGCTAGCAGGTGCCTCAGCGTATTAAAATACACCACCTGCTCCAACTTTCTTAGGCCCTCCTCTGTGCTAATCCAAGAGTTATACTGGGGCAGGAATGCAGATGAAAAGGTCTTCAAGAAAAGGCAACTCCTTAAAGCATCAGGGAGCTGTTCGGTGAAGGCACCCCAGTCCCAAAAGCTTGTCCCGTTTCAGTTGTGTCAGCAGGACCCACGCTGGATACAGTGGTGTTTGCTTGTGGCGCTGCTCCAAAACATCGTGCACCTGGCAGAGCTCGGGGCTGTGTTTTCCTGCTGACCTTTCCCCTCTGTGGAAAGCGGCACGCTGAGGACTTTGCCCCCCTATTGCTGCAGCTGCTAATGCTGTGCTGCACCTCTGCGAGCCGTGAAGAAAGAGCAGAGAAGTGATCTTGGCTGTTATCACTGAGTCAGTCGTACCTATTCTGAGTTAACATGCTCACAGCTTGCCCATGGAGGCTTACACCATTTCTGCTGCCAGAGGAGATAGGGCAGGTGTTGCGCTGTTGTAGCAGGAATCTTTGCTGTGGGCTCAGGGTCCCGCTGGATTTTTGCAAGTTTCTGTTAGCACAGGCAGAGCCACCACTTGCTCCTTTTCTATGAGAGTTGCAAGAGTTCATGTTTGTTGTGTAAGCAGAAAAACTAAAGGACAACTTGTCAGATGTTGGCTCTCCTTGTTCACTTCCTCCTGCTCCAGAACTCCTCATAATAAGAATTTTTAAAACAAAGCTTTGAAAGAGCAAAACTGTTCTTCAAAGCATATTTTTAAAAGCAGACATTCCCCCTTTTAAAAATGTATTCTGTAGTGGCATATGTATTTACCTAAACATTTCTGCTTTTTTTATGTTCTTTTTACAGCCATCTGTCTGTCTGGATGTACTGAACAGAATGGATATTGCAACAAGCCAGGAGAGTGCATGTGAGTAGATGCCAATTGCAATCCGAACTTCAGTTAAAACAGAATAGTAATAGAAACTTGTAACAGAAACTTAAACTCTTTTCCATGTCATTAATGTTTTAATTTGACTTTTCTTTTAGCTGTCGTCCTGGCTGGCAAGGCCGCTACTGCGATGAATGCATTCCCCACATAGGCTGCCGCCACGGGACTTGTAAAACACAGTGGCAGTGCATTTGTGACGAAGGATGGGGTGGCCTCTTCTGTGATCAAGGTTAGTTCTGAATGTTGTGTTTCTGGGTCTAGATTGGGTATTCCTCAGTACGGGACTAGGGAATCTGACCCATCAGATCTAGAATTAAATTTCGGTAAGGTACACGTTGAGAGGCATCAGTTTGTAACAAGGTTGTCTCAGACACTAATACTTAACTTGCAGTAGTTTGGACTGAAAACAAACAGTCCTTTTTGGTAGGTGTTGAAAAACAACACCACCTGGATAAGTTTTGAACAAGCAAGTTTTCTGTCTTCTCAAGCTAAGTTTAATGTATTCCCTGTACAACTATAACAATTTACTGAACAGTTTCCAGCAGCAGTAAACACCATAATTTGGGCCTTCCTTATTTTGCATACAAGGAAGTTAACTCATGTGATAAGTCTGGAGCATGAGAGAAAAATCATGTAAGCAAGAATGAAAAGTACAGGTTCCATTTTAAGGTACACCAGACCACTTCCACCTATTCAACCCACTGAATCACTGAACTGTAGCCAGCTGAGCAGTCATGTCCTCAAGGCCATATATGCACTGCTGGCACTGAGATCATTAAGTACTCACAGCAAGTTAAGTGTTTTCAAGACATTTATAGGATTAAGATGGATAAGTCTGAATTAAGGAAAAGTAAAGTTGCAGATTTTTTATTTTTTTTATTTTTATTTTTTTTCTGTTTGTAGTTACCTATTAACCAGTTGTATTCCAATTAGTCTATGGTATTTATAGTGCTTATAAAGATTTTCTACTTGCGTCCTATGAACTTGTGTGCTTAACCTCTGTCTCAGATCTAAGTGAAAATAAAAAGGGCCATCAAGCTTGGCAGAGCATTTAGACAGTTTAAACTACTAACATTCATAACAAGAGAGCATGGTAAATAAACAATAAAAGATTTCTAATGTTTGTTTAAATCTCCAAGCCTAAATATTTTTATTTCCTTCCTGCCTTCCCAGAACGTGCCTTGAAGCACACCTTTTAAAGACAGAGCTAATTCTTTTAGTATGTGACATGCTGTGCACAGACTATCTGTCCATTATGCCTTGGAGCGTCTTTCTGAGAATACACACAAAGTACATTTTGGCATCCACATCCTATTACAGCTAACACATTTACACACACAAAAAAAAGGGAGAGTATACCAAAGCATTAAGAAAGACAAGACTCCCAAAATTCAGAGCTCAAGTGATAGACGGAGAGCAATAAGTAAAATTCATAACAATCTGAATAATAACCTCTGGTATTCCTATTAATAGCAAAATGGAAGACTTTTTAAAATTGAAAATTCTTTCTTTACTGTTGACTATGGTGTTTTTGCATGAATGTCTTTTTCCAGCTGTCAAAGACTCTTTTCTCTAACACCTGGTATCTTTTCAGATCTGAACTACTGTACTCACCACAGACCGTGCAAAAATGGAGCAACTTGCATGAACACTGGCCAAGGCAGCTATACATGTTCATGCAAACCTGGCTTCACTGGTGTTGACTGCGAACATGAGATCAGTGAGTGTGACAGCAATCCCTGTAGGAACGGTGGTAGTTGCACGGTAAGGGCATTTTAAATGTAAAGTCTTTGTGTGAAGCAAGCCCCAGTATACCTTTTCAGAAATGGTTTTGTAACAACATAATGGGAATTCGATAGTACACAGGTTCATTACTGACGCTCACAACTATCATACTGAACCCTTCCCTAGACGTGTCAGGGGAGGAAGTCTGTTACAGGAGGAGATGTATCATCTAGATTAGAACTAGTCAACTGATCCTTAGGTTTCTGTGGCAGCCATTACAAGATCTTGGCAAGATTCAAGGTTTGTGAGGGAGCAGATCTTTAAAAAGTAAATTTCCCAAATGAAGTTTCATACAAAAATGTGCCAAGTTTGTATTTTAATGATAAATAAAAGAAAATGCCTGCTTTTTGTTAGAGTGTAGTGCAAATTGATACAAAGAAAATCAGATGAAACACTTTCTGCAAAACAGGGTTCTTCATTTTTAGTTTTATGCAGTCTCATGTTTCAATGTATTTTCAGAGCCAGTCAATGATTGATCCTAGCTGTTGATAACAACCGACGGCTTACAAATATCAGATGTAATCTGATGCATGTTTTGATTCAAGTTAATGCTGCAAGACCCAACTTCCTTCTCCCAAGGCCTTGGACATACATTACTTGCAAAGAAGAGATGAGTTTTGTTGTTATCTAAGTGGTGGAACTTCTCAATAGCAAAGCAAAATAACCCAATTGTTTATTAAAAAATAATAATAATAAAAGGCTCTCATACAGAGGATAAATGTCCTGATCACAGCTGTGTAGGCTGACATCAGGAATCCCTTTAGATAGTAGTGGTGTTAGTAATGTTTTTGCCTAATTGCTTCTAGGCTCCCTACAACTGCGTCTGCTCTGCTTGTATAGTTGCATGATTACTCCTGCACAACAAATACAGACATTTCTCAGCTCTATCTCTCACAGACCAGTCTGCAGTTATTTACTCTGCAAATGTCACTTTTGCCACAGTCAAAAGTTCAGTTCTGTCTTTTAGGACAGAACAGCACACTGACCAAAAGGAACACGTGAGCAACTATCCTTTGGTGGCATCAAACTACAACGGCTCATGTTGTGTTTTGCAGGATCTGGAGAACGGTTATCACTGCCTCTGCCCCCCCGGCTACTATGGAACTCACTGTGAGCACAGCGCTTTGACGTGTATCGATTCTCCATGCTTTAATGGTGGCACATGCTTGGAAAAAGAACAAGGGGCCAGCTACACTTGCGTTTGCCCTTTCGGCTTCACGGGGTCGAACTGTGAAAAAAAAGTAGACAGGTGCACAAGCAACCCATGTGCAAATGGTAAGTCTTTTTATCAAAAACTCTCACGTCTCCTTGACTAGTTTGTGCTTTTCAGTGCAGAAGTGATAGAAATCCAATCTGACCTCTACTCTTCCTCTAATACATTAGTCTCTCCCTCACTGTATTCCACATCTACCCTAATTTTGGCCTCCTGGGGGAAGGAATTTCACAGGCATTTTCTATGCAGGAAAAAGATGCACAAGTTTTACCACGGGTTGAGATAGATGGCAGAACTATGCACATTGAATTAACTTTATTACCTACTTATAAGGGGCATATTTTTAAAGGGTGATGGGTAAGCTAGAAGGAAATTTTCGACATGTGATTGTTTTGTAAAATAACCTCCCTCTTTCTGAGGTAGTATAAAATGCTTATGGGCAGAGTTTTATGTTTTATTGGAGACTGATTTTTTTTTCTTTTATTTTTCTTTTTTTCCTCAGATGGTAATTGCTTTTACCTTGGTCAGATTCGCGTGTGTCGTTGTCGGGCTGGTTTCTCTGGTCAGAAATGTGAGATAAACATCAATGACTGTGCCAGGAACCCATGTTCCAATGGGGGAACTTGTCACGACCTGATCAACGATTACACCTGCACATGTTTGCCAGGCTATAGTGGCAGGAACTGTGACATCAAAACCAGAGACGAATGTGCTTCTGGGCCATGTGAGAATGGAGGCACATGCTACAGTGGACTTTATAGTGCCAACTTTGTCTGCTACTGTCCTTCTGGCTTCATGGGCAGCCGCTGTGAATTACCAGTTTATTCAGTGCCCATTACACTTCCTCCTAAACCAGTCCCCTGGATTGCCATATCCATGGGAGTGGGGCTGGTGGCTTTGCTCATACTGTTCTGCATGATAGCAATGGTCATCAGGCAGATGAGGATGCACCCAGAGCAGGACTTGGAGACGATGAACAACCTGTCTGACTTCCAGAAGGACAATCTCATTCCAGCTTCCCAGCTCAAAAACACCAACAAAAATAAAGACCTCGAAGTGGACTGTGGGCTGGAGAAGTCAAACTACAAACCCAAGAATCATAAATTGGACTACAATCTGGTAAAAGACCTGACAAGTAGAGGGACACAGGAAGACAAATATTACAAAAGTGAAAAGTGTTTAGGAGACAAGTCTCCACTCCGACTACATAGGTGAGAATGCAGTCTTCCTTGTAGTCTTTCTTCAGCCCCCCACCCCCCACCTTCATACCCATGTAGAAGCAGATGAGAAAACATGAAAAGAAAAAAAAAAAAAAAAAAAAAAAAACGGGGAGATAGCATACAAAGTAAACCAGAGCAAAGCCATGAATCTTGAAATAAAGTACATGTGTCATGGCCAAGTGGTATCCGTAGCTAAATTAATTAAATTGAAAGCTTGTGCAGGGTTCTGGTAGTATGGGTGCTGTGAAGGGGAATGGGAGCAACTAGTCTACTGATGAAAACAAGAAGTATCTTCCTCAATTGATCTCAGAGAAAGAACAGTACAGGATAGAATGATTAAAATAAGTATATTGGTTAATAAGAGGGTAAAATGATCTGCCTACTGAGAAGAAGGTTAGAGTAATAATAATTACTCTTTTCAAAAAAAGAAAATAGCAACTATTCACTAGGTCATCAGTATTCTCACACACATACTGAAAGACTTGCCTGGGTCCTGCTTGTGACAGGTGCACTGAGGGATCTGTGGAGTATGTAGCTAAATTGGACATAGCAGAAATCTAGCAAGACAGTAGCTATTCCTGACTTCCACCTCCCTAGTGTACTGTCCTGCCATCATAAAGAACATGTGAAACTTCATCCTCTGCCCTTCCCTCCCACAGCTCCTTGGCTATCTCATTCCAACCCTCCATATTCATTGGATTTTTAGAGGTAGGAGTGTTAGTAGTCAAATAACGCCCTTTTCTCTCTGTCTTGCCTTAGTGAAAAGCCGGAATGTAGGATATCAGCAATATGCTCTCCAAGGGATTCAATGTACCAGTCCGTCTTTGTGATAACAGAAGAAAGGAATGAATGCATCATAGCCACAGAGGTAAGTAAGTACATGGGTGAACAAGCATAAATTCACAAAGTAAAACAGGCAAATTATCCTTTAGAATTGGATCTGAGAAGGTTACTCAATTTCCAGGGATCCCTGCACACACCCCTTCTCTTCTGTGGCTGACAGGAGTGCCCAAACAAACTGAGCATACAGTGGGGAAATAAATAAATAAATAAATAAATAAATAAATAAGCAGCTCTAAAACCAGAGATTCTGGGTTTAGATAAGGAGATGAAAGCACCAAACATCAACACATAAAAATTCAGTACATTGTAGGATTCTTTCCTCTTAAATAAGTAGTCAGAAAAAAAAAATAAAAATGAAATAATAATAGTTCATAAATCCACTAATGTAAAGCCATGTTTTTTTCACCATGACTACTATGGGTAATCCATGTTTTGTAGAAACATGCAAAGCTATAGATTTTCAACAGAAGATGGAAGGCAACTGAATGTTTTAAGTGGACAGGCATAAAAGACATTTTAAAAGTCTGTAGTAAGACATGGATGGAAATTTCAACCCCTTGGCATTTAAGCTCTAGCTATATGTTCATGGCTGCAGCAATTTAATGCTGTTTCTTAAGTTACTGATAAACATATCTAAATTTTGACATTATTTTGAAAAGCTTGAGAACAGTATAAAAAAAGAGGTGCCTAGCAGTGAATAATCTAAAGACTTCAAAAAAGCATCTACTGAAGAACCAAACAGTTCCAAAGAAGTATCAACAATTAATACCTGTCTTTTTCAGTGAAGTCAGTCATCTCTTGCACTAGATTCAGGCAGTTCCAGACTCCAAGAAAGAGAGCTTGCTGCGCCATATAGCAGTGATCTGTGAAGTCAGATCTGCAGCTTTCTGTCTTCCTTGCCAGGGTGGATATCAGATTTCAGCTTGAAGGCAAGCCGGAATACAAGTCAACCAGTAATATTAAAAGTTTAACTGAAAGGATTTTCAAAGATACAAATGTCAGTTAGACACTTCATTGACACTCACAGACCTAAATATCGTATCTTCCTTTGAAGATCTTGCTGACCAAAGCTAGATTTACATCAGGCAAGCCCAAAAGTACTTGTATGTTCAGAACGACAGGCCCCTGAAACTTATCTCCCCAGCACACAAGCTATTGCATTATACCAGATGCCTTTCACAGAGACTTAATGACAAGCACCCAGATTTGTAAGGTTTATCCTAGGCATTTTCTCCCTCACTCCAGGTAGGGAGGCTACTCATCATATAAATGAGTTGTTTGCTGACTATTCTCTCTCTCTGGATCCAGCCAAAAACATTGAATGCTGGTAGTTAAGCTGTAGTAATATCTGGTTTAAATTACTTTGGCTTGAATTACAATTTGTTAGTTCCGCTGTACTCTGTGCTTCCTTCTCATTTGTTGTGTTACTTTTATGCCCTGACAGGTATAAGACTGAAGATTAGCCCATTTGCACCTCAGATTTGGTAATGCCAGTAGATGGACGTTCCTGCTGCATTGTTTACAATTCAGAACTGGATTGGACTGTTTTTAATTACATGCAACTTGCTGCTTTCAGGCGGAGGATGGAACTGGGTGAACTGGACAGACTGTGAATTTACTGAAAGATGCAATACACCTTTTTGTTCTTACTGCCCTTGTTTGAAGTTTGATACCAGAAATCTCATTGGCTATAGAAGAAGGGAGGCAGAGGGAAGAGAGAGGGGTTAAAATGCCCATGTTTTGACTTGCTTTTCAAAGATACTGAGGCCAGTTCCTCATGGACAGACCTGTGGCTTTCCAGAACTCTGGTTATGGGAGGTGCTGGTAGAGGAGGAGGCGCTTAACTATCACAAATGTTGCCACGGAAGGTGTGAAGAAAGACACATTGCTATGCAGATAATGGATACAGTATAAATGAGGTCTCCATTTTTTTTTCCGGGTTTAAAAGTGCCTAAAATGTGTCAAGAGAATCTAACAAGCCCAAGCAGAGACTTGACTGCTCTTTCTGCAGTTACCTGAACAGTATTGGGCAGGGGTGATTGACACTTCTTGCTACACATCAATTTGCGTCTCCTCTCTCCTGCTGCATGTACTGGATACGGTTTAAGGGGCGAGAGGAGGAAGGAAAGAGGGATACTGAATTTACGTCATCTCATTTGATGATGCTTTGGAGAACTGATTGACCCAAGCCACAATATGGGATGGGATTTTCATGGATTTAAGCATCCAAGAAGGAAAAGTTGTGATAAGGAATGTCTACTGCCTGTTCCCCATTGATAATGAGGAGAGACATGATCCCAGTTCTATTTAAAGCCTTACAAATGCGTTTTAAATCAATCAGCTCCTAGAACCTAAACATGCTGAGCTGTCTCAGCTGTTTTCATGCCCTTTGCACTACCAGTGATTGTGAATAGACATTACTTTTTTCTTCTCCTTCCTCATTCTCTCCCCCCACCCCCTTATTTTGACACAAAATTGGGGGTTTATGGTGTGTTTCTGAATTAGGTGCCACCTACTGCAAATAGTCTCAAAGTTGCAGCTGTTACTTTTTGAAGGAGAAGCAGCAGTGTCATCCCTGTATTTCTCTGTCTGGTTGCAGATCTCCGACTCTGTCCCTCACCCTGGTTCCAGATGCCCAATAGCAAAGCACCCACTGAGAGGCCCTCTCCCAAGATGGGTGGAGATTAGAGTTAGAAGGTCCTAGGCTAGTCCTGTTCCTTTCTTACCCCCGACTTCTACAGGGAAAAGAGGAAGCCAGCCCCTGGAAAACAGAGGCCTGCAGAAACTCTTATCTACACATTTACAGCAATAATATTGGGCGCCCCATGGAAAGTGCTGTGACAGTAATGAAATGAGACTGAGGTGGGGCAGAATGAGGAGGGAGGAAACAAAATCTCTGCAAAGAAACCTGGACCGTGCTCTCTCTCGGACAGCGATATTCCTGCCCTTGTAAATCCTGTTGTTGGACTAGCCCATCTAATGCCTTGACCTGTGCAGACAAGACTCTTCTTTATGTCCACTACTGACCTTCTGCTCCGACTGTGTAGAACCATTTTGAAGATGACCTTCAGAAATCAATAATATGGGTTTTAGTTTGTCTGTTTGTAGTTTATTTTGAAGACTAGTATTTCAGTAATTTAAAAAAATCAGAAGCACTGAACTTTCTACGTTTTATAACATTATTTTGTATATAATGTATATTTATAATCAAAACAGAAGTGTAAATATGTTTATTACTTCTCATGTAATGTTTTTAATGTGATGACAAAGTTTGAATTTTATTTTTTTTTTCAAGCAATGAAAATACTTTCCTGCTACTATGAAGTTTATTGTCATTTGTCCTTTCACACCTCAGGTTCCATGATTTTATGTCAGCCAAGGTTACTTGAAGCCCCAGAAGTAAGCTTGTCTCTATTCCCTGGAGTCAGCCCCACATTCCATTTTTCACACATTACCTGATGTCAACAAAGATGTTCAGCTGAGAGCATTCATCTGACAGAAACTTTATGCTGTGACATGTAATATTTAAATTACATATATATATACATATATATATATATTCTCTTGCTATGGAATGGGATTGAACCATCTATCTATATATATATATTTTAATTAATGCTTCCCTCTTTCTCTTCTGTGGCAACTTGTGGCATGGAAGATTCAGATTTCACACCATTTCAAGGTGGGTGAATAAATGTGCAGGCTTGGGGTTCACTTGCAGAACAAGACATGATTTCTAATTGTTTTTAATCCCATGTCTTTAAATGCTTTCAGTAAGACCCAAATCTTGCCCTGCTCAGGATCTATATCTACACTTGCAAAGCTCTATCCCTGTTTGAGCGGGACGGGTGAGATTTGCCTTCTGCTCACAGGACTAGAGGGAGTTTCAGGCCTTCTCTGTTCCCTGTGCTACACGAAGAGCTGTGTCCTCCTAGGGCATCCCAAAGTCATTATCCTCTCTAGCCCTTTCGGAGGATGTTTCCACGGAAAAAGTGTAATAAACATGCTTGTACAAAACACTCCCTGCAGGTTTAGTAGCCTTTGAAATGCACACATTTACAGACAATTAGATCTCCCACTAGATCAGCTAGGTGCGATACAGCCAACATCTGAATGCACAAAAGCAAAAACTGTAAGAACAGGAAACCACTGCTGCTCTATTTTAAAACCAGGCACATTTTTTTTTTCTTTCTTTCTGGTGTTGACAAAATGCCAAAAAAGCATCTTAGTGTTGGATGCCTTTCATATCTTTCCCAAAACAAAATCTAACCAAACCAAAACTTGCTAGTTTTAAAAATATATATAAATAAAAATGAAACAACAACAAAAACAGACATTAACAGAAGACCCTTAACAAATTTGTTTAATTTTTTCATTAAAATACTACAAATAATGGTTTATAAGAGTCGTTCTGAGTGTTTTGCTAAGGTTACATAAATGCTATTTATTTTGGATGGTTTTGTTTCTCCCTCTTCAGTTCTTTTCTTAGCAAAATTAACTTTCAAATGCCAATCAATTTCCTTGGCTACCATAAAAATAAACTTAAGATGAAACTCAGAAATAAAGCGCCACCTCCCCCTCCCCAAACATTCACCCTGTAGAGCAAATTATGAAAAACAAGCCATTGACAAAAAGCCGAGCAGATGCTCCCTGCTTGCAGTCCTTCCTCGGCAATGTGAAATAAACCCAACAGATGCCTCTCTTAATTGAGCACATGGATTACATACACACATGCACTCTGTCCTGCTTAAAACAAAACACACACAAAAATCAAACAGGAAAATAGCCAGAGAACTCTTCCCAAAGCCCAGGCAAGCAGGAATGCTAAGACCAAAAAAGACTCAGCTCTTCCTGCTCAAAACAAGACAGGAAACCGTATCTATAGACTGGAGGGAGTTGAAATCCATTAAAACCCGTGGACCTGATTATGTAGATCCCACAGGGTAAAGCAGGTACAACACATGCCTTTGTGTATTCACACAGGAGAGAGGAAAAATAATAATAATAATAATGCATCAGCTTACAAGGAAATCTGTGAATATTTACTGGAGGCAGCGCTGCACTATGCAGCTACCAGAATAGATCACAGATCCTACACAGGAAAAACAGGAGCTGTGCCTACTTCCACACAGGAGGAGATGGAAAGCATACGTGTATCTACGCACGTGTGCACATCCCCAAGTCCTTGCCAAAGAAATTACAAGCAAATTAGCTGAATACATATTATGACCTGGGTTTAACCCACACCTTCAGCCAGAAGTTTCCTTGCCTGGGACTGCCATGCGCTGCCTTGCTCACCAGCCTGCCCCGAGCTGAGCGCATCTCACAGCACAAACTCACTAGGAGGAGCTCTGCGATCCTTCTGGGCTGTACAGGCTCACCTGAATTTCAGAGATTCCCCTCAAGGACCATGGCCGATGTCAGGACTGTAAATGCACTGACAAATAATGCTACTGAACAAGCTTATTGGAGTTCTCAGACCCAGCTGTGGACTCCTTCTTCTCTTAGAACCATTTGTCCCAGCTATGGCAAGCTGCACCAAAACCTGGCTTTCAGTTATAAAGACCACAAAAAATCATTTAAATAAAATGTGAAAAAGCACCAATTATGAGAATGGACTCCCAACTATGAGAAACTGGTGTTTGCTCACATTAGTAATCACTGGACTGAGTACAGTCCACAACTACTCACTGGACTGAGTGATGGGGTGCTGCTCCATGCAGCACTTTGCTTGAGTTGTTCAGCTCCATCCCTTTGTCCTATACCTCTTTAAACAGTTCACTTATTAGGGGAAATGGACGCCTGGATATACCCGTAACTATAGCACCCACTGGTGCTGAGACAACAAGCAGCAGCACCACGCTGATTCAAACGCAGAATAGGGCACGGAGTTTGGTTAGTGAGTGTAGAAAAGGGATGCTTGTAGAAACTGTGCTTGTTACGGGACCTGCCTAAAATAGGATAAAATGCAAAATGCGTTTTGTCGTGCACAGTACTTGTCCAGCAACAGCTAGCTACAGTGCAACTGCAAACATTCAATCCAACAGATGAAACCACCTCTGTAAAAACACATTTCAAATACTTGCATCGCTCCTCTGTCTTTTTTCATTCACTCACGACAAAATGAGGAAGGAATAGCAAGCCACCAACAAGCCTGTACTGTAGCAGTTGAAGAGAAAGTCATGTATCGGTATCTGCCTTATCTCACATGCCTGATCCATGAATACGTACTGATTTTATGCAATTGATAAGACACACCCAGCACATTTTGCTCACAATCCAAATTCCAGTTGTGGAGAAATGACATAACCCAATGGCCCTCTGCCACGCTTCACTGTTTTCATAGCTTCCATTTTATGGCCTCACTGGAGAGTCAACACCAAGGTTCCCCCCCCCTTCCCCCCAACCCCCGCACTCGCTTTGCTTTAAGTTTTGCAAGCTCAGCTCCCTGAGCTTGCAGTCAGTGACCTGATACTCTGCTAGCCAGTGACACCCGAAGCAGTGAGATTTGTCCCCAGTTACTCTCTCGCCGCCAGTAATCCTGCCTACTCTTCTCCCAGACCTTGTCTGGGCAACACCATGACTCAGCTCTGTGGAACTACCCTCCTTCTGTCTCCTCCCTCTGCTGGTGGTATTACTGCTGCTGGCCGCGCTCTTCGTCTCGTGCAGCTTTGTGGGTTATTTCTGTAGCACTGTGGTCTATCATGCTGCAGGGTTGGGACAAGACTCTCTCTGATTCACATGTAAATGACTGTGCATAGAGCATTAATTTCAGGTGTTAGATCAAATGTTCCATGCACAACATTTGGTTCTAAGGACCAGCGTGTATTTTTTCTCCTTCCTTTGAAAACCCTGATGTCAAAGCATAACCATCCTGGAGGGGCTCTCTTCTCCATGGCTAACTCAGCCCTCTCTGATTTGCTGTTCAGCTCTTGGGAGGCACTTCCAGGTCTTCCGTGCTTTCCACCATGCTGGTCTCCAAAGGACTGTGCTGTGACATCCTTTCTGCAGCTCTCCAAGCTGCTGGAGTGCACCCCTGGGTAGGAAGAAGTCAAGATAAGGTTTAAAAGTGCAGGGTGTGGAGTTGGCTGGAAAATTAGTTCTGCTCCCAGACCATCGTCCTCCTGTCTACATGGGTCACTCAGGGCTTGTGACTAACATGTATATACGAGAGGGGAGACCTGAGAGCTAAGGCAGGTAGAGTGGTCCACATCTGGAGATAACATACCCCTAGATGCTATGTGATCTGCGTAACATAGGTGATCCCAGGCTGACTTTCTCTCTTCCATATACTGTAGAATACAAATTTAGTGATGGACTTGCATCTCACACATGTAGCAGGGCAGTGCAGAACTACCACAGAAGGGCTAAATCCTTCTAAATTTCCTCTATGAGCACCATGTCTTTTCTCCTGCTGACTGAAATGGGGGCAGTGCTCAGACCTTCTCTATCCCTGCAGCCAGCCTGCTCTGCAGGCTGCTCTGCACGAGGCCATCATTCCGAGGACAGTCCCAAGTTGCAAAACAGCACCTTGTTCACAGACATGTTTTGCAAATACACAGATAAATGAGGAAAACACACAGTTTCAGGAGAGGCTGTTGGTGATGACATCTTTTAACTGTGCTTTATGACTTATTTGTTGAGCTATTGCTGGCTTTACAATGGTTTTGTTGATTACATTTTTAACTAACTGTCTAGAAGGTCACAGAGGCACCATGCTTGTTTTTATAAATTAACCAACTCGTATTTAACATCCAAACAGATCTGTTGAGAGTTAGGTTTATAGCTGGAGAGGCCCTCACCAGCCAGAACAGGACCTGACCATTCCTGGCGTCATGCAGGAGCTCTGACGATCCCTGTACCTGTACACGTGGCTCCCACAATGGTTTGTGAGTTGGGTTGCTAAGGTCAAAACTATTGGTACAAAAAATGAATCATCATGCTTTTGAAATTAGTTTTCTATTAACACCATTTAATATTTGCCTTACTTTTTCTGCTTGGCAGAAAACACCAAAGCATTGCCAAAGCGTTTTTGTTTGTGCTCATTTCTTCTCTGGAAAACTGTCAGCAAAGAAACACAAGAGAATCTGAACAAAATGTATTTGGAAATAAATAAATAAATAAATAAATAAAAGTGTAATAACTACAAAAGAAATGGCTGTGCTCTAAAACACCTCTTTCAATTCAGATGACAGGTCCTGGTGCTAGTTCTCCATCAATAGCTTCTCCTACTCCCACATCTCCTCATATCACAGCAGCTCTTTTCTTCCTCCAGACCTGCTCCCTTCATGAAGACATACAGTGATTTTCTCTGTATGTAATGCAATAGTATTTATTTTTTTGTCATAAGTTGCTTAAGAGAAGGTTTTGAAGCATTATATGCAATTAAACTGCAGACACAGTTTCTGGAGATGGAGTTCACTTACATCCCAGAAACAGGTAGAAATTCCCTTGTAACTTTAATTACAAAAAGCTCTTTTTCCATTGAGACAGTTAACATGGTTAACGAGTCCTTACATCAGATATACATTTTTCATGTGCAATTGTTCCATAACCTGGCATCTTCAGTTGATGCGGATTCATTTGGAGCAGGATTCGCTTCACCTCATGGCAGCCATCCAAATGTGAAGCTTCTAGTTCAAGTGCAGGGTTTTTCTACGGTTCATGCAGAAAGGCAGACACTTCAGGCTTTCCTCTCTGGAATGGAAGATGAAATAAGGAAGAGCAAACTGCTTTCTGGGGGGCGACTCTTGGAAAAGCCAGTACCATTAACTGACACTGTGATGGACTGGGTTGTGTGGGGTGCATCCAACTGCCTGAATTTGCATCCACACTCATCCCTGACACGTCCTTCAGAAATCTCCCTTTCAACCCCAATCTGCCCCCCTCTGCTGACATACAAGATGGAGTTAATAATGCCAACATGCCTCGGGAGGATGTTATGAAGATTCATTCATATCTTTCAGATTCCTTGGGAAAAGCAGCTGCGGAAGTGCAAATTATCGTTTACCGTTCCCATCTTATTGTTTAAATAGCAGTTCAGTGTAAACAGTATCTGGGAAAGCAAAACAGCCGCGCTCGAGTGCGCGAGGGCAGAATCGCTCCCTCCTCCGGCACCCGCAGCAGAGGAGCGTTTTCCTTGAGTTTGGGCCCAAAGCGCCCGCATTGTGCTTCCATCATCGCTTCCTGTTTGTTACCTCATGACATCATTTCCTGCTTCCTGACCGATTACAACCGTGCCAACTGTTTTTCTCAAGCCCCAGCCAGCTTCCC
>CM021769.1:32190994-32286461 GCA_011076525.1 Nettapus auritus
CCCGTTTCTTCCCATGCAGAAACACCACAATAAACACCGGCCTTGGCAGCACCCCGCCATCCCCGTTAACCTCCCCGCCGCCACAGGCCCGGCTCCCGCTCCCAGCAGCACGGCTGGGGATGCCAAGCTGTGATGGGCACAGCCACGACATGGCTGGCGATAGCTATCATGCGGCTGGCGATAGCCACGACATGGCTGGTGTTGCCCTCCATGCCTCCACTGAGGCTGCCCCACGTGCGGCCAACACAGCGCTCACACACTCGCCCCTCTGGAGCCTGTGCTCGAGGGCGATGGGGCTGAGGGGCGGCTGCGGGGCGGCCATCACCCCCCGGTTTCAGCCCCGGCTCCCCCCGGTGCCGGTGGAAGCAGCCCCGCGGGCCGGGCCTGGCGGCGTCTCCGAACAAGGCAGGGGGCGGCAGGGGGCGCCCCGGCAGCGCGGCGGGACAGGACCGGGGCACGCAGGGAGCTGGGACCGGGACGGAGGGAGCGAGGCCCTGGGAGGGAGGGAGTCCCCGCGGCTCCTCGCCCCCGGGGCAGGAACGTTTCCCCAGGCGGGATCGCCGAGCTCTCGCAGGGACAGGGAGCAGCCTGCGGGCTGGTGGGAAGCAAACGCTGTACACTTGTGGCTTTTAAGGGCTTTGGGGCCAGGGACATGAGCAGTCCCCGTGTTACAGCAGTTGTTACTGGAGCACGCAGGAGGCTAATGGAGCTGTGTGGTAGCTCCGGGGGTCTGAGCCTCCACAGGCTCTCCTGCAGCCACAGCCCACTGCAGCAGCGACCCACCACAGCTCGATCAGACAATCCTCTATGCAGCACAGTGCCCAGTTCAGGGTCCGCACCAGCTCGTATGCATTACCAGTTTACTGTCGTCTCACCACCTTTAAAATATGAACACTGAATAGCTATTGCAGCTATATATGCCAGAGGAACGTGCCCAGGTCAGCCAGTACAAATGCAGTTTCCTCAGCCGCTATGAAATGACCAGCCAGGTGGTCATTTCATAGCGGCTGAGGAAACTGCAGGAGCCAGCCCTGCTATGTGCAGTGCAGATCCTGCCACCCTCAGGTTAAACGATCCTCCTGTAGAGAAAGGATGAAGAAGAGACCTATTCAGATGGCTCCATAGCTAGCAGCATGCCACAGAAGAGCATGAGAAAGTCTGAATCCTGTATGTGCAGAGGGCTCCAAGACACCTGGCAGGAAAGTGCTATCTAAAGGCCCCTGAGCAGGACAGGTTTTGTGTCCGGCCCCATGACTCACTTCACAGGCCAGATGGACGTTCCACCAGTGTCACTGCAATTTCGTTTCTTGTGGTTTGCAATGATTTCTTTGTACGGCCCTTTCACCTAAGTGCCTCATGAGTATAAGATCATGTGGTCTTTGCTGCCAATAATTGTTAGCTTTAAGGTGCCAGTTTACAAAAAACGCATTCAAGAAGGCAGGCTACATACTGTTAAGTAGAGGTGGTGGTTTGAAAGGCCAAGGTTAAGGGTGAGCCACCTACTGAACAGAGGATGTGCCAGTAGAGGATTTAGCCTGGGAAGATAAGAGAGATGCTGTTGGGGAAGAAATGCTATGGGACGGCAAAGCAAGTGGGAGACCAAGGGATATTGCTTCTGCTCCTGCAACTTCACGTCTGCATGGTACAAAAGTATCTGTGACTTCTGCTTGCTTATCCACTCACAGAAAGCCACTTGCTGCCAAAGCTTGACCTGCACGGCAGATTTCTCAGAACAGCTCAGTGGTCAAGGTGCTGCTGCAAGCTTGAGGAAACAAAGCTTAGCAGAATGCCAGTGCACTGCATCTAGCTGGCACTTTATTTCCTGAACTGCAGAATTAAGGCAAGAGTGGCTGAAACTGTTCTACCACAAATATATATATATATGTATGCATGCTTTTAATTAGCTGTTTTCTTACGAAAACATCTGGAAATAAGCCTGTGTCACTATCTGTAATCCCAGTGCAGTACAAAGCTTTATGGCTATCCCATTTGTGCATTGTTGTTGGAAATCTGAGTGGGCAATGGTAGCAGGGTATGTTCTGTTTATTAACTTTATTGTGGACTGTCCCTCTGCATGTTACTGTGGGGCATGTTGCTGAGAACAGGCTGGAAAGGAACAGATCATACCACGCAAATCCAAACTGGCAGCATGTGGGAGTGGGTGAGAGCTCTAGTGCTGAATGAGCTCTTCCTTATGCACCAGTTACCACATGCAGATTTTATCTCTGGATAGCCAAGTAGCTTCATCTGTGCTGGAGGGCAAGGAGAGCAGTGGGAAAGAACAGAAAGTATTTGAGCAGATCCGTATGCCTCACACATGCACATACAGTCTTGCAGCCCCTCAGGAGCCAGAAAAACAGCATCTCTGACCTACCCTGGAGAGCTGGTAGAAATCTACAGAGCAGTCACAGCCTGTGGCTATGGCACTGAGGCTGTGAAGACTCAGGGTAGGTGGCAGAGATGAGAGGCACCTTAACTGAGCAGATCTGTGGGGTCTCTTGAAATTGAAAACACAGCAGTCCTCTGCCATGGTGCAATCCAGTTAATGAGGAATGGAGTGAGGGCGCTAACGAAGTTAAATGCCCTGTGCTGCATGGCCACAGGCACGCACTGTTAGTGTGAGCAAGTTATGTGGCCACAAGGATAGCTTACTAATAGTTTGAGTATATAGGTGCATCATTGCAAGGCCATGGATTGAAGATAGCTGCCCAAAGTGCCTTAAAAAAAAAAAACAAAAAAAAAAAAAAAAAAAACAGAAAGAAAGAGAGAGCAAAAGAGCTTTGCTTAGCTCTGGGACTGCAACCTCAAGGTCACAAGTGACTCAGTAAATAATAAGTCTGCACCGCAATGGGGAATGTACTGAGGCATTACAAAGTGCTGCCTGCAAGGACAGGTGCCAGGCCATTCTCCAGAAAGGCAAAGGCATTCAGGTATTCAAGGCACCACTGTGCAACCACACAGGACAGCACAGGATAAGATCCTTCCCACCACAGATCTGCAGAGGTCAGCCATTTCCCAGAAGAATGGGGGATGTCATCCTTTATATCTTACTAACCAAGATATAAAGCCAGTTTCATACTAGTGTACTTACACAGACTCCAGCAGAGTTACATGGGTGTGAATCAGGACCACAGGAACTCAGGGTGAAGTGTCTATTCCCTCTCTTCTCCCTGCTCCTTCTGTTCAGGCTCTATAGCTGCCCTCTGCACAAAATTTACCCTTTCTCTCCTCCATCAGGTTTTGCTGCCACTACAGTTTACAGCAGGTGTTTGTACAGTGCTTTGAGACCCTGTCTAAGTGGGGGCTACCTTACCATTGAAGTCAAACACTTCTCTCTGCTCTGCCCTCCACCTCGCTGTCGCTGTCACATTGCAGGATGCACCCAAGTTACTGTAACTGGCACAAGCTGAAGTCAGCGCTGAAAAGCCTCCTTTTGACTGTTCCAAAAACAGGCTGCCAGAGCTGATCCCTTTTCCTTAAGGAGCCTCACCACAGTGCTATACATCCTGTGGGCATTTTATTTTACTTTTATAAACAAAAACCTCATTAGCTCCATGCTTCCTCTCCACATTCCAGGTCAGCAGCTGATGGTGAAGTCTGAGAAGAACTATGAAGGATGAACCTGCTCTTTGGACCACTGAGGAGCTCACGTTCCATCTCTTCAGACTTACCCACTCACACTTCCTTGTGGAGAAATTCCTGCTAGCTCAGGATAACATTCCTGCCAGACTCTGAATGTCATCATATGGAGATCTGCTCCCACACAGAAGGGTGCAGAAAGGATGATGTGCTAATGAGCTACCTTCTTATCCCTGCTGTCAGATCAGTGACTCTCCCTCCTCCTCTCCCCTTCCCCTGAACTACAAATGTGATTGCTTTCCAGCAGCACTGCAAAGAGCCCGGTCCATCTGCAGCCCTGGAACCCTTCCAGAGGGCAAAGTCTTGGCTTTGCGCTTCAAATTATCTTGTCTTTTCTGTAGAGAAGAAGGAAGGAAATACCAACCAGGGCACTGATGCAGCCAGACCGAGCAATTGAAACGAGGCCAGCATCCCTCTTGCCATCGGACTACCCAGGCTGTCCTCCTGCCAGCGCTCAGCAGGCCAACGCACGCCTGTTGCCACCGTGTCACTAGTGCTGCTACTCTGCTTGGCAGCGCGGCTGGTGTCTGAGCCTGCTCCCCCATGCCTCTCTCGATACATCACCCACCATGGTACCTCACACCCAGCGAGCAATATGAAACCTAAGCCAGGATGGATATCTCAATACTTAATTCATCTCCCTTGTTCCATAAAGAACTTTAAATTTTCTTTAGTCTCTCCATGATTAGGCACCTGTGGTATATCTACTGGGCCAGATCCATACAAAATACACTGTCATCTTCAAAATAAGAAGAGTGACATCTCTTGAAAGGTTCACTTGAACCTTTAGTGCATGGAGCATGAGAAAATGGTGGTTTAGTGGGACTCTCATGTTTCTTCCTCCTCCCAACAGTGCCATTATAAGGAGAGGTCCAAGCAGCAGCACGAATACACCTGAGCAGCTGGTGACCTCCCGCTCCCTCCTAGCATGGCAGAGGAAGGCAGGTGCTGGAGGAGGCTCCAGCCCCTCATGCACATGGCCTGGGTACAGACAAGCAGGGTGCTCTGATATTGCTCACACCAGCTCCCACTTACCCTCGGGCAAGCCACTTTCCCTCCACTGCTCTTCTGAGGTGTAAAGTGGTCTAATACTTACTCACCCACCTCTGAGAGGGATAGTTAGTCCTCACTCATCTGCCTCAATGAGTTAGGCTCAATTAGCCAGTGTAAAAAATGTTCTGCACATTACCAGAGGATACTGATGCAATGCCTGAGCCTGCTCAGGCAGGAAGCATGCACAGGTTTGAGGCAATGGATACAGCAAGGTCAAGGCTGTGGTTCCATGGTACTTGTGGTCTGTTGAAGGCATAAAATCATTTCAAGTGTCCTGGTTATCAGCAAACCTCTTTCACATTATCTCTCCACACACAGATTAAAGCTTGCTGAGAGGGCAATAGTTCTGCTTAAGGCCCTCAGAAGTGAATGAGCAGAGTGGAAAAGAACTGATAAATAAACTGCTTGGGAGGAGGAACAATCTGCCTGCCCAGAGTTGTTAGAGGATCCATAGATACAGCATTTGACAATTAACAGCATCTAAGCAGTTGCTTTAATTTCTCTCATACAGAGGTAACATACCAGAACATACCAGGAGAGAGATTTATCCATAAAAATGCATAAACAACCAATGATGCTCTCAAATTACATCCATTGTTGTTCCCCAATTCTCTCACTTAAGACATCTATGTCAGACTTTTTGTTTGTATGTTTTTTGCTTTTTCAGTTTAAAGGGTCATACTGAGAGCTTAATGCTGTTTTCTGTCTTCTGTTGTTTCTCGTTTTCCCCATTTATGGCTGTTTCTTGACTAACCTGGTCACACAGTATGAAGTGATGTGGTTTTAAATCCAGTGCACCAGGTGTCCAGCAGACACCACAGAAAAGCTGGGGGATTCAGTTTGTAACTGTTTTGATCCAATTTCTTCTGGGAAAAAGCACACATAACCCCCAGCTGGCCCTCGCCTGTGGATTTCTCTCACTTTAGGACTCTTTACATGTTCTTTACTGCTAGTGCTCAGCAACCTGATGCAACCTTTGCTACTTATCTCACCAATACCATGACATGCCACAGTGACCTCTCTGCTCAGGGACTGGGTCCTCTCGCCTCACCGTGCATTCCAGCATGAGCAATATGCAAAACATGCTAGCTATTACACACCCACACCGTGACACCTTTCTTCCATAATCGCCAGCACAGCACCTTTTAACTCATTTTAATTGTTCTCATAATCACCCTCTGCCACATGAATGTCTAAAGAACAGCCAAAAATAGCTCAAGGAAAACAGGCAAATTCTGATACAGGAAAGTGGCTTAAGCTTGACAGGGGGATTATTTCTCAGGCTGGAGGTTTCACAGAGGTTGCTATAGAGCCTAGTTTTGACTCTCCTTTGGTGCAGAACTCATCATCATGCAAGAATTAGAAGAGCTCACACCTGCTGATGTTTGAAAAAAGATGCATGGCAAAATTAAATTTATATTTAGCATACAGCAAGTCACCCTGTCTTGAAGGGAGGAAGAGAAACAGTTCTTGGCTCAGTTTTTATCTTTTTTCATTTGACTGCAAGAAATGCAGCCCTTAGGCTGTGCATAAGGTGAACAGAGCCCTCCACAGGAGCCCTCCACAGAGCCCTCCTACATCCATCCCCTACATCCATGGCCAATCCATCACATCTCAGTGAAATCTCAGTCCTTGCACTTAACCTGCCTACACAGGTATCCATCCACAATTTACTCATTCACAAGCAAAAGCTGTCTGGTCACCCATGGAAATCCAAAAGCTAAGAAATCCAACAGCTCTGCTATGCTGCTCTGCATAACATGGCAATGCATCTTCTAAACCCTGTTTAATGAGAGCTAAAAGGAAAGAAGAATACTTGGAATTGGATGTGCACTCAAACTGCTCTGCCAGTAGACGTTAGTTTAACCTGTTGCACAGCAGTTTGTGTGCCCTGCTCATTTAAGCTAAAATGTTCACAAAACAGCCCTGCCAGCAGGTCTGGAGGGGCAGTGGAAAAAGCAGACAGTGTGTGGGAAGCTTTCCCACCAGGTGGACCTAGAAGAGAATCCCACAGCATCAGTACAAGGAGATCTCCTAGTACAGACTCCAATTTCAGCACAGGAGGTAACGAAGTAGGGGACAGGCGAGGAATAGGTGGCCAATAATTCAACTAGAAATGAGTTATTAAACAGTTCCTGGACCACAGTCTGACCACCTCAGCCTTCTCCAGGATTGAAGAGAAAAGGCAGAGGCGGATTTCAAGGGATCCTTCATACCTCTGACTCTGAAGGCGTCTGTTATGCACAGACTCACACTCAAATTAAAGGAATCACTAAATGCTTAATCTTAAGCACATGATTAAATCTAGCAACAAGGTATTTAAATACATTTTTAACTCAGTCTTCACACAGGATCATCTGCTAATTTCGATCCAGTCCTGCTTTGCAAAGATCCCTATTTTCTTGTGTAAACAGAACATGGTCTGATCATAACGTTACACATAGAGATGGTCAGCCTACGACTTGGCAGCACTGTGACTGTCCTTTCCTCTTTGAAGTAGTGGGATTTCAAATAAAGCTACAGATATTGGCATTAGCATCTAGTACCAGACTTTAGGAATAAGCTTCCACCCACCCACATCGCAGAGACCAGAACAAAACTGGCTTCTCCTCCTGCACCCACCTGTGCTGTAAGCCCCTCTCCCCCAGACAGTGCCCAGGTGCTCCAGCTCACATCACAAGCTTTCTGGGGTCTTAGCAGGTTGCAGCCAAGCACTATAGGACTGGACCCTGTAAGATTAGAGGGTGATTTAAAAGGAAAAATACATTATTCTAAAAAGTTATTAGCCTCTTAAAGGGTGATAAGGCAACAGCCCTCTTGTTTTAGCTGGCAGAGATCTTCTGAAATGGGACTTCTACTGGAGACAAGATTAAAATGTATGGGAAAGCTCCCAGTATAGTGCAGCACGACGTGTGTGTATCCCACAAAAGAATGGGATCTGCACCACCGAGCCTTTCAGAGAGCAGGTGCACATTCATCAGAAGCTGGAACGCACACAGTTGCAGAGCAACTTTGTTATAATGGTCTGGGGACTATGGGGTAAGAGCTTATTTATTTTCTTACAGGTGAGATGGAGTCAAATGATTGGTTTCTACCTGATACACGCACAAAATAGGACAGAGAGTCTTTCCTCGATACTCCAACCTGTACCAGGGTGGATATCACACGTCTTTAAAGGCCTAAAGTACATGTGTTAGCTGTGAGTTGTGAAATCTTATACCGATGCCATCATCGTGGGAATGTTTCAGGGCTTTTCCATGAAATAAGAGGAAGAAAATACCTATCAAAAAAAAGCTGACTGTCAGCTGTTGTCCTGGCACCAGTCTAGTTATTCCCACCTCACAAAAATCTGGCTGCGCTCTCCCTAGCCTGATGTAACCTCAGGCTATGTGTAGCACCGGCATTAGTAAACAGCTGGTGACGAGGCCTCTGCGTGAGTACAGCATTCCAGTTTAATCATTACATCATGTACCAATCACTTAGGTTATGACTTTGATATTCCACTGACACACCAGTCACCAGCCTCTAGCATTCGTGCGAACAGGGCATACACAGTTCTAGGAGAAGACTCCCCGCAGCCCATACTGTACAGCTCACTGCCAGAGCCCACCCTGGCCATTAGCAGGGAGGGTGCCCTGGGAAAACCTCGGTACAGATTGCCCTCAAACTATGCCACATTTCATTTTGCACTGTCAGCTGGGGGTCTCTGGCAGATGAGTGCTACCGGTGAGGTACAAGGATGCAGGTGGAGTGCAGGTTAGATTAATTTAAGTTGATTATGTGTAAAAAGTAAGTAAGCCACATGAACCTCACTTCTTCTTCTCCACCTCTCCTCAAAAAGTCTCATTATTTTTCAGGGCCCCAACAGACCCAGATAACTGTAGCCTTACACTAACTACCCTTCACTCCAGCCAAAGCAACTGCGCTTCCATTTGGACCTGGCGGCGTTTTCACTGTCACTGTGTACACATATAAACAACTAGACAGGATATTTGGCATTGGAAAGTTATCACAGCACCTCAAGCTATCAAAGAGCTGCTGAGAGCTGATACTGCGGGAGGCGGGGGGAGCTGGAGTCACAAGGAAAACTTTGGCCTTGGTATAGCTACGTGAAGCTATTGGATTCAGCATGGCTAAGTTTAGCTTGTGCTCTTAGGTCAGTTCCTAAAAGCTCAGCATGTAGCATGGGCTGAGATGTAACAAAGCTAGAAACAGGGGAATTAAAATCCACAACAGAATGATGTCACAGCAGAGCTTGGTGCCAGGTCAGGATCGATAGCAGAACCAGAGCAGACAGGGGAAAAACAATCTCATAGGGCATACAGATAGGTCAGAGTCAGCCAAGAGAGAAACAACACTGGGACATGGTCAGCAAGTGCAGGAACAAGTTCAGGTGCTGCTGCAGCTACACGCACAGAGGAGTTACCAAAGCAGACACGAGAACAGGTCAACAGGAATCATCTTGTTCTGCCAACACTGGGTGCTAGCTTAGGACACACAAATTATAACACAGGCAAAGGCTGACATCTCTCGATGGAGCAGAGCTTTCTCCACGGGTGCCAACAGGTCATGGACAGCTGAGGAACTCGGAAGCGTAGCTCAAGTGCCTTCCCAAGTGATCTTAACCAGCCTAGAGCTCGGGCGCTGCCAGCCTGCATCGTTTTGCAGTCAGTCTCACAGCTACTGTGTGGCCCTGCACCCGTCCCTCGAGTCACCGTGTCCCCTGCACAGAAGTGGATGCAATGCCACGTGAGTCACTTTCCTGTTGCCTCCCAGTTAGGACCAAGGACCACAGAACTGTGCTCTTACCACTGCCCACACATGTTGAGAAGCACACCTGGAACATCTCTGCACCTTGCAAAAGCTGCTGAGTTACCCCCTCTTACTGTGCATTTGATTTAAAGGCTGGCAGCAGCCTTTTCATCTCACGTTTGCACTGGAAGCAGGGAAGCTGCGGGTCATTCATGGACTGGCTGCACAGTGCAACAAGAGCCCTGCTTGTTCAGGCACTCAACCACAGCACAGCAACATAGCCAGAATTTCGTGCAAAACGCAGCTGTGCCTCATCACACCCAGGCAAGAGAAGCAAAGGACACAGCCTCTGGGCAGTGACTTCTTGCTTCTGTCTGGTGCCTCCAGTTGCGGTCCTGACGACACAAAGCTAAGGCAGAAATGCTGATGGACATGGTAAGCCCAGCTTCTGCATCCACGCAGTCGGAGGCAGCCCTTCCCACACACAGCAGCATGAGTCATGGGCAGCAAGGTGCAGCAGCCCAGCGGCTCCCAGTCTTTGTACGTGCCCAGAGTCATGTTCCCCAAATCACACCCCCTTGCACAGTGCAGCCACAAGGAATTAACCCCACTTTACACTATTGCTCTGACTCACCCCGTGGATCTTCAGTACAGCAGCAGCCTGGGCCAGGCAGCCGGTGCCTAAAGCCCAGGTGCTGGGGTTCTTCCTTCCTACCTGCCTCCTGTTACCAGCACAGCCTGAGACTTGACACAACACAACCCACCGAGACTTGTGTCCATCATCATGCAGGACAGCACAACTGTTCTGCCACATAGCTCAGATTTTACATATGGGATAGAAAAGAAACTTGTAAAAAAATAAAAAAATAAAAAGCAGTAAAACACATGTATGTCTGTTTTTGTTTTTCCAAGCCAAACAACCAGAGCCACTGCCCGTCCGGTGACAGACCACCAAAATCATTACTTCTCTTAAAAATAGAGGCTGTTCCATTTCACTAGAAAAATTCAGTTCCTACATGGACTGCAGCTGCACCTTCTGACCTCTCACTCCATAGGGCCTGGAAGCTTCACATCTCCTATGCTGAGCAGAAAGAGGCTTAATTTGGAAATGATTTATCCTCATCATCTTTAGGAGTTAAGTATCTGAGAGTTACGATATCCCCCCTGATGGAAGTGATGACACCAAGCTTTCAAATGCTGCTACACTGAAATTCAAAGGCTGCAAAGCATGGAAGGCACCAGGACCACCTGTGGAGGGGTCACAGCCACCACACACCAGCTCTGGCTAGGCAGATGCTTTCCTCTTCTGATCTTGCACATGGTCAAGCATAGGAGCACAGTGCCCATTACCAGCAAGGCACAAAGTCCAACAGCCACTGAGTCCTTTCGAGTACTCTCAGCTGCCCAGCCCTGCACGTTCTTGCTGTCCCCACACACAAGAAGGTGGCAGGCACACGGTTCCACAGAGCAGCATGACAGGCACCCAGGTTACAGGCAGGAGCGTACGCGACTGTGGAGAGATGCTCAAGAGAGGACCTCTGGCCTACAGCATGGAAAGGACAGGCTGACAGGCTGCTGGGCAGCACGTTACTCATGCATTTGTGTTCCAGGCTGACTGAGTGTTTCTGCAGAACCTGTGCACATGCAAGTCCTCCGTGCCTGCTGTCCTGGCACTCGGCTTTGTCTTCTGGGGCCTCACACAGAGACAGCCTGATCTGACACACAGATGCTCTCTCTGAATTAAAGAGCTGGCAGAACTTGCTTATCATATTTGCCAGGGCACCACAAGGCAGACAGGCATTGCTTAGCAGGTGTGCGAGTCATTTCTTGGCTTATTAAGTGTTTTTTTTTCCATAACAATTTGTTCTAAATAAATATAATTGTGCTTTAAGGTGGTGATCATCAGTGTGTTCTGCTCTTCATCTTGAGGAAGAGCACCAGTAATTAGGAAAGGACAGATCTTCAGGTCTGCTGAGCTAATCATGGCAAGGCTTAGCAAGGGAAATGACATACCTAGGTTATCAAACTACAGGGAGAAGAAAGCAGGCTTTTATTTTGAGACAGCTGAGAACTAACTAACCAGCCTAAGTGGACATGATTTCAAAAATCACAAAAGAAGTGGAGTTACTGTTAAGCCAGAATCTCTCCTATTAATAGCAGAAAACCAAGCACATTGGCTCACATACAACACATCTACAGCTATTTTTAAGTATCAAAGCAGTTCTCAATACCAGAGGTACTACATTACCTCAGTACCAATACTACAGCACCTCAGTACCAGAGGTACTACAATATAAAGACAAAGATTTTCAGCTGCTTGCTAGAGGAACTCTCCCCAGGAATCAAAGTTCTCCTCAGGCAGAGACACAGTCTTAACAAACATGCATTTTTCCAGCATAGCCATGTTTAAAGCAAAGTGTGCCAGTATTTATCACCAGCAAAAAATCTGCTTGGTATGATCTACCTCTCAGGGTGATTCCTTAGGTGACAGCAACCAGACGTTTTGGCAATTTGAGGAAAATAGAAATCACATTTTCTTATATAACAGCATGAAATGTTTTGTTTACCTCTGCATTAAGCATCACATTTGCTAGCTCCTTCACTCACAGCAACATTTAAACATTCAAAACAGTGAAATGCTTACTTACGTACTTACATAGTGACATACTTACACATAACAAAAACTGTAACAGAGAAAGAACCCAAGGAAGGAGGAGCTTCCTATCGACAGAGCTGCTTACCTCCCTTTCTCCACACACATCTCACATGGCGAGTGGCTGATTAATTACTTGGAGTGGAAGGGCGACACACACATCTTCCTGTCCTAGAGCAACCAAGAACCTAAACATAACCACCACTAGCCTCCTTCTTGCCTTGTTAAGGATTTGGATGAGTTGAGCAGTAGCTGGGGCCCCTTTCTCCCTCAGATGAAGACAGTTAGTAACTGCTGCAGGGGCAAAGCCCTCACCCTGGCCACAGCAAGGAGCGGCAGTGCTGCTGGGGAGCTGGCCGCTCTCCCTGCAGTAGCGCACGCTGGGCTCTCCCAGCTGGCTGGCAGAGGGAGGAGGTGGTTCCTGTTTGTGCTGCGTGGTCCCATTCCAAACTTCACCCCTATGAAGCCTCTTGTGCTGTTATTATGTTTGGGAACCTGCTGCTCCCTATCTTCAGAAAGCAAGCCAGCTGGTTCTGATCCTTTCTTCAAGTTTGGTTACAGACCCCATTGTAGCTCACTTCTTTGCTGGCAAATAGGACATGAATTTCAACCTGCTTCATACCCCTTCCTTCAAAACTCCAGGCAATACTCTAACACCATCTGGTTTGGGGTTACTCAGGCAGGTGAGATGGTGCTTCAGGGTCTGCATATGTTCTGCAATTCTTGCTTTGCTGTTAGTACATCAGTCAGAAGCTTCCTGACTCTGAGTTGGGCCTGCTGGAGAATTTGTGGTCATCTTCTTGCTGGCAATGTCTGGGCTTTAGCAGAAAATGAATCTATAATATCTAGGCCTCAGATGAACAATGCAAACAATGTTTGTTACAGACACCCTGTGACGATGTGGGCAAGAACAGCTGCAAAAAAAGTCAGGTCAAAACTTTATCACTGTAAACTGATGAAGCTTTTCTGATGTCACAAATCCCCAGAAATTCTGGAGCTTGGTTCCAACTGACTGAAGCTATACTCGGGCTATTTCCTGCGATTATGGAAACTTTGTTCTTCAAATGCATTGTCTTTCATTTTCCATGTTGCATTTCATTTTTCATGTCTCTAGTATGGGCACTGCTTTCTGTTTTCCAGTCATGTGGTGCCTGCCCCATTTTGATATATTTACATTCCTTGCTTATGAACTCTTGTTGCGTCTGTTCTTTCACCTCCCTTGACATGAGCACAGGAGCTCTTAGATCTGTGCTTTTGCTTCTGATGTGGCATTTTTTTTTATCAGTCATAACAATCACCATCCTGTTTGTTGTGGGTTTGCACCTAAGTTCTCTTGATGCTTATATTACTGCTTGGAGTCTCACTTCTTTCTTGAACCATTTTTTAATTTCACTAGAAGGCTTCTTACTGAGTTTTTAATCTAAAAAATTCTCTGAGCTCCTGAACAATCCTCCACACTGTCTCCTCAGTCTCTGCTTACTATGTCTGCCTTTAACCAAGATAGAATCCAGTCTGAAACTGAAGTTCTGATTCGTTATGGAGAAATTCTTTATAGACGAGCACTGGGGAACCTCAGCAATCAGTCAGCAATAAGGAATGTGACAGAGGCAGGATGACCAGAGCCACTGGGGCCAGCCCCTGCAGCAGGGTCAAAGCTGCCCACAAGCTCAAAGTGGAGCTGGGTTCTAACTGACTGAAGCTATCCTCAGGCTATTTCCTGTGATGCTCCTGAAATTGAAACTTTCTGTTCTTCAAATACATTGGGTGGAAAGGTACAGTAGGTAATAGATACAATCGATAGACATCACACGAGCTCTGTTGCAGTTAAACCTAGATAAAGTGGTTCATTCGCTGTTACTGGTTCAACTGGGTAAGTAAGGGTGCAATATAAAAATTGTGCTGCTCTAAAGGTTAGGATGGTCTTTTTGATCTGCAGACTATGTCAATGAGGTCCATCTAATGCTCATGTACTTCTGTGCCAATTCAGTTTGAACAGCTCCCTTCTTTCTCTTCCTCCCTCAGTCACCAGGATAAACCCCATGATGTAAAACAGCCCTATTCCTGTTTACACAAGCTCCAAGTGAGAATGGAAGGGCAAGATGGCAAAAAACATACTGCAGCAGATCACTTCTGTCTACAAGACCAAAAAGCCAAAAAGACAATACTGAGTTTTCTTCAGAGGATTTCTCAGTAAACTACCAGGCTACTGGGAACTGATAGCACATGAAAATGGATCAATGGATTACCTTTTTTTTTTTTTTTTTTTTTTTTTTTTCCCCACATGTAACTAGTTCAAATACTAATCAAGTCTGTCATGACTTAAAACCCATTCCTACCAGTAATCTCTGGGATATGAATCGGGCACCCTGCAAAAACAACCATCACAACTGCTAACAGTCAGAGCTGAATCAGCCATAGGACTGAAGTGGACCAGCAGCAGCTGAAGTTCTGTCCGTCAGAAGAATCCTCCAGACTTCTAAACTTTTCTTACTGTTGATATGCAAACCATCTAAATGTGGAAACTTGTTTCACTGCCTTGTTTATGACCTGTATAGGCGCTTTTTATACAGTTTCTTCATTGTCCTGGTTACACAGACTTCTGGTTTTTAGCTTGGTGTCCCTTTAGTATTGTATCTCTTAGAGCTTATTGTTGTTCTCTTTAAAGTACTGGTAAGTCCTTTGCCATTTGTTCTTCTTTTTTCTCAGGACCATATTTACCCCCAAGAGTAAAAGCAGTTAGCAATGAAAGTGCATTCCCTTTGGATGCAGCAAACATCCAAACACACCACTGCCTACTCTTCCATGCATCATTCCTGATCCCCAATCTCTTGTCTGGAAGCTTTGACAATGCCACTTCTGTATTTGCATGTGTTTGAATCAAGGACATCTGTGTATTGATATGTGATGTGTTCATATCTGAAGGTTTGTAAATGTCCTAAACATTGGATTCAACAAACAGAAATAATGGTGATGCACATGAATATGGCAACGTGCGTATCAGAGGAATGGTATTGATTTACATCACTTGAAAATGCTTGTGGCATTGTTTGAACTTCACCTCCAGCCACAATAACTGTAATATTTACTGCAGCCTCAGGGAAAAGGGACATATTTGTTTTTTTTCAGAATCTCATCTGCTCATTGTAGAGAGAGGAAAGCGGTGCCAACCTGATGGAGGAAGATGTGGTATTTGAAAACAAAGCAGCAGTCCTCCTGTCCCCAGTCAGTACTTTCTGAATAGAACAACTTTTGGGAAAACCCAGTGCGTGTCCTCAGCTTATTGAATCAAGTAAGTGCCCGAAATGCAAGCTGAAGCTAATGACGGTTTCAATCCACTGCTATGTGTCATGCCAGCCCTGTTGTTGGTTCCTCCAGCTCTGTGGTGATTCATTGTTATCCTGAAAAACAGGCAGCTCTGGCACTCTGTTAGTCACCTGGCACTAACATGGAGAATTGCTCTGGGGAAGCACAGCACATACTGCTATAGAGAAACTAGGCCTTCCTTTTCCTGCAACCTAGGAAAAACAGTTTCAGGATGCAACAAGTAAAGCCACAGCTGGCTTTTCCTCCTTCCTAAAGGTTACCAAGCCAAAATAATGACAATTGCTTAAACGGCAGGGAGAATTTTACATTTTTTTTTATTAATTAACTGAGTATGACCATTATCTTCTATTCATTTTTCCCTTTGTCACTTTTTAACTGAAGTCTGTTTTTTTTCCGTCTCCTTTTGTTTCTCTCCTGAACCTACATCTTGTTCCCTAACAGTTAACTCCATTGCTGCGCCACATCCTCCGTCACACCTATTTGAGCATTCCTGTGGTTTAGCTTGGCAGGCTGTTCTCCTTGCCTCATGAACGCAAGCTCCAACACTAACAGACACTAAATCCTCCCCTCAGCATCCACCTGCTCTCCTTAGCTCCTAAGTGCTTTACTCACATAGCCACATCTCCATCATCTGCAAGATACCTCTTCTGCTCAGCCCCAGCAAAGATGAAAGCTCAAAACCAATGAAATTCTTAACGTCTTGCTGCATATGCCACAATTTCAAAAACAGTCTTTCCCCAGGCTGTGCTCCTAATTATAGAGCAATATCCCAAAGTCTTTAAGCAAGAAAATTCAGGACTTGACTTCAAAAGGAGTTTCTAACCTCATACCTAATTGATCTGGGTGTAGCAGCACTGAAGGGAGCAGAAACCTGTAGTGTTTAACTGGCGTGGGTTCTGAATCAGGTCCCTAAGGGTTTTTGCTTTCGGCATTGGCTCTTGACTGCAGATCTGGCCTGGCTGAGCAGCAGAGTCTTTCAGAAATACCATTAAGAACGCACTGCAACAGAAAGGAGCCGTTTCTTGCCCTTAGTCAGCGAGCATGCAGTCACTTCCCAGTAGTGTATTTTTTATTTATTTATGCAATTTTCCTTAGCTTGTACTAACAGATATTTGTTGCTTCACTTGCAAGATTGATGCATATTCCAGCTCATTTCTCAGATGGATAAAATTCAAATCCTGAGGAAAGTTGAAGAAGCTAGATTTGATTTTTTTTTTTTTACTGGTATCACTAAGAACAGAACCTAGCAAGAGCTTCTTCACCTTATCTTTTAGGCTCTGATTTGTCTGTTACTGTTTGTGCTTTTGCCTGATAAAGGTAATGCAGCTACAGCCAAACGTTTCAATACTTTTATTAACTACGTACTCGGTGTTGTGCTTAAATTGCCTTGATATTAGCAGGAAAAATTTCCAGAACTAAATATGAAAAATATACACATGGTGCAATGGGACACAGAGGACTGACTGAACCCACAGATGAAACTGGTTTAATTTGATTGAAAACCCACAAGCGTGTAACTGTGTGGGTGTGTGGTGTGAAGGGCTGGGAGGATTCAGAGTCGCCCCCATACCTGTGAGCCTGAGTAAGGTAGGAAGGGTGACCAAGCAAAGCACAAGTGGAGAGAGTGGGAGAGGAAAATTAAGGAGCTTTAGGCTCTGGTAAGATTGAGGGGTAATCCAAGGTAAGTCAGGGAGCCCATCGTGCAGGGCAGGGGAGAAGGGCATGCAACATGAGGTGTGGTAGGCCAGACATGGCAGCCACACAGTCAATGTCACCCACAGCGGACGTGGCAAGGCACAGGGAGCACCCACCACAGCCTGCGTGTTGCAGCTGGAACACCCTGTTACGTGGAATGGGAAGGTGGGTAACGGCTGGAGGGGATCCAACAGGAAACTAAAGACTGCATCTAATCATTCCATGCAGTCTATTTACAAAGGACAAACACAACAGTGAGAAATACTTGTATATTTCCTCCTCCCCCAAAATGAACAACTTTGTGATCTGTGCCCACCTCCTGAGCCATCAGGACCTGCCTAATGCTGGCTTACAGCTGGGTCTCCAGGACACGACCCAAACACGTCGCAGGGCAGATAGCTCTGAGCCCATCCCCGTAACTCATGTCACCTACCAGAAGCCCACGCTCCAGCCTGGGTGCAGCACAAGGGGAAACGCACTCAGTTTGCCAGGTTCTGCACCATTTCCTTGCCTTTATGTGGATTTTATCAGGCCGTTGTCCACCTATGCACCTGACTCTCAGCCCCGTTGATGTCAGGAGCTGTTGCTTCACCCATGTAACGCCGGCTGCTCGCTGTGCAGCAGCCGCTGACCTCGGACGAAGGCAAGCCACGGCGTGCGATGCCAGCTCCCGAGCACTCCGTCACTCTCCCTGCCCCAATTCCCCTCATTTTCGCACCGCCCCAAGCGCAGGCAGCTCTGCCCAGCAGCCCCACACCTCCAGCACCACGCCGAGACGCGTTCACCCGACCCCTTCCCTCCCAGCTTTGGGGTCCCACCGTCGGGACGAGCACCTGCCCCGCGGGGGTGCCGTGCCCCCCCTCACGGGCGGCTAACGGCCGCCGCTCCGCGCCTGACGCAACCCGCGCCCCGCTTTGCCCCATGCGCGGCGAAACACCCCGCCCTCGTTGCATCACCCGCGGGGCAGCCCGGCCGGGCCGAGCCGAGCCGAGCCGCGTCGGGCCCGGCCGCCAACCGGGGCCGTGCGGGGCGGGGCGGGCGCCGCTCCGGCCTTTAAAGCGCGGCGGCGGCGTGTACCGGCTCAGCAGCGCCCGGCGCCGCCATGAAGCGGGACCCGCAGCGCCCTCAGGAGTGCCCCGGCCGGCCCCAGGGGCAGCCCGAGCCCCCTCCTTCGTCCCCCTCTTCCTCCTCCCCGGAGCCGCCGCTGTGGATCTTCGGGTACGGCTCGCTGGTGTGGAGGCCGGGCTTCGAGTTCACGTCGCGCAAGGTGGGCTTCATCCGCGGCTACAGCCGGCGCTTCTGGCAGGGAGACACCTTCCACCGCGGCAGCGAGAAGGCGGTGAGCGAGGGGCGGCCGTGGGGGGCGGCCGTGGGGCGGGGGGCTCGGCCCGGCTCGGCTGCTGACGGCTCTCCCTCTGCTCTCTCCCGCAGCCCGGCCGGGTGGTGACGCTGATGGAGGATGGCGGGGTGAGTACGGTGCTGGCTGGGGGTTCCTGGGTGGGTTTTGCTACCCCATCCCTTCCTTCTGTGCCCTCGGTTCATGGGGACCCCCGGGTGAGGTGGGCTGGGGGCTGCTGGACGTGCCCCCTTCTGTCGCTGCCCCAGCCTGACCACCCCGCTCCATCTTCGTTGCAGGCGTGCACGTGGGGTGTCGCCTATGAGGTCTGCGGGGAGCAGATCGCTGCATCGCTCCAGTATCTGAACATGCGAGAGGCTGTCCTGGGGGGCTATGACACCAAGCTGGTGAAGTTTCACCCGCAGGACAAGGATGCAGAGGAACCCATCCAGGCTCTCGTTTACATTGCGACCCCCCAGAACCCGTCCTACCTTGGCCCAGCGTCCGAAGAAGACATTGCAGCACAAATCATGGCCTCAAGTGGTTGTGCTGGCCACAACATAGAGTACTTGTTGAGACTGGCAGACTTCATGCGCTACTTCTGTCCTCAAGCAGAAGATAAACATCTCTTCTCCATCGAAGAGGCTCTTATTTCTATCCTCCCCTGCATGTGCCACACAGAGGAGTCCCTAGAAGAAACTTCAAGTGTCCCTCAGAAGACCAAGAGCTGAAATTAAAACATCTTGCAGGGCTTCAGTGGAAGGGACATAACAAAAAAAAAACAATAGGGACAGTCTTAACTCTGAAAAATATACCAGAAAGAGTGAATGAAGGGAAAACTAGCAAGTAGGTGGGGAGGGAGGAAGTGGAGGGGCTGTAAAACACGTTTGCTGTAGGACTTGCAATTAGGACCTGTTACACTCCTTACCTGTAGCACCAAGACAGTCATTGCTGCTTTCCAGGTGGGAAGCAGGGGTCTTGGTTGGAACTTTGCTCTAAGACTTGTTTTTGGGGGTCAAACCTGAAGCATTCATCTTTTTAAGAGGGGAAAGAGGTTCATCGACTTTGCACTTTTTTTAAATTTTGAAGACTAGTTGAGCAGGACTTGACTAGGTTTTAGCAGTATATATGCAGTTCTACCTCAGGCAAAAAGCTGTTTGTGTTGTGGTGACTTGGGCAGGTTCTGCCAAATCTCCCCCCCCCCCCCCCATCCCACCTCCAGTGCAATATTAAGTGAACCTTGCCTTAAGTGGCCTCTGTAGGCTCTTGTGAATCCTACTTCCTTATGTTGTAAAGGATCACACTAATGCACTTATTTTTCTAAACTGTTGTGTTGTATTTATTTATGTTGCATATCCCCTTAGGAGGTGTGTCTGAACTGCCTGCTTATGTGCCACTGTGTAAGTAGCCCACGTTCAACCTCGCAATAGTGCCTTTTAGTTTTAGGTCAGTTTTCTGAGGAGCTATGCCTGCTTTAATGACAGAAGCTTTTCTCCAAGCTTCACTGACCTTGTGTTGCTACAAACTTAACTGACTCCATAAGAAATGGTCCTGTCTGTGTAGGAATTCTGCACTGTCTGGAGGAAAGCTGCCTGGATGCAGCAGCACTTTAGCCCTGTATTAGATAAGCCTCTTGTGCTTCAGGGTAACATGAGTTTCTGGAGAAGCATTCTAGGGTTCTAATTCCACACCTAGAACTGAGTCTGGTGCATTCTTACTTGACTGCAAAGGACCGTCACCGAGCATACTTGCAAGCTTGGGAGTTCCAGAAATGCCTGCTCTATCACGTGAAGCAGAGGTACTGCTGCAAGCTCAGACTTCTCAGCTTTAAACATACTAACAGCTTTAAAATCCATAGTATTTCAAAAGAAAACTGCTGCTGCTACTACAACTAGCAAGAAAGCTGTTGAGAGCTGACCTCGGGGATGTTTGACTCCTCCCAAATACTATGTTTTTTTAATAAAATTAGGGAATGTTTATATTACTGTGGCTGATATGTATGAACTGATGCTGTGCCCAGTAATAAACTGACAAAGTAAATGACTTTTGTACTTTTTTTTTTTTTTTCAGTTAGTGATTTCAAATTGATCCGTATTTTTAATGTGCTTGGTTCTTTTGTCTGTTTTTTAAACTTAGCTGGTAATGCTGCTGTAGTCCCCCCTTTTTTTAAGTCTCATTTCTGAGCAGCTTTCCTGAGCTGGACCTCCATACATACCACCAAAGAAGATGTATGTTTGAATCTTTCCCTTTAAGAAAAGTGGGTTCAGTCATTTTTCTCTTCTCAGCTTCCAGCTCTTGACTCTGGAGTACTAGTGCTGACAACAAACAAGCCAGCCCTCCTGACTGTACAGAGCAGGCACGGAAATGTAATGCTCCCTTGGCAGGACAAGGGCCTTTTGCCTGAATTGAACTTACCCTTGCTGTTTCCAAGAAGTAATAGTGCAATGACAAGAATCTGCCACCCCCAGCTGGTTCTGCTGACTGCAGTGGAGGTGTTTTTGTTTTTTGTTTTTTTTTTTTTTTGTTTGTTTGTTTTTTTTTTCTTGTCTTGTGCACAGTTGCTGCATACAGGCAGCTGCCCTTCTGCCTGATTTCTCTTGTTAGCAGCTGCTTCAGCACTCACATTACAGTATATACCTGTACTGCCTGTCTCATGACAGGAGTGAGGGAGTGAAAAATAATTGAAACAACTTAATTTACAACTAATTAAAGGCAGGTGCATGTTTTGGGGGGTAGGAGGGTGTAATAGTCTAGAAAAAACTACACTTTCCCTGTTCTACGGAGGCTCTCACTTCAACTGACCAGCTGCATCTCCCCCCTGGGGTGCAGCTGCAGAGGAGCGGAGTCAGCCTTCAGCTGACAATAGGCAGCAGAAAGCCTCCTCCTCTCACCTCTGCTGCTGCCAGCAGTGCCCTTGTTATGTGACCTTGCTGCTTTGAGACCATTAGAAAGCTTTGCAGTAACTCACAATGCCTTTCTGGAGATGCTTACATGTACAGCTGGAGATGTTCTGTGAGAGAAAGTGGTACTACAACCAATGGGTATTTTAAGTCAGTCCTTTGGGGAGAAAGCCCCCCCATTCTCACCCACTTCCACCTGCAGCTTTTAATTGCTTTGGTCCTCACCAGGACGATCTGAAAGCGCATTGCTTCCCTCGCTTTTCAGCCTCTCTGGCTTGCTAGCATCTTCCAGCTGGAAAATTAACATGTTAAAGGAATTAACTTAATTTGCCAGGAAACACTCCCATATTAGTACAAGACTGGGGTCAGATATCAAAATATCTCCACTTAAAACAAACAAAAAAAACATCTTCACACCTTTCAAATTTTCAGATCCACAGTCACTGCAGACAGGAATTAATAGCTGATGTGCAATAAGCATCCAGCATTACTATTTCACATGAAGAGCTGCTTTGTTCCTCCTGTGGCAGGCAGCGAGTGCTTGTGAGCAACCGCATCAGTGTTGGGAACATCCCCTCAGCTGCTGTTTCTTCTTCCCTTGTAAAGTTAAGTATTTACAGTACAGATGTACTTCTCCACCAACCTACAGCTTTCTTTCAAAAATAAGGACACACCTACCCCATGTGCATTTCACTACAGGGGCAGCGGGGTGTGATTCAGCTGGAAACAGCCCCGGTTCCTGACAGCTCTACCACAGGCCTGGTGGCTGGCCTGGGGAAAAGCACTTAACCTCATCAGTGGGTGATACAACTGCCCGCAGCTGAAAAATGCTGCTGGACATCCCTGGAGATGCTTCCGTATCGAGTGGCTTCCTTGCTCATCTGCAGTTTCTTCTCTGAATTCCCTCCAACAAGTTCATGCCTATTGGGTCCCCTCACATAATAAACCAACTTTCCCAGTTGCAGTAAAAACATGTTTACAAGCACTGTCACATACTTTTCCAAGTCTAAAACCAATACAATTCACATGATTTCAGTCCTTTCTTCAACCTTTTCTATTCTTTCGCCCAGGAGCTCCCACATAGACCTGGAACACAGGCCTGAGTCATCATTTCCTTGAGTACCCCAGGGCCTGCTCAGCTGTTTCACAATGGCACAGCCAGCTAGGCAAATAACTGTTAGTCCGGCCCTTCGTGTATATGAAACACTCCTGAGGGCACACGGTCCTTCATGGAACAGGACAGAGAAACTCAGGAACGTTAAAAGCATTCAGAGGAGATAAAAATACAAGAATAAGTCCCTGGTTCTCTAGAGACAGTCCTCTACACAGCATCACCAAGCTGTGAACCTACCTGTGCTCCATACACACTCCGAAACACAGGCTTCAAAGACCACCAAAGCGCCAATGTGGATTCTTGGTGCCAGAAGGAAGAAAGGGGGGCTGTTGGGTAGGTGAGACTGACTTTCCATAAACCAGCCTGAACCATTCAACACAAAACATGCAGATACACCTGTGTATTTTGAAGCTTCCCCTTGTAACACGTTCCTCACAGCTCAGTGCCAGAATGGTAGCACTGGCCATGGCCAAAACCCACGAGTCAACCTAGACCTGAAAAGTCCTTTGTGGAACTTGAAGCTCGTTTATATCACGCTCAGCTCAATGAGCAGAGCTTGGGTGGGAGGTTTCCCCCCAGTCAGACTCCTCGCTTTGGCACTGACAGAGTTCACAAAAGCACATAGGTCAGCAGCACCAGACCCAAAAGGCTGCTCAGAGCTGACGCACAGGCATACAGAAGGGCAGACCCAAATACAAGCGGGCAGTGATGTACCAGCAGCAACAGCCCAGCTCAGCACCACGTGCTCCCCAGGGCACAGGAGGAACAGGAATGGACAAGAAACAGATTTACAGTTAGGCTGTGGAAAAACTATGCTTTGCTTGCAGCAAAAGCAGCAACCACTCGGCAGGCTGGGAATTTCCTATTAACGAGTTGCCTTGGCTTAAGCAGAAGCATCTCCAATTCACGTGCTGTATTAAAGTTATTAGAGAAGTCCCACACGTCTTTAAAACAGCATCAGGAGCAGGAACAGAGGGAGGGAGGAGGGAAGTGGGCATTCCGGACAGCCCTGTGGAAGCTCTACACGCTGTGTTTACAAACCCCGTGTACTTTTTGTTTGTCTTTTGGATGTTTTTTATTCTTTCCCAGCTCCCTTTTAATCTTACAGTAGTGCCAGCCAAACTGATGAGTGTTTATGCTTTTGAATTCCTGAAGCACAGCCAGTACCTTGAACTCCAGAGAATGAGACTGAAATAACGTGAAAGGTCAGGGAAGTTCAGAGACACAGAGGTGCTGTTTTCCTAGCTAGGGACACCACACTGCTCCCAGGCCATACTGAGCTAGCTGCTCTGGGGACACAAGAACAAAGACTGCTCTCTTACATCCTCCTGTTTATGCTGCTTTTTGCCTCCCTCATCTCATTTTCAATGGGGCACATATCCATGAATCTTCGATTAAAACCCTTGGAGATCAGCTTGGCCCAAGGCTGACAGCTAAAGAGAGACCTGATAGCTGCTGGTAGTTGAAGTCCATCACCAAGAATACCAGGGAAAGGGAATGTTTTATCCCAACTCTCACACTCTGCTGGCTCACAGGGTAGGAACGAGCCCCAGAGCGCTGCTTTGTCCACAGATAGCTATTGCAGCACACAGAGATCTGTAACCGCTTCACCCACGGGAAGAAAAGTCAGAGGATGACTTTAGGATAGGTTTCATTTGCTGGTTAGCAAGCTTGACCTTCAGAGACATGACTAATTCTTGCCTGGGCACATGCTGGGTACCTGCAGGTCAGCTCTGCCGTGCAGTTTGGGTAGCGTGCAGAGCATCCACAGATGGCCTCTAGCTTAGCAGACACCCCATGCCTTCTGAACAAAGCTGTTGCACGTACATGACATGAGGTGCTTGCTGACTCTGCCTTGAGCTGGAGCTATGGACCTACTGACACTGACAGCATAGACGACATTGAAATCATTTCACAAACTCATTTCCAGCCCGCTTACAGCAATTACAACCTCATCTACAAACAGCCTCAGGGGCAACCACAACCAGCTTGCTGATATTAAACTCAGTCTACACAAATCATATGTGACATTTGAAAACATTTGGAAAATAAACCGAAAAAGCCGTCTTTTATCCTCCTCCTTGTCTAGACGGTACACCCGCGCTTCCGAACTCCAAGTCACCAACAGAGTATGTGATGCCCAGAGCTGCAAGGAAGGCAGGGGGTGCCAGGGATGTGCTTACATTACCTCTGCTCACCCTGCAGGTGCCATGCCAGGATGCTGCTGCTGGGTGCACTTTCACATTTCGGCAGGACAGCCAGGGCTGGAAGCGACCTCCCAGGACCGTGGCTGGCATGCTGTGACTGCTGGTGGTACTTGGGGTGGGAGATACCGTTACAGGCAGCGGGGGTCAGCAGCTTCATCCTCAGGATGCTTCTACTGACATCATAAGATGAAATCTTTTTATTTTTTTTTCTTCAGTGAAGTACCCATTCCTTTAAAAACTATTGACCCCAAACGTATTTCAAACAGCTGACAGGTTTTTAGATCATATATATATTAATTCTTCTAGTCTGCTTTATAAGAGTGTGTTCTTCTCCTTGGCATTCTTCTTTGCCGACACACAATCCCATTTTTAGAGAAGGAAAAGAACAGGAATGCTCAGCTTCCCGTGACAGACACTGCTTTTTATCTTCTCTCTGACATCGAATATTAGAGACTCTATTACTGGACCTGTTAGGCAGAAGCCAGATGAAATCATGTCTCTTGTTGCTAAACAGCACAGTAAGTTCTGGCAGCATTGGCATCAATAAACTACATATATATCATATCTATTCCTGGAAATGCATCCTCTAATTTGAGGACCCATGAGTTCTGGTCAGAGGATAGAAACTAACTATGGGACTAGCCTCATTTAGAATCAATGCCCATGATTTTTTTTTTCCAGAGGATCCTTGCCTCATTTCATTTGATCAGAGGATGCTAAAATAAGCAGCAACTCGGTCCCTTTTTCTCCTGTATGGTCCTGTATTTATTTATGCACACCTTGCTCCAAATGTGAGGAAACTGCTCCCCATTTTCACTTTTCTCTGGGAAATCACTACATGCAAACTTTAGGCCATCTTCACACCACCTTTGTGAAGAGGTGGTATTTCTATTTTACAGATAAAATTGAGACATCATGAACCTAACTTCAGAAGTATACATTGACTGCACCATGTGAAACACTGAGGGATGATGTTTTTTCAGAATACTTGGAACTGTACATTAGGTATTCAGAGATAACCCTGTGGGAAAAAGATAATGTGTGCTCACATCATCAGCACTCAATTAGGAAGCAAACATACAAGAATCATCTGAAATTTTCATGGATCCCTTTATGTTTGCCATTATCCAATTAGAATCCATGCTTCTGCAAGTTTACTAATTCACTGTTAGGTACATAAAGTTTTACACAATACTAAGTTTATGTAATATTTATTTGCCATCTAAAAATGAACCTTGGCAGGGAAACATACATATTATATATATATATTTAATGTTTGTTTGTCATACACACATCACTCAAATTTGCTGCAGTCCCTCAAGCTTTTTTAGCTAATGGCTTAGGCTTGCAGTTGCTGGCAGTTCCAAACTTCTCACGTGTTTATTCCTGTAACATCTCAGACACAGTCTCTGTTTTAAATTAAGAATTTTAACTTCATTACTTCTCTCATTTGCTATCAATTATATCACTGCAAAGAAGAGCTGGGCTCTCTAATCTGTCTGCGAATACCCTACCAGGCCAACACTTGCTTTTAGCATTCAGTTATTTGATTCCAGACAGACAAAAAGAAACATAGTTAGACAGCAAACTGCCCTGTAACCAAATTACATTCATTATGCAATACATACCTCTGATTGCATATGGCAAGAGCAAGCTATCAAAGCCAGGGAAGCAAATCTCCTTCGGCAGAGCTCATGATGACATGTTTCAAAAACACACAGATCACTTGGGGTTTTAACAGACCACAGAAATCATCGTGATTTCCAGTCCCAAATCAACACTGTGTTTAGAAACCTATTGCGCTTCCCAGATTCAGCATTACATCATCAGAGGGTTTTCAGCTAGTCAGTAGGAATTGAGCTGAGTGACAAATAACTAAAAAACTAGACAGCAATTATTTTTTCCACGTTAACCAAACTAAATATATCACATTAAATTCTGACTAAGAGTAGATACAGTAACCTCTTCCAAACTCTGAAGAGAATGATGTAAGACTGCAATCACCTGGACGAACAGGTATCATGAAGCTGAAGTACTGCTTCAAAAGCACTTAAAAACCAGAGGTTTAAGTTGTACCATTATTTATCTTTAGATCTAGTTCAAGCGTTACGTCACGTCAAGTGTTGAAGTGTTATGTCAAAGAAATACTGTAATGCTATGGATGTAACTGAGGCTAAACCAAATAAAATCATGGATTAAAAGTTAAAAGAGAGGTCTGTAGGAATGCAGAAGCTGCCTACACAAACGCTATGGAAGGAGCATGAGGAGGCAGAAGAACCAAGACACAGAAGATCGGTCACCTCAGCACCGATCAGATGCACAGAGTGACCAAAACCAGGAGGATTGGACATGAGCTTTCTGGATTCTCACACAACCCAGGTTGTCCAGCTACCAGAGGCTGAACACCTCTTCTGTTTGCTCTGCTTGCCAAGGGAAACCACAGAGCTCTGTCACGGGCAATGAAGTGGCACGCAGGGGTGTGTCGAGGCACGTGCCATCTCATTGACTCGCCGGCAGCACGCAGCTAATGGCAGGCAGTCACATGGTGATGGCTTAATGCAGTTTACAGAAAAAATAATAGAAAGCAACACTGAGCCAACTAAGTGCAAAAATTGCTGACTCTTGCCAGGATTAAAAACAAACAAAAACTCTCCAAACACACAAACAAAACAACAGAAAACCAAACAAAACAACGACAAAACAAAGAACCAAGAACCTTGTATAGGCTGAGTGAAACACAGGAAAGCACTGCAATTTGAGACTGACCACGGGGAGGATAAGGCTACCAAAGCTGATTTCTTCAAAGAGGTCAGATCTTTGAGACCATGCATTCTGTGAGGAAGTGGGGTGGCTTTTGATGAGAATTTAGGCTTGGGTTTACCGAGAAAAGTTACTAGAATTAAAGGAAGATGGAAATGTTCCCATTCAACTCCTAACATGAATACTCTTTCTGCATAGTGCTTTCCTAGACGGAGAGTTATTCAGGGACATAACTGTAGAATCAGCATCAAAAAATTTCTGGTCCCCACTGGCAATAAAATTCTGAAATTCACTCAGTAGCTTGAATACAAATGAGAATTTCTAGGTTTGAATTCTGCTACAACATCAGAAGAAAACAGCACAAGAAACCTGGGTGTCAGACATGTCGCAATGCAGAGAGGACTCCTGCCTGTGATTCATCCCTTCCTAGAGGAAAGCCCACGTCAGGTCTGTGTGACAGCCTAAAGCAGCAGGAAATTTCCAAATGGGTTCTTCTAATCGCAGAGCAGCAATTACAGGCTTTTTTATTGTTGTTTTTGAAAGAGTTGGTGAAGGCTTATTCAGGGTCAGAATGCTTGCAAACTACACGCACAGCTTTCTCTTAATTCACAGTTCCTGCAACAATGTAATGCAATGCTATGAGGGTCACTTGTTTAAAAATTAACACCTTTAAACAGAAACATTTCTCCTGTCAACCAAAAGCATTGAAGACAACACGTGGGTCTTGAGAAAAGTTAGGCAAGGCTAAGGAGCAAGAAGGGAAAAACAGGTTCATGCAAACAAATGTCACAGAGCTGACAAGGGATACTGTACCCCCTGGATGCTCAGAAGCTCACATCACGCCTCGCTACTGCTGTGTCACAGTACTGAGGATTTAACACAACCAGTGACACTGCAGAAGAAGGAAGAGACAGCCCATGGGAAATTCAAGAAAACACGAAAAGTGGTGTTTAAATCTTTTCCTCCCATGCCTCATTCTATCAATGATGCTCATCAGCTAAGGAAGGAAGATGTCATTTCATACCTGAGCACTGAAACACTTCCTCATGCCTGGGATGCAAATTAATACCCTCATATGCCACTAGAAGAACATTATATAAATAGTTTGGTACAAAATACCTGGAAGACCCATTAGCTTTGCAGTAAATTCACTTTCCTGAGGGAAGAGGCAGAAGCTAAGAGGAGGGCAAAGCTGGAGGAAACCCAACTCATCTTATCATGCATTTCTCCATTTCAGAAGGCATTTGGTGCAGGCTTCTGAGAGTACTAGTCTGAATGCTTGTTTTTGCAGAACAGACCTGGTGGTTGGATCTGAGAGCTGAGCCATATGTATCACCCCAATAAAGATGCTCTTAGGAGGAATGATAAATTGCCCCTTCCCCTCTCATTCACCACTACACAACTGGTACATGCTGCAAATAAAAACAAAAAACAACCTTCACAATTCAGCGAGTGCTTATGCCTTGGAGTACAAGATGCAATTGCCTTTATTTTAGTATATATATCCCAGTTATACGTAACATCCAAGCAGCATCTCTCCTTGGGTAGGGAGCTACAATGTGTTTTCCAGCCACTTGAGCTGGAAATTTCCAAAGGGCAGCATGGGGTGCACAGCCATCTCTTCTTGAGCAGTAAGGGGAGAACAATGAAGGAGCCTTATAGGCATGTCAAGATGTAACATGTTTCAGACTGAACAGCAGACAACAACAAAAAAAAAGGCAGAAGAGAGAGGAGGAGCCTGTAAATACACCTGGGAGCAGAAGCAGACCAGCTTGCCCTACAGACCGTAGATCAGGACTGGCAGAGCAGTGGTCATAGGGTAGCATTTCCCAAAGTATGTTTATCCACATCCTGCCCCTAAAGTGATTTTATCGGTCATGCCCTTCCTCCTCCCAGCTGCAACTCAGCTATGCCTCAGCTACAAGCAAAGTAAGTTTCCTATTCCTTTGGCACAGATCTTTTCCCACTGAGCACTGTGTGCCTCCCCCCCCCACACACCCTGGGAAATGCTGCTAAAGGAAATACTTCAGGAAAATGGGAGTAAAGCAAAATATAGCCCTAGGCAGACAGAAGGAATTCAATGAGCAAAACATGACAGCAAAGAGCAGAGACACTGTGGTGGGGAAAGCACACAACAGAAAAGAAGGCACAGAAATAACACCATGTTTGGTCAGTGCAGTACTAATACCCTGAAGTTAAGAATTAAAACAGTTCTCGTTGAAAACCCTCCTACAGTAGTCTGTTTTAACTCTTTGCTTAATAGGAAGACATCATTGGTGGCTGACATGAGGACAGCATACTCAACCCATGACAAAGAGAAATGGGTTGTAGTAATAAATCAGAGAACTGCATTTAACAGTTTTGCAGTAATTTGTCAGTGAAGATACCAATGCTATAATGAAACAGCAAGAGGAATACACATTCCCAACATCCCCCCAAACATGCTGACATCTATTTCACTATTCCAGCTTCGATTGCAAATTCCACTACCTCAGTATTCTGTTTCTGCCAGTAGCAAATACTTCAGTCCCTCAGAGGAAAGGGACAATTTCTCTGCCATTAATCCTTAAGACAAGTGCACAATGCACAGCCTTAGTGAAAAGATTCGCAGATTGAAACTTCAAAAAAAGTTTCAATGTGCATGTCCATTTTACTAATTTAAATAGAAGTGTTCCCCATAGCATTGATCACAAAACTTTCCCCCCTCCTTAACATATTTCCCAGTCTTTGTCTTTCTAGCACTATTTAATTCCCCAAATCAAGAAACGGAGTATAACAGCCTTTACATGAACACTTCCTAATTCCTTGAGTACTATCTCAGAATCTCAGTTCTATAATGCATAATAAAAAGAACGCATCTGTTTAACTTTTTACAGATATTAAACTGGATATGATCTAGCAGCTCATTTATTTTACTGCTACATTTGGTCTCCCTGAATTTGTCAGCCTGATGCATGTTTCACATGCAGCTAGGCTACTGCTACTTTTCCCACAATTTGTGATATCACTCTTTGCTTCTTTTGAAGATTAAATAAGTTTTTCAAATGCTATTATCATTTTTTACAATACCAATAATTTAATCTTCCAAAAGCATACGTGCAACAGAATATTACTTTTTTTTCCAATCTTTTCAAGTTACAAATGTATTTTTTCTCAACTTTGGATTACAACAAATTGACACAATCGTCTAGCAGTTTGAAAATCAAGACAGTAACACAAAAAATAACACAGAATTTTACCCTTTAAAAAATAACCTGAAAATGGAAGGAAAAAAAATGGAAAATCTGTAGAGAATGATGTCCCAGAGCAATCAACTGTTGAATTGGACCGCTGTGATTCAGATACCATTAGGCAATTATTCTATTTTCTTGTGATCTGCTGCGTACCTGCTCCAAAGTAAATTACCAGATAATCAGTGAATACAAACATGTGATAACTTGTACAGTTGTAATTGAAAAAGGTTACAGGATGTGATACTCAGGAGAGCGTAAATACCCGAGCACATCCCTAGATGCATCTGCAGATGTGCAACCTCCACGCTGTTCCCTAATCCTGTCACATAGCTATCTATATGCATAAAAACCACAAAGACACTGATTTACATAAAATTATCTCACTCCATTTTATTTAAGATTTTCTTCTCCAGTTAGTAAAAGAAAGATGTGTCTCTCTTTATACATATGTACAAGTTCAGTTATAAAAATAGACAGCACATTCAAAGAGAAAAAAAGGCTTGGCATTTGTCTGATTCCCTCTAAATATCATATATACATGTGAATATGAGGGGAAGGGGGAAGTCTTCATGAGTTAATTAAACACCATCTCCCCCCTTAATTATCCCCTGCAGATCTGTTTAAAAATCAATCTAACTAAGCTCAGTTTTGCTATTTTCAGGTGTGCAAATTAGAGGCAGAGCCAACAGGAAGCACTTGCTCCACACTGTAGGACGCCAGGCAAAGGATTTGGGGTTGGAAAAAAAATATATAATAATAGAAAAGTCATTTTTGCTGTCACAGCCCAGACCTGCAACTCATAACTTGCTTCTCTCGAGGGATTCAAAGTGCCCCAGAACAGCCTTTTAATTCAGTGCGTCAGACAGAAGACCTGTCCCACACCTAAATCTCAGTGCAATGCAGACAACGCTTACAGCAAAGCAAGGGGCTACAGAGGGGATTTGTGCATTGAGAAAGGGGAAGGAGCAATCGGAGATGAGAACACAGATGGGCACTGGCAGCACTGCCTTCTATCAGCCTTATGGGAGATGGCTACTGGTACCCACAGGGAGCTCCACCAAGCTAGTACATGGGATGATCACAGAGATGAAGGGAAAACACACTGGAAGAACGGTCAATGGATGGCTGGGATATGAGACTTTTTTTTTTTTTTTTTTCCCCAGGATTTGGCTGGAGATGGGAATGGCACAGTTCTCTCAGTGCTGTTTCTCACTGCTCCCCCCGCAGCACTGTTAGCTGCAGAACCACGCTCTGCTATGGCACGCTGAGAGGAACAGCAGCAAACTCTTCCTCGGCCCTGCAACTTTCCCTGCCCTTGAGATTTGCACAAGTAGAGCCTGACTGTGTTTCTAAGCCTTTCAGAGTTCAGCACGTATCAAAAATTAGAAAAATCATTCTTAACACAGCAAGAGCTTAGGCTGGCAAGAACTCTGAAATACCAATCAAGCCACTGGCTTGGAACCTCTTCCATTGCAGGAAGCAGAGGCAGTGCTGCTATCCTCACTAGGCCTGCCAGAGCTCCTGTCACTCTGTGGCTCTGAACCTGTTCTAAACAAATGGTACTGAAAAGAATCCACTCCCTGGAAACCACCTGAGATACCTTCCTTTGCATTTCAAACTCTCAAAAAAAACAACAACAACAAAAACAAAAACAACAAAAAGAGGCCCACATTAGAAGAATCCCAGATTCTTTTGATCATCATCCTCAGCTTAGCCCCCAGCTACCCCTGCATATACACTGACCAGCTCCCAGTACAGAAATGTCTTCTGACTCTACAGGACAGCCTTGGCATTCAGATACTGATTTCGTAGGATAAAACTAAAGCTGGGTTCCACTTCAAGCTAAAAGAGAGAGAATATACTCATGTGACTTGAAGCACACACAGCTCTGGGATATTGCATGGAGTACCTGGATGCTTTCTTGGGAAATCTTTGTCAGATGTGTCAATAAAACACCATCTGACCACCTCAGTTACCCCAGACACCCCTTCCATCCTTCTTGCAGTGTCTGCAAAGATAATTTTTGGGATATACATAATCAAAGTGCTCACATAAACCACCCGTTCCCATTGTGCTTTGATTTTCTTTTCACACAGGTGCTTGACAGCAACAAGGCATTCATTTGCATGCCTTCACGTTGCAGGGTGGTCTACTCTGAAAGCCAACACAGTTCAGACAAGCTTTGGGGGTTTAAAATTACTACCGACCACCCGAGGTGTGGGCACCTTTGCTTTGCTTCCGAATTGGAGTTTCTGATATGAGACTGCTGGTCAGGTTTAAGCTTTTGGGGGTGCCACAAACACTGTTTCCTTTGCTCAAAGGGGAGCTCAAGGGAGAAGAGGCGCTTGAAGGTCCAAAATCTGCAAGTCCAGAAGGCCGAATAATTGCTGTTTGTAGAGGGCTGCTTGCAGACATGCCTAGCAATGGAAAAGAGAATCAAATTCCACGTGAGCATATCACTCTACTTGTAGCACTAAGGTAACAAAAAAACTTAAATGGCTACAATATACTAACACTTAGTCCCAAGACAACACTGCGTTCATGATTTATGAGTTTTTAATGAAGAGGAATGGCCTAAACATACAAATCATCTTGCACCCTGGTACGACTATATGTGGTGTAAAGCTGAAGCTCCATCACCATTAGTTTTGAATGTTTTAAACCTGATGCTGTAACTTCACCATATCAGCAATACAGGAAAGACACAGCGAAACCCATGGGATAAACAACACTATCTAATCTGTCTGGGCACCAAAATGAAAAACAAGAGAGAAGTATTTGGTATGAGATAATTTAAAGGGCAGGTGAAAGAAAATTCTGCAAGATTAGCCTCTCAAGGTCATCTGCGGTGAAATTGGCTATCCTCTCACACCGCTACCATGTCACATTGCGCTTTGCCTGGATCTCAGAATATACTGTACAAGCAATACCAGCAATACTTGCATCTATTTTTGACAGGCTGTAACCAAGCAATCGTCCAAAATCATGTGGTTGGCTCTGCTCTGGGTAGCCTGCTGCCTCCCTTTCCCCACATACCTTTAGAGACATTGTACCCGTACGCTGCATATGCCGCTGCAGAGGCTGCTGCTGCCCCTGCTTTGGCACCTGCCATTGCAGCCGCGCTTCCCGCTATCGATTTCCGGCTTCTGCCTTTCCCGGTGCCTTTTGATCCACCACCTGATCCTTTAGGGCGACCACGACTTCGACCTGACTGGCCTCTCCCAGTGAGAGGTGTATCTTGCATTGAAACCCCTTTAAAAAAACAGAGCGTTAGAACAGTAACTGCTACAGCATGTCAGATGGCTCACAAATGAATACAGCATCGTAATGACTTGCCATTTACATTCATACTGTTCCTGTTAACTGATGCTGTTCATTTACATTAATACAGTCATTGTTAGCACGTATTGATCTCATAAAATCACGTATACAAAACTTGACCTTTCATTAATCACATCTTATTAACTTCCTTGTCATTATTGTTATGAATCCAATCCACAAATAGATGGAGGAATCAGGGTTCTACTTCAGGATGAAGCATCTTCTTACTGAAGATAAATGTTCTTTCCATTTGCTATCTGTAAAGAAACTCATCAAGAACTAGGTCTCTCCTTATTTCAGAGTATAAAGTTACAGTAACTAAAAACTCTTACCATTATTTAAAATTATAGCTGCTTTAATCACTCAGTGGAAATAGAGAACTGATTATTAGCCCTGTGGCAAATTCAAGGAAAAACTTAGAGATGAAAGAGTTCTATGGATGTCTGTAGCTCGGTAAGGTGAGCACTCTATAATACAGGAACAAGGGACAAAACTCCTAAGAGTAACTAACACAGGAAAAAGGAAAGTGTGATGAATGACTATAAATAGATTTCTTATCAAATCAGAAGTTATTTCTCAATGAAAGACAAACTGTTTTTTGCAAATCTTGCCAAAAGTCAAGGTTTAACATGTGATAGTAAGTCAAGGCAAGAGTACTGACCATTCATGGTATCTGAAACAGAGCCAGTAATGGAAGCAGGAGAGTTTGTTGCCCTTGACTGAGGTGCTGAAGAAGCTGGATCATCCACAATCACAAGCATATCATTGCTGCTCTCATCGGGAGGAATAGAGCCCATATGTAATTCACTGCTGATGGATATCTAAACATGACCAAGAACAAAGCCATTAGCTTCTCACGTTAGGAAAGGGAAGGGTTCAAACATAGTAAGACACACAATCACAATTGGTACTTGTTCTGATCTCTCTCATTCTCCCCAAGACTTACAGCATGATACATATCCTGCCTAGTCACACTATACCCTCTATTTATGTGCTGAACAGCAATAAAGATCTCCAGGAGCTATTTTATTTCAACGGATGAACATAAATGTTATCAGCAGGAGACTAAGGGGCTCAGCAGAGACTTAAGAAAACTGTGGTTTAACTGCACATCTTTCTCAGACTGCAAGAGAGAAAACAATAGGACTCTTAACCTATTAACTAGTGCCAATAAAAATCTTTATCAGCAAGGGAAAAATACAATATAGTAATCTTAGTCAACATGGCATATTAGAAAATATATTTGCTGCCAAAAATTGTTCGCAATTCTTTATTAAAAATATAAAAGAAAATATAATGTGTACCATTGGAAATTTACAATTTAAATTCCAGATTGAAAACCACACTAATTCAGAATCAAAAGCAAGAGGTTCAGGGCATGAACTTGGTTTAAGAAAACACAAAGATAGAAAGTGAAGAGGAGCATAATGACATATCAACAAAGAGGAGCTCCAGTAGGCAGCTTACTGCAGCTGCTATATTTTCAATACATTATTTTCACTTCCATGGTTCACCTTTCAGACATCTCATTTCCCTACATACTTGAATTCTGTATTAACTGAAATGTCGGAAAGCAAAAACCCTACTGGATCCAAGATCACAACTGAAACAGCACATGCTTTAAAGAAGCAGGCAGTCTCACCTCACTGAAAGGGCTAGGCATGGCAGAATCTACACTAACAAAGGAGTCATCCCCATCAGCAGACAGGTTGGAGTTATCAGCTGAGGGAACAAACGGGATCACGAGGTTCATGCCCTCTTTCTTTCTCTTCCCATCCAACTCATCTTCCTTCTTCTTCTGAAATAAATAAAACAATACAGGGAATGAAAAATGCAGTTAAAACTGAAGTGGAACACGCAAATTAAAATCTCAATGTCAAATACAGTATTGTAACTCAAAGAAATGCCACGTACAGATTATCCAAAGCAAGTTTATGAAGGACAAAGTAACAGATCCCTTAAAGGCTCTTTAGTTTTTTTTTCTTCTTCATAAAATAGACTGAGTGCTGTAGAATTACTCTTACAGAATTACTCTGATTTCCATTGCCTTCTGAAGTAAGCTCAAAATTCTTTACCGTTATAAAAAAAAAAAATTAATGCAAAGCCTCCAATACTCAAAAATTCTGAATTTTCATAAACAAGATTTAATGATTTTTTTTTAAAAAAAAAAAAAAAAACAAAAACAAACTAATCTTCTTTCTGCACAAGCCACATAGCTATTTGGGATTTATCTATGTTTGGTTCTTTATTTGTATTTTTTTTCATACTTGCAAAACAAAACCTTATTTTATATGCCATATGAAATATGCTTTTATATGCCTTATTTTATATGCCATAAAATGATCACTCAATTGGTTCTTTTTTTTTGTTTTTTTCAAACTTGAGTCCCCAAATTGTTGTTTGTAGACTACTGATGATCTACTGTGTTGTATGGGTATGCAGTACTTCCTTATTTTTGAAGTTGCAAATGATACTAAAATACAGAGAACTGTGCATTACTTATTCTATAACATCCCTCTTCTGTGTAGGAAGTGCCAGACTGACATTCGATGGTGAAGAGAACGCTTTACTCATTAGACTACCTTTGCATAAAATATTTCCACACTACATAACAGTGTGCCTAAAGCTTTTCAGGCTCTCTGTGTCACTGACACAGGCAATCTCTCTGCATCACGGTACCTTTTCAGCGTATTTTTCCCTTTTACGTTTACGTTCCTTCACACGATTTGTTTCTTCTTGCTGTCGCTTCTCTTCTTGACGCTGACGCACTGTCAGAAAAGAAGCACAAAGTTGTTGCTACTGGAAAGATACTTCATACCCTTTTGTGAACCTTACAAGGTTCACAAAAGAACCTTGTTATAACCCAGTTATAACAGAACTGTGAAGAAAAGCCACCTATATTAAAACTAAAGCACACTGAAAAACTCAAAGTGGAACTGCTATATTAAAACACTTTCCAACCAAATTACTAAAAAGTCTTTCAGTTGAAGTCTTCTTTCAAACATACCATCAAGCTTACCTCTAACACAGCTTCAAAACTGCGAAGCAACACAGCATTTTTATTAATACTTTTCTTGTCATGACCTAATAAATTCTTGTCAAAGCTTTGTCACTCAGGAACAATGTAATGATCCTGAATGAGTGCCAACAAAAACTATCACATCATCATGTCTCTCTTGCACAACCCCTCAACTCAGCAGTGATATGAAACCAGCTTGTACTAACAAGAATGGCAATACAAAATGAGCCAGGAAATGGAAGTGGTTATCAGAAATACATGTGTTTGTAAAGATAAAACCACAGATTTAAAAAACTAATGAAGTGGAAGATGGAGAAAATGCTACAACACAATTTTCACGTACATTTCTTTTCTAGTTCTTCATCATCTAGTAGAAGGCTGACCACCTCTTTTGGTTTCAAAGTGTCAGGTTTGAAATTGCCACCTGAAATCACCATTCGCTGGATCTAGAAAAAAAAAAGGAAAAAAAAGGAGAAATTACTCAAAGGATCCATGAAACATTTTCCCTTCACTGAGAGCCAGCCAAAAAGATGTAAATGCAAGTGTGTGTAGTCAGAATTGATTCAACTTCTCTATCATCCTATAGTTAGTAGCATAATTTAAGGAAAGAATTTATTGAGAATGTAATTATTTAAAAATGAGAAGCAACTGAGCTAGAAAGCAGAAAATTGTCATCCATTGTACCAAGCTGTATACTTTTAAAGCACCACATAATAATAATATTTATTGCTTAATATATTGCTGAACACAGAATAGAACTACAGCAGTAGTGCTATAAGGTATAAATTAGCAGTCCTATTTTTCAAGTAATCTGTATACAAGATCATGCAGATCACATTCTTAAAAGGTACAATATACTTAATCTCCTTGACTGAAAACTGTATCTCCATCTTGAGTCAGTGTCTCAGTTTAAGCAATTAACTCAGCACAAGCAACTTTATTAATTCAATTACACTAAAAAAAAAAAAAAAAAAAAAAAGTAAGAGGTGCAACTTAGCAAAAAAGAACAAGCTTTAGCATAAGCCAATTTTGAGGATTTGGAGCACCAGCAAAAAAATACACTTATTTTCAGGTTGGTATCAGATTACTAAGTGTAGTATCCCACATCAAAATGGATGAAATTCAACAAGGGAAATATGAATGCACTCAGCTGGAGATGCTTCAGTTGCTGCAGTGCTATGACCAGCATCTAATTAAGACAAAAGCTAAAAGCAATCCCGAGTGCGCACAACATCTGAGCCTTGTGTATAGTATATCTATTGCTACCACAAAAATGATTCTGAGTAATTTTTTCTTGACAGTAAAGTATCATGAGGTTTAAAGTTTCTAATATATTTGCTACTTGATGCTGCAGGAAAATGAGCTGTTCTGGCAACCCTCATAGCTCAAAAACTGTCCCTTAATTACCCTTAAGTTTCTTCAAAAAAAAATAAAAAAATCAGCTGTGGTGTAACAGTATAACATTAGAGGATTCAGTACAGCCCAGACACAGCAAAGATGCAGGCTCTAGCTTTAAAGAGGCCCAAGTAGTTTCATTGCATCATAAGAAATACTTTCCATGAAGTCATTGTGTAAATACTTAGCTTCTTCCCAGTTTATATAATGGAGCTGTAACGATGCTGTGCTAGCAACAGATTTGTTTGTTTGAACAAAGACATTCCCTTTTGGTGTCTTTCTCCCTGCGTATAATTTATTTACTCATCTTGATACAGGTTTTTTTAACTTCTTGTTCCAGATTTCCAGATGATTTCTTTATTCCTACCTCACTCTTCTCCTTAGCTCTTTGTAAGATACGCTCCTCAATGGTGCCTTTACATATCAACCGGTACACAGTGACTTGTTTTGTTTGACCCAGCCTATGTGCCCGGTCCATGGCTTGCTGGTCTACTGTTGGGTTCCAATCACTGTCATAGAAGATGACCTGCAAAAGAACACCAGAAAATCAATGATTAAATAAAACCATATATTTATAGTATCTGGAGATTAAAGAAACAAACAAACAAAAAAAACAACACGATGATAAAAAAAAGTTCCACTACACACCCCACAGAATCACCTGCCCACTGTAGCCTGTGTTCACCTAGCTTTGCCCAGTCCAATAAAATCTTTTCCAATGCATTTCAAATACATTCAAACTAAATGACAGTGTACATTTCAACTCCCACAGAATGTCTTCAATATTTTCTTCAATAAAGCTGCTTTGGAGGCACAAAATTCTGGAGTTTATCACCATATTAAGTAATTGTCATTTGATAAGCCTATAACTAATTACATTGTGAAGCCATTTTAGGTGTTATTTACCTTAAGAAAAAGCCCATCAAATCAGGATTTCACACAAAAAGTAATACTTTATTTTTTTGCCAAGATCTGAATAAAGCCTTGTCTAGTCTAATAACTCAAGTGCTTTCACCAAAAAAAAAAGAAAAAAAAAAATCACATTCACATTGCCCTATCATTCTAACTGCACTTCATGCACAGTAAACATAATAAAAAAAAAAAAGGAGACATTAAAACAATTTTAGATGAAGTACTCAGAAAGCTACAAAACTAAGAATGCTCTTGCAAGGAGCCTGCACAAACATGCCTGTGTTTCCATCTTTTTTTTTCCCCTCTGTTGAAGCAACTTCAATCAAGAAACGTTTACAGCCCTGGAAATCCTACAGATAGATAGCTTTCTTCTGATTTTGTTTAAGTAACAGCAAGAGATGATGGGGTATTTAAAGAATGACATCATAGTTTTGAATTGGAGATTTTTGGCTTTGTGTGGCTAAGCACTACAGTCTGTCTTGGGTTCAAATCTGCTTACACATAATGTATTATGTTAGAAGCACAGAGGAGCAGTTACTGAAAACATAAATGGTTGATGTAGGTCAGTGTTTCCTCCCACAGCGATTGGTGCGAGTGTTCAACAGTGCAAGTCCTTGCAATTCACCTAAATCAGGATGCCTTTACACCTCAGGCACATGAGAAGGAATAAATTCATCTTTCCTGACTAGCTGATATCCATTTAGAAGCACAAGCACAACTCAACTGCCATTACTTCATTCTACTGTGTGCAGAAAAAGGGTGACGTATACCTGTGCTCTCTGATTCCTTTTCTGCTGCACCTTAAGAGCAAGCAGCCACATAAGAGACAGCACTCGTATGAAAGTGTCATTGCATTTGTAGACCCCTTCAGCCATCCAACTTCTTTCTAGACTCTGCTGCTGATGTATGTGGGGAGAAGGAAGGTATCTAAGAGCAACCAAAAACTGTACGCCAGGTGCTCAATATTCTGCAACTTTATCACCAAGATAATATTGTATTACAAATACAGAGTAAACAAAGCTAGGCAATTTCATTATGAGAATGGCAGCACTAATATTGATCAGCATAGGTATAAGAGTTTCAGCTTCCACACAGCAACACCAATTTTCCTACATATATTGTGAGTCTGGGAGGCAGGAGATAAGCAGCTTGGGAAAAATGGTGTTTGGAGGCACAGGAGAACTGAAATATGAGAATCAGAAAGCTGATTTTTTGTGTTTTGTATTACTTTATGAAACTTCACCTACCGTATCTGCAGCTGTAAGGTTAATGCCCAAGCCTCCAGCTCTTGTGCTTAACAGGAACACAAAAATATCATTCCTGGAGGGGAGAGATTAAAAAAAATATTTTGTGCATGAGGAACAAAAAGTAACCACAGAAGTAAATTTTTTGACCTATGTGAAGTGATCAGGACTATCTTTATTACTCAAACACTTCAGAATGTTTTGTGCTGTTCATGGTCAAGAAAAAAAAAAATGAAAGAAGTTAATATACAAATGAGGACTGCTTGAACATGCAAGCATTCAGTTTGCAATAGCAGCTTCTTATCTCTATCAAAACAAACCAGGGCTTGTTTGTCTTGCCCACATTGGAAAGTAAGATTTCATATAGACAAAGAACAATTTATTGTTTCACAGAACTGATCGATGTTAAAAAATAAAATAAAATCTTGAGTGTTGGGCCCTAACAACACTCGATAAAGAAATAAAAATAAATGTTGGAACTGCGTAGATGCAATTTTTGTTCTAAATTTGGTGCTTCGGACAGAACAAACAACTCTTAGAGGAAAAAATGAATAACCTTCGTATAAACGCAAGCTGGCAAACACAGAGGTACATTATAAAAGGACAAGGGTCTGTCAGCAGAAACAGAAATCCCTCAGTCTAAGAACTCAACTATGGTCATAACTGTGCTGATTGGCATTAAAAGTTTTCTTCCTTTGTCCAGTGTTCTTATCAGCAAAACAAAAATAAATTGATTCATCTCAAGTTAGCAATGAAATGATTGTAATGAAATGTATAATGTTTCAAAGAGGACATAGTAAGACATTACTAATAGTTGGATACTGCACAATGGGAAAAGTCATTCATTTCACTCTAACTCATGCTCTTTGAGATGCACTGTCTGCAAGTAAACTCCATTATTACTGCACACAGGCTGTCCTTCCCACCTTGGGGGGTTTTATGTTTTATGTTTATGTTTTATGTTTACATTCCTTGGAATTCCTCAGACAGCATGAAAGTCAATGACAGATCAGTTGCTTAAGTGAACACAGCTCCCAGTAGAACAGGCTGTAACAGAACATGGATCACTACTCCATAGCACAGTTCGAGGAAGGCATCTCTGAACACCTCACTGGAAGATCCATAAAGCCTATTGCAGTCATATTAGCCCCAATGGTTAGACTTGCTGGCATCAGATTTAGGAATGCTGACTACTGACAGAGATACAAAGCATCCCAATACCTGACTTGGAATAATCCTCTAATAATCTTTTATGTAACTGAGGGAGTTGAAGCACACTAGGCAAGCAACTGTAAAAGTGCTTTAAGTCCTAGCTGCAGTCTGAGGAGTTGGAGAAAAAGGAACACAGTTACTCAAACTCAATGGCAGCTCTAACACGGCACACACAGAAAACAAAGGAGACAGGTCTATATGAAGGATGACCAAGTACTGATCAAAATTCAATTGGTAACAGCAAAATCAGGATTTCCACTGAGGCTATGAACCTCAGTAGTGCCACTGCTGTGGGGTCAGCAGTATGTAATTGTGTTTAACACCATATGTGTCCCTGTACAGGTTGGCACAAAGCAGTAGTAAAAGGACCTCAAAGAGGCTGATGTTCTTTGACAGTACACAGCAAGAGAAATGCTTAAGAGAAGACACTGCAATACCACATCCTTTTCATACCACACTGTCCATACAATAATGCATGCACAATTAGTAAAAGACCAAAAATTCCTGCTGAATAAGCAGCGTGGGGCATCTTCTTGATTGATTATGTGTTGGCAGTCTGTCCCCAAAAGTCCACTCATCTAATCTAAGGGTCTTCGTTAATTTATTCTTAAATAATAATCTTCTATTCATTAAAGGTAACCTGACCCTTGCTGTAGTAAGTACAGGTATATCACATGCTATTATTATGCATATGCTAGTACAACTCAGATTTAAAAAAAAAAAATAGAGAAGTTTTGGAATCCATATTCTTGCAGGTCAGGTAGAACCAACTATGTTCTTAGGACTCATGCTTCAAGGTATTAATTACCAGTCTTTACCTGGCAAAGCTGTATCATAAAAAACAGACTCGCAAAAAACCTGCTCTGGTCCAACAAAAGACTTCTTTTTCCTCCCTCAAGAAGTTGCCAATAGATGACCGAAGTAATTATTTAAATTATAAATTTAAAAGAATAAAAGCCAAGAACTCTAAATTAGAAATGGTTTCTGGCAGTCTGAAATCCAAAAGTACAAAACTCTTATCTTGAGCTATGGGCATCCAAGAGGAATTGAAACCAAGCTGTCAATCTCTAGACTTTATCTTCCAGGTGCAAAGCTGAAGATGACAGCAGGTACCCATGCACAGTGTAGGCAATCCTTGGCCAGGAAGTCTTTTGACTTTTACAACAATAGTGGAACGTGCATTTAGTCACCTGAACGCTTCTGGAAATGCCATATGGAAAGGAAAGAAAGAGGACAGTGGCACAGACTACAGGAATGGATTATCATTCCATGGTTACATATTTTCAGCATCCTACTAGGACATCCTGCAGGACAGTTTAGTCTCAGTCAGGCTTTTTTTTCCTGGAAATATTTCTCATAAGTAAATCATGTATAAGAGGAACTCTAGTAACATTTTAATAGGAATTCTTGTTTATACTGGCTGACCTATATCTCAAAGGGATTTCCTGTTGAAATGATTACTTTTCTTTAGTTGTTCTACTCATTAATAAAAACAAATTTCTTTTTATTAATAAAAACAAGTTTTTTGACTTCTTTGGTTGAAGGACCTTACAGGAAGAAGTGTCAGCATTCCAGGAGGACATCCTAACCAGCAAGGAACCTGTTTTTGACAACTGGGAACAGGGAAAAAGGTACTGCACAGTCCTCTCACTCCAGGTATTTGGCTCATACTCTTCTAAAGTTTTATTGCTCTAAGAAGTTCACTAAAAGCCTTTTCATTGCAGTGTAGTTGTTCAGGTCTTCAACCCTTATGAACAAGTGGCCTGAAAAGTTTTGTACAGATTCTTCCTCCTGTCTTCTGCTGTGATACCTTGGGACTTGTGATGCAAGGACTATCGTCTACTAGAACACGGTGCTTTCATCTCGCAGTAAACAACAATCTGTGAACCTAACTTGTCTGAAAAACAAAAGTGACCTTCTTAAAAGCTCACATCCCGCATTCAGGAAGGGTAACCTTACTGTGAACTACTACACCAAAGTGACATCCTTCCAAGCCCTATTTCATGATTAAAAGGAAACTTAATAACCATAAATCTAATTATTTATTTATAATGTGCCCTAATAGAGACAAGGTTATACTGAAATATTTGAACTTGTAACAAGATGACTACATAGTTTTATTTCCTGACAGGCTAGTACAAATTGCAAGAATCCATTTTGTTCTACTAAATGGAACAGGTTAGCATGTCTTACTGTTTAATAACTGTTTAATAACCCCTCCTTTTAAACTATTATACATATATTAGATTAAGCTATCTTAATAAATCCGACTGTATTAAAGATAAACTTATTTACTTATATTCTGTGAAACATGCCTAAGTGATATGGCGTGTTTTGCAGCAAAGTAGGTCACTTCCAAAGCTCTAGTATACGCAATATTTTCAATTTCAACTTTAGAGTGTCAGTTTTCAGAACATATAATAACTAATGAACTTTTGCTCTGTTTCTGTCAACCTTCTTTTATAAGCAATAGCATACTTGGAATGGCAACAAACAATCGTGGGTACACTAAAATTTGCTTCTCGTGCTGTTTCAGAGATGATGAATTTCTAAATACAACTGGATTTAATATCAACGTGAATGACTCCCGCTCAGCAAACCACCAAGAAAAACTTTCAGATCATGGTTATCATACAAGATACTTTGGTGCAAATTTCATTTATTTACATTAAATCTTATACCCACTGTATACATGTGACTTAGTACAAAAACACCTTTTAAAATGTTACCTGTTCTGAAAATCTGCTACCATATCCCTTCGTTCAGAAATCTTTGAAGAACCATCCAATCTCATGTACGTATGTTTCCTATAAACCATATATTCCTGCAAACAACACATACAAGAAAAATATAGTTGGTCTTAGAACTATTCAATTTTCATTATTCACAAAAAACAACAATAATAAAAGCAGAATTGCTGCTTAGTAGGGAAAAAAGTACCTAAATGTCATCAGTAAATGTTATAATCAACCTTCTGTAAACAACACGTTATAACGATTTGAGAAATTAAAACTACTGTTAATAATTTGTCAGTGTTTGCATTTCACATAAGGTAAGAGATAAATTATGTTGTCATTTCAGAGTTGGAGATGTATTAGCTGGGCTGCACAGTGTTGCTATGGTACATGCCTTTTTCTACAAATAAACGACTAAGTAAGTAAATAAAATCGCTAACGTATGAAATTTGATTTCACGAAGTCTGAACTTTTAGCAAATCCTGTGCTCTCACTGTATGAGTGAACCTTTTCTAACAAAGCAACTGTACCTGCTGCCTGTCAATTTTGAACCATCTGACTGGTGGTTTTAAAAACCTTGTACTGTGCACTAATGTCTGCCCAGGCTTTATCTTGCTAGTGAAGAGCCTGTGAATCTCACTGCATACAAGAACACTTTGAAACACTGGTGTTAGCCCACAGCTTGTGCCAAGCAGTGAAACTGAAACCATTGCCTGGGACACAAATCAAATGGCATCAACCAGGAATGCAAAGAGATTTTTCCAATTTTTCATGCTCTAAAATACTTAGCATTTTCTGGTAACCGTGCAACTACCAATAAAATCTGAATTACACAGAAAGCTCCTCAGGCTATACACATATCCTTAGAGTATCTTTGCAAAGATATCCTCTGATATTTTAACAATGAGAGCCTTGGCTGACAAGATGCAACTCCTACTGGTCACATTTGTTAGATTTAACCCTACTGGTTTATGCGTCTCTCTTTGAGCTGTTGTGACTGCAAATGAAGACAGAAAGGAAACAGATGGTGCTTTAGCAATGAGAAGTATGGGATTCATCTTGCTCCAAGCCTCAACGTTCAGCAGATGAAGAACTGATGTTCAGTGAGAAGACATGGCAATGTCTGCACTCTAACAAACTTTCTGACAGTACTGTGCTCAGTTCTCTTTTTTTTTTTTTTTTTTAACCTATCCTTAGGGCTCCTGTTTCTTTTTTGTTCTGCTTCACTACTGCAGAAGAGGTGAAAGAGCTGCCATACTATAAGGAACTTTAGTGTTGTAGTGGAGAGAAGCTTCAATACATAGTCGATGAAAGCAAAAAAAAAAAAAAAAAAAAAAAAAAGGAAATACAATTAACAATGCAGAAATGGCCAAAAGTCACATTTGGTCTCCTCTCTACAAAGCAGAGCTCATGGCTAGTAGCATTTTAGTAACATGTCAACAGAATTTTAAAGCAGAGAACAGCTACTTAACTAGAGGGCACTCAAGCCCTAATTTATTATCGATTTTTTCCACTTCTACAGCAGCTTTCTGCCACCAGCTAAAAGCAGAAAGAGCAATACAGTTATCAGCTAGGTACTATGTGACCTTTCCTCTAAATCTGATTAATCATTTTTCAATTATCATAAGGGCTTTTTCTTTCAATTTGTTTTTTACTGTCTTTATGTTGATTCAGTATTTCAACATCTTTAGTCTTCCCTCCTCTCACTATTAACCACCTTTTAATCTTCAAACCAACCTTCAGCATAAACAGAAAACAACAATTTCTATTCAGACAAGTTCATTTATCCTTATCCCAAATCTTAGACTTTTCCACTAACACACAATTTACAAAAGAATAAGCTATCCTCCTGCATCTGTAATACTAGCACTCATGGTTGTACGTGCCATGAAACTAGCTTAGTATCGTAGCTAATTTTATCTCCAACACTGCCCAACAGGTTCTGGTCTGCTTCTATCCACCTTCCTATGATCAAAAAGGATACTTCATGGTATTCTTACAGTGCTTCTAAGAAACATCCTTTTTTGTGGGTGTGAGCTAGTTTTATCCAATGACTTCATTTTTTTTCAAATATTAACAGTATACTCTCTAATTTTAGGGAAAAAAAATACAATTTATACTACACTTGCCAGTAGTTTAGTGTTTTGATCACTTGCAGAAAGCTAATGGTTTTAGCTTTTAAGATAAAGTGAGAGAACTCTGAAAGCAAATGACCTATTTAAGAACTAATATACATGGTCGCTAACTGCAATTAAAGAAGGTACTTGATGACTACCCATTTTTCTAGTTCCCACAAAGAACAAAATATTAAGAAAACACAGAAAAAGATGCCACCATCTGACCCTTGGAAGAATTGAGGTCACACCACTACTGCACTTTATCTTGCAGTCCACCACAACTGAGACAAAAAGAAGAACTGACAATAACCACATAAAGAGGTACAAACCGGAAAACACTCCTCAAAAACCAAATATGGGCTACCATTGTGTTTCATAGAAATAATAAGAAGAAGTCAGTGATTAATCACATGGGGACACTTACACAAGACTTACTTAACTTCTACCTGACAATCTTTTATAGTGTAAGGGGTCAGCAAGTCACCAGATGCATTAAACTAAGAAAAATAACATAAGTGACCCTGGCAACAGAGAACCTATACAGGAAACTAACAACGAGCAATGAACTGAGTATGGTAAAAACATGGTACCATTAAAGTAAGCGTTCTTCAAGGCTTTGACACTGATATTTTCTCAAAAACTATAAAATGTTTTACCTTCATCTTATTTCATAGTCCAAAGTGAGTACTGTTATGTTTAAACATAACTAATAAACTGACTTTACACAGAGTATAATTTGAGCTCATAACACATCAATTCAGTGTGATTCCCACTGAAATCATGGACAATTATTCTTCCATACAGAAGAAAGCAATCACGTTGACAAAAACAAATGTGATGTTAATCTAGAAAAGTATGAAATACACATCTGCGTGAAATAACAATAATGAAATTATACTTTATCCCTTTTTGTTGAAAGCAAATCTTTTCCTCTTTGTATTTGTACCTGCCATTCCATAATGGCTGAATTAAGCAGTAATTCTTCTTCAGCTGAAGCTAAATTAAACAAGCATGTTAACTTTGTAAACAATGCGTCTTCTCTCTGCCCTGCAGAGTTTAGGCTAGTATGATATGGTAGCAGTTACACTGACACAGTCAAAGTGCTGTCAAAAGAAATAGGACAGCTTATGATCTTACAAATGCAAGCAGGCTGAGGGGATGTATTTTAACATCATTGATCACAAAAACAAAACAAAACAAAACAACGAAAAAAAAACACCTACTGCTATACAACTTTTACAAGTCCTTGCTTGATTTTTATTTAGCTTGCTTAGCTCCAGCCTCAGCTACATGGTGGTAGAGAAGGTAACAGACTTAGTAAGTAGCTTATTTGGGTAATGAAATCACGAGTGAAGTTGAGCATTTAGGAGGTACAATAATAGCAAAACGGTGTGCTCCCAAGCCTTTAAAATGGAATGCTACCAGAAGAGACAGAGGCACTAAACACAGTTTTATGAGCCTCATGTTTTAATGCAGGGTGTCAACAAACCTGCACCATGACCAACATTGGCCAAAAGAGAGGCATAAGAAGCAATGCTAGGGAATGAGCTGAGATATAGACTTGTAACCATGCAAGTTCTGCTTTTGCTCATAGCAGCAAAAACGAAATTGAGCTTGCGATGTGTTACTGCACTATTAATTGCTGACCTTTAAATACACTCCTACCAATATGGGACTCATGATTTAGGCAGCTAGTAGTTCAGGCTTTTCACTTGTTCTCTTCTCTTCTTGTGGAGAAGGCAACATTCCATACAAAACACTGCTTAACGGAGCCCGTGTACACCTAGGACTAATGGCTGAAAGGTAACAGGATCCTGACGTTTTAGCACAGCTGAAATTACACTGCCAGGTGGAAATATTTTCCTACCTGTCGTGTATTCACAATCAGAAAATTTTACCACAATTGCCTGTTTGAAACTAACATACATCTAATCTCCTATTCTCTTACTCAGAATTAGATAGTCATAAAAGCTACTATGACTAATCCTTCACTGTTAAGGCACAAGGCATTGTGACACAAGGTATTTTTTTCACATCCAGCAAGAACTTCAAACTTTGCTGTCTTCAACAGAAGGCCAGAGGAAGAAATGCATTTCTTTCAAAGCACTCTAAGTACTACCAAAAGGAAACCAAATTAATAATCCTCTCACTAATATCTTTTTAGACTAGCTCTTCTGTAGCATGGTTGCTAATCAAATAGTGATTTTTTTTCTTCAGAGGCAGACTGACTGTATTTAAATAATGAGTAATGACTTAATTCCTAATTTCTTTCCTATCATATATGTCAGAGAACCTCTTATTATTAATGTCTACTAAATTTCTGCACTGGAGTAAGATGACAGAGGGAAACAGAGTCTGTAAAATGACAAGCAACATGAACAATGTAGAATTAATCACTGTTCTCTTCCTTCCAATACAAGACAACATGGGCATCAAAAGAAACTAGAAGGAAGCAGTTCAAAACCAGCAAGAGTGTAATTAAGCCATTAAGCATTAGGCAATCCCTTGCTACAGGACAGTGCAAAGAACAAAAATTTATGAAGACTGAATAAGCAACTGAAAATTTCATGGAAGAAAAATCCATTTGGAATTACTAACTATACAGAAGCTACATCTGGCTCAGAAAGTCCTTGAACAGGACACTTAGAGAATAATTGTGAAGTGTCACTATTCATATACATCTTCCCCACACCATCTGCTGCTGATGTTCATTGGTGGAAGTATGACACTAGGCTGGGCCTTCAGTATAACTCTGTATGGCAGCTCTTATATTTTTATATTAATGCATTTACTGGGTATCCCTCAGCATAATCATTTTATGTCAAGTTTGCTGTGTCCAAATTATAGTATTTTCTCCTACCTCCAGCAAGTCAATCATCCGTGTCATCTGAGAGTAGATGAGAACTCTGTGTCCTTGAGATTTCAGCCGTGTCAATAGGAGATCAAGAGCATGAAGTTTTCCACTGTCAGTGATCAGACTCTCTTTATCTATGAAGAAATGGAAGAAAAGCATGTAACTAATCAAGCCAAAATAGCTACAAGCAACAAGTTAAGTTCTAAGTTTTGCTAGCACTTCACTAGAGTAAGGACTTGCAATGAAAGAGACATCAAAATCTCTTCTGGCTGACGCTCATAGTCATGCTGCCGACAGTAACTTTTGTTTGGGACTATGGGACTATATGAATATACCTACTTTCCACAATCTCATCACAGATGCATCTCCTCATGAATACAAACTTACTCATTTTTTGGACAGTCATTTCTCTCTCCTAAGGATTCATTCTAACCAGAACGACCACCACAACATGCATTGACAGTTGAAGACATTTCACACATTCAAAGGCTGTCCTTTGGACATTTGCTGCTACCTGTTGCTAAGCTCCAGGCTCATTCTTCAAATACCTACTTTCAAGACCAAACCCATCACTAACACAGAAAGTGAAAAACAGTTCTGTAGGTCACTGCAAATTAACTCCCCCTTCACAGCACAGCCTTATTTTTATTTTATTTTTTTCTGTTTAAGAAATGCTTCCAGATGGCAAACTTGTAAGTCACTGCAGATATTATATTTTGTGTCTTCTCTATTTCAGCGCTGCTCATGAAGTATTTTTCAGGAAGGAGATCTTCCTGTTTGTACATTCTGTACATAAACTTCGGTAAACAATACACTACAGTTGAAAGAGGATGAAGGGAAATTTTCTTCCAAAAAAAATCATCTGTTGGAAAGGGCACTAATGATTCTTTATTCTTCGGGACGTCTGAATTTAGGTTTACAGCCAAAACGGAAAGTTGACAACTGCAGATGGGGCAGGCTAGTACAGAATCCAAATATTTTCAAATATCCAGCAGGTAACGCTTCTGCAGAACTGTAGTTGCACAGAATAAATTAACTGGTGGGCTGCAGAAAATACAACCTGCTGTAAGACACTTAACAGACTTGTACAATATCTTAATATATATATATATGCAAAAATTAATTCATCCATCTGAGCACCATGCATTTTAGCACAGTTAAAACCAAGTTTATGCTCACGGAAAATATGAGTACAGATCACAAATGGAAAACAGTGCTCCTAAAATGCTCATGAGCATTGCAGGTAACCAAGTCCAATTGTGTCCACTTGCAGTGATATGGCACAGAGGGCTGGCTAAGTTTGATCCTCAGACGTACAACCACAGGTTTACTGACGAAAAAGCAGAAAGGTACTTCTTCTATACTTAATTCAAAAGATTGTTTTGAAATAACACACCTAGGTTTAAGACTCCTTTCAGAAAGACTAACAAAAAATGAGAAGTGCTCAGGAAAAAAAAAATCTTCAAGAGTTCTGTGTGTTAAAAACTTTTCCTGTAGTTAGGGAGAACCAAAACTTCATCTATTTCATTTTTTCAAAGAGTAATTGGCAATGCCCAAGATTCTTCTTTTGGACAAAGGTTTTCAACAACAGAATAGAACTTCATACCAGCAGAGAAAGGCCCAGGATCCAGCAATTTACGTTACAACTGTAAAAACAGGACATGCTTCCCTCTTAACTTCCCAATAGAGGAAGAAACTAATGAGGAAAACTTTTATCCAGAAACATGGCAGATTCTTCAACACTTTAGCATTTCAGTCAAGATTTCTTTCAAAATTACATTCTTTAGCTTAAATATAAATAATAGGCCTGATGCTAGAATTACTGAAATCTATATTAGGACATCAGAAGATGCTTCAGAAAATTAGGACATGAGAACTACTGCTTTCTGAATTGAGAAAACATTTGTGCTTCTCTGCCTATCTAGATATGCACTGTTTTCTTCTGATTTGATTTCCCTTCATAAAGAAAGATCTCATTCGATGGAGATCTTATTGCTTTGCCAGGACCAAGTACCACAACACTGCTTGAATCATTAGCAACTACCTTAAGGGATTCGTCAACTGGAGAGCCAAGCCAACTAAATATTGTAAGGGAAACTCAAGACCACAACTCAAGCTGGTATTTGTATTAAGTGAAACAGCATATGACACTCATCTCTAGAAGAGAACTTATTTTCACTTGCATACAAATAGTTAATAATTTCATGCATGCCTGTAAGTAAAACTAAGCTTTGAACTTAGGCAATTACACAAAAATGGAAATGACTTAGGGTTATTTAGGAATCCTTATTCATTACATGAAATGTTATTCTTTCCATTAAATCATAAAACCATGACATTTTGCTTTTATTCTGATTGGTCAACTTTATTATTTTGAAGTGAAGCAACATGGAAAGTCTAGCTAAACAAATGAATATGATCATAACCAAAAGCTGGAAGGAAACAGAGAACAAACAGGGACTGTTCAAAAATCAAACTAGACTGACTCAGATTAACATACTAAGTTTCCGAAAGCAAAATGCTACAGTTTTTCTCACACAGGCATGAATAGGTAGAATTAAGTTTTGGTAACTGGAAATGATGCGTGTCCTTTGCTACTGGCTCCTTAGGTCTCCATTGTGTAAGTTACTATTTTTAAATTGCAGTTAAATGCAAATTACAAAGGAATAACTTATTTGTAGATGGTTTTACAGTCTGAAAAGCTTGCAACTAGTTAACAGTTCATAATTTGTCTAATAGCATCAGAGCAGGCTGCACTGATGAGAAAGGTTTTTCTGAGGAAACCAAAATTAACAAAACTAACAAAAAAAGATTTGTCATCTCTGAAAGAGAAAAACGTTTGACTTTAGCCTGGCAACTTAAGTGTGCTATCTTGATACCATTGTGTTTTCCAAACTCTCTTTTTTGCAAGCTTAAAGCCTGCCACCTAGTGCTTCAAAGGACAAATTCTGTAAAGCTGTAACAAAAACTACTACTTTACTCCTCTGTCTTCAGAGAATATCACAGTTATTTAAAAAGTGTCTTCCATCTCTAATTTTTCCCATTGCTATTTCTCATCCCCTTTTACCTTGTGGAAAGAAAAAGGCTTCTTATATTAAATGGGATTTCCAAAATTTGCAATTCTACATTTTAATCATCAATGAAAGCTTCCAATAACAAATATATATATATATATTTAAATAGCATCATCAAAGGAACTTCTAAAATTTTTAACCAGTCAGGAGATGAGGTCCTGGATGGCACCTCAAAGAAACTGTTCCCAGGATGCAATTTTGTCATCTTTTTCAGCACTGGCGAATGACATAAAGAAATGACAACCACACCAAAAAGATGGTAACTGTGAAATCATACTCTATGTTTTTTAATCTGAAAAATGTTCCTGCCTCTGGCCATGGACAATAATTATCTACAAGAACATACTATGGGATCCTACGGCATGGGAAGAACAGTTAGAAATGATTATGACTTGGAATAACCCCAGTCAGGAGCACTGGCCGATGACTGCAGCTGGGCTCACAGCTCTCTGGAGAATGAGAAAGTGCCTCTGGACATGCAAAATACAGAGGAAAGAGAGATAAAGTCTGGGTTCCAGCTGACACCCCTGGTTCCCCTCCCGACAGTCTGCACAGCACAATGGGGTCAGTGAGGAGCTAGCTGGCTCTCACAGTAAACAGCCAGCGAGGCCGGTGCTTTTTATCGATGCTAAAAGGACTCAGACACTTCCTGCCATTTAATCCAGGACCATTTTTCTTTCAAAGAACAGGAAAAGCCTCCAGAGATTCCCACAGTGATCGCAGCTGAGCCTGCTGCCAGGGTACTGGGAACGCCGAGTCTGGGACAGGATAGATCAGGGTTAGGAGAGAGAGGTTTCCCCTTTGTTCCTGTCACCTATTTACCATGGACCTTCACACCTATGGTTCCATTTTCCACTTGCTAGATTTCAGCCTTGTAAATGGCTTCTTCAGCATGTCAGTCACTTTCTGTAATGCACCATGCCTGCTTCTGCATGTATAAACACAGTTGTCTTGTGGCATGTGCCCTCTCCTCTTAGTGTAAGTTTAGGTTTTAATGCAACTTTCCACCTAATTAAAACACAGCTGTATGAAACTACTTTTTTTCATCCACTTTTAGCTCCAACACTTCCCGAATGAAGCCAGGTTTACATAAAACACTCATCCAAATGATGTTCTCAACCAAATTCTTTGGTTCTTCCTTGTGCTTTGAAAACAGTTTGTCAAAACTTGCACATATTCATTCATTCCTGTAAGTTTCTTGTACACTATCTTTATTCCTCTGTAAATTTTTGTTGATGACTAAGTTATCAGTCTCTTCATGAAAAAGCAGCCCTCTATGTTGGCTACTTTTCTTCAATTCTCTATTCATATCTTGTATCTTAATTTATTCCTTCATTATTTCCTTCCTTTCTGCTGCAGTCATTCATCTTCTAAGTAATTGATAAACAATTCCATGAATTCCTGAAGAAAGACAACTAAAAAATCAATCATTAAACATTAATCTAGTGCAAACTCATGAAAAGTGGTTTCTCTACTAGGTAGATACAAATGTGCATGTTCTTCAAAAAACTCCATGCACTTATGAGGTACCTTCATAAACCGGACTGTAGCAAGCAAAAAGCCATTTTTCTTTTACTGTACTAACTTCCCTTGCCAAACATCCTTGACCCAAAAGGGTCTGGGAATAACTTAGGATCTGGCAGTGTAAGCTGTTTTTCCTCTTGGCTATCTCTCAAATCTCTAGTGCTTTCTGCAGAATTATGTTCACTGTTCAGGACCACCTTCCAAAAACTAGATCGTGTCCAGTCCATGAAAGTCACTGCAGTACTGGCAATCAAATTCCAGCAAATCTTTAGCTACTTTAGCCTATTACCAGGAAAAAGTGTCATGCATTTACGCAATGGTATCATCTTCTCACTTTACTAGGAAGTATGAACAAGTCATCTTTATTTCAGCTGAAACTCAATAACCCCCCATCTTGTTTTCTAGGAAAATTTCCTCTGAACTTGGTGCCCATACCTGTCCTGCGCTCCCAGTAGACTGCTACAAGCAGTCTTTATCCTTTCACTAGGAAAACCAACAAAAGCTCTTTGATCAATACAAAGGTCTTACAACACACCAGGAGGCAAGCTATGATCATCACTTTTCCTGCAATTTTCATATCTCCAACCTCAAAGCAGTATTTGGTTGTGAGAGTCAACTGTACTTTATTTACCTCTTTCAAGAGGCTTTGAAGACTGACATGCAAAGAGAGGTTTACTGCTGACAAAGGATGTGAAATCATGGTGTATTTTAAGATATCGGGGGTTAATTTTCGCTTAAGATGAGCAGGCAAAACACAAAACAGTAAGCAAGCAGCATGACCTCCAAAGAGCAGATAGAGTCTTATTTATCTCATCTCTCTGCCATGACAACCTCCAAACTTACCTGGTATCCTGATAAAAGACCAGCCGTTCTGAGGCCTGATTCCCAACAGTCCTCCTGGATATTCTGGGAAGAACTGGGAGCATTGCTTCAGCCAGTCAGCTGCTAGTTCAGGGGCTCCATTGACTACACACTGCTTTGCTTCAACACTTCCTCCTTCCCTTAGTGCCCTGCGCTCATATTCTGCGCTTCGATCGTTGCAATAGAACTCCAGTGGCACAGCTGTTACCTAGGAGTAAAATCATAATTGACATTCTTATTCAGGTTGCCCTCATTCCCTTTCCCAAATTCCCAGTTCAGTTACCTTCCCAGCGGTTCAAATATTAAAAGTCAAATCATTACTGATGTGTACAAATAGAAAACAACCTTAAACTGGTTTACAAATAAGGGAAGATGCAACGTTGTTCCACCCCACAACAAAAGCCTCATGAATGATAAGACAGACCACCTGCATTTTGATAGTGTTTTGTGCCAATTCCTACACAACTGATAGCAGAGCTGAGAGTAGAAGAATAGTATCCTTGCTGTATTTTGCCTATATTTGCTTTTATTTTATTTTTTAAATTTCTGCCTTTCACATTCAATTATTTACCTAGCAGAGATCTCTCCAACTCACTGAGGTAATGAAAACCACAAGAGTAACTGACAAAGCCAAGGCACACACCAGGACAGCCTACTGAGCTGTTTTTTTCTTCAAATACTTCACCCAGAGATAAACCATATGATCCCAAAGGAAATACACCACCACTTTCACTCAAATATAAATACATAACAATTCACTAACAAAAATCTTTTCAATAATATGTAGACTGCCAACCTCTTCCTATCTTTTCTGAATGGAAGTCTGTTTTGGGCTAACATTGTGCAGTGTATACAAAAGAAGGAGAGTAGAAAGTTTCACTTCTATCAAAAGATTTAGTAATGAATTGCAAACTCACTTAAAAATTACACTAAAATTTAATATTATGTAGTTAATCTAACAGCATGGAATTTAAATGGAGAACGTATAAATTTGCAGTATTTCATAGGTTACCTAACTAGCACAGGAAGCAAATATGTTACTACTTTAGAAGTCATTGTTGCTTTTATTTCAGAAGTAAAATTAAAAAAAAAATCATCCAGGTAGATGCAAGGAAGTTACAAGCATTCTCATGAGTCCTACCACTGTGGAAAATGAACACACTACCTAAAAGATTACAAAACTAACGGAACACAGAAGAAATCAGTTGTGAAAGTTTTCCCATTCAAAAAAAAACCAGCAGAGCTGCGTAGTGAGAAATACTAGGGGAATCTCTAGGACTTGATGCTGAACAGTAAACAAATAAGCTTCCGGAGAATTGAGAAGGTGTGGGCATTTTGTTGATAATGGGACAACCGAAACTTTAAGTGCAGTGAAACCACCTTACTATTGCAGCTTTTGTGTTTTGGAGGAGGGAGGAATTTCTTGTTCAAGCTTACTCTGGTGTGATGCAACTGACTGCTACATATTGAGAATAATACATAAAACATTATAGCATGCCAATAAAAACCGTCTAATGGCTTAACTAAATGCTAAGGAGTGAAACAGTTTAAACAGCAACAGTTTCACATACTGCTCTTTAGAACTGTGTGATGAAGCATCCCATACCTCAGGACAGGCTGCCTGCTTTCTTAGATGCTAGTCCTCTCTGGACATACACCAGCTAACACAAGATAAAAGACGTTAAGCAAGATCTTCTTGATGGAAGCCTGTGGTCTACTCCTGGTTTACAGGAGCTCCTCTCATAAGAATAAATTAATCTCGCTAACAGTTACCTTTGCAAGGACCAATCTCTTGTTTAAAAAGATTCATGAGCACAATTATAGGACATACTGAAAAAAAAAAAAAAAGGCATACAAAATCTTAGCAACAATTGTAAAGCCATTGTTCTGCAAGATGCCAAGAGCTATTTTTATACCAGGATGGCTTATAGGTCTACATGCGGTCGCATGCAACACTGTGAAGTGAAAGGCACTGCCCCCGTTAAGTAAGGCTTTGTACACATTTCCACTACTCACTAGGTTGTGTTGGAGCTGATGCTATCTTGTACTGCCACCTGCAGTCAAAGTGTAAGATTGTCTTCAGTGTGACAGGGCAAAACCGCTCACAATTCACAGTTCACATCTTGTTGCCTCAACATTGATGACCGCTGCAAACTATGGTAGAGAACTGCATTGTTCCCTTTAAGGACACTGTTAACCATCACATTTCTGTTTGTATTTCTTTACTAGATAGACTGGAACAAACACTCTTCCAAGCATGGGCAATCTGTAATACCTCACCTAAAGGAAGAACTTGTAGGAGTCAATCTTGAGATGAACTCTGCCTCAGTGCAACTTCTGCATTAGCATAAAACAAAACTTCCCACACAGGAAGGAATAACACCTGTGTGACACTGACTAACATCTGAGAACATCAGACCATCTTCACTGTCAGCTCCATTTTTTTGTAATACACACACTAATTCAGAGCTCTGCATCTTTTACATTGCCTTACGTGAACAAAACAAAACATTATGAAACAGGTCAAAAAAAGTCTTCCATTTAAGCTTATTTGTGCTCCTACTCTTACCATGGCCGTTTTGCCATGGTTCTTTTTTTGTTTCAATTTTGTTTTTGTGGTTTTACTTGTAGTAAAAGGTTGGATACACTCCTTAGTACTAACCTATCCTTTATCAACATAATCTTGGCAAATCCACAGAATATAACAGTCGTGGCTCAGAAATATACCCAAAATTAGGGTGATAGGGATATATGAATGTATTACCACCTTGAATTTAGTAGCTTAGTAATTTTAAAACGTTTCCTGCACTTATCTCCGCACACAGTTAATCCTTCAGACATTATGAGATTCCCCAAACCACTTCTCCCTGCAATACCTGTGACACACTGGGCTCTGTTAAACTGCTAACCTAAATCAACCTATGATACTTTAAAGTTAATAAAGTTAATAAATCAGCTTCTTAATGAGAATACAAGATTCATCTTCTAACTTACTTTAGGGGAATTGAGGCCTATCTGTATTCAGGGAAACAGCCCCTATAGAAAGAAAACTACGGTGCTAACCACCCCCTCTCCACTAATCCCTGACCCCACCCCGATAGCTGCAACATAAATATACGCTCCTATTTCTATCATTTGCTCCATTAACTTCCCAAAATTCATCACAGGTCAAACAACAACAGAAGGTTATAGTTTTCTGAGAACATATGTGCTCTTTCTGCTGTTTCAAGTCTTGTACACTCCTGCCAAAAGTTTCTAACAAGTGTAAAATTAAGTCTTTGTATTCCTAGAAACAAAAAGCCATGCCTGCACTTAATCATTTTGCTACACCAGCCAAGCCAAAAACAAGTAACTTTTATTCAGTTGAATAAATGTCAAATAGAATCTCTCCTTGCCTCTCCCTTCTCCTTCAAACCCAGTCTTCTGAGCCCCCCTCTCCCCTTCCTGACGTATAGGCAGTATTCAACACATTCTTCAAAAATAATTCAATTTTGAGCACAAAGAGTGACAAATCAAAGGATTGAAATTTGAAGGAGAAGGGATTTCTACAATTTGCTTTCAGAGTAACTGCTTCTCCTTGAACCAGGTAACATGTTGTGACCAGAAGCGGTACGAGACTTTGGAAAAAGTTAGGTTCCTCGCACCTTTTTCAGATGCCAAGATATTATACATACATATGGCCACATATGATCAAGCTGCAGCAACAACATCAGTACGGGTTAAAGAATCTAACATCTGGATGGTCTGGCAATAATAGTCTTCTGATATTGACATGGTTTTGTATATACAAATAGCATTAAAATTCCTCTGTAAATGATAGGGATTTTATTGGCCTGATATTGCTTCAAAGTAACTGGAAGCAGATGTCCTCCTTCTTAGTCCCACTGACACCCACTTTTCAGTTAAGGCAGGGCCTTCCCTCAAGAGCAGAGTGTTGACCAGGAGAGTCCTGGGTATGTGACAGCATATGGGAAAAAAATTGTAAGACTATTTCCTACAGGAGAGAGAAAGTTTTTGTCTTTTATTTGAGCATGAAGCAATGTAAGACTATTATATTAATCACTGTTTGTTGACTTGGAGTTGATCATTTATAGTACTTAATTTACCACACTGAACTGAGAACAGCACATAACAACATGGTAAAGAAAAAGAAAAATCTGGCGGGTGGGGGGGAATCTACCAAACTACTACCACACAGCTGTGGTGCACAGCTTCAGCTTTCCTGTTCTTAAGAGAACCAAGGATGTGCTCAGCAGCCAGAGACACTCCTGCAGAACTTTATATCTCACCCAGCATGTTATAAAATCTAGCACAGTGTGGCATCCAGGGCATGTTTATCTTACTTTTAGCTGTTTCCTCAAAACTGATGTTCATCCAGGCGATTAGGAGCAACAGTGTTCAGTGATTTATCTTTTAGCGAGAGCATGGGTCAGAACCTCCTTTTTTACAAAAGGTTATTCTGAAGGTGGAAACTCTCTATAGATACGCTTATCTATTATGATGACAAATGGTAGATTCAAGCCCAGATTTGAATCATAAGTACATTTTGTTCAGCTTTGCCAAGATCTAGCAACATAGAATTAAAACAATAGCCATAGACTTATGAGGGTCTCTTGTGTCAGCCAAGGAAATTTCAGCTAAAGTAATTTCAAAATTTGGTTAATAGTTGATAGGTAATCCCAAGCAGTACCACTTAATACCCAGAAGATTTAGGAAATGTCAACTCAGTCCTTATATACCACAATTTAGTGTTTCTTTTTTGGAGCATAAGCTCACGCAACTAGAGAAACTTAACATCGTTTTCCAGAAAAGTCCTCAGCCCCCTTTGTCATCAGAGTTGACCAAACAATCATCCCAATCAATTTATATCATACCTACACCCCCTTCAGATAATATGGAGAAAAAAAAAAATCTACTTCACAATCTCTTCTACAATTCTACTGCTTTTGGTATTAGGAGAGAAAGTGAAATCTGCATATCTCAGAATAACTCCTGTTGGGTGCATCTCACAACTTTCCTTTTCTCTTCAGTACCCATTGCAGTCATTTCCCCTATGAAGTGACTTCCCCTATGAAAAAAGCACTATAGAATACAGTAGCAAAAGGATATCCTCACAACAATTTTACCCAACCAAAAGAAAGTAATAGATCATCCTGTTCCTAAGACACAATTCTAACAAGATTTAAAACACAATAGAAAATACATAATTTACAACTTAACTTGGACTTACCCGTGGGCTGGCTATGCACAGGAAGGACGGCAGCTCAGTCACCTGGCAGCACCGTACACATGAGGTAGCTGATCTCCTTCGATGTATGACATGATCTGAATAGCCAGTAACTGCTTTACAGTGGCTACTGAACACAAGGTTCTAAAAACAAAATTAAAATTAAGAAGTTATTATGCCTGTAATGAAAAACTCCTCTCAAATCTTGTAACCACCTATGAAAAAGACAGGAAAAGAACATTCACCAAGTATTTCTCTTGGAAAGAGGAAACCCTATGTATCTTCCGCAGTGACAATGTACAGATCTCTGTGCAATTATCAGAAACCCTGCAGTGGCTGAAGTCAGAATAGCTCGTATTCTTATTTGCCTTTATGCTCTGTTGAAACTAGAAACAAGTTTTTCGTTTTTTGAACCCTCTGACCTTAGCTTTTCTAATGAAGGAAGTACAGGAATATTCTAATAGATCCGACCCTCAAACCATTTTCTGGCTGTTCTTTTATCTATTCCGAAGCATGGTCAAAATGAAATTTGGCAGGGAAAGAAGTTAAGAAACTAAATAACACTGGGCTGGTGTCTCTGTATTTCCATTTTTTTCCAGCTTTTCCTTATCTTCCTGAGCAAAATGGCTTTGCATTTTATCCTAAGAACTTCCAAGGTGCTGGCATGGTTACTGATACGTATCAACATACCCATGTGTAAAACTTGGAATTTGCAAGAGGATCAATGTCCTTTTCATACAGTAAAACACACTGATCATCTCAAGTGACAAATGGGGGCATTTCATTGATGTTGCAGTTTAAATCAAGAAGAGTTATTTGAGGATGCTCTACTCTACACAGAAAACAAAAATAGATTTTCTTTGCTTGCATCAGTTACTTCTTTATTGTAAATATTGACATCAAGCAATGAAGTAAATTGCTTATAGACTAAGCCATTCTTGCTACTTAGTTTTTATTCTAACTCTTCTATATTTATATCAACCAATTGCTGTATCATGCATAATTATGACAGCAAGAACACTAGACCATTATTTTGAATTCTAAAGGTAACAAGCAATCAAAAAGAAATGCTAAGAGATAAACTACCTGCTGTCTTCATGACAATTTTAGCAGTTTACTTAAGTAAAATATAAGCAACACCTAAAGCTTCCATATTTCTCTGCCCCAGCTCCTAATGCACCAACATTAATTTCACAATACTTTTAATTTACAGAGTCGCCCAGTTTCCTAAAATCACAGTGTCTGAAGTTCTAAACATCAAGCCACATGTATATCATCTCATTCACAGGCATGTGTATATCCACTGTATGTCAAAATGCTAGAAAACATCCAAACATCCACAGAAGTAGCACACTAGAGACCACACATTCTTGGTCTTTTCTATTTCCAGATGTAAATGCACTGGATGAGAAGCAGATGGCTAGCACACAGGTGAGGCCACTAGTTAAAATTAATACACCACAGGCAGACCCGTACATTCATACAGTTAGTTAACAGTTAAAAAAAATAAAATAAAAAACAAGGCAAATAGTGTAATGAGGATTACAGTATATGCAAGAGACAAGCATAATCTTTTGTAATCTCCTGACAAGGGAGACAAATACTCTTACTGTACTATGTGCTAGCACCACCTATGCAATACATTCAGTCAAAGCACGTAAGCACATCTTTCAGCTGCTACCAGTGCCACTTGTGGTCTAGCAAAAAGAAAGTTCCGACTCTCTGACTGAACATCTGCTCCTCTACATAAGAGGTGGGAACAGAAAAAGCTGACAACAGACTTTCACTGACACTCAGCAGGGCTAAAAAGCACAGGTCAATGCTTGGGCCACTCTGGTTAATGTGAACTGATCCCAAACACAGGCACTTACTCAGCTGGCAATTATTTACCAGTAATGCTGCCTTAAGTAGCAACTGGTTCCCATGGCCACTCCCTCCCCTGCAGAGCTCCTTCTTCGTGTTGGCATAGCTGTCTACATATTAAAAACCTGGTCAAGATGCAAACAAACCCTTGCTCCTCCACCCTATGTTACTTCTGTGATCCTTTTCACCCCCTAACAAAACCCTCCTCAGCACCAGTAAGCTACTAGACAGACTCAGAAGAGCTGCTTCAGGCTAAGGCCACTTTCTTCCCTGGCCCACATACAGGGGATAGAGCTGATTTTATGGTAAGGATCAGCATCACACGCAGTCACAAGAGGTTTCCACTACCTCTTATGACAGCAAGCATTGGTATGCTGACTGTGGTTGTTGGAGGGGTTTGTTACCTTCATTTCTTGGAAGGTGAAGGAACAAGAAACGGATAGAGAGGAAGCTAACAAATTGCAATTCCAAACCTTGCAAAGGAATGCAAATTTGTTATTTAATTCTCTTTTGGAAACCAACATCAAAAAGTCAAAGATGGCTCCAGCCCATCTAGAATTACATGGGAAGAAACAAAGGGAAAACTTCCAAGGAGGCACCCCAAATAGGAGAAAAGTATTATTTTTATATACGCACAGTATTAGAAGCAGTTCTTGCACAGGGGCATAAATCTACTTTTCAGCTTCCTGTGCACAAATCATGGGAAACATCCCTCTGTGAATGCCCTGACATACACAGCCATTAAGCATTCATGAACAGAGCAGACACCAGATATAACGGGGACAGTGGAAAGCAACTTGCCATCAGTCACACACATGGAAAAGCCTGGATAAGGTTACAGAGGAGAACACAGGCACAGCTCTCAAATGGATCATATGCCTTAGTGCAACAAAGGTAAGCACCTACGAAGAGGACTGTTAAAACAAACATGAACGTACACGTCTACTGCAACCATGCAGTCAAAGTAATTGTTGAAAGAGGCTTTCCTCCAGTGCAGAAGGGGCTGCACAAAAATATGGGCTATGGCTACCAGAACTGTCTTAAGCTCGTTAACACTTCTAAGTTTTTACAGAAAGAAAATGGAAAGCAAAGGAGAGAAGGGTTCACCTCAGCAGATTTCATGTTAATTTAACTCTGCATATACAAATTAATACACACGTGGAGGTGCTAAGGGGAACAAAGAGACCTCATGTTATGAGGCATTTCTGTGCTTACGTGAAGAAATTCATACCATCTTTAGACAGATGTTACTTCAATTTTAGAGATCCATTTAGTAAGTTTCTTTTTTTTTTGTCTACTGACTTATTTTTGTAGTTTGCCTCTTATATCGGAAATGCTGATCCGAGCAGTTAAGAAAAGCCTTTCCAGATTTATACCATTTCCTTTTTCCTCTGTTTTTTCCCCCTCCTCACTCTTTACATGTTACTATCTTGCAGAGCCCTAAATGAAGCCTCAAAGAACTTTGCACTGCAAATTTCTTTCCATTTTACTATCTTATAAAGCCCTAGATGAAGCCCCAGGAAATTTTACACTGAAACTTTCTTGGGCCAAGATAAAAAACATTGAGTTCATTTACACTCACGATGATGTGTGCTGTTAAAAGAAAGACATGTGAAGGGCTACTTGTTTTTCAACTCTCCTTCTGTTTTTGCACATGTTAAGACATTCTATATGTAAGCTATGCAAACATACCTTATTTTAAAGTGACTTCAGATGGTAATTTGTCCATAATGAAGGTTAGAAAAGTCCTAAGGAATCCTTCCTTTGTAACTGTAGGGCTAAACTTCCTTCAGATTTACTAGGGTTATCACAAATACGCCGTATTACCCAAACTGATGAAATTTACTCCTCAACTAGCTGTTTTTTTTGTGTAAAAGCCACATGAGTTAAAACAGTAACATCACTGGCACTCTCAGAGACACAGGTAATCAGCTTTGTGATTTGGGAAAAAAAAATATAAAGACCTGCCAGGCTGTGGTACAGGTGGGTCTACAGGTGAGTCACTTGCTTTTCATTTCATTGTTAGTATTAAAAGATGGATGTGCATATTCTACAACTGTCATCTGTAATGTAAACCCACCTTCTGTTCTGTAAGAAATCATGATGATTTTCATTCTGATATTTACATACGCTAACCCAAAGGATATATAAAGACCTAGATTGTCTTTCTACATGTGAAAAAATGAACGCTACCTTCTGTAAGCGCATACAATGACACCATCTCCTACTCCTTCGCTGTTAGGCTGCAATGTTTATGACAACACACAAGTTTTCCTTGGCCATACCCATGACAGCATATAGCTACATTATAGTTTCAGAGATACAAGCATTACAGACAGCACAGAAATGGCTGAATGTAATCTTAATACATATTTATTTATTTATTTATTGCAAGGAAATCCATACAGTGTAGACATTTCATCAAGCTAGATAAGGAATCACAGAATAGTTAAACACCAGCACAGTCAGAGTTAATTGGCATACACACTCAGTTGGCTTGTCCTTTGTTTGATAACTAGGACTCATTTTGTTGGCTTTGCTGTTAACACTGCAAAACATGACACCAAGCCCAAGGTTGCTTTCCTACTGCTTATGCATCTTCTATTTCAACTTCCTCTACACGCTATTCAATTGAATTCTGGCTATCTCCTTTCCCTTTCCAGCCTCATGAAGAGAAGCAATATTCCCCAGAGAAAATTGGCAAGATCTCACTGTTTCAGAAAAGATTTTTTTTAACTGTATGTATGCTAACTGCCACTAAAGGAGAGGATTTGCTAATGTCTCCAAATCACAGAAATTTTGCTTACCTGCAGCAAAGTGCAGCTGTGCAAGTTAGGGAAAGACAGTGGGAAATTTACATCAAGCAAGAAATCCTTGTTCTTTAGAAAATGTGAGCCCTGCTGTTTCTCTCTTTCTGGTTCCACCCATGAACGCAAGTGATGGAGCCTGTAGGAGGCCTTCAGAGACAGGAAAAGAGCTAACCATCTGAAATAAAACAGAGTAGATACATTTATTCACTTCCTCGTGAAAGAAAGGCTTGAATTAATTTAACAACATAATTCCATTTGACACAAACATTTTTTTTCCAGAAATTCAGGCTTACAGTGTTCTGACTTGAGGGAAATACTTTTTCCTAGACATCTTCAAATTATATTACTATTATTTTCATCTTTTCTAAAGTGGCTTAATTGATTCTAAATGATGAAATTAGAATACATTTTGCAGCACTTCATTTAAAAGGGTCAAGCATGATTTAGCCATTACTATCTAAAATTGCACTGACTTCTCTCTAAATTGTACATATTATTCATAGCAAACTGTATAATGAAGGCATAATTTATCACAAAGATCAGATAAAGAGCAATTTGTACTGCAATTAAAACATAGATGAAAAAGAAGCTGTCCAAAATAATTGCAATGATGAAAGAATATTACAAAGGCCTAAAGAAAACACGTTTATTGATAAAGACTTGCTTTTAATCTTAATTTTTTTACAGTATCTACTGAATGTTAGTCAGAGTACTGTCACTTGTGGAGTATACACTAGCTTAAACAGATCACTTCACTTTCCAAGATGGCACAACTCACAATGCTAAAAAGCCACCATCCTAAGCCTGCACCTTGGAAATCCATTCTGTATTAAGAACAGAACATGCAGAAAGGAGACAATATGGCTTGGAGTTGAAAAACAACTATCAGAGCATAAGCTTATTCCGCTTGTGTTAAACACACACTCAAGTGCAATCGGTAAGCATTACAATAAACCAGCCTTCAGAAGTCTGGATTCTGTGCTTAACACCAGCAACCTACAGTGCGATCTTAACCAAACTCTTCTCTTGCCTGTTGACCATCTTCTATATTAGGAACATAAAATCATTTTAACAGAGAATTTCTCTGACAGAGGCATAAAAAATATCACGTATAATGGTGTTCTATGCCTGCAGGAAACTCTAGAAGTTACTATATTAATGATAGATAGGTCGTAAGTATTAGGAGGCACAGAAAATGCAGGTTTACAGAGATGCTTCTAACATCACCTGTACTATTCCTTTAATTAATAAAAGAGATAAAAGATAAAAAGTTGTCCTCACCTGGCTAAATGTCCCTGATTCATGAGGTTTGCCATTTCTGCTGGAGAGACATCAATAAACCGGAGGAAAGAAAAACAGCTTTCTTCATTGATGCCTATGTCACAAAAATACTAGAGTTAGGCCAAGACATTGCACAGAAACTCATAATTGATAGTAACAAATATATTTCAATAATGGTAAATTCTATGCAACATACACATTCTCTATGATAAGAAAAATCTAGGCAAATAAAAAGGGCAGCCTAATTTAACCTAGATCTTTTAGAAATACTGAAAATTTCATCCTAATTGCTGTTCCCCTGACTCTAAGCTCCAGTTTATTTTCCAGTATGGGCAAGAGAAGGATATTTACAAAGACAGACAGACATATTCTATGCCAAAAACGCATGCAACAACTAACCACATTTATTTGACCTACTAGGAATCAACAGGCAGTTGTACGTTTACTAATACCATCACACATCTCCTAGACAGCTGATATGAACATCAGGACAGCCTGCTAAAAATGTTTCATCTGGTTCTTCTTACTTGAAAATATGTTTGTATAGTTGAATAGGTCCATGCTAAGAGACTTCAGCATAGCAATGCAGCCATTACTCTTTTGCCTTTTCTTCCTCAAATTTTCCCCATTAAAGCAGCTGAGCAATCTAGTTCACTCTTTTTAGCGAAAATAAATAATCTATAATGATGAATTTTATTTATCAATAAAAGCTATTTATATGTTTTCCTGCTCATCAATTAGATCCCAGATCATTTACGTTCTCCTACTTTTTAATTGAAAGAAATTGGCAGTGTAACATACAATAGATTGTACTACTATTAATCCAAGATTTCTCTGAATCCCTGAAAAACTCACACATGACTAAAGAGGCAGCATTAATCCCTTAAAGTAAGCTAAAACAAGACAAGAGGAAATACAACAAGAAACCGAAGTAGGGTTAAGCAGTAACTGAAGTTGTCTGTAGAATATTCTTCTACTTGCTTCCATCCTTTCCTTACTGAGGAAATGAAATATACGTGTTGACTTCCCTTCAAATACAAAGGCTAAAAGAATTCTAACAAGTTCTAATCTGATTATCTCAGAGGACAGACTGATCTGGCCTTTCAGTTCTCCCCTTGAATAACACATATTACACCACACAAATGAGTGTTTAACCCAGCTTACTTCTCAGGACTATAAACCTACCCTTCCTATGGAAGAGAGACTGCTGGATGTGGTCTGGTGCAAATGGCGAAAGTAAAACCCGTAACCACCTAAAAATGAAATCAACAAAACAAACAAAACCATTCAGAAGGTGTTAATACATATAACATTCAATTGCACATATAGCAAAAAAATGCAGAGTAACCGGTAATTCAGTTCTTTATGATAAGTATTCCAGCACTCCGGATGTTTGGAATCGCCTGGCATCATCAGTTCACGTGCACTAATGTTAATCTGATGCTCAGAAACACCATTGCTTTGGGATTGCATTTTATGTGGTAGAATAGTTAGTCTCATCTTCAAACATGTCTTTCACATCTCTGCCCTGACAATTTCTCATAATTTAATTTAAAAACATTTATCAGGAATTGCCAGAGTCAGAGAAAACAGGAAACTGCACTCAAGTGGCTTCTACTCAATCAAGGTAAGTATTAAAAGCTGTCAACACACAAGTAGATGCTCGCAATGTATCATGTCACAACAGGCAGATACTGATAGCTTCCTTAAGCATGAAAAATCACTGAAGGGAAACCAGTGTTTTTGTAGAATTCTATTAAAGGTAATTCTATTACACATCATCAGCAACAACTATAAATTCCTTTTCCTTACTTTCTTATTCAATCAAAGGGATGTTTGATGCTCAGGATTCCTCTAAGAAGGATCATCAGATATCTGAGGTTTAACAGTTGAATAAACGAAAGAAAAACAGGAATGCATTGCTTGGCTAACACCATTCAAGTACATCAGGTAAAGAAGTTAATTAGTGCTTACAAAGCTAAAATAAATCTAAATAATACTACAAAATATATTAAGCTGGAGAGGAAGTGGAGTTGGCTTGCCTGTCCCGTGAGTGGTTGAAGACCCTGATCTGTCCATGACGGTAGATGAACTTTGAAATCTGGTATGGCTTTAGGGAGATGTGAAATGGAGACCAAGTTTCCTGTCGCTCAAACAGCTCTGGGTGATTGCACACCTATAAGAAAATGAAAACATTAGGAAGGGATGAATTTAGTCTGAAGCACCATCTACATCCCAAATCAACTATGACTACTGATCACGTTAATACTGGCTAGTATTTCACAGCTATTTTAGTATATTAGTTCAAACTGAATACTGAATCATATCTTTTCCTATTCAATTCATGGCTTCTGTGTCTTTTTCCCAAGCGGATGACTTTAACAACCAATCTGGAACCAAAAGTTGGCAGATGCATGCAGAATTTGGCAGAAGCTCTTCTACTCCAACATCATGCTACGCTGCACCAGAAAGAGAACTGAACACAAATCTGCATGTGTATGCCATGCTTTTTTGTTTGTTTGTTTGTTTTCTAGAAGCCCTATTTTAGTGCTGAACTACTGAGTGAACATACTTATTAATTATTACTTAAAATAGCCTTACCTTCCTGAACTGCATGACTAGATTCATGAGACTACTAGTGGTAGTCTGTGCTTGCTGAGTAGTGCCCATTGAGGACTGCAAGAGGTCATCAATAGAGATTTTATTTTTCAGAGCTTGATACAAGAGCTTCTGTCGACTTGTCTGCTGGCAGTACATAAGAATTTCGATCTGCAAAATAGTAATGAAGTTTTAGCTTTTTCTCTCTCTGAAATGGAACATGACCACATCAGTACAAACAAAGCCGGGAAAATGCATATTAAGGAAAACTTAACTTTCTCAAAAATATATATATATACAGGCAGTTGCATTTGTATCTGTATTTCAGGATCCAGCTTGAGAAGCACTTATGCAACAACTGTGTTTTGGAAGCCTTAGGAGATAGACCTTTACAAATACATGAACACATCTAAGTCAGAATCTTAAGAACCTCTGAAAACATCAAATTTGCAAATGAACAGCTTAAATTCTGTCCAGTTCTGCTATTCTACTGTTAAATGCTACCTATTTGGAGTCATCTTGAACAAGTGTTAGGAATCCATGATAAAGACAATGAATAGATCACATAATAACAGTCTCTGTGGGAAGAGTTCCAGTTTCAAAACTAACAAGTACATCAGAACAAAGCTGACGTCTCTCTGCCAGCAGTCTCAAAACCTGGGCACAAGTTATCCACAAGCCCATGCAGCATCGCTAACATCCACAAAAATTAAGACACTAAGAGAAAAGAGTATGATATTGCCAATATGCATATCTTGCTCAGCACACACAAGCAGAAACAATCTTAAATCCATGCCCAATCTTTCACAAGGGCCAGCCAATCACTGCTGTATCAATCTCCTTTACTTCCATTTCTGATGTTACTGTCAGTTTAACCCAGCTTAAAGAGTTTTTATTTGCAACTCCAAACAAAATATTTTCCCTAGATAAAAAAACTCATCAATTAAGGGGTTCTTAAGTTACATCCACATCTAATGAGATTGCTGGAATGTGATGCCAGAAATGTAAGGTCTGTGAAAAGTCTACAAGCAAATTTCAGATATGGAGAGTGACAAATGAGCCTATACAAACTAGGTAACAGAGCTATGAAAATAAAGTTGAAATACTCTAAAGACAAATGTTTTTTCTCACCTTATCTGACAGTTCATTTTCCACATCCTTCTTGATTCTTCTCAGCATGAAAGGTTTCAGGATCATGTGCAAGCGGGATAGCTGGTCTGGAACATAGTGAAACAGGAACAATTACTTCGCTGAAGAAGAAAACTGTATTTTGTTCTACTACAAATGAAGCCCCTTACTGCTCGCCTATTTCTCCTCATATGAGTTCTTACAGCACGGAGTTTTGGGTATTTAAAAACTCTTAAAACCTTTACTTCTGTGGCAAGTTTCAACTGTGCTGTGTTCTATCTACTACTATTACAAATCACCTATTTTATCTAGCTAGATTTTCAAATATAATTATCCCTTGGAATTTACTGTGAATCATTTTTTTTTTTCCAGCAAATGATTTTTAAACTTATATCCTGAAGCTCAAAAGGTGTTTAGTGCTTTCTACCGTAATTTTTAGAGCTCATAACAGACTTGCAAGGCTTGTTAGATGATGTGCTCTGCAGAAACTTACAAACATTTATAATATTTTTTCTCTTGTGTTGGGAAGGAGGAATATTAGAGACAACTATCAAGTCAACACCTTCGCCACATTTTTCTTTTCATTACACAGGATACATTACAGTGAGAAACAAAAATTTCAACATAAACTTTGGAGAATAAGCCACAATGTTCCAATCCATGTACCCTCTGCTTTATAAGGCAATCCTCATACACAAAGTGAGAGAAAGTTTATCCACTGGTAGTTGGGAAAGGCAACAGATTTTTGTTATACAAACTACTGTAATTACACACTGCACTCACTCTCATCAATGGCTGATTTGTTCTCTGCATGGCTCTCTATATCCTTAGAAAACCACTCATTGAACTCTTCATGGGAATCAAACAAAGTTGGCATGATAAAATGCAGCAGGGCCCACAGCTAGAAAGGAAAGGAAAAATAATTTATCAGCAAAAGTCATCCTACTGTGGACAAGGTAACAGGGGATCCCAATCTCTTGCAGCTCTTTATGAGTGCAAGAGAGTTACTTTAGCAGATCGCAAGACATGGCAGACTCACACCCTCTGACGTATTCTCCTCCGCCAGATATATCAACACCATCAGAAAGTAGTGAGAAATGATTTGGGGCAATGATTTCAGCCAACAGAAGAAAAAGCTACTAGAATTAAATTTTATTTTAACCTATAACCTAGGCATTACTAACCATCAGCTACCTTGAATTTTACTGTTATTTGAATGCCAGGCACACTTCCAAATTTTCCCCTCCCAGAGTTTATTTCATATTTTTTTTGCCAGTGGTAAGATACAAACACGATCCCACAACCACACAAATGCAACAGGTTTCTCAACTCTTCAGATATTTAGCATATACTCCCATGATAAAGAAAAGTCAGCTCTCGTGAGCTCCTGAATACCTCAGCCATTGTGTTCTGGATTGGGGTCCCAGTCAGTAACAATCTATTTCGACACTGGAACTGTAGTAGGATCTTCCAGCGAACACTGATTAATAAAATTGAGAAAAAAAAATAAATCATTAGATTTTTTTTTCCTGTTTGTTTTTTAAGAATATAAATGCAAGGAAATTTAAGACAACTGCTTCTAGTAACCCTCCCAGATGTTTATTTGGATGTCACTGGGTAAAACTACCAAAGTTACCACCCAGTCTTTCAAAAGGCAACTACAGGAGGAAGCAGCCTTTTACAAAATAGAAATAAATGTGCATCATTTATTTTATGTTTTTAACTCACTTTTAATACAAATGCTTGGATACTGATAAAATCACAATCTTGTCATCAAAATAATTAACTTTGCAAAAGAAACGGTTATTATCAATTGGAATTGTATATTTTTCACACTTTACAACACCAAGTCCATATGCAAGTGTAGAAGGAGTGCTGAGCTGTACTTTACAATCTTAAGGGGGCAATGCTGAAGAGGCAGACTTCAGTCTGAACGAGTCTGCATACAAAGCAGTCCTCAACTTACAGAAATAGAGATTTGATATGAATAGTGGCAACTTGAGGAAATGTTAAGAAAAAGCAAGTAGAGAAGAAAAGATGCACAAATCTATTACTTAGAAATAAAGAGAAAACTTTCTGGAAGAGAGTACTGTGACTAAGATTGGGATTTATTGCAACTGAAAGTATTCACCAGGTTCTGACCTTCACTAGTGTCTGGAAATGCCACTGAAGAAGGAATCAAAATACCACATGTAATGGTATAAGCAGAAGTAATACACATTAAAGACTACAGATTGTTCACAAGGCAGAATTATATGAGTAGTCAGGAAAGAAAGTATTTAACACCTTTTTGTTTCGTTGTCCTGTACTCTATGCATATTTCTGCTCCATAATTACTTTTTAAAATGTTTTATATATTTTGAAGAGGAAAATCAAGGATAATTCCATTGTCACCCATCATTGGAGTTATATAGATACTTAACTAGGTTGAATGCTTCAAGTCTCACGTACATCAATTTTAAATTCTGACAGTTTTTGTAATCTTTATGTTATCTCAATATTCCTTTGAAAGGTTCATTGACAGGAAAGATTGTTTCCAGTTCATATATTACCTGGAGCTACTCTTGAGTGCTTGTGCTTCGTCCAGTACCATATATTGCCACTTCACTCGCTGGAAATACTTCACATCCTGTACAACCAGTTGGTAACTGGTAATCACCACATGGAAAGGAGCATCCTGAGTATACAACGTCTTCTATAACCACAAAATAAGAAACAAAGGTCCACATAATGTAAATACATTGTGCAGAGTTCACCTGCATATACTGTAATTTTAGATTTCTGTTGCATAATCTTTTCTCATTATCACTGTATTTTACCCCATATGACTTTCAGTAATTACAACAACATTTTTCATCTGGTACATCTGGACTTCAGCCCATTAGTTCCTCAACAATTTCAGTTGCTTCTTAACATGTCAGACAAGATCCAGGCATTAAGCCCTATAAAATGCTGTTTACCCATGGAACAATCAGGAACAATCTGACCAGCCTGCAGGGATGCTAGAGTTGGACACTGGGTTAGATTATTCAAATAGAATAAACAGTTCTTGACAGTGAAACCACCTGCTTCATTTGTAGGGATCTATTTTCTTCAACAAAATCATACTACCCTGAATTGCCCTACACTGTATTGTTCTCCAATACAAGAGAAGCCTTCTACCTTGTTATTTTAACAAACATGTCACTACATAGATGAAGACACAGAATTCCATTATCCATACATTGTTTAGCTCAGTAGGGTATAGTAATAGTTTCTGTTTCACTTTGCACAAGTAAAAATGGTCCAAGCATGTGGGCATGCTAGTATTACCTGACTCCAGAACTTCCTGATCACCTTTCTGTCATGGGGATTTCCCCAGTAAGGTAGCACCTGGAACAGTTCAAAAGTACACAGATGTTAATTTCAAATAAAGACATACTTGCTCTAAAATTTTATACTATGCATCCTAGAAAATATAAAAGACAGGTGTTTTTTTTTCCAAAACAACCAAAAAGGAAATGTTCTTAACATGCAGGAAGAAAAAATACTTAAAACAAAAGTTAGAAATACAATACTAAGCAAATGTATCAAGCGACTTATGCCTAATATAGAGATATAAAGACAAGATTCTCAGCTTGATATAAAAATGCCCAGAATAATGTTACAATTTCTAATCTGATTTTTCTAAAAATGAAAACTTATACATAGTTTATGGCCTGCTTCAGTTAACCCTACACAACTAGTGGGCTTGCTCTCCTGTTTAACATTCCCTGTTCTTCCCTAATCACACTGATTCTGTTGGTTTTGTACTTCAAAACTGTCCCCAGACTCTGAGATCAAAGTTAACATATTTGGTCTAATGCAAGTAGAATTTGCTCATTAATTTATAACTCAGAATTTTACAGTTAATATTACTGAGAACAGATCTTTGCAATGAACTGAAACCAGACTGAGTTACTAGTTCATAATACCGTACTGCCATCTTCTGTCTGATAAAAGGGCTACATTCAAGTAAGAGCTTAAGTAAGGAATACTGGTTTCTGATGTTGTGAAACATCTCCACCCTTCAATGGACAAGCTCTGAATTACTACACACAATGTGCCTTTAGGTGAATATTCTTCCAACGTTTCCAAAATAAGGATGTTAGTAAAAAAAAAAATCATCAGATTAATCAACAAGTGATTTGCCTTTTACTTTACATATTCTGCCATGGACCTGAAGAAATTAATTCACTGTGATTTACTATAAGCGTAACTGACTACACACCTGATTACAATGTATGATTAGAAACTGGAACAAAACTGGTTCAAAAAATTGATAAAACTTATAAGCAAACAACAGTCACAAGTTTAGAAAACTTTTAAAAACATGAACTGTTCCACGGATATGGTAAGCATTATTATGCAATAAATCAACAAAACAGCTATACAATAACAGAAACAAAGAAAAACATTCTTCTTATATTAAAAAAGTTCTCTATTCACAAGCATCCTGGCTACATTTTTGAAATGTTTTCTGTATTCCACTCCCAAGGAGAAAGCATAAAAGTTGCTCACCTATACTAGTTGGAGGAAATGACAGAGAGTAAGTAGGGAGAATGGCTAACTGTTCTAATATCTTCTACTCCAGGATTTAAACTGGGGTCCCTACTGTTTTGGGCTATGCAAATACATGAATAATTAATTTTTATTTTGATTTTTAAAGTCACTCCTCACTAATTAAATATTCTTATTTCTTCATCACTTTAAGTCTGAGTGATCCCAATTTATGCCAAAATATAAGCCATTCAAATAATCCATTATTGTAAAACCTTTTTGCACAAATGCTCCTCAGACAGATACCTCTAAGTATACACCACCACAACCAACAATGTAGTCTTATACGTGACTTTTGCAGCAAGCTATTTCATAAGAGGTAAATCCTTTAACACTCCAGACCAAAAAATCAAGTATTACTTACAGCAATACTTCCAAGTCTATTCTTCCACCTCATTAAGTAGCCAAGACATTCAAACAATTAGCTTGGGTGTTATTGTATACTGTCTACTTATAATCATAACTACATGTTTTTTATTTATTGTTTTTATATATTCTTTGTAAGAATTAAAATTACATGTGTTACAAAACCTCTTAAGATCAAAGGTTGTCATGCCAACAACTCAAGCATTTGAACTATAATCCTTTCTTTGCAGATATAACTGCACGTCTTTGTCCATCTTGAATTCTAAAATTTTGTCACTGTTTCAGTAATATATATTCCTTTTAAATCTTCCTTTACAGCACTCAAGTGTTTTCCACTGGGAAATAGGTAAGCAGGTTGTTTTTCAGTAACAGACTGTTCCTTACTTTCTACATTACTGTTTTCTCACATTCACAATATAACTGGAGACCTTGACTTATTTCCTTGTTATCTTCTTGATCTTACCCATTTGTGTCCCTCTACTTTCTTTTTTCTTGATTGCTAGCTCCATTTCCATGATTCTTCTCCTTTTCTTTAATAGTAACTGCATTTCCTCTCGTGATCTTTTTAGAGTTCTAGTTTTATTTACATACTTTATTTTTATATTTTATAATTTATCTTACTCAGATCAATATGAAGGACTGAAAACACTGCTCTAGACCTAAAGAGAGTACATTAAACTGAAACATTTTTGGGTCTGCTGCCAGGCCCACATGCTATAGAACTGAGCATCCACTCCCCACCTCACTTCAATTCCTCACTAAGACCGTGCCTTTAAGCTGTTGCAAAATGAAAATCATATAATTCAAGAAATAACATTTTCAATCCCTAGATAATTTAATGTTCCAGAAAGACAAGATGATGGAAAAAATCAGAATCAGGCCCAATACAGAGTTTCAAATTTCAAGATGAGGCACCCAGATGTAGCAAAGATAACCTTGGGGAGGGGAACACAGTTTGCTTTTGAGATAACAAAGAACTTTCTTGCACATGCTTATTACCTTGAATTTAGGAACGAATCTGGCAAACTCCTGATGCCAGTTGTTAAGAGTAGAGGCAGGTGAAATTATTAAAAAAGGTCCCCAGATGTTCTCTCTCTGCAATAGACACATTAAAAAAAATAAAATCACAGATTAATTAAAAGCCCTATGTAGCCTTCCAAAAATCTCAAGTTGCAGTGCACCAGGAAGACAAGTCTAACTACCTGTTGCCCCCTCCGTACATATGAGCTCAGGAGCCTTTGGCTCTGCACACCCTTCCAGTATCATGGCTGATAGTACCATCAAACTGGTACCAAAAGGAATATAAACAAATACAGATAATGGTCATTTATTTGGCCACTACTTCAGCTACTTCTACTTTCGGTACCATTAGCCTGTATCCCCAATTTAATGGAAGTGGCTGGATACCAATCAAGACTTTTTTTTTTTTTTTTTTTTTAATCTACCTACATGTCTCTCTCTGTATTTCTGCATAAAGAAGCAAGCTCCCATTGTTTTTTGTTTTGTTTGTCTGTCCTGGAATAGAAGAATCACTATGCTTCCTAAAAAAACATAATCCAGCACAGTATAGAAACGCATGCTAATTGCCATGAAGTTCAGAATTTGTGCTTCATTTCTACAGGTCTCTATGATTTGTAAAGCTCAGTGAACCATTAAGTCTGCAACTTGTTCTCTCAGCAAGCTTTCATAATCAGTGCATATGAAAAGGTATTACTCTGTGAACAAACGAAAATTCTCTCTCTATATGCACACAGATATATATAGCTACATACACACACAGCTTTTAAAAGGCATGGGTTTAAAACAAAAGGAAAGGCCATAGCTAAAACGCTTTTTAAGACACTCAAGTTTTATAATCTAGAATTCATTCCAAATGTGAAAAGTATGCATATTCTATCAAGTATACTGAACCAGGAAAAAGCTGTAATCCACTTACTTCAGCCAGATGTGCAAGGAGAGCAATACTTTGCACTGTTTTACCCAGACCCATTTCATCTGCCAGGATTCCGTTGATGCCCTGTGAAAGATCCATAAATTAACACCTCACTACTTTTTCTGATCCATAAAAGATTTGAAAAATGCTTCCTGCTGAATTTACGATAAGCAGCCCCACTATGACAGCTCTAAAACACCCTATCGCCTTTTAGGTCTTATACTGAGAGATAATTTATCTCAACCACACTTTCACTCATTTCTAGGCCTATTTTTTTTCCCTCAGCCCATCTGCATTTCATGATCATATTGTGAACTGGATATATACACAAGGGTAACATTGCCTGCAGTTTGCAAGCTGCCCAAAGCCTGAAATTGTATATAACATGGAGCAGCAGAAGTCTCCTCAGTGTATAACCTAAGTGATAAACATTTGTATAAACATCCACATAAAGAACCTCACAATTAATGTCCCATTCAAGGTTATTACTTCCTAAATAATTCAAGAATTCTGATAAGTGTTTTACATAACATTTTCTTTTCTTCTAAAGACATTACCAATACAGTATGTGGTCTATTTTAAAAAATAGTACTTTTTTTTTTTTTGACCAAGTTACATAAATGATTCTAGATTTGTTTAAAATTTGCAAGAGGTACTAAGATACCTGCTCATATAGGTTGGCCAGCCAATTCATGCCTTTCAGTTGGTAACCTTTCAGTTTCCCATTGAAAATGGTAGGCTGTGGAATATCTTCCCCTGCACGGATAGATGGATTTGCTAAACTGTAGCTCTCTCCAAAGCCAGTACCAGACTTGTTAGCAGCCCGTAAAGCAGCTGCCCGACTTTCCTTTGCATCTTCATCAAATGATCTGGTCTAAACAGGAAGAGGAAAACATGTATAAGATGATGGACATATTAACTTAACAAGAAATTGTACAGTAAAAGGCTTTACACTTCACATTAAGACATGGGGTATCTTAAAACAAGATGAACCTGCTCCCATATCCCAAATCTTTATCTCTTGTTTTTCTATCTGTTTAAGCACAGAAAGGGGAAAGAGAACCAAGTTTAGATCTGGTACCCAAGATTTAAACTTGATCTACTTGATTTGGCTGCTAATTAAAATCCTGGTTTTGGGGCCTCTATCAATTACTCTGCTTTCTGTTTTACTTCACGGATCCAAAAAATACATACCCGGGCCTGATGAATCTGGTAAGCATCCTCAGCATTCTTCAGAGCTTGGGCCTTGTAATAGTTACTATCTGAAAACAACATCTTCACATTAGAGCTCTGCAGAATTAACCACTCAAATTAAAAAAAAAAAAAAAAAAAGATAAATTCCAGTAATTACAGAAGAATTTAGTGCTTGAAATGGTAAATTTGCGCAAGAAGGCACATAGTACAGTAAATTTCAAGAGTGCAAAAGAAAGATTGCATGAATTGCTTACCATAATCTTCCTGGGTGATGTTGACCACTACTCCTCCACCAATATCAATTTGCCTTTGGGTAGAGCTGTCTTCCAGTTTGCGTAGGATTTCTTCCTGTATTCCATCATGTCCAATATCTCGTTTACGACTCATAAAATGGGCATATAATTCAGTTTGTGTGATCAGGAAGTTAAGTTTTCGCTGCTGCCTCTTAGCCTAAGAAAAAAGCATTTACAAAAAAAAATAGTTCATGAAAAAATGTTTTAATCTAATAAAATATCAACAATGAATCTAGATTATATTATGTATCACTCTGATATCAAAATGCTAGAATATTAGTTGAAAACAGAAACATCACCAACCACAAACACCTATATTAAAATACAAATTGCTGTAAATGAAACATTCTTTTAAATTCAGCAATAATGGCAAAGAATACCATAATCTCCTGAAAGAAAGTTTAAAAGGTTTTTTTTCAAGTTTTATGCACACTGGAAAATTGAAAGATTTACAAAACTAAACAGCAGTATAGAGGTCTACAGTAGATGAACCAAGCAGTTAAAAAACTCCTCAAGACAATCCCAGCAGGTAACTCCAACATTCTGTTTTTTAATGGTACAGAGAACTGTGAAAGAACATGTGAAATGCATACTCCTGAGATATTATCATTGTCCAGGGTTCAGCAAGGTGTTGCAGAAACTGTCCATTCTTAGGTTCTAGCTAAAAGATGATACAGTAAAATTTGTCCATTAATTTAAGCCAGTTGAAACCATCACAAAGTATCTACAAGTTTTCAAGAATTGAGAAAAGCACTATACATAAAAACATGATCTAATGGCTTAAGCACAAAACTAACCATAAGGTATTTTGAAGATTCAACCTCAGCTCATCACTGCACATGTAAGGTAACAGCTGTAAATCTACCAGAGAACTTTGGCAACGAATTTTTTTTTCTTAAATTATACCCTTAGACTCTTTAAAAGAGTCCATGAGTCAGTCACTTGGCCAACCCAGAAGTGATCACATAAAAATTCTCAACTCTGTATGCCCCAACAGTTCTGCTAACAATTTCTGCAAGTACCATACAGAAGGCACATACAAATTATGATGTGTTTACAGTAGGAGGAAAAAAAAGTGGAAAAAAAAGATGGTTTGCCTTCTGGATTCAGAATGATGAGCAAATCATCACAAAAGGCTGGCACTTAGTAACACTGAGTTATGTATGCGTCAGCAAGACACATGCTGTTTGTCTAATTCCTTCCTCTATTTCACTCAATAAAGAATTTAAGTAGTTCAAAGGCTTCTTACCACCTCTGGCTAATGTCAGAAGAATTACGTAAAGAATTTTAAGATAGCCGAAGAAATAGATGGAATACCACTGAAATTGAACAAATATCTGAATTTGGTGGCCCAGATTTAGAAACTCAAATCATTTAATCACTTCTGTGTCTCCTCAGGAAATTAATTATCAGCAATTTGTAGTTTTGCTGTACCTCTCTCATCTCCTCATCCAGCTTGCGTTGTTCCAGAGCCTCTTTCTCAGCTCGTTTCCGATGTTCTTTTTCTACTTTTTCATACTTTTTCCAGTAGAGAAGCATCTCCTTGGTAAGACGACGTGCCCGTGGCAGAGTTTCCTTACAGTTTTTCTGGGCCTGGAGAGCAGCTCGACGTACCTCCCTCATGCACTGATGGGCAAGCTAGGGAGAAATGAGGTTTGGATACATAAGAAAAATGGGCAGATTTAAAGAAACCCAGCAATACACATCAAATTTAATTACAACCAAATCTTATCCTTCAAAAGAGAATAACTATGATACTTTGCTCAGTAGTAATGCTTTTGAAATGGTGTGAGAGAACATGAACTTCTAAAAACTTCCTGAGATGCATACAAATCTGAAGACAGCTGCAACATGGCATGATACTTAAAGGACTGATCTGGTGGGTAGGTCCTTGAAAGGAACTCAGGAGACCTGAACCTCTGACTCCTCTATTCCATTTTTCTGTGGTACCTGCTCTTTCTTGCTGTTTTAATAAGGCTGCTACAACGGCAATATTGGCAGCACACAATTGCATTCACATGTTAATACACTGAACAGTGGGGGAGTATCCTACAATTTTCTCGCCATCTCATAAAGAAGCATAATACAATGTCATTTTTCATTCTGGTATACATAAATTAATGTCATTGTCATAATGGCCAAAATTGCTGGGTTTGATGTTTGTGACAGCTGTTTTTTTCCTCCACTAAAATTTGTACATCAACAATTCCATCACACGGATTTCAAATGATCAAACAAAATGAAAACAAAGCATAAGAGTGCAATTTCAAAACCTTTAAGTCTGCTGCATCACTCACTTGTATAATATGCAATTTGTGATACCTACAAACACAATCATCACAGACTACTTGCTCAGACATAAAAAAGAAATTCAATCTCTGGCAAGGACACCCACAAAAGAACCTACCTACAGTGAAGGAGGTCCTGTTTTCTGCATCCCTTACAGAGAAAATGCTCACTTAATAATGCGTAAATGGAATTTAAGTTTCTTACATCATCTTGCATCTGACAATTCTCAGCCATATACTTGATTACTTTTTCATTAGCCATATAAATCAATTAGGCGCTTGAAAATAACACTTGAAAAATGCTCAGAAAAACATTACCAAATGTTCCTACAATAAAGCCTTCTAGGTAGAAACAATGACACTTCTCAGAGAATACTCTGATGAGGAGATAAATTTCTTTGGCAATCATTTAAGCAGATTTTTTTTTCTATTTTTGAACTTATATAGGAGTTGAGATTATGAACACATTTAATACTTCCAAGAGCCCTTTTGATTTAAGCAACGCTTAAAACAACAAATTCTAACTGGTGGATGGGCAGTTCAAAAGCCAACAAAGTGTACCAAAGTCTTTATTGAATCAAAGATAAGTTAATTAAAAATTAATAAACTGTTACGAAAACCAAAAATACTTAAGAAATTTATTTTGCTGGTTTCCTCTATTGCTTATTGAACGCACCAGAATAACACATCTACAATTGAAAAGCTGTATACAAATTACTTATATACAGTTCTTTCTCCTATACTGTCCCACCAGTACAGTCAGTGTTTTAAGACACAAAGAGGTTACAGCTTGCTTAATACATTCAATACAAGAATCACCATAAAGCTGAACACTTACTTTTTTGCTGTTGGTTAGGAAAAGGTTGCGTGCTGAGGCTTTTTGCTTGTACGCCTATAAAAGAACACCATCTTAAAATTACTTAAAGGGTAATAGCTTTACAGTATTTTAAAATATCACTATCCATTCTTTAGCTGTTACACCTGTCAACCTCAGGCATGCACTTTATTGGATAACTGCGTACGTGTTCTGTAACTATTTTTGATTTTGATGGAAACACCTTTCATCCTTCACAGTCGAATGCATACATAAATGTACTCCAGCTCCTAAAGGAAGCATGTAAAACATCTCCGTTTTCAGGAAGATTTCTTTAATTATTACTTCTGCAAAATAGGGCTCTCCTCCTCCACTGTCATCACTTAAACAAAAGATGTTTCTACTGTTTCCCAAAGATGTTAAGAGTTAATGTACAACACATGGTCAAAATCAGTCTTTTGAAAATACAAGGTCTGGCACACTCCACCTATCCTCTGCCTGGTGTACAAGTCCATAAAGGATGATACAGCCATCAGTCATACTCAACTTGCTAAAAATTAAAGTCTGTTAACTGTGTACTCCAAAAAGCAGGTTTTAAGATCCACTGATGACATCTAGTGATAGAGAACTGAGCTTCACAAACGTGCCTAAAGCTTCTCCTGTAAATGACAAGTTTTCCGTAGGCTGTTTCTGAAGTAAGTTTCAAAAAATATGCAAGCTGTAATGACTGGAAATGCCTCTCCTGAACTTAGCACAAGACCTGGTTTGCATTACACAGCTATCCTGCTGATTAGTGGGAGTACCTGCTCAAGTCTACTGTGCTGTGAACAGAATAGGGTTGGACAGCCAAACGAAAGTAGTGGCAAAGCACTGCACGATCCACTCAGATACCATTGGTGATAAGAAATCAGAACTGCAGTTTGCTCACAGATAACAGCATATCAGCGTGGCCATTGATGACCACCAGAAAATCAGCTCTCACTTTACTCCAGTTTTCCAAGTGTCACCTCTCCATTGAATTAATTTTCTATCTCACTTTCTTGTTATCATCATTAATGTAATGCCACTAGCCAAGCTCACCTTTGGCAACTCCTTTTTAACAATGCTAAGCCACACTTTCCGCCGACGAGCATTAAGTTGTTCAATAGTCAAATGCTTTTTCTTGGACCCAGGTGGTGGTGTATCATGAGAAAACTTGGCAAAAACTTTGGTCTGGTGATGGTGGCGTCGTGGTGACTCCTCTGAAGAGAGATCTTCATCCCGTCTCCTCTTTTTCTTTACTTTTTTCAACTTGCCTGTATGAAAACAACGACCATGAAGTTTTTTTCTCCCCTATATTTGGGACCTTCCACATTTAGTCAGACATCTGTCCTAAGTAAGCTACCCTAGCCAATTTTTGCATGGAACCAACAAAATGCCAAACTTATCTATGCTTGCCAATTCTAGTACCATCCACTTACTTCGTTTTGAAACTAATTCCTGTGGCATGTTTCCCTGCATGGAAACGTACCATAGGAAGTGGTATAGTGCTTCTTGTTCTGTGGTGAAATTTTATTTAAGACATGTAAAGGTAACACATCTGAAGGTAACAATATCAGCATTTGGTAGGATAAGTTTCAAACCAAACTTGTCATTAAAGAGACTGGCATGTTATCTCTTACTGCAGATAAGCTTTCAGAGGGAACTACCAGACACTATTATGAGATATTAAAAATGCTCTTTGAGAGCATGCAAAACTATGGATGCTACAAGAACAGAGAAGAAAAAAAATCAACATTAAAGGAACTTGCAGATAGACAGGAAGGAAGAAGGCAAGTCCAAAATAATCTGCTTTAAAAAACAAACAAACAAACAAAAAAAAAAACAACAGCTCAAACTAAAGTACTTGCACTAGAGAGAATCTACCTTACACTGACAGTTCACAGCCTTCTCTTTCTTCCTCCTTACAGATCAACAGATGCTGCCAGCACAAACAAGAAAGGAAACTGTACTTCCCACCAAACATGCATATGAAAAACTCTAGCTGAGAGGTTACAGAAGTAATTCTATTTTAACTCATTTTAGACATCAATTCTGAGTTCCCTCTAATTTCCAAAAACAATCTCATTTCCTATATTTCTATGTCACTAGAATTACTCATTCATGAATAACTGTATCAGGTACTGGATAGCTTCTTATGTTTTTTTCAAGAAGCTATCATATTTTCCAGAAAAATGAATAAATGGACCACGATACATAACAATATTTATGAATTCTGAAACACTGCCAAGCACTGTTGAGAATTATGAAGTATTTAGTACATGACAATTTCATTCTAGATCCAGAGGCCTACAAAGAAAATCTAAAGCCATAAACTTTCTATTTATACTACTCATTTTCACCCTAACTCTCTAGAGGTCAGACAATAAAGCACAGTATTTTCTGATGATTTTTCTTTGACAGAACTGGCTATTAGCTTTTCATGCAAAACTCAAAGGTTTTGAGCATTTATGTTTATTCTAAACAAATAATGCAAGAAATGAGCTTAATCACAGCAACTATTTGAAAACACAAGGTTAGTAACTTTACCTTTTAATTTTTTCTCCTCTTTAAACTTCTTTTTCTTGGGCCCTAGCAGGTGGCGCTGCTGCTCATAGTAAGGGTCATGTGTAGACAGCAATCCTGCACTGTAGTACTGATACTGCTGCAACTGAAGTGCATGTAAATGAGCACACTCATGGAAACCAGATATAGCAGATAACAGAGATAGGAGATAAACAAGTTCACATTTTGATTGTAAATAAGAGATCAGTAAATACGCATCTCCATATTTAGCATTGTTATCAAGGACTGAGGTGTCCAAAATGAAACCACTTTGTGTACAGAGGTAGCTCCAATGTTCTACATTAGGAACCAAACCCACCCAGAAAAAAAAAGAAGGGAAAATCGGGCAGGGAAGCTTACACTTTCAAACCATACTGCTCTATACAGGTGCTGCCCAGCCAGGCAGCATGTTATGGGCAGCGGCCCAATCAAGGACTTCCCCTTTGTTTTGCTTGCATTCCCAAATCACGTACATGTCCTACTTGATCATGTCAAAGGATAACAAAGGATGGGTTTAGATAAAAGACAGTTAAAGGATTTCCACAGTATATTCAAAGCAATATTCAACTAAAATATGAAAGAATTATAGAGAGGTTACATATAAACATGAAAATTACGACCTGTCTGAAAACTCAATGTATGAATGTTTGTGTAGTTACGTAGTATTTCAAGAAAAGCCAACACAATCTGGGTTTAAAAGTTAATGAGAAAGCAAAGGAAAGAAGTGGACACAAGCAAAGACTTGGGTGGGAAAACTATTTCTCCACTCTTCTGGAGAAATTTCAAAGCAATGACAAATTTTTGTTTCATGCACATCTTCTGGATAACAGAATAGGATGACTTCTTTCATCTGAGACCCAATTTCTGCCTAGATGATGATGCAAATATACTGCTTTAGGTTTAATTTTAGACTCAAAACCCATGGCATCTCAGTTTTAGTATGTATTATCCAAATCTAGCACTCTACATTTACTCTAATGAACACAACAGAGTGTTGCAGAAGCTCTATGTACACATGTACCTATAACTTACGTAGATAGTATCAAGAGGTTCTCAGCATAAGGGATCAACAGCTTTTCAGCCTGTACATAATTAATGAAATAACCCTTGTCTGAAACTGGTATTAGATTGTTCTAGTTCATCCAACATTAGGGTATTTTCTAGTCCACAAAATGTTATTATTTTTCACAAAAGGGTAAAAGCAGTTAAAATAATGCAACTGAAAGAGAATAAAAATCAAGGAAATATAAAAGTTCTGGATTTTTACCTCTTTGTCTTTGCTATATTTACTTTGATGTAGTTTCTTATATTTGTGTAATCGTAGCATATTGTGAAGCTCCTCCCTTGAAAGAGAAAATTCTTCTTCATCCTCTCCATCCTCATCACTTGGTGAATCTGTGTCACTGGAGTCATCGCTCAGAAGGATACTCTAAAAAGAATATATGGAGACTTAACAATCACAAGTCCCTGTACTGAACTGTTTATTTATACGGAATGCTCCTGAGCCTTAATCTAATAAAGAGCCAGCAGACCCGGCCCAGCCACAATACTCAGCCTTTACAGAGTGGCTTACATCTGAAATGTCTCAAATGGAAAATCATTTTCTGACATACAATACTGTTTAGCAGCTAATCAAATACATGTTTTCTGATTTTCAGGGAGGTAGTTTTCTGTAAGTTTAATGAAAATTAAGATATTTTAAAACCCGTTGCAGATCTTGGAAGATTCTTTCCAGCAGTGAGAAAAATCAGGATACAAGCAGGGGTATTTTATGCTGCATGGTTACAAGTGCTTTGCTACCCCATTTGTACAGCCTGTCCTGCTATTCTATCACCTGCACCAGGTTTGGCTCTCAACTGACCTCTTGGCAAGCTGTTTTAGCTACCTAGAGAAGGCTGCAGTACAATGACAAGGCAAAGATGGCATAACACCACCTTTCTACTCTCTCTTTCCTTCCTCATCTGGACCTTGTACTGAGTACGTCTTAGGAAACAAACTTTCAGCTCAGTCCCAGATGTCCATTTAATGTACTTCATAATAGCTCACTGTAATTTGTATAGTGCACTACAATTACTTCACGCTACTGAATGTATACTCTCTGAAATTTAACTAAAATGCTGCTGCTACCAAAACTGAAATGTCTATTCTCCATTTCACTACCTGATGGAAATGAAAGCCTTAAATCTACAGAGACTGTAATTCTATTTTGTTCTACTCAAGATCTTAACAATACTTATTATCAACCATCACATTTTCTTCTTTCTCCATGTATCTAAGATGAGAAGTCTCTGTAGAATGTCTTTTAAAAAAAAAAAAAAAAAAAAAAAAATAAAATTTTGTTAGTCTTTTTTTTTTTAATGTAGAAAGAAAAACAAAAACAAACACATTCATTTCTTCTTAGCAAGGAACATTAGTCTAACTCCAGTTACTTCAAAAAAAAAAAAAATAGTGCAGCAAACAGACCGATATAGTACAAGACTAAAGAATTCCTTTGAAGCCCTTTTTTCAGCAAGATTATCAAATATTAATAGATTTCTGTATCACCTTAGGCTTCTTCTTCAACGTGATATTTTGCATCAATTAAAACTGCGTCAGATCATTTAGGGCAGCTCTTAAATACATTTGTCTAGCTTTCTAAACTCTTGTAGCTTGTAAAGTAAAGTAAAATTAAATGGACTACTGAGATGAGAATAAATAAGCTTACTGTAAATTTACTTTATTTGCCAATTTCACTTGAGGTAATGTTCTGACCTGTGCTCAACTTTTTCTGCTATCTAATTTCTTATATGTTTGGATCTCCATGATCTACACCAAATGACAAGACAGAATCCCTCATTTACCACCGTCAACAAGGTATTAACTGGGACCCTACTCAGATTTCCTAACAGCTGCTTTGCGATATTCTTACCTTCAGCCACTTTCTGCTTTTCTTCAGCTTAGAAAAGTTATACAAGCTCCCCTTTTCAGACTTTGGTTCTGTTTAGAGAAAAAAAGATGATAACAAATTTCCTAAGAAATAATGCTTTTCCCAGCTTACCACAAAGTAAGCAGAGATTCAACTTAGTGGGTGACTACCTGGCTGCAATACTCCATTCAGAGAATGTGTGTTCAGCATCCCAGAATTTCCTACTCCAGAAGATTCCCCCAGCAAAGAGTTTGGAGGCTCTTCTTTAACTTGCATCAGGGAATCCCCAGATTGAGGCAGCAAAGGATTGTCATCCAATCCATCCTCACTTTCATCACTGCAAGAAGATACATAATATGGTGACAATGAAAGGTAAATATACAAAATAGGAGGCACATACACAACTTTCCTTGCATGCAGCCATTTGCTTGGAAGCCTGAGAACTGAGTCAGCCTCAGCTTTAAGTCTACACATTAGAAATAGGACTGTTAATAATTTCCTTCTCAGCAGCAGTTAATGATCAGACCAGTCTGGCTGCGCTATCAACCCACACCCCCAGTCTCTAACTAGATTATTTAATTTGAAAAGCAAGAACCAACCGAGAAAGTGTTGAGTCAAACCAAAGCACAACACTGTCATTCTCAGCAGTACTGTACATGTGAAAGATATAAGGCATTTTTCCCCCTCTGCTCCTTGTGTGGATCTTATTACATGCCTGTAATACGCCTGTTATCTATTACTCACACACTTTACAGTTCTGTAAGTCTGCAGTTCCAAAACACTGATGAAATTAAATATAAGTTGTTTTGGGACAGAAGTGTACCTCTGATGACTCACTTCTCAGTGGTACAACCTACTGTTGTATAAATGCTGCATCCGAGAACACAGTCTGCATTTTGCTTAAGGCTATGTGCCAGTTCCCTGAAAAATCAACTTACTGCTTGCTCATCCTATTTTTTGCTGGCAAAGAAAGTTTTAGCCACACAGCTATGAAAGAGCTTTAAAACATCTTGCCAAGTCGAACCTGGGATAACAATATGCTGATTACCCATGTGAAGTAAAAAGTATAGTGCAAAATCTTTACAGGAAACGAGTTTATAATGAGCAAGTCACTAATAAACCCTCTACTATGGTGTTGCCTGGGAACAGTATTATAAAAATGCTTGTCTGTCCTTGGTAATCCTAATGAGAAGGCTTTGGTACCTGGATATACTCCTGTTAAAGATGGCAGACGTCTGTCGTAAAAACTGATCCAATTGCAGAGCTTTCTCCAGATACTGCAGGTAGAGGGGTTTTGCCAGCTCTGAGCAGCTGCCATCCTCCCTGGCGCCCAGCTCCGAGGCCATAGAACAAACTTCTCCTCATGCACAGATGCCTCGGAACACAGCTGTCAAGAGGAAACAACAGTCATCGCCACCACCTCTGACAAGAAAGAACTAGGTGAGTAGGCAAACACATGCTACACCAAATGCCAATGCTTAACACGTAACCAAAGAAGTTTGGGGCAAAAGGCTGAGGTTGCGGTTAATAGGTATATTCAACAAACAAGCAGAAATTCATACTAAACTTTCCACCACAAAATTATGAATTTATGGATGATATTTAATAAGAATGAGCCCCACACTGACCTAGCATGATAATTCAAATGCTTTACCAAATGAGGACATAGAAAGGGAAAGTAAAATGATTCCAGTCCTTGAATATCTAAAGCAAACTTTCTTCACTGTTAAATATATTATTTTAACAATTTTCCCTTACAAAAAGGCAGCCGTGTATCATGAAAGTCAAATGAGTGCAATTAAATTATTTAGTTGAATTATATATGTATATAAAGCTGCTTTCCTCCAGAAAGAAAATACTAAAAATACTTCTCTTATGTTGTTTTTATCATTCAGTTCGCAGCTGCAGCCTACAGAATATTTGTAAGACCTTTCCCTTACTTAAAGGCAACGCTAGCCTTACAGCCCTCAGAATATAGCTGCTACCTGTTGCGCAAGCTACAATGTTTGACCAGAAAACCTGCCACTCAAAACTGTTACCTTCATTAAAGAAAAAGGAATATATAATTAGCAATGTGTTACAACCTTTTTCCATTTACAATTTTAGACTATACTCCAGCTTTGTTTTTTCAACTAATAAAAATAGCCTTCCTGCCTTTTTTTCATTTGTTCCCAGGACTTTGGATTCTCAGACTTCCCCCCATAAAAATACTCCACAGTATTTGCATCGTATCTACTTTATTTAAAACCAAAGCTATAGTTTTATTGTTCTGTCAATTGCGGTTTTACTTTTCTTTTTTGCACACGATGTCATATCAACTGTTACAGTAATAGGTCCATCAACTGGAATTGTAGTTTTCTCCGATTAGGAAAGATGTCGTGAGTGATACAGTAACAGCAAGATAATTTTAATTGATTCAGAGTTGTAACAACAAATGAAAATGCTGTCAATGCCATAAATATGGTATTTTATTAATAAATAAGCGCCTTTAACTACAGCTTTTGCACATGTTGGACGACAAAAATAAAAAGTCAGCTTTTGAAAGACTTAGATAAAATGTTCTTCTAAAGGATTCCTCTAGTTTGTATTAGTTCTCAGAGATACTACAAATCTGAAGTAAACTTCACGTTATTTTACTGCATAGGATTTTGTATCTGTTCAATTATTGAACTGTTACTGACTGAATTGTTTTAAGCTTCTACAAGTGAAAACACAAATTGAGTATCTGTTCTTCAAATTGTTCTCTCCATGTACACAGTCCAAAAATCAGCATCTAAAATTTTCCAAGTTCGTTAACCCCCAAAAAACAATATACAAAGCAGATTCAATACTTCCAATATTACAAAAGAACTGCAATTACCACCTTGAGACTATTAGCAGTGGTTGAACAAGAGCAAATTTTATTATTTCTTAATAAACACCTAGCCATGATTTAATGTCTTTACTCACACAGAATAAACAGCAGCATGCCAGGAGTTGTTAGCCAGGATAACAGCCCTCAGTTAAAAATGACTTTTAGACTCAAGCTATCTAGGTTCAATTTTCTATATGCTAGATCTTCTTACACCTGACAGAAATAGAATAAATGACCTCTGTCATGAAATATGTTTCAAGCAGAGGTTAACAGACAGAAGAAAGCACCCAAAAGCCTTTCATACAAAAAAAAGGGATTAAGATTTGTGTTTTCCAAGAAACTTTCACCTATGTGTGTCACATTTTTTAACAACTGTCTGAGAAAAAAAAAAAACCAACCACCCACAAACAAGCACTACCTAAAAACAGACTGTCTTCCAAGAGACAGGGTAGGGTCATGAAGAAAATAAAGAGGTTAGAAAATGAGAGGAAACGTGAAATTTGTGCTTCTGAGAGAAGAAATCATTGTGGGAGGGAACAGAAAAGGACATCAAAAAGGAGGACTTTTTGTTCCCATTAGTAACATTGATTTGTATCATGTGAGCAGCTTAACAAAAAATGATATATAGCAAGGAGCAAGATTCAACACTTAGTATCATACCAGAAAAAACATGGTGATCCCTTTACAGATATGTTTTGAAAAGGAGTGATAAAACAAAAACTAGCATGAGTTATGTTAATGCTGTATTATTTCAGTTTCCCAACCAAAATACCACGCACAACCACTGTTTAATGACTTTGCTCAGAAGCGCAGGGCATCCTTTGCCTCTCAGCTCTTTGCAGAAGAGCTCTTTCCCCGAACTCTGCATCTGGTTGCACTGCAGGAAAGCCACCTGCCTCCTGTCCCTAGAAGAGGGCAGCAAGCACCCATGGCTTCAAATGGAGTCATCACTTCTGAGGATAAAGACAGACTGAACATGCTCTTTTTCACCCCAGTGAGACTCAGCCTCAAAAAACCATAGGAGCTCAACAGCAAAATAAGGGGGAAATAATGAGAGAGATTTGAGGTGAAGTCCTTAACTGCCAGACAGCAAGCGGGTCAGAGGCATGGCAAATGCAACCATTTACCTGATCTAAAAGGAGCAGCTGGATGCTTATCTGGCTGCCCAGGGGCCCCTGGCTTGGAGCTGCCACCAGGCCGCGTCCCCCACCCATCGTGGGGCTCCTCGGGCTCTGGAGACAGCCCAGCAGAACACCACTTCCATATCTGTGTGGCATTAAGGGCCCCAAGAAAAAGTGGTGCCATCAAATGTGTTCACTAACCAAAAAACTCAGATTTCCTCAGGAGTGGCTCACTCCTACTGCAAGTGCTTCGTAGGCAAATGTGAAAGCAAGTGATAACACTCTCTGTCTGCAGCGACCGCAGTCGTTCATTCCCTATCTTAACAAACTAAACTCCCCCGTTGTGTACTATGAGACATGCCAAGTACCTGTCTGTCTGCGCTTTTTCCAGATACCTGTGTTCTTAAACGTTATTTCCCAGTCCTGGAAGCCTTACATTTCCATACTCCAAGTCCTCCTTGTGCTGACACAGTAAAAGGGCTCTTCGTTTCACCCTTGGAGACAAGCTTTTGCTTGCCTTCCTATTTTCCTTGTCCCAAGAGGCTCCTGTACGCACAAAGTTAATTACTCACGTCTTCAGAACAGTTACTGGTTGGTATCCTGCCTACTGAATAATCAAATAATCACAGGCAAGCCTAACAATATTCTTAAATATATTTAAAACGCTCCAAACAAATTCAGTGTTACAGAGGCATCTTATATACGGAATGGTTCAGGCCTTCATTTTTTATACACTAACGGCCACACTGCGCTTCTCTGCTGACCAAAGTAATAACATGGGAAGCTAACAGAGATCCATCTTTATTCTCTGTTATTTTGTTCCCATTCTAGGTTTTAAGAAACAAAGATTTCCAAAGGCAATACCTGCTTGTATACCAACGCGAGAGAAGGGGGGAACAAGCAAAAGGGTTGAACCCAATGCAGTAGGGAACGGCAGTCAGGAGACTGCACCAAGACATTCTTTCAGTGGATTTATATGGTGAGGACATGCTTTCCTTGCCATTTGGGAAACAAACCTACCCTTTTGCTTCCTCAGTTTAAGGAAGACTAGAGAAACAGAGATTTTCAGAATGTTTTTCATTACTGGTGGTTAACATTTAGATAAATATTGTGTTACAGGTAATAAAACGACTGGATGCTGCAGGGTAATCCTTCCGCCATCACATCTTTCTTACCCATGTACTCCAACTTGATATGAAGTTTCTGTATCAAATTCAGTAGTTATTTGCTTCTTCTCCCTTCACGTCCCCCGAGCAGTAACAGCCTAGAAAATGCGCACTTGGAACTAAATAGCTGCTGCACTGGCTGGCTCGCACTTTGAATCCTTCAGCGTTCTTACCTAATCAGAAGTTCACACTGAAACTATTTAATTGCATCACGTGGCCCTTTCATTTATTAAAGGCACAAGTCAAATACCGCCACAAGGTCCTGAGTTCAGCTACCAAATCTATATAAATAACCTTCAAAGCTATATGTTTTTTCAAAGACCTAAGTTCATTTTTTAAGACACCCTCCTTGTCCTTTAAATCTCGTTGCTCAATTCAATGTTAATGTACGTGTGGAGTTTATTCATTTACTTTGTTTTTCAGGTCTGTCCATCACAATGTCTAGTCAGTAAGCAAACACCCAGCACTGGAGAAGAACCTTTCAAGGACACCATCGGAAAGCAGAATTATGCTTTATAACAAGGTTTCTAATTTTTGTACTCATCAACCTACACAAACGAAGGAGCAAAACCACTGCTTTCATGAAGCAGCTTAGCTTTAAAAAGTAGACTCTTTCAGTTTAAGTAAATACCTACTGGCCATTTCTGAATGAGGCCCAGCAGGTTTTTGCTACCAGTATCAGTTTAAAGCCCCGTAAGGGGTACACTGCGGGTCAGAACTTGTGCCAGCCCGCCAGCTGGGAAGGATTTCTGCTTCGGATGGGTTCTCCGGAGTCGCCTTCTCCCCAGTCACTGGCATCTCTACATCTCAGGTAAGGCCCAGAAGATTAGTTTTTCTTTTCTTTACGCCTAACGCCGGCATCAAACGTTATAGCAAATAATGACAGTAATTGCACTCCTGAGGGCACATGCACAAACACAAGCTACCGTACAGGTACAAGGTAGAGCACGGCAGCTAATCCACAGTGCCTGTTCTTAGCCTATGACTAAGTCTAAGATGCAAGGCAAATCAGCAAGGTAAAACTAATCCAAAGGGTCTCAGTTGCCACACACTACATATATGTCTATGAACTGTTACCAGCTGGCAGGAGAGCATGCTTACTTGCTCAAATGTTTCAGCCCACAACAGCAGTTTCTCGCCTCTCCTCCCTCTAACTAGTGCAAGCACACAGGCAACACATTTAAATGGACAAAAAGCTGAAATCCCAGCTTACACAAGGAAATTATGTCTCTCTCAAATCTCTGTTTACATCACTCAGAGTTTTATCCATAGACCAGGATGAAGAAGCGAAGCCAAGGAAGCAAAAATATAACCTTCCACGCTTTTTTTGTTCTCGCACAATTTTAGCAATCCTCTATTTTTTCTTGTGTGGTCTTTTCATATTTTGCATTTTGACACCAACTCTCTGAGATTTTCCAAACTGAAATGAACATCTAACATGTTTTTTTTTTTTTTCCTTGAAGAAATTTATGAATCAATCAGGCAAACTCTGGTCAGAATAGCAGAATACTGTAAGGACATCTTAGTAAGATCTCCAGAACAACTCCTGACACAAACGTGTACATCCACATAAATAAATCAAGATTTATGTGAAAAATTTACATGAGTACAGTGCTATCAGTTTAGTATATTTTTGTCAATTTCCTTATATGCATGTAATCTCTAATACAGGCAATTGCGGTGGCATAAAACAGCCTGAAGAGGTATTTTTCTTGGAAGAGAAAACACTGAGAGGGAAAAGACGAGCATTTAGTTTGCTTTGATAAGCGTATAGTTACACTGACAACTGTTCTCTGTGGTACACTATATGCCAGATCTTAAAGGAAAACATAATCCCCATAAAGGCTTTTTATGGCAGTAAGTTTCTTAAGTATAACTTTGATACACAAGAGATTATTGCTTTTCAAAAACCAGAGAGGATATTTATATCAACTTAAAGCCCTCAGTCTCCACTAAATTCAAGTTGAATGAATAAACAACAAGCACATACAACTGAAGACACGTTTGCACTTTTTTGGTTTGAAATGGAAGTCATTTTTAATTGCTTTTCTGAGTAATTAAATTAGTTAAACCTAGATACTGTTCTATATATGGTACTTTGCTGATTTGCTTTTGTGGCAAGGTTTTATATTGCTTTCCAAGGAATGAGACAGCACTTCATTGATCTCCATTCCACTTTTAAATTGCTTTTAAACACAGAGAAGAGCCACTGGGACACAGGCCCTGGATTTTCTAATGGCAGAAATAATGGTCGCAGACTATTAAAAATAAATAACTAAAATAATAATAATAAAAAAAAGCTGTACAGCTCTACGGCCACCTTACTGGAAGTGCACACATAAGCAAACCATAGAATACCTCCAGAGATACCAAAGGCAGAAGCTGGCATGTCACAGCTCTGCTTCCACGTTTAAACTAGCAGGAAAGCAACCAGAAGAAAGCCACTGAACTACGTAGTAGTCCTAGTAGTTGCTCAGGGAGATTACGTCTTGCCCCAGAAGGGCAGCCTCCAGCACTTAAAGACCTCTGACGGTGCTTCCAGACCTGTGCTACGCAAGTGCACCGCCTGCTACCCTGTCACCCTCGTACTCTGACGCTGCTTCACCCCTCGCTGTGTACACAGAACGCAAGCTGCAGACTCACGGTTTGGTTTTTGTTCCCTCCGTCCCAGCCCGCGGAAGGGGAACTGTGCCCAAGTAAGCTCTAAGAGGACCATTTTCTTCCTGCCATCTAAAATACCCCTAGAATGTAATTTAGCTTGTCAAGCAGCGTGCCTGCTGCAGAATTTATGGCTTATTACGTTATCCCCCAGCGGAGCACAACTTGCTCATTTAAACAGCCAAGAAACGCAAGGCAGGGTTTTAAGCAACTTTAATAAAGTACAAGCGAGAGATGCCCAGAAGTGAATTAAAGGAAATGCTCTCAAGCATTGGGAAAGAGATCGGGGTGCAGGCAGGCCTCTCTTGCGCGCCTTCCCTTGCTGCTCAGTACCTCGGCGATCAGGGGGCAGCGGGAGCTATGCTCATGTGTACGTGTCAGAGGAGTCACAGTGCAAATGTGGCATTTCAGACTCACACGTTTTAGGGACGTGTAAGCGCATGAGGTGCACTGCACAACTCCATGTGACAGATTTGTCCGAGGTGAAAAGTGAAATTGCAAAAACAAACATAAACATCGCTATGAAAAGGGGCTTCAGTTTAATTATTTGGAAAGCCCATGGCAAAGCTGACCTGAAGGGGCCAACGTGACAGGACGCGCTGGCTGGGAAGGGGCCTCGCGGACGCCCGGCTCCCCCCGTGCCGTGTGCCCACAGCCCAGGCCGCCCCACCCCGCCCGGCCGTGCGCACCCGGTGCTACCCCCGCAGCCCCTCGGCGCAGCCCGCGGCAGCGCCCCCGCAGCGCCCCAATGCCCCCAGTGCCCCCGCGGGAGCGGCGCCCGCCGAGTGCCGGCAGTGCGCAGCTGCCCACGGCGCGGCCGGGCCCGCGACGAGCGCCACGCTTCCTCCTTTCCCCCCCCCCCCCTCCTCCTCC
>CM021769.1:32286861-32441792 GCA_011076525.1 Nettapus auritus
GGGGGGGGGGGCGCCGGAAGCGCGCGGCCCGCTCGCCCTTGAGGCGCCGGAAGGGCGCGGGGAGCGGGGCGCTGCCGGCAGCCGGTCCGGGGCGGCTCCGCGGGGACCTCTCGGAGACCTCTCGGAGACCCCTCGGGGACCCGCAGCCCCTCAGGGCCCCCTCACGGCCCCGGGTGGCTCGGTCCTCAGGGAAGCGCTGAGGAAGCCGCGCAGGGGGTGCTGAGGCGCGGCAGCCTGCCCCGAGGCGTTAGGCAGCACGGGGTTAGGGCGCTGCTAGCTGCGCGTCGTACACACGGGGTTGTGCTGCGGGACCGAGGGCCGGGGCAGCGCCGCACGCCGGAACCAGAGCGGTTCTGCGGCCCCCGGGGCGCCGCTGGAGCCATCTGTAACTGCACGCGGCCCCGGCTGCAGCCAGCGGGCACGGGGAGGAAGCAGAGCGCACGGCGCTTCTGCACGTTGCTTAGAAAATGAACCCTGTCAGCTGCCAGAGCAGCGTTGGAAGGTTTTGTGGATCGTTTTAAAAATATTTCAGAAGCGTTTCTTTCTTCTCCTTCAAAAGGCTTGTCATTTGCAATCTGCATTTGCCGCTCATTGATACTCATCAGTCCCAAGCCTTTCTTTACTTTAAACCATTATATAAAGCATGAGAGAGCTGCAGCCTCGTTTACTCAGGAATGTTTTTCTAACACAGTAAGAGAGGTACTCATACCATCAAGTCCCTATCTAAAAATCCTTTTTCTAATAGTTCCAGCCAGAACTTTGTTTCCTCTTGGAAGAGTCCAAGAGCACAGCTCAATCTCTCCTCTGGAAGGGTGCCTGTAGAGCTTGGTCTGTATCCTGCACCCAGACCAACCCCACTGCTACCTCCCGGACTTGAAGCCCTTACATCCAACCATCCCTCCCTTATCTGACACACTGCCATTTTCCCTGTTCCTCTACTAATGGGACTGGGTGGACCCAGATGATTTCAGTTGTGAAAATAAAATGCAAGCACTGCGGAGCTGGCTCTGAGGAGCGTGTGTGTTCCACACCATCACTCACTGCCTAGGAAAATCTTGTTCCAGATGAACGACACGAACTCCAGTGCTGAGAGGGGGCCCAGCCCACTGCCAGCATCTCCTAGCAGACCAACTCAAACAGACTTGATCTGCACATAAAAAGCTGTAAGAAACTTGTTTCAAACCTGGTTTATTTTTTCGACAGTAAACTGAAACAAAGGAACTACACGATTTAGTTACAGAATACCGTTAGGGTTATGCCAAAAATGGTCCAAGACTCGGGCAGAGTACTATCAGCTGGAGAAGTTTTAGTAACAGCCAAAGCAAGCACACTGAGAATAAACTAGTTTTGCCTTTATATCTTATTTTGCTTGGGGAAAATGCTAGACACCTTTTCAAATAATTTAACTGCTCCCCCCCCAGACACTTGTGTGTATACACACATTAGTGTTACAGCCTTATCTACACAAGTCTGATAGAGTAGGGCTGACTATGGCGGAGTGCAACATAATAAGCAGAATGCTTCTTTTGTCCGTTAGCCTAAAATCTTTGGCAGAAGAGTCCTTTTAGTAAGTCCACATCTGCCATTTTTGCCAGCAGAGCTGTTCATTAGGGTGGAATCCTTTGCACTCTCCTATGCGTGGCTGTTGTTTAGATATGCCAAGAGACTTATCTGTGTTTAAGCCAAGCCCACGTTAGTTGGCCACAACTCTCTTTTGTTGCTGTTGTGTTTTTTTGTTTTGTTTTTTCCAGGCAAGCCCTTTCAAATCTCAATGAACAGGCATCTTAGGAGCTCCCCTGTTAAGGTATTTGGTTTGTGTGGGAATTTTACATATGCTGCAACAGTTGACAACAAAAGAACTAATACAACTTAAGGCACTTGTCTAATAATAATAATAATAATAAAAAAAAAGTCAAGAACAAAACCAGCTCATGGAAAAAAAAGATCTCAAAACAGTTCTTGAGAAATCACACAGCAGGAATTGCCTTGGCATTAGAGAGACCATCATTATCTCCCATCAACAGTCTGTTTACCTGTCCTTTTAAAGAGAGGAGTTTTCCTTTGGTACTTCTAGACAGGGAACAGCCCCTTTTCATTCACTTGGATGTCCTCAGATATGCAATTTGAGCTCATCATGTCACCTGTATCAAAATTTTTTACAGCCAGTTTGAGGCTGGATTGAGGTTCTCCCACAGACTTGCCACTTGATTTTGATTCTCATGCTTCTCCTGACAAAGTAGATCCTGATTGTTGAAGGACGTTTGAGACACTGCTTCATTTGGGGGAAGACAGTCCCCGTCATCTCTATGGGCTGCGTCCTTCTGCGGATCATTTCTCTCCTTTATTTTCATGGCTGGTCTGATCAAAAGACCATCCTCATTCATCCTGTAGTCTTTCACCGCTTTCTCCCTTCGCAGCTTCTGGATGCCTGCCAGCTGACACAGCTCCTTTGGCAGCTCCATGCAAGTGGGCTGATAAGAGAAAAAGAAAAGAAAAAGAAATCAAAACAATACATATGCATACACATGCTCTACTTTTGTTAATATCAGATAAGAGCTCCCTCTGTAATTAGCCAATGAAATAGAACAATCTTCTCCCATTACATCTACTGAATGCATTAACTACCTGCTTATACAAACACTATCTTGGGGGGAGGGAGGGGAAGACTCTCCTCTCCCTTTTAAAGACAACCTAAAGATTAGGCCTGCTTTAATGTTTATTCCTTTATTACGCAGATCTTCAAGATTTAAGTAGTATTTCACATATGGGATTTAAATTTCCTCTGAGATCTTCTGCACTATCAAGTTGTAAAGCCCCCAGAGAGGCATGACTATGCAGGTTTCCTGGTAGGAGCCACTGTAAAGGCAACTTTTCTGGCTTTTCTTTAAAACGGTGGTATTTCTATCCTAAAAAAAAAAAAAAGAGTATAAAAAAATTCCTTATGTGGAAAAAGCCAACATAGTTTATAAATCAATAGAACAGCTGCTTAGGAAGTACACGATTAGGAGATGCGCTCCTTAAAGGTTGGACTAGATGATCTTAGAGGTCTTAGATCTATGATTCCTTGACTTGGTTCTGAGCAGTGCATGGAACTGTACAAAACTTTACATTTTCATTCAAAAACATTTGAGGATCCGCTATTAACAAGGACTGCAGTGCTCACCGTGTTTGTAGGAACAACAAAAATATCCATGACTGCTTTCATCTATAGAAAGGGGAATTACACATAAATAAGGAAGCTTGCTAACAAGCAGCCAAGCAAATTCAATTCTAGCAGGTTGCATGGGGACAACTTCAAGACAACATACAGGCAGCATGAAGCAAACATTACTTTAACGGCAAAACATCACAGAAAGTGAAAGGAAACCGGCAGGACTGCAGAGCAGGGGAACAGAGACTATTGAATAATTACCCTTCAGAACAGTAAAGCCCCATCCAAATGAAGAAATCAGGAAGGATGAAGTTGCAGAACAAACAAAAGGCAGGCCAGAAGAATTTAATTATTATTTAGCAAAACAAAACAAAACAAAACTTTGTGTAAACACAAGAAGCACACAACATCAACCATGCTGCTGGGCCAAGTGATGGTCAGAACACAAAAGCAGCACGGGAACAAACACGACATATTTCCACTTCTGCATTCAACATGAAAAAACGTGGAGGCTCCCACACCAAAAACACTTGTGTATCCAAAATGTTTCAGATTGTTGCATAAATATTTATCCTGATACTTTAAACAAAAACAGCAAGGTGCATTTCACCCAGGATTCCTGAAGCAGCAATGAAACAGCTGAACATGCAACTGTAGTAACTTGCTTAAAACCTGCCTCGATAGCCAGGGACTGGAAGATGGTGCATGTTTAAAGACAGTCCAGGGGAAGACAGAGGAAGCTACGTGCTGGTTAAGGCAGATGTCAGCATGGGCACACTGGCAGAAACATCAAGAGTATGAGGAGTAAATATACAGATAGGATACTCTAGGGGAGTTATAGGCATTGTAAAGGGAAGCCGTGCCTCACAAAAACTGTGTCTAAAAGTCTGCACAGATCCAGAGGAAGGCAAAATAGTTCAGACAGCATTAAGAAAAAAAGCAGATCAAGCGCTTACTTGCAAACACCCCACCTTCAGTTCAATTTATCCAGAAGAACTTACATCCAGCTTCCCGACTGCCACACAACTCCACTACGGTACCAAAGCTCTGCCTGTGAACAGCCACCAGTTAAAGTGCTGCACTTTTAAGAGATCATTTGTTTCTGAACACCAATGTGCTCCCAAGCATCATTTGCTTCTTTGAATCTAAGTCCTACACATCAGAATGCAGTGATACCTCCAAACACCTAACCACGCACAACAGAAGGAGAACTGGAATCTACAAGGAGAATTAGAAATTTCACACATAGCTCCGTTACTAGCTCGTTTCTAGAGAAAGCTGCAGAGACAAATCCATTTTACTTCATTTCTGCATCCACAAGGAGAGAATTACTCCTGGCAGAAAGTAATGCTGAAAATACAGGCAATAGCAGAGACCTTCAGGTTGGGAAGCCTGGGCTAAGTTCTCTCTCAGTGGTGAGGGAAGGTTACCACTTCAGAAAGATGCAAAGGAGTGCAGCCACGGGTTCTGGTAATGAAGTGCTGGGGTTCAGAAGTTACTGCTTTACATCTGTTTCATGGGTAGGAAGTCAGCTGCTTAGGAGGGAACGTCCACTACTCAGAAGCAGGTGATGACACAGGAAACCACACAAAGCGTCAATGTACAAGGATATCCCAAACTGTGAAGATCAATGAGATGCCTTTCCTTTTCATCTGTGCCCACAGCTCTTCTCTTCTCCCAGTACTACATCAACAAGGATGCTGCATTTTCCTATTTTTGGGTGCTGTGGATCACTGGGAATGCTTTACTGTTGCTAGCAACTGCTGATAGAATGCTTGACAACCATCTTTTCCACAGCTCTTTCCCAAAAGAAGCTCTAGTCCATGGAGTTGCATCCTGCCACCTTTACAGCACGATTACATTCATCAGCCTTATTCACTGCTATCCTTCCTCAACTCTGGATGCAGCAACCCCTAAGGGAACGCAGTGACTCCTCAGTGCAGGGCAACTGAGGAGGCTTGGCTTTTCCTCCTTGGTTATGCATGTTCACTTTTCCTTTCCTTTTCTATTCCTGAGAATAGGAACAGAGGGCCCCACCCCAATCTGCTCCCAGAGGCAGAATTCCCTGATCAGACAAAGAAAGGAGGGAGTTGCTAGTTGCGCTGATAGCTGTTGTTCTCTTGTTGCTCAGCATTACTCAATGGTCTGGAAAGCCAAAACATCTTTTTCACCACATATATCCTGATACTGCTGTAAGACACAATAGCTGTTGGCACGATGAATTTCTGGATGCAGCAGTGACTCAGGAAAGATTAGGAGGATGCCACAAACACTGAGCTGAAGTTCAGTGGTGTCAGCTCTGATCTAGGAGCTGAGATTCAACATGACAGCTGGAGATGGGAGGCAATATGGATGTGTATTCCACCTAGCTTCAGTACTTCATTAAAAATGAAGTCTCATGACTGAAACTGTCTGTACCTGAGTACGTGTTTTACATGCATAGTTGCTGTGGGAGCATCCTAAGTTTGGGGGAATGGGAGAAGGAAAAGAGCATACACTTGCATGGCATGTCACTCTCCGGTCAGAAGCGGTAACAGCTAGCAGGGCCAGGGCAGGCCAAGGAAGCGCGGCTTTGCTTCTTGTTCAGTCAGGCATGGCATGCTCAGACACCTTTGTAGCCCAGAAGCACAGCACAAGGTGCACCTACATAACAACTATTTTTCCCTTTGGCAGAAGGTTGAACATCTGCTGTTCTGTTCAGAGAGCACAATCCAAAAACTCAAACAGAAGAGAGAAGGGTCCAGGAGGGGTTTCCTTTCCCGGAGTGCTAGAAGTCAGTCAGTTGCCAGACCTGGCCATCTTCTCCAAGGGCTTGTAATTCAAAGAGGCCAAGGGGACTTGGAGACTCTTGCCTAGTGGCTTTCACTCCTTCAACTTTCAAGTAAAGGCTCAATGTCCCACAGATGGTTCCTGTTCTACTCAGGAATTATGTCCACCTTCCACTTTAAAAGCCGACCTTGTGCAAGATAACTTCATGGCCCTGGAGCATTCATTGGCTTTGGCTTTGCTGCAGTCCTGCTTCAGCAACTGAGGACTCACTTCTGGTTCTCCAGGGTTGCCATGATGCATGATGAGAGCACAGCAGACTCCTATTTCAGGTTCTCAGAGTGTCTCCCCTGCACAGATATTTACTTCAGAATCCAAGGAGATCCACTGCTTCTCCTGAAGTAGCGTTAGAACTGCGTCAGATGATGCCTGGAGAACAAAGTCATCAAGCACAGGGACGCTGTTGCTGCTGGAGGCTGGCTCCAAGTCAAGCTCATCATACCAGACTGCTGTTCACCAAGAGTCCAACAACTTTTTTGCTACAATGGTGATTGACCAGTTAGAAGATCTACATCCAGGAAATTTCAAGTAAAAATGGGCCCATTTTACTAATAAAGAAAGGCTAATGAAGAATTAGGATGTTGATGAATTAACTATGGTAGACTACAAGCTAGCCATGGAAGGTCAAATAAGAAAGGAAGGACGATGTCCAGCCATGTATAAATCCTGCTGGATTCAAGTCACCTTTAAAAAAAAGTTAAATAACTTCAGGAAGTTGACTATTTTCATTCAGTGCTTTGTATCAGACTGCCCCGTATTCTTTTAGTTGGTAGGAGACCTCTTCAAGCAGTATTTTTGTAGAACTATATCCCATCTACAAGCCAGTAAATCCCACCAAGCTTAAGTTCAAATTTTAACTAGTCACTCTAAGTAGTAAAATAATTCTTCTACAGCAAAAGGATTTTCCAGGTAGCTTTAAACTGTAGCTCCACAAGAGAACCAGATCTAAATAAAGGCTCTTTGATTCAGGGAATTAATAAACAGTCAGGGAAACTACAGGTTGCATAAAACTATTTATTATTTTTAAACAGATTTAGTTTAACTTGTCAATTTACAAAGGATGTCCTTAAAATTAACTTTGATTTCTTACTTGTTGAAAAAAAAAAAAAAATCAAAAAACACACAAAACCAAGACAAATAACAGAAAAAAACACCAAACCATGTAGATTTACTTGGGCTTTAGATACGTATCAAGCAGATTTTTGTTCTAGCATAAGAGACTTTCATTTGCATGACCCTCTTCCAAGGTACAAAAAGAGAAAATGATTAACAGTGAAACAATAGTGAAAATGGCTACTCTTACTGTCCATACTACAAGATTCCTAAAGCAACTCCAAGTATGACCATCAGATGTGATATTAAATAAGCCCTCAATATGCCATTTGAAATGCTCATGATCAAATTACTCCCTTGGCTAATCTTATGCAGTAAATGGATTTTAAAAAGGATTGGCTTCAGCAACTGTTAACCTGACTACTGTTTGAAAATTCTACAAACAAATAGCCCAATGCTAAGCAGAATTCTTCTGTAATCTTTTTACTTTTTAAAAAGTGTTTTTCCCCCTCTCTCTCTCTCCTACTTTTGCATGCATTTTACACTAGAAATTCAGATGTCAAGCTCATTTTTTTAAAAATGTAAGTATACACAACCTTCTGTTTTTGAAATCTCTTCTCTCAAAAGAAAAGGTTTTCAGATATGATCTGTGAAACAACTGTGACCTCTTGTGGTTATCTAAATTTATCTCCTCTTAAATCCTTACTAATGGGATTTACTGCTCTGAGCCCTTACATAGTTCTCAAAGGATTCAAGTCTGCACTCAAGTGCTTTGTTAAACCAAGGCAAAGAAATAGATAAATCTGTCCCTTAAGACAGACCTGTATTCACTTTTCCAACAAATATTTCAAGGTATTTACAACCACAAAAATGAGTTAGTGACATGATCTAATGACATTAGTTCAGTCTCCTCACGATGAATGAAGACGTCTGTCAACTTACCTTTTACTCTGTCTTAACACCAGCCATACCTTACATATTTATTACAAACCCTGCTAAGATTTCTTCACTGAAGACACTGAAAAACACCACATCAATACCACTGACTTTTTGGTTTGCATGAAACTTTCTTCCCATCGGTGAAGAAAGTCAAGTTCCTTAACCAAAAATTCCATACCCTTCCCCTTCTAAAAATGAGGAGGGAATTACTGAAGTGTCTGCCACACAAAAGCCACCACAAGGTATCTGGACATGTATTTGTGAGACAATACTACTGGGTCTACGTAACCAAAGATGAAAAGCGTTACTTGACTAGATTTTTTTTAGATAACTCAGATGACAATAAATTTGTAAGAAAAAGTAATTCATGTCTTTATAGAAATAAAAATCTTTGTGCAACAAAATGTAACATTTCTCAGGAACAGACAGGATATTCAAATAACTCAACAGTAAGGGTGACACAACTGGAGAAAAAAAATGAACAATTTTTGGGGAGTAAAACCTCTTATCAAACCAAAGCAACTCTGGCAGCTCCAAATAACACCACTTTGCACTGCCTGTTCCTCTTCATGTCCACAAACACAAATACCCTCCACTGAGCCTAGAGGTTCTCAACCTCAGATGGGAATGAACAGAAGGCATGTGTCCATTCCTTCACGGCTCCAGCTCACCACCCACAATGCTAACTTAAGGTGCATTTGTGCAGACTGACATGAAAGGCAGACAGATATATGCAGACACCATCACTTCTGCTGCTGTGCTCCAGAAGCAAGATGTGGCATGAAGTAGGGTGCACAGCTGCAGAAGAGGAAGCTAATTTAACAATGTCCTCCAGAGTTCATCCATCAGAGCCTTAGATCACATTACTAGACCGAGAAACAAGCTAAGACATACCTACCTTTGTATTCCTAAGGTGATCTCCAGATCCATTCTGATAAGCACGTAAGTAATCATTCACCACAGCTGTTAGGTCAGACATCAAATTATCCATTAGAGGTGAGTGGACCAGCAGAAGGTACATAGCCTTCAGAGCAAGCGCTTGGAGCAGAGAAGGTGGAAAGGGTCTCAAGAACCATATATCAGGATTCTCCTGTGTATCCCAATACAAATGAAAACAGTTATTTAAGTAGCAAGAATTATAACAAAACTTTTTGTCATGTTCTTCTGCAGTTTAAACAATATCGCCAGATCCTGATCTCTATTTCAGTGCTATTGAATGCCTGCAGTTTCTAAGGCCATCTGTGTACAAACCTGGGGATATCTGAGAAGAGGAACTCTGGGAGGAGGAATTACTTCTTAAAAAAAAAAAAAACCAACAAAAAAAAAAACATACACCTACTATATTGTGTAATGCTAGGTTCTCTCTCATCTGTCTAAATCTAGGTAGGAAACTAGGTGCGTATTCCTACAAGTGGAGCTGAAAGATCAAGTTGGAAAAAAACCTCCCATCAGGGAAGCAGCCAGGGATAGGAACAATTTCAGTCAGCACAACTGAAAGTAGCAGAACATGAAAGTAAGTCCCAGTGAAGCAGCACGACCATGATTCTGTGAGCAAAAGTATCACTACAGTCCCTTATGCCGGTGTACTTACTATAGACTTATTACACAGTTACTTTTCACTTTTCATCTTCAGACCAATAGGATGATTTGTTAAAGTTAAATAAGGAAGGCAAAGCTGTTGTCATTTGGCTTATATTTGCCACGCAGAATTCTCTAAAATGAAATTCTGACAGACACTATTAGCATTCAGACACTAAAGTAAAAAATAAAGATGTGTTCGTATTAGAGATTTCACTGAGCACCTATCAGGTTAAAAATAATTTGCCTGAACAAATTATAGCCGTATCAAAAGACATTTAACTGAGGCTTTTGATAAAGACTTCAGATCAATGAACAGATTGTGCAAAACCACTCAGATTTACTCAAGAAGTTACAAAACTAGTATAAGGGGAGAGAAAATGATCTGGCAGAACAGATCTTGTTCCCATTCACGAAAGAAATCCTGCCTGCATAGTGCGGTCTCATTAAGTATCTAGCTCCTCCCATATTTAACAGTATCTTTGGTAGTCCTCCCCCCAGCCCCCTGAACCAAAAGAAAGGTCAGGTGATTAAAAATACAACAAAGAGATACCACACCCGGCACCAGACTATTTACATGCTGTTTATCCAGCTTACACTCCCCAAATCTTGGGAACTTCTTGCCCATTAAGATTTCCCTTGCTTGTCCCTCTCTGAAAGATTAACAAAAACAAGGACAATTATATAGCAAATGACACTGAACCATGCCGCTACTCTCACTTTTCCATTCTAGCAGTACTGGCTAGTGTGTTTCCTCTTTCCCTACATGACTCAGGGTTCATTTTACCCAATTTGTTCTGTTGGAGCTAGGTTTCAGAATTAGTCAAGCATATTAAGATATGCAGACCATTTTTTACCAGTTACACAAAACTTCTGTTGCACAAGCTTTGTGTTTCTTCAGTACCTCGATTTCAAATGTACTATTAGGAAATACTAGCATAAGCACAGACGGGAGCTGAAGCTTGCATCTGCCTCCCAAATGACTATTATGAAATGACCTTAACTACAGCAATTTGCCTACTAAATAGCGTGACGTGCGCTTTAAAAAAAAAGAATCTGAAAAGGGGCACAGCACAGCTCACAATTCAGTCTTCAGAGGGGCCTCACCGAATCACTCACCAAAGCCACTTCCTGCCTGCACTTCATGAGGGCATCCCATTTGGAAGGTATCTTCAAGTGCAGCATCAAACACTCCTGCAACGTGCAGACGCGGTGCGGAAAGTAGCCACCCGTTGCCATTGAGAACTGCAGAACATCAGCCACCTGTGATGGAAGAGATCGGTATGTCCTCCCCAGTGTCTGCTGAGCAAAAGCAGAGAACGTGGAGATTTGACAGTAGGGAAGCATATTACAAGCAAAACATGCTGCAGACACATTAATCCTCATTTTGACTGCATACAATTGCAGAACTAGTAGTCTGACTCCTTAAAGGTGTCAAGTTAAATGAAGAGTAAATCAGGTTATAAGAATGATTTCTCCAGACAACACATTAAGAGCAGTATCAGAAGAGAGTAAGCACACAGCGATACTTCCCCTGATATTTCTTGTTACTTTAAAAAATAAAAAATAATAATAAAAAAAAAAGCAGTGATGCAATGCAAGGAAAACATGATGAAAGAGTAAGTAAGAGGTCTAAAACCTTTTGACTAAAAACTGATTTTGCCAGTAAGACTCATCCTTGACAGCATACAGACCCCAAACTGAAGCAGACAACAGCCTACAGCAGTAACTGCATGGCATATTTTTTTGCTTGATTCTTACTCTGGTTTTACCACTTTTACCCTTTACATTATCAGGCTCCAATTCTCGTTACTAATTAGGGAACACAAAGATGACTGAGACTATTTTAACAGGTGCAGAGAGATGACAATGGAAAACAGAAACCTGCAAGAGAGTCTACCCACCAGGGAAACAGAGAAGAGAAACTGAAAAGCCTAGATCCACCTTCAAAATCTAATACTTGAGTGATCTGTCAGTTAGAACCAAACCCTCAGACTTTCTCTCCTACTCAAAACCCCAGACTCCTACTCTGGTGCTCTGGAAGCCCCGCTGATCTCTCATAATCCTTCTCTCGTTTCAAACTGTTAAGAAACCTGGAGCCAACACTCTTAACACAAGTATCTACAAACCTGCCAACAAAACCTGGAGTTTACATGCTAGCCCAGTTTTACTGCAAGTGTTACAGATGAAGCTGCTGTTTGAGCTGTTCAACCAGCAGCTGTCCATGTGCTATCCAGACCGGGCCATACAGCGCTTTACAGCACCAGCCCAACCCCTGCAATGGTGATGACAGGATTTTCTAACTTTGACTTCTTCTGGCTACTTACACTGAGTGCAAATTCCAGGACTAGCCCCCCAGTTCCTGACTTATCTATGAAGTCTTTTGAAAATACATCTCTTTTCCTATCCAATAGCAAAAGCAAACAAGCTGGTATGATTTACTACTGACTAAAACTGACTAAGGCATCAGCTGCCTTCTCTGGGAGAGAAGCCATGAATTTACTATGCTTATCAGAAGAAAGCAGTAAGCCAATCCGTTTACTGAATTCCCAAGAAAAAAGCTTTTACTAAAGTATTATGAGGAAGATGCAAAATGCTAGTGCACCATGAGTAGAACAAGCCATCTCAGACTAAGGAAGGAAATGATGTCAGACTTCCTATGCTCCGTAGTTGGACAAAGAGCCTAGGACTGCCTATACTTCTGGCAAACTGACTACACTGCTGTAGTCCAAAGAAGTCTACAACCATCAGCTGAAAAGTAGCACAGAGTACACATGGAGAAAAGAACTGCAATAATTCAGTCTGATGAATTCACTGAAGAGAGGAAAATTAAGACCCAGTGAAAGCTGACTTTCTTTGGTTTGTAAGCACAAATAACCAGGTAAAGAGGGAGCTTCCACCATCCCTTACTGAACAGACCTTTTTACTGTACCTCTGACCACTAAAAACTCATCTGGCTTTTAACTCCCAGTAGCCAAATGCAGAGGAAGAGGAACCTCAAGAAAGACCTTCTGAAGCAGTTATTTTTACTCAAAGTCAAGATAAAGACTTTCAGGTCTACGGAGATGAATATTCCATTCCTCTAGAAGGTTAGAGAGGGAGTTTCTAGTTTTTTTTTTAAAAAAAAAAAAAGTCAATGCTTTCCAAACAAGAAGATAATAAACTTAAATATTTAAACACAAATGCAGTCTATTCGTGAATAGCCTAATCTGAATGAACAAGATTATACAGTAAACTTAACAATGAAAACAGTGTTTTAGCTATCACTGAACTCTCTCAGAGAATCTTAGTCATGGCATGCTAATGGCTTGGATTCAAGGGGAGAAACTGACTACTCTGTGCTGAAGAGGTGTGTGTGTGCACTGATCTGTCGAACCAGTCAGCAAATACCTCACTTTTACATTTTATGATTAAACTTAGCATGGACCTCTGTTTTATGGACAGTCTCAAGTTGTCGTGCTTTCTTTATTCTTTCAGTACACACATCTGAGAAGAACTGCATTATTTCATTTCTTAGTAAACAACTATGCAGCCAACAACATTTTAAAAGAGGCAGAGATTTCAGAGCATGAGAATGCTCTAATCTCATGATGCAGCGCAGAAGTGTCAGAGAATGCAGTATTATGGATGAACATTAGAAATCTTTCACTGATGTGCACTACACGTGTATTATAGCAAGCAACAAACAGTTGCAGCAACTGGCCAAAACCATGGGTAAAAATTTTCAAATGATGCAGGCAGAATCCCATTTAAACCAGAATTCTTCAATCCACTGCTGTGTTTTTAAACAGTCTCACTTGCACGTGCACTTGTGTACATAGCCTATTCCAATTTTAAGAGCTTGTCAGTGTTAAGTGCCTCACAAAGAGCATCTCTGTACTTGTGAAAGCGTCGGAAAGGGTAACCAGGAATATAAAATACAAGTCTACCTGGCTCCTGTTAAAGCCACAGTAGTCTCAAGTTGTGCCAAGTTTTATCAAGATCTGTTAGCACATATTAAAAATAAAATAAAATAAACTCGCTGCTAGTATTAGATATTAACAATCTTTTAAAATGGGGATTTAGAGATACCCAAAGCACCGCTCATAGGTTCATGCTTCTCTTGACTACAATAAAAACTTCTTCTGTGAAAAACTAGTATTTTAGTCTATTCTGCTCTACACAAGACGAGCTCTCAACAGTGGCCTCGCCTGGCAATCCTTACCTAGAACAAAAACACATTTAGAAGGCTCAACTATCACCACATTCCACTGACATTAAACAAGAGAAATTTGAGAAAATTCAGCCTTATTCATACCCTTCTTACAGGGAAGGTTTAAACTTCTGTTGCCAACCAGAATATGTGAAAGGTACCTGTGTATCAAAGACATTGCAGAGAAGGACACTGTACTGGTGAAAAAGGCAGTCTGAGATCCAACGGCAGTCATGTATGACCTGGAGCAAAAAAGAGCTGTCAGACAAACCTGTGTCCAACTGCAACTTTTTTGGTAATCACTACATCTATATGCAACCCCTCGTACCTCAGATGTCCTCACACACCCTTAACCCTTACCTTCAAGATGTTTTTATCTTCCAGCACCATTTGTAATCCATTTTTGAAAGCTTGAGGGCCCAGAAGGAAAATATCAAACAGAAAAATACGGCTCTTTGTTGCTACCTACAACAAATTGAGTTAGAAAGAAGATGAGTGAGAGAGACAAGAACAATGGATTTGAAGGTAGGAGAAATTGCACGTCACATACAAGATATACAAGCTCACATTAAGGAGCACAGTTTCATTTTCCTTAATGCTAAACTATGAGAAAGGCTTGTTTTTTTCAGAGATAACTCAATAATTAGAAAGAACGACCCAGTGGTCTACTACACACATTTAAAGGTAGCATTTTGCTGCATCCAAAGTACTTCGCATAAATTTCTACATCTACCTCAATGCCATTTCTAAAGAATCCCATCAAGAAAAAATCTTGTTCCCATGACATTCTCTTAGGCGTCAAAAACTGCTACAAAAAAAAAATAATAATAAAGGACATTGTTTTCCACTACACCATTCCACATAGGCCATAACATTTAGACATTGTCTATTCTCAAACTCATAATGGCTTAACAAAAGCTGATATATGAGTACAACTTAGCCATGCCAAAGCAAACATTCCATGGACACTTCTGCAAGTTAAGTTTGAACTCCCACACAAGTTTTTGCTTTGGATTAACCATGCTCACTTTAAACCTCTTTAAAAATAAACCAGGACACTTTTGAGTATATTAAACAATATTCATTTCCAGCCCTTCCTTTTTTGGTATTTATATCATCACAGCTAATCAAAGTATTTTAGCATCGTTAGATGGATTTTACTTCTTCAGTTATATCGGCATCGCGATTAGATGGGTCTTGCAGTTTTTCCATAGGCAACAGCTGTACTATAGTACTACCTCTACCTCTATTCAAGTAAATAAAGATGGCAAACCAAGCAAATTATATCATTATATACAAATATATATGTGGTATACAAGTAATTATTATATCACCTTACAATGGCATAATTCTTCCTGTAACAGGTAGTATTTGAAAGACCTTAATTGTCTTGAATAAAATTATATCCCCTACCAAAAGAGTCATATTAGTTCATCTTAAGCACAGGCTAATCCCCAAACATTTCTTAGTTTTGCATCCGTTTAGGAGCACATCTGGGGAAACATCTGCTTCTTACCTGAAGCCAGGAAAGTCTTCCATGACGACATAAATTGACACCTTCACCAACTACACTGACAACACGCTGCTGTTTCAGGTGCAGCACCTAATGAAAAACAGGGATAAAAATAAACAGTGCCAGAGAATGATAAGCAGAGGGACAAATAGTCAAGCTGGATTTTTCTGGTCACGATCCACATGTAAGGTAAATACAGATCAGGAACACAATGAATCCCACATCCCAGTCCAGTTACAGATAGATAGCTGGGTATTCCGCAACTAGAGACAACAACAGATTCAATAGAGATCATGGATTAACTGAAGATTATAAACTCCTCTGATCTCCCAATAACTTCTCTTAACTAGATATAAGGAACTTCCTCAAGATCACAAAGAAGGTGTTCCTTTTAGATAAAAACGGGAACTTATCTTCCAAGGTATTCAGATAAACCTGTTACCCCCACAGACACAATAAGTTTCCAGATAATTAAGATAAATTAACCCATACTGCACATGCTCTGTAAGAGCGGCAGAAATAAAAAGCCAGCTTCTTTTTCAAGTAAAATATAAATTCATCTGTAAGCAGGGAAATCTTGCCCTGTGGTAAAAGAGCTTTTTCCTTTGTGTGCACTCTTGATTTATTATAATAAAAACCCAAATCCCAGATGATGTAACTGCAAGAGAAAATGGCACGGAACGCGTAACATTGCTGGTCTAATTCAGACCTAAAAATACTATTCGGTTCAATAAATCTATCATGGGTTCTGAAATTCTTCCTACCACATCCAGTTCCAAACACCCACGAAAACAACGTGATTCCCTCTCCAAACACCAACAATTCCTCATGTTGTTCCCTTTCTAAATAAAATAATTGCTCACTGACTCCTCATCACAGTTTACAGGTGAAACATTCTGAAAACAGCAACCAGCACACAATGGTAAAAAAATTTGTATCTCCTACAAACTCATGTGCTCTGCACACTTTCCCTGCATGTACGTACAACTTAAATATACTTTAATACCACCAGGGATACCATTTCTACTTGACTTAAAAAGCCAGTTACTACTTATTACTGAATTCTCACTACAGTCTGTACAAAAATTTCCAATACAAGACCTCATGGAGCAGTGCTCACCATCCTGCACCTAATGGAGCTACTGACACACAGAACAGAATGGGCTTAAAAGTCATATACGTTGAGTAAAAGCTTTAGTTAATACTTACTGCTGGGCCAAATTTCTGCTGGAAGCAATCAATAACTGTGTACTCTACCTTCTCTTCTTCCTCTTTCTCTAAAATGAAGTTAAAAAAGCATTAGAAGCTTCCTCTGATTTTATCAACTCTGCAGAGAGTATGTATTTCAGTTATATAATCACTCTACTTCTCTGGTGCAGCTTCTCAGCTCTTCTCTACTCCCTGAACACATCCAAACAGATCACAGAATCACAGAATACTTTGGGTTGAAAGGACCTTAAAGATCATCTGGTCCCAACCCCCATACCACGGGCAGGAACACCTCTCACTAGACCAGGTTGCTCAAAGCCCCATACAACCTGGCCTTGAACACCTTCAGGGATGGAACAGCTCAAACTTCAAGTTCAGTTTACTGAACTGTCTGCTTCAGATATTCATAGTCTTGAGCATGAGCCAAAATTCTAAATTTTTCACAGAAATACTGACTGTTCAAAAGTTGCAGTGTTATTTTTTTGTCTTTGTGATGTATAAAGGAAACAAAGATTTCAGTTAAAGAAATTGCATCTGTTAAAAGAGGGCTAACAGAATTTAAGACAGATTTTAGTATTTCAGAACACCTTTTTAACAATGTCTAATGAACAGATAAAGGGCTCGCAAAAGATTTCCTTTCCCTTTAAGTAAGACGCAAACATTAATAACATGCACCCATGACAACACAGTCTTCCAAACTCTGAAAGAACATCCTATTACAAAATCATATGACAACATTTTAAAAGGCTCTCCCAGAGTATGTCAACCTCACTCATTTTCTTCCCCACTTCCCAGGCAAAAGCAGCCGACCTTCCTTTAGCCTGTACAGGCCTTGCATGCCTGTCACGGCTCTGTATGAACAGAGTGAGCCAACTGCATTTTAGACCTGCACCTGCGGGTGTGCATACAGCAGGAACCTCTCAATCGAATCAATGCAAGTGCCTTCCAAGTGTAACAGACAGCGCGGCACAGAAGATTAATAGTCTTGTGAGCTTTCACTTATTTGTCGTTCCACGTACATTTCAGGTACAAGGATAAGATTAAACAGCCACCAGAGAGGAATGCTCACTGGCTGAAGCGCTTGACTTCTCCAAAAATCAGTTACGCTGCTCAGCCACTTTTACAGCTGATGAGAACCTCAGGATTAACATTCTGGAAAGCAAACAAGTTTTTCTGATGTTGTGTACATATTTGCAGGCAAAAGGCACGTGTGCTGATATTGAGCTCTGTGCCTATCTGTCCATGACCACTGTTCTTTCAGAATACAGCCTGTCCAGATAGGTGAGCCAAGAGCCCCCAGTTTCGGGGAAGATCCCGTCTGACACACACTAACTACACTGCTTGACTAATATTCATGTTACCTGAGAGGGAGTACTTTAAGCTATTCAAGGCTCTGGGCTGGCTTTCAGGGAAAACGCCCAGAGAACTCCATGGGCTACAATCTGCTTGTCCTGCATCTGCTTCTTTGTTCCCGTTCCCCTCAGCAGCTGAAGTGCACCTGCAGGAGCAACACAACCATACAAACACACAGCACAAAAGTCAAAAGAGACAGAGAGACAGAGAGAGAGAGACAAATAATAAGCTATACTTTGAAAGAGTCTTTTGAACAGTGGAGGCCTTCTGCTCATCACCTTATTAATCTCTTTAGAGCAAATACAAACTTGGTACAGCTGGGTCTGAACATCTGTAAGATATTAAATGCAGGTGGTGCCTTCCCTACCAATTGCATTCCTATTCCCATCTATCACAGAAGGAGGCAAGCATTTCAACATACTCAGAAAGCATTGCTGTTCCGTTCCCTGAATCCGGTTCATCCAGCAATTCCACTACAATAGAAATAAACAATTTATATTCTGCTGCTGACAAGCAACTTTTGGGAAATAACAAGTGTTAAAAAAGGAGAACTATAATGAATAATAAACAGCACAGGACAGACATATATACAAGAAAAGAAAATAAACTCAAAATACAGCTTAAATATTTTTAAATTCACTCTGATGTACAACTGTATATAAAATAGCTCACCTAAGTAGCTTACAAAAAAGGATCAGAACTTTAATATTTCAACAATATGTAGTGGGCTTAGCATCCCACCAAAAACAAAGTTAATATTGAACTACAACTAATTACCTTACTTACTATTAAAAATATAAAACCGTACAGATATAAGAAGTACAATGGAAAAAGGCAGATGGACACAGTTAAGTACTTGATAAGCTGCCTTCTAGCTACTTCCCCCTCAGCACTTTGCTCTTTGTCCCCAAAGCAAAACTTGATAGCATACGCCAATGGAAACAAATGCACAGGACGTTTACACACTGGAAACTTTTTTTTTAAAATTAATTCTGTATTTTATGACTAGTGAATCACAGAAAGAAGCTCACTTAAGCACACCACTTAGTGGAGATTCCTTTCATCTGCGCAAGTAAAAGCAAAATCAAATTAACCAGAACTTTCAGCAATTTAACTTCCCAGCACAGAACATCTTGCACTTGTAAGAGAACACATAATAAATGCGTAATTATGCCTTCCACCTTCAGGAAGTAAACAGGGAGCATGCATAGCTCAACTTCCTGATTGTTATTCCCATTAGTGGTCTTACTGAACTTTATTTATTAGGTCATCAACTTATAAGCCTTAATGCAGTAGAGTCACAAGACCTTCATGAAGTGTGGAATTACTATTTCACTAACAGATAACTGGGGAACCAAAGGTCCGTGATTTCTACAATGTTCTGATTCCTACTGACTTGGGTAGAAGGAAGTTGTGCAACTGAAGAATTCAGTAGTGACCAAAACTGAAATGCTGAATTGAGCATCCATGATCCCCGTGTCTTAACACACATTAAGGTCTCACCACTGACTATTTCGTGTTCAAAGAACATCTTTACTCCTGGGGTGCTTCTGCCAGTTTCCAAGTTCTTCACTGCAATGAGGGAGTAGAAAAAATAGATGCGTCAAGTTCTACTGTTACAGGTAAAAACTTAGTATTTACTGAACAAAGCAAGAACAGAGGACCAGCTAGTTCTATTAATTACAATAAAGTGAGTAAAATGGGTATTTTAAGGGACAGTATTTTCACTCTACATAACAGCATTTTCATATAATGACTCCGTGTACTTAACAGGACAGACTTCTGGTCTGCTACACCCACATAATCTCAAACCAGAGAGCACAGACGGATGCAGCTACTTTTATCTCAGCGTTAAGTCTGACTTATTTATCCCAGCACTGTTTAGGCTCTGGGGAACCACACACACGCGTTGCAGCGGGCACACAGCGCGCTGGGCAGGCTCTGGGCTGGAGGCCGCACACGCTGTTCCCGAGCAGCCCCTGCAGAAGGCACCCACGGCTATTTTCAGACCAACAGGTTCAACCAGCGGGGAACGGGAGGGTCAAACACCGCTTTTAACGACAGAGCGAGTTGCCGGTGCCTGTCCCCCGTAGGCCAGGCTCACATAGAGCTGGTTTCCTCACAAAAAGAAGCGCAGGAGCCCCCTGAGCAAGCCGCCCCGGGGCCGTGAGGCACCAAACAACCGCAACAGCGCCTCCCCTCGCCAAGCCGGGGCGCTGGTATACCACAGGCGGCCCCGACCTGTCCGCAGGAGCAGGCTCCGGTCGGGGCCGATGTGCTGCAGCACGCCCTGGAAGGTGCCGCTCCGCACGGTGAGCCGGACGGGCCTGCCCAGGGCGGCGCCGAGCCGCGGGCTGCTGAGGGCCATAGGGGCGGCGTGGGGCTGCCGGCCGCGCACCTGAGGCGCCACACAAAATGGCGGAGCGGCGCGCGTGCGCGGGGCGGCCGAGGGGCGGGCGGCGGGGCCGTGCCGGGCCGATAAGAGGCGGCTCCGCAGCGGGGCCTTCAGCTTTAGCGCTGCGCGGCGGCCGCGGGCGGGCTCGGCCCGGGGGTGGCGGTACCGGCACCGCTGTCGGTGTTCGGCGGTGGACGTCTCGTCGGCGCGGAGCTGCGGTGAGGCCCCGCGGAGATGGGTTCCCGGGCGTCTACGCTGCTGCGGGACGAGGAGATCGAGGAGATCAAGAAGGAGACGGGCTGTGAGTGCGGCCGGCTGGGGGGTCCGCAGGGCGGGGAGGGAAGGAACTAGCGCCGTTCTCCCGGCCGGGCACCGGCGGCCGTGGGGGTGCGAGACGCCTCCCGTAGGCCTGTGTGGAGCGGGGAGGTGCCGCCTGCCCTAAATCCCGGCTCGGTGTGCGCCCCCCGGGCGGCCGCTGTCCTCGGGAGCTGTCACCGCCGGCCCCGGGCTGCCGCAGGAGCCCTTGGCGCGATTTGAGGCAAATCTGAGGCTAGAGTTGTCTCCGGCAGCTGTCGTAGCCCTCAAAAGTGCTACGTATAGTAACTTTTTTTTTTTTTTTTTTTTCAAAGTATTGTGTAGTGTGCATATTATCAGTAAAGTTGCCTTAAGGATATTCAGAGTTAATGGCTCATTCTCCCTGAGAACATAAAGGAGGCAGTGTCACTTGTGTAAGTTGGGTATGTTTAACAAATGAAAGGGGAATTTCCTGTTTTAGTCAGAAACTAAGGGTATTATTCTAGCTTGACTGTAGCATACAGCTCGTCTACCCTATGGTACTTGAACAAGTTGTTCTCCATAAAGTACTTCAGAAGAGGTAAAACTCAGTTTCACTCGTGTCTGTTCCAGTCGGGTGGATACAGCTGAGAGTTCTGGCAAACAAATCTGGTGAATACAGGGTGCCTCTTAAACTAATCGGACAGGGGAGGTCATGACATTATGGTATCACTTTGCTGCTTGTTTTTTCTTCTTTTTTCTTCAGGTAAAAATGTCTTTCACATATGTCTTTCAAATCATGTTTTTGTTCTCATGCTTGCCTATCTCTTCATGCTGCATAAATAATTTCATTTGTTTGCTTTTCAACGAAAGTGTCATGTATTTGTTTTAGGTGATAATATTTTGTGTGTCAGGTAAACAAGTGAATACAGAAAAGGAATACAAGAAAATTAAGACTGTAGTGCCCAGCATAATGGACAGCTGAGTGAGTTAACATACTTTCCATAACCATTTTTCCATTTGTCAAGGGAACGTTCTACAGGAGGGTCACGATAAACAAGTTGGGATATAAAAGTCTGCTTATTCAGCAAGAACTTATTATTATTTTTTTTTTTAATCATGAAAATTATAGGGTAAAGGTAGCCTTGCTATTAATCACACTTTAAAAAAACAAGCACCAAATCTGGAATGCTCTTTTGGAAGGCTGGACTTTTCCCTGCCAATGCTTGTTTTATTATTGATGCAGTTTGATCCCCAGAATTTTGCTTGTATGATGGCTAAATAAATACTATTAAGATGGCTGTATAGACATGACATTCTAAGCAATAATGTCTCTCAGCTCTAAATGCTCTGAACTCTAAATGCTTTGCTCATATCTTTAATGTGGGAGGGTTAAGATTGTGATCAGGACGTTTAAGCTTTGTGGCCTGATTTTCCTTCATTTCCCTGTGTTTTTACTATTCAGTTCCATCAGTTGTTCAATACAACTATGTTAATCAAGTGTTGGTGATCTCTGACTCATGCTTATAAGTCATCATAGGGTGTCTCTTTGGCTCAATCAAATCTTTTTTCCTACGTCTATAAACAGTCTAGGAATGTGATTCTCCTCTGCCTTTTGTACTTCTATAGGTAGATGGAAAATTCCACCAAGCTTTAGCACTTAAACACTTCATGTAGGTGCAAATATTTAAGTAAGGTACAAGATGGGAGAAAAGCAGGACTGTAGGTTATCTGGAATTAAGTTCATGGAAGGAATGCTATCGTATTATTACTGAATAGAGTATCCTGTAACTTGTTAGAAACCTAATGCTGATGATACTTCATCTATTAAAGAGTTTGAGAAAAGGACTTTGTAGAAGTGAACCCATCTGGCAGTAATATATGTCTGTCTTGAAATGATGCTCTGGAAATAAACTACTAAGGATTATTTCTGTTCTCTTTTCCTTATTGCGGAAAAAATATCCTCTCCAGCTCATCTGGAGTAAGAACAAAAGAGTAAACATTACATTTAACCTATTGGAATGAATTTTGCTATGCTTGTGCTTCGATTTCATATAGCACAAAACTGAATAGCTGATGATACTGATGAGTGATAAACTATATGTTAATATTCTTTAGCTGAAAAGACTATAAACTCTTTGTGAGAGCTTGAAGCATAGTATTCTACAAGTCATACAGAGATATCTAAAAATCTCTTGAATAAACTTTTAAATTTGGAGTCAAATTCTATACTACTTGTTTTTTTATATTGTGATTAAAACCAATTCTTAGCATAGTAAATTTAGAAATATCTACAAAGGCAACGCTTCCAAGAACTGAGGAATAACGCGTCCATGAAAACCTCTACTTAGTGGCAGGTAATCTTCAATAGGTTCTCAGTTAAGAGTTATGTCTGAAGTTGACAGTCTGAAATCTGATGTGTGTTGTAGAATTTTTGTTTTGCATATAAATGTTTTGCAATTAGAGTTTGAAAAACTTCAAGTACTCCTAATTATTTTTTAAATTTCAATATGACTATAAAAAACAAATGAAAGGACCAAGATGTTACTTCTCAACACTCTTGAAAGCTTTTTGGAAAGCCATTGCAGTGTAACACTATTCAAACTAATTCACAGCCTTTGTTCCTATGTTTTGAAGCTGTTCACCTAATGGTTAGTACTAAACTAATGCTCAATGACAACATAGGAGGAAAAAATATTTCAGTGGCCAAAGGTGATGGATTTTCTGATGGTTATTTATGTATTTAGGAAATATGTAAGTAATAGATGTATCAGAAAATAAAAGCAGTCTCCCTGTTAAAGATGCTTTAAAAAAACAAACCCTGAATCTGGAATGTTCTTCCAGAAGGTTTGATCCTTTTTCTCCTGTTATTTTATACTCTGGGGTGTATTTAGGAAAAATATATATCTTGTGCTACTGTTTTGGACAAGTTTCAGAGTATCTAATTAGAAAAAACTTTCTAATGATTTTGGCAGAAGTAAAATAGGGTATAACTACTATCACAGAGGGCTGGACTTAAATTTTTAGGAGGGCCTTAATAAGAGCAGAATAGACCAAATTCTGTTTCAAGTAGCTTTAAGCCTTAGCTTTTGATTTTAAGAAGCAGTCATAAATTGCAAACTTTATTCTGGTTTTCTTTTGGTCAGCAGGGAGTGTCACGAATATTTATTTTACATGAGAAAGCTTTGAAAAGTGTCCAGTGCTGCAACTTATGTGAAGGATGGGAATCAAAAGGAAACTATGAAAGAATATGGGGGTTGATCTGAATCGTCTTCCTTTGTCATACTGCTGTGACTTGCTTTTTGTCTAGTGTGATGCTAACAAAAACACTGCTTCTCCTGTCAATAGCTGCAAATTCATCCCATTCTAACTATTATGGAAGTGTTCAAAAAAATGGAGTTGCATACAGTGGCTTGAAAATGGTAGATGAATGGAAATCTCATCCCTCTTTCCAGGAGCCATGGAAGTGCAAGGCTTCTTACCAGAGGTGTAACCCCAGGCTACTCTTGTTTCATAATCCATTGTTGTGTTTCATTATTTTAGATACTATATGCAATTAGAAATGCAGAAATTAGAAGTCTTTAAAATAGTGGTGCCTGTTTTCTATGTGTGTGTTGCTTAACTTGAAATTGAGCAAGCTGTCCAATCTGATTGTAGACAAGTTGCCTTATGTGGAACTGAGCAAATTGCCCAACCCAGTGCAAAGAATGTAGGTTGCTGAGTAGATATGGAAAAAAAGTTACTGGCAGGTCATCCTAAAGGAAGGAACAGTTGGAGGGAATGTTTGAACCTAAACAAATAGGCTAGGGAAAGAACAAACCTGATGGAAACAACAAAAAAAAATTGCCTCAGTTGTTACGGGTCAGACAACTGTGCAACCTGTTCCCAAATAAGTTTTATACATGGGCTGGTGAAGGCTTTTAAAACAATTGAATACAAACATTACACGAAGTACTGGTTCAACATTGTACGAAATCACACCTTTACTGAGTAAACATTTCAGTTCAATCCAGTCTTACTCCATCTATTTATTAACTTCATTTGAAGGGGCTCTGTAGAGCCATCATCTTCTGTTAGACATTCTTCTGATGTTACAGGAACTGATGCTCTAGACAGATTCCCACCTGTTCCCACCATGGACTAATTTAAAGATCTACATGTCTGATGTGTTTAATCGTGATAATATCAACACCACTATGCTAAATCTAACAACTGGCTTCAGCATTTTTATTACGAACTGGAGATTTAGCCTGCAGTCTTCTTCCTTCTGCTTGCTTTGTCCAACTTCCCCCTGAACTTGTTTAAAAATAGACTTTTCAGCTTCTAATTCATTGTCCCAGAAGCCTGCAAATACATTTTGTGAACCCTAAAATGATGAATTGTGTCTAGATTTAGACAGTCCTCTAAAGGACAAATGGTGACCAGGTATAAAGTTTGACCACTTGCCAAATGCAGAGAAATAGCACATTCTTCATCTAAAGATAGGAAATAGATGACAGCAGTAGAGATGAACAAAAGAGAAGGAAAGATGCTACAGGAAAGGCTTTAGTGTTCTGAATGAAGTAGAAGAGATTGGTAGTGGTGTTGAGATTATTTCTAGCCGCAAAAGAGTTTAAGAAAATACAGTAGAGCTGTAATTCAAACCTGCTGGTAACAGTAATTCAGTGTAATGGGGTTTGTTCCTACAAGAAAACACTGACGTGCTAATCTGTTTGTTCTTTTTCATTCTTCAGTCTCCCACAGTCAAATCACTCGCTTGTATAGTCGCTTCACTAGCCTCGACAAAGGAGAAAATGGCACTCTGAGGTAGGTACCATCGCTAACTTGTCTCTCCTTGTGTTGACACATCTGTAATGGTGGCTTGCTGTTGCAGGATGCCTGCATGTTTTCCTCGTATGGTGAATCAGTGAAGCTGTTTTAACAGGTTCCTTCATACTTACTATCTGTGGAATTTCAAGTTTGTTCTTTTATGAAAGGTCAAGAGAAATCTGATTATTGAACTGAGTAAGGGTGCTCTAAATACCGATAGTTTCTACTGTAGAGCTGAAGGCTTGTAGTAGTTAATACCAGAAAGATCAGAGTTGATTTCAGGGTTTCTCAGCAAATGTTCACAAATGTTGAACCATGGAACTTGCTGGAACTTCCTCTTATCTAACATGGGGCAGCTGCTTTTGTTTCACGTTCACCATATAATCACATCTGCCAGAACCAGAGTACAAGGACGCTCAGGACAATATAGGACAGAGTGGGAAGGGGAAAGGGACCTTGTAACATAGCATATGGGGTCTGGCTGAGATGGAGTTAATTTTCTTCATAGCAATTCCATCCTGACCCAGTGAATATAGATTCAGGGATCACCAAGGGTTTTGCATGATTCGATCTTGCAAAATGTGACCGTAGGATGCCCTATAAACCTATAAAGCCAGACCCTCCTATAAACTTGTCTAGGTAGAATGCTAGAATCATTGTTTAGAAGGTGAAGGTGCAAAGTTTCAAGATGTACTCTTTGGCAGTACCACCAGCTTCTTGCAGTTTCCTTCTGTGACTCATCTGCAGTTCCTTCTGGTGCCACAAATTGTTGACTTCTCAGTTAGCATTTAAGTAGCTGGTTGTGCAGTTGTTATCCTGTAAACAGGACTAAGTGATTATTTTTGGTTAAAAATGCTTTTCATCCCTTTCTGGCTTGTTTAGATATTTTCAGTCTGACTCCAGTGATTTGAACTGTGGTTGCACTGCAAATACGTGGACTGCCATAGCTGAAGGGATGACAGAATGGATTGTGGGCGTGGAAACAATTGGCTTGGGATGGGATGAGCACGAACTTCTTAAGCCTGCTCTGCTGCTGAAGCCAATGTGTCATGAATTGTAGCATTGGCTATTGTGGCATACAGACCAGCTGATTGTAGATAATAAGTCTACAGCTACTCTCAAAACTAGGGAGAACACTGACAGCCTCTTCAGACTCTGTATGCCGGTTTAGCCTTTACTGATTATCGAAGGTGATGGCTGCCAGATGAGTCTAGCACAATTTGAACCTGAATGTAGGCACACATTCTTTCTCAACTCTTCCCTCCAACTTTAAATTTGCCTACTGAGGACAAAAACTGTATACATTTCAAGTGTTGTACCTAATTCATGTGAGATGGATAATTAGTCAAATATTGTATGAGTATCTATTGCACAATGGCTGGCTTCACAGTGTTATGTATCAGGAGGAGTTTAACTTTCATTGTTGACTATCACGTGGTTCTGGGGAAAGGAAGTTCATTTGGAAAATCCCAGGAGGCATGCAAACTGTAATCTATTAACTTGCAGTCTGGGCCTCTGAGCATAGCCAGCTCCCAGCCATGGCTGACTTAGAGTGGCATTTGTATTTTGCAACCTGTCCTGGTATCCACAATATGTGGAAACAGTCATTAAGTTTAAGTAATGGAAAAGTATTTCCTGAAAAAACAATGGTGGGGTGTGAGGGGAAGAGGTTGAGAACTACAGACTGGAGGCTTAGAAATGATGGTTGGTTCTGAAATACTGATCAAAGAACTCTTACTTTCACATAAGTAAGATGAGGTTATGTGCTTACTACCATCAAATGATTTGGAAGCAGTGTCTTCTGATTGTTCCATGTAAGCAAGAATGATTTTCTGTAAGCGTGTTATACCTTTGACTTGTAAATCAGACATAGCTAAAATAACTTTTTCTGATCGTGGTCATGTGTTACACAGTTTTTTTTGTGGCATGAAATATCTTTAAATATGGATCACGCTTCTGAAGAAGGGGAAGAGCTGCATTGTTCTTACGTATGTGTCAAAAATGGGCAAAGAGTGTTGTGAGTAGGCTTGATAAATGACTATTGCTCGTGGTAGTTAGAAAGTAGGTAGTTTATTCTGGGATATAATCCAAAGCTAAGATCTTTCCCTACCAGATGTTTCCATCCATCGTATTGATGTGCAGTTCCAAGGCAGTGTCTCTTCAAAGGTCTATGAGATATAAGGGAGGAGTACTGATGGAGACAGCTTCGTGTGCCTTTTGGCTCTTTCTCCTCTTTAAACTCCAATTACAACTTTGGCTACTGATTAAGTGTTATCAGTTCTTTAAAAGTGTAGAGAAAATGTAATATTTTTACTTTTCCTAAACAAAATGGCTGAACTCTGACTGGTACCATATGAATGAAACCAGGTCGTAAAAGCCAGGATAACGCTTCTTTTGATTTCAATACTGTGGCAAGAAGAGTTGCCAAAACAAGGGGTTGATGCCTTGGAATATCTGTAGCTACATATAATTGTGAAATCTGATCCATATCAGTTCTGCCTACGTCCTGACTATAGGCTAGGAGGAAACCAGCGCGCACACCTCTTTTCATGCTGATGTCAAAGATTAGGATACTGGAGTATGTGAACAGGATAAGCATGTGCTTGATTCACAGAGTCTTAGGGCTGTTTTGAGAGCTCGTGCTGATGTGTACACTACACATCATGCACCTGCTCCAAAACTATCCCCTACCTATGAGTGAGTATCTCTAGCCAGTCCTGTAGAGAACTATAAAACAAGATACTTGTCTTAACTGCTAGTCTTGCATGTAACTATTGCATGGAACCTTCCACTTACAATACTTTTTTTTTTTCCTGCTTTGAGGAAATGACATGTTAAGCACTTCAGAAGTATTTTTTTTTTTTTAGTGTACAGCAATTAGTTTAGCCAGGTGTGTGTAGAAGAGGAAGGGAGGGCAAATGTTCTGAAAGCTGATATGAGGAGAATAGACACAATGCTGTTTATGTATGTCTTGCACTTACAAAAGCTGTTTACAAGGCAGCGTATCCTAGAGAATTTCAGAAAGCCTTTGGTCCTGAGAGCCAGGTAATCAGCTATCAGAGCCATCTGTTGATCTTTGTCAATAAATCAAATCAGTTCAGTTTGGGAAAGCATTAGGCTTGTTCTTAATAGTTCAAACTGACAGTGCACGTATTCACTGTAGAATGTACAGGTTAGCTACGTGAACATGAAGTTCTTTACCTTTGATTTAAAAAAATGCAAAGGATTTTTACCTTTATCTAAAACAGACAAAACAAGCAGGATATGGGTTTGGGCTGGTGAATGATAGGGTACTATACTAATCTACACTTCTGTCCTTGACTATGCTTTCCTTTATGGTATTTTGTTTTTCTGTTGCTTTTCTTCCTACTATCACCTTTACTTTTGGCATACTTTATTTTTAATGTTTATAAAGCAATTATTCCACAGTTAGTTAAACTTTTAAAGTTTCATAGACCATGTGTGAGGATGAAGCTAGATGAGGTGGCTGACATGACTGTGAGAGAAGGATGACCACTCTTTCTCTATTTCTGTAGGCTCCTAACATATCTTCTCAGCTGTGGTGCTCTTAGTAAATAGACTAATGTTTGACAACAGGAAAATGACCAGGAAATTGAGAGCTCTCTTTTGGGTTAGTGAGGTGCATTGGACCACCAGAAGGCCTGATGAATCATAAAGCTAACATCAGCAAGGGAAAGGAGCAGTGAAACATCTCTTAGTAACCTGTTAAATCTGACCATCTTGCCATCCTACTCTTTAAATTATTTCCCTCTTTCAAATTATTTCTCACTGCTGTAAACAGTGGATGTTTTTTTCCTTTCCTCCACCACTTTTGTTATGCATATGGCTTGTTGTCTTTTACTTTCCCTGAGCTCTAGATACTTTCATCCTCATCATCCCCATTAGGTAGTAGTGCTCATGACTACTATTTAGAAGTAAAAGGACGTCCAGAAATAAAGAGGGTGCAGTAGGTCCCTTGCAGCCTTTAGGATAAGACAGCCACCTCTAGCATAGGGATCTGCGATGTGCCTTGGAGGGTGTACTCATGCTTAGAAATACTTGTCTTAAAATCCACAGATTCCTTGCTGCAAAGTATAAGTGTGAATGCTCTGGCGCGTATAAAAAACATTTGGTCTGCATAATGATAACATGCAGTTAAAGGCTACTTTGTGTGTTATGTTTAAGTAAGGATTTAGTAGAATCTGGGCCCTAGAAATACCACGTTAGAAGAGCCTTGTTGCTATGGCACATAAACAGCAGAAGTACAGGGCATCAGATTTCCTATGAGCTCCAGCCTCAGCCAGGTGAAGTTTTGTCCCAAATGCCTGCAGGAAGCCTAGGTTTATAAATGCATCATGCATTCATTTACTTTTATGGCTATTTGAGCTATTTCAATTATAACACTCACTCAGTAATGTGCTCTTAACAAGCAAAAATGGTCTACTGCAATCCTGATAATGACAGGACAAATAGATTTGAAACCTGGAGAGTTATTTGTGGTTAATTGTTAATCTCCTGCTATAAAGCAGAACTGGAGGTTGAAATGCTGAGTGTAAATTGGGGCTTAATACTCGGAAATAGTGATATGCAAGAAGTATGCTTTGAAGCATTCGTATTTTGTGCTGAGTGGAATCTGAGAGCAGTTGCTGCTTTTAGCTTGTAAATATTAGCATTGAAGTTACGTTGCTAAAATATTATTATTAGTGCATAGGTTTTCCACATCACGGCATCTCCTGCTGAAGTCACTAAGGCATGCTGTGCCCTTCAGTTATAGCTGAAAATGCAGCTGTCCTGAAGGGTATTGTAACAAGTTAATCATGATATGCAGGTGGTCACTTTGCCTATTAAAAAGTAATTCAGACCTGATCGGAGTAGATGTTCTCTGGACTAGATTATAAAATATGATCAGGTCACTCCAGTAGAAGGTCAAACAGTTTTAACCCTGTTGTATCAGATGTACTACAATTGAGATTAACAGTTCTGTGGTGTAACTAGGTGCAAGGAGTGCTTCAGAATTAATTTACAGTTAGAACATCTTGCTCTGTTTTATGCTAAACTAGTAATAAGAAAGAGACTAGCAGGTTCCTTTTTCCTCCGTTCTTTAAGGTCACAGTGTTATAAAAGGCCATTATACTTAAGTAAACAAGAACAAGTGGATTTTTTTTCTCTGCCAGATTCTTTAGCACAAGCTTGTTGCTGATTCATTTAGTGAGCATAGTTCTTAAAAGTAGCAAGCTCTCCATGACCACATTTGAGACTAAAACTTCAGAAACAGCAGGATTGCATTTCAATTGAAGAGAATAGCCAGTATTTCTAGAGATCAGGCAGGAAGTGCCAAGTTTTGCATCCAGACAAAACAGGTTGTGGGAGGCTTTTTTTTTTTTTTTTTTTCCCCCAGCAGTCTTACCACCTTATTGTTACCTTTGTACTCTAAAGCCTAGATGATTATGAAGTATGCCTTGTGCTGATAAATCGCTATGCTGTACAGTGCAAAAAAGTTTCCTGAAATACCACTAAGACATGAGCCTACCTTGGACACGCCAAGATTATCTCACTTTCCAGTTAGTGAGATTCTCTTTGGTTGAAAGAAAGAATTAGAGCAACTCTAATAATAAAATGAACCCTGTGCTCTTGTATAAAATATGTTTACATAAGTACAGCTCCTGTCTTCCAGATCAGAAGAAGCTGTAACAATGTAAGCATAGCTCTGCTTATGTTAGCTGTGTACATATAATCATGAGTAGAAGAGAGAATGACTGGTGAGAGCAGTGAGTCTTGGCAGTGACCTGGTGACGTTGTATCTAGTATGCAGGCTCCTGTCAAGGACTAAATTTAGGTTCTTAAAATAGGAGTGTTTCTTGGAGGAAGTTAAAATCTGACATTTGGCATTCATAATATGGGAAGTTCTTATATGAAATTAAAATAAGCAGATTGCTGGCAAGTATACTTGGAGGAGCATAGCATGGTATTATCCTAGAATCTGGAATGGGCTAGTCTGGGAAAATCATTCGAACTCAGGATGTAGTTCCTAAATACGTATAAAAGAGCTTGCTTTCATTTCAAAGCCATTTCAGAAGCTTTCCTTTCCTTAAATTGAAAACTAGCATCACTTCAGGAAGTTTTCTAGCACAATGAATTTAGATGGTAATATTTTTTTTTTAAGCATTTTTTTTCCTTTGACTTGAAGACTTTATATAGACTTGTTGTACTCTTGCTTTACTTAGTCGTGAAGACTTCCAGCGGATTCCAGAGCTTGCTATCAATCCATTGGGAGACCGAATTATCAATGCCTTCTTTCCAGAAGGGTGAGTTCTAACGGGGTTTGTGAAATCACAAAAAAACTTGTACTTTGTCAGAAGCTCTATTAGAAGTGAAATGCTGATAACTAAGACACAGAATTTGAATTTAGTAATAGAACACCTCAAATTTGTTTTGAGCCATGTGTTGGCACATTGTTTACTGTGCTTTCATTCTTCAGTAATAGACTTCCCTACCTCATGAGTTTTGCATGCTTTATTCAGTGACAAGATCTGGCTGTGTCACTGTTTTCCACTCTTTTTGCTATGCCTCTGAACACTTCTAAAGAAAGTCAAGGGTGTGTATGGACTTTGGTTCTTACAATAAACTTGTAGCAGTGCCCTTTTATGTGAAATTGCATTGCAATTAATTCAATTTTGTTCTTCACCTTTTGCCTTCTAAGTGTGCTTTTGTTAACAAATCAACTTTTTTTAGTTTGGATCACATTTAAGATGTAGCTTATGATACTTCTAATGTAATTCCAAAGAGACAATCAAACTTCCAGTACTGTCTCTCTTCACTGTACTTCTCTAGATAGTTCTGTGGAATCTGCTTCTGTTCTTGAACATGTCATTACTGACTTGATGAGGAATTTTTCCTCATCTACTCTTAATGTCAGTTAATACCAGACAGGTTCCTGAATGGAAAGCAGGAGACCTGGGAAGCACATACATAGCTGCTTCCCACGCTTGCTGTAGAGAAAAGTGAGCAACTTGTCAGGGAGCAGCAAGAGATGGCTGCCCTACAGGCAGGAGCCCCAGGTGACAGCTGGTAGGGGCAACACAGTCATCAACAGAGGGCACAGCACATGAAAAAGAAAAGCAGAGCAGCAGGTCTAGGGACAATTGTCGCATCAGTCAGCAGTGCACTGTTTGCCAGAACACTTTGACAGTGGTAAAGCAAGTCTTGGGTCAGTCTAGGAAATCACTCTGTAGGCCAGGTTCCAGATCAGCAAAACACATTGCTGGTCTCAGGCATAGTTGCAGGATAGCTTAGGGAAGGGCAAAAAGTGTAAAGGCTTGAGCTTAAATGCAACTCTGAGGCAAGGAAACATAGCTCCCAAAAAGATGTCTTGCTGCTTTTTTCCCCATGCATCACTTCACAGCAATATGATCCCAGGTTACTACTGCATTCTGTCAGAGCTGGTTTTGAGCACAGGCTGCCGAACCCTGGGGAGGTGGAAGTTAGTTTGCATGGTATGGGCACTTTAAACGTTCATACTGTTCTTTACTGAAATTAAAAGTATAAGCTGTGCTGAAGCTGACCTGCTAAAATGCTTGTGCAGAGAGGACCAAGTCAATTTTCGTGGATTCATGAGGACGCTAGCCCACTTCCGACCTATAGAAGATAATGAAAAGAGCAAAGACCAGAATGGACCAGAACCACTGAACAGCCGAAGTAACAAGCTCCACTGTAAGTAATGTGAGCCTTCTTTTAAAAGCAATTCTTTCCTTTTTCTAGGAAAAGAGTAAAGAGTTTGGGGTCTTCTGCGTGATCTTTTCCTTTGGAATGATATTTTATTTAAAAAAGGGAATTTAAAATAAACTTGCAAGCTTCCATGTTCAGAATGTCAGTCAACCTATACTTGAATTGGAATTTGATGAAATTGGTTGTTTTGAGTCATAGATGTCTTTCCCAAATGTCTCATAACTCTGCATTTTTTTTCAAAGCATTTTATTTTGTATTAAGCCACATCCCATACATGAATGGGCTTTTCTGTTTTTCTCCAGTCTTCTGTATAATACAGCGCTCACTGAACAGCCTTGGCAACAGTCCTCAGAGCACTTAAAATTTGTCATAAATCTCAGCCAGAACATAGTCAAAGGTAATAAACAAAAATGTAAAAATGGTTGGCTCTGAAGTTAAAGGACTGAATATATCTTAGTGGCAATTATGCCTCTGTGGCTCAGGGCTTTGAAGAAATAACACTTAAGTACAGTGCTTCTGGAACTTCTCATACTGAGTACTTAAGTAATGTTTTTCTCTTCTTGGCAATAATGTTATTTCCTGTATGTGGGAATAACTCTTTATGGAACTGTACACTGAGTTAAAATTTTGGTAATTCTCTTCAATAGTAGTTATTCATAAATCTTGTTTTCCTAGATAAAAGGAAGGAAAACAATGGCACTTGAATTCAACTGTTCGTCTTTTTTTTTTTTTTTTTTTCTGCAGTTGCTTTTCGGTTATATGACCTAGATAAAGATGACAAGATTTCCAGGGATGAGCTTCTTCAGGTAAATAGCATGGGGCTGCTTTGGATGATTCCATCATGTCCTTCCTTGTCACTTCTTCATTCTGAAGAGTATAAAAGGTGTTGCAACAGTCTTAAATTCTTGTAGGAATTTGGTGGCTCTTTGTTATCACTGGTTTAAGGTTTTAGATATGGTATGAGACCATAACCTCGTTTGGTAGTCCAGATTGTTTTGTTAGACTGGGGTGCAAGATTCAGATCTTAGAGTGTTAAGCTAAATGAGGTCTAATTGTAAATGATTCCTGAAAGCTCTTACTGGAGGAAAAAATGGCTAAATATCCAACAAATACACCAAGCTTCCTGAGAGCCACCTTCTGCAGCTTCTGAAGGTGCTCCTAACAAGACTTCATAGGGACGTTAAGGTGAATGAGGTCACTTTTCTAGTCCTGTGTATTCTCTAAGTAGAATAAAACTTCTTGAAACTGCAGCAGAGGTAATCAAAGTTCATCAGTGGCTGGATGTTTAAACTAGGCTTGAGCTAGGAGTAATTACATACTACTAATCTTGAAGTAGACACGGCAATTTGTGGTTCCTGATGTAGGACAAGGATTTGCTTTTGACTGCAACTGCCCACTTCAATCTGCACGGAAAATGCTTTACTAAATGTAGAAAGTAATGGCTGTTAATCACTTGACTGTATACTTGGAAAATTCCTGTATTTCAAACAGCAGATAGTCAAATCTAGAGTTGGTATGGTATATATGGAAAAACAGGCAAAAGCATTGGAATAAAGCACTAATTCCTAGTTCCATAAACTTTCTAATACTCCTGCTGCTTTCTGCTGCCTAGTGAAAAAGGTTGATACAGAAGGAAGGTATTCACTGGAAACCTTGATGTATCAGGAGAAAAATCTGTCAAGAAACGATTTCTGTGCTAATCTTCCCTAATCTTCCTCTGTTGTTCTTGAAAGGAGTTATCTGGACAGTAGGCATGAGATAAACAGTGTTATGAATACTTATGTTCCTGTATCAACAATGTGTTTTCGTTTTTTGAATCATCTTGGGCCTTCTGTGCATTACAGGTGTTACGGATGATGGTTGGTGTAAACATTTCAGACGAACAGCTCGGCAGCATTGCTGACAGAACAATCCAGGAAGCCGATCAAGATGGGGATAGTGCCATCTCCTTTGCGGAGTTTGTAAAGGTTGGTAAACAACATTTTTAACAAGAGTAAATGAAACTGCTCAGTAATGGGCAAGTCATTCAGGCTTAAATGCAGACAGAACTAGGAAGCTTGATTATTTGTTCTCCCTACATCTAGCTTATTAGAAAAGCTTTTTTTTTAAAGCTATATTATCAGGGTGCTAATAATTAAACCATATATTTCTCCCTACTTTAGTGTAAGCTACTGCACTGAATATACTAGAGAATTTTCACACCATGCTAAGGAGACTTTAGATGTTAGGTTCTAAAAGATATCTTCTACTAGAGTAGAGTGTTCAATAAAGGGTGACAGGAGCTTTAGAGTTATAGGCAGGTAGTCATGTACTTCCAAAGCCTGCTGCTTAATGAGGTGGTGGAATAAGATTTTCAATGCAACACTCAATCTAACTTTTCTTTTGCAAGAGCTTCTTTCTACACAACTAGCCTAAGAAGCAGCAACTAAGTAATTCTTCTGCTGTAACTGTGCTGATCCATTTTCACTTGCAGATTTTTACCCACTAGTGATGCAATTTAAGTTCCTAGCTCTAGTCCTGTGAATTGCATCTTCTGATAGCTGTTAGAAATATGTAGTAGTAAGGAGCCACTGTAGAGTCAGTGGAGAAAGTAGGCATACAGAGGAACAATTTCAGCTGCCTATTGGTATGACATTGACAAGAAGAACCATACTCATCTTGAAAGTGGACAGAGATGAGAAGTAGTAACAGAAACAAGTTATAATGTGGGAAATTCTTAATAGACATAAGGAAAACATTTTTTGCTGGGGGATGGTCACAGGTGTTGAAAAGAGAGTCTCCTGCCTTGGAGAGATTTAAAACTCAACAGGACAAGGCCTTGAGCAACGATCTAGCTGGCCCTGCTTTAAGCAGTGCTTGAGGGAGTTGAACTAAAAAACCTCTAGAGGTCTTTTCAAACTTGAATTACTCTGAGCTCAGAACGCTGAAGTCTTCCCAAAATTGTCTGAAGCAGATGATGTCATCTTATCTCAATGTTGATAGCAATTCATTGCATGAAGTTGCTACCCCAATTTTAAAATTATCTATGTTAGCGATGCTGTGATCTTTATTTTAGCTCTTAATTGTCTGCTTGTGCCCCTTTCTCTAGTCCATTCTTCCTTCTCCTCACCATGTGTTCTCACTATCTAACTCCAGGAATAGTCCAACCCTTTCTGGGCTATTGGCAAACTGCATCAGTTTCATTTTGGTTGACATCTTCCTTTGTGCTTTAACGGCTAAAGTTTCTTTCCTCAGTAGGAACCTTAGTCCAGAGCAAAAAATAGCACTCTACATAAAAATGTCATGCCAAATTGAAGATACCCCATGTTTCTGCGCATTTCCTTTATACTGGAGTAAGAAAGCTTGTAGGAGAGAAATATCATGGAAATCAACTGAAATAGCTGTTTCTGGATTTTATTGCAGGTTTTGGAGAAGGTGGATGTAGAGCAGAAAATGAGTATTCGTTTTCTTCACTGATGGATGGAGAACCTTTTCCTCTCTACCCTTCCTATGTAATGACTAGAACTTCATTTTTTCCTTACCACCTTTCCCCAGAGCGTTGCTACTGGTGCGTATAAAGTACATCATCTCCAACCCTTCACTGATTTGTTCTACCAATGTGAACAATCCGTGTGCATCAGAAACAAAGGGAAATAGCTGCTGTGGAACTTGGAAAGGAAGAAAAAAAGTTTTCCTTCAATTTTTAATTGCTATTTTCACCTCTGTCTCCTGCGTTACCCTGAGTAAAAAAGTTTCTCCTTTGTATGTACTGCTGTTTAATCTACAAACTGATTCTTCTGAGCCCTGAATCTGAGAATTAGAAAAGGGGAAAATGCCACAGAAATGTCTTCTGAAACACTTCTTGGAGACACGTGTCTACTCAGATACTAGGTGCAGTGATAATTATTTACCTTTGTTTCCAGTAGCAATACTACACTAAAGCTACCTTTATTTTTAATTCCCCAGTTGGCTCTTTACATGCAGATTTGTTTCTTCCCTGCTTCCAAATCTGCCTTTTGCATGAGGACTTGAGTTTTTCCTATGGCTTCATTGTAAAACTAGCACTAATTGCATGACAGTCCAGAGGTGTGGTGAAGATTTTTCTTTTTATTTGTGGGATAAATTCACAGGGACAACAGGAGAATCTGGTGGAGACAGGCAATGGTGTCCTTAAAGGAAATAGGAACTCTGCACTAAGTCACTTAAACTGCTCCTGTAGCAAATGCAGAAGCTTGTTTCTTTGAGTAGCTTCCAGGCTTGACAACTGGTGGACCACAAAGTACCTTTTCCAGGTTGCTTTACTCTAGGTTGCCACTTCCTATGAGGGTGGTTTTGTCTCTGAAGGTATAAACTTCTTTACCAGCTTACATAACACAAGAAAACTAGCCATGCCAAAATCTGGATTTGTAGTTCTGTCACTGCCCTCTGATAACAGTGTAATGAAACATGACTGACTTTTTTTTTTTTTTAATTGTAGTGACCTGGGCATTAATTATTTGCACTTTCTAGTATGGAAGTCCTGGTCTGTTAGATTTATGTTGATGGTAGTAGCCATATTTATGAAAGCTCAGGCATAAGAATATCATTTAGGAAGTGCATATTATCCCAAATTAGAGAAGTAGGGGTATTTCAGAACATATTTCTATTAAAATCTCATTTCTATTTCGATCCCTCTGCAAGTATAAGATTAAATGAAAGGATGATTGACACAGTGAATATAACAATCCTGATCAAATCATAAAATCAAAAGTATTGAAAACTCAACACCAACGTAATTTTCTGTGGTTGGATTGGCAACTCGTCTTGTTCAGCTGAACATCTGTGGTCTGGGAGGACCTTCCAGTAAAACCAAAAAAACCCAAGAGCTTCTTTACTGAAGAATCAGTGTTATAACTGCTTCTTTGTCATGTGTTAACACTTCTATACTTACCAGTCTCAAACTACTCTCAAATGTGTACTTCCTTTGTTCTTGGTTCCTTGAATCATTACTTTTGTTAAATAATAACATGCAAGTCTCTGAAGGATTTTTGATTTGCTTTAAATTAAGGACTTGCAAAGTGAAATGTTGTACTTTGTTTTACAGAGTGCAGCATAACAAGTCCAGAAAGAAATGTAAATTAAAAACCTCTGTGTGTGAAATGGTTTTGACTGTCATGTAAAACAGGAATGTAACAATGTTAACAGAAAAGTTCTAATTTTTTTTTTTTTTGTAGGCATTGTGATCTGCTTTAAAATAAGTGTTGGACTCTTATTTTCTGGCTATATAGTTGTAACCTACAGTTGTGCCTTATTGTCCCAGTGAGACTGGATATTGTATTTATCAATCCATAAATAAAACCTTCCACTGTACAAATAAATGAAAATAAAATCCCTGTATGGTAACTGATAGTTGTCTGACTAAAGAGATTAAATAGCACTAGAATAGTGCTAGTTGGCCTTACAGGTCAGTTGTTAAAATTTAGTGTGTTCGTGGAGTAACAAAAATCCTTCACTCTGCTAGTAGCATGGAAGAAATGAGTGTAATACAGATCCTGCAGAAGAGGACATGCAGTTGTGATACTGCACTATGGATCCCGTAACAACATGAGCTTCACATTTCTCCATAGTTCCAGACAAGGTGTGTGGTTTTGCTTTTATTTTCCTCCTTAGTGCTGCTCTTACAGAGGAGTACACAATGCCAGCAGTAGTTTATGAAGAAGCCTGTCTTCTTAAGTCCCCAGCTTAGAGATCAAGATACTTTTGCTAACATGCTTTAATGTGAACTCAGACTCTTAAGTGCATGGCAGCAGAATCTGATTTCACTGTTAGCTCTACAAATTGCCTGGAAGCCATGTGGACTGAAAAGCTAAAGGAGGGAAAGCTTAAGCTTGTAGAATTCTGTATTTTTTTTCTCAGTTTTGTTTGAAATCTATAGACTTCAAAGATGGGTACTAGTCTTTGAAATGCTGAGATTTTATCTTGCTTTGAGAAGGTGCTGATTGAGGAGTGTTGTTAGTAACTTTCCTGAGGAAAAGACTTGAAAAAGAACATGCCCTTTACTAGCCAAGGATAAACTACAAAAACACGATTTGTGGGTTTCAGAGCTCAGGTTGTCTGCAACTGACTATATTATTTACTGTACTACAGTCTGTGTTTGAGTTGTGAATTAAAATGTGGTAGATACGGGGGTTTTACAGAACAGGTGTTAGTTTGGAAGGATTTTAAGCTGAACATAATGAAGCTGTACAGATGTAAGCAGTTCCCTAAAGTCTCATTTCTAGCATACTCGCTTCTTACATTGATCTTGAGAACAAAGGTCATCAGTAAAGGCAGAACTACTGAATGCTTCATCTGTCTTATTTTAAGAGTACAGGATGGGTGTTTCAAGACCATTTTCCACTCTACTGGCAAATGGGAAGTAAAAGTACTCTCAGATTAGCAGACGGGGGTTTCTTACATCACGGTTTTGTGAAGGGTTACTAGTTGTTTCACCAATACTATGGAGACTAGAAAGTTGGAGGGTTGTTGGTAGCTGATTCTGAAAGAAGGCAAATGAATTCACTTAATTAGCTGCAGACCTGTTAGCTGGGTGTCAAGTCAGGGCAAAACAAAAGACTTAGATCACAGGTTTTGCCTTGTAAAGAAGGGAAGTACAAATAATGTTAGTTTCCCTGATTTGTAAGGGAAAAATAAAGGTCTGTGTTCGATGCTTTGAAACTACAACTTCAGTTATAACTCATGCATAGCTATGATACTTGTGCAGAGGTGATACTGGTGTAGATGTGATGTTTAAGTTGGCAGAAGGGTTTTATTTGCGTTGGGGATTGGCATTAAAACGCCTCATCGTGAAGCGTGCGTTACACGGAGGGAGATGTCGGAAGCTTCCAGCAGCGCCGGCTGGCAGTGCCGGGGGCTGTTCCTCGGCTTTCCTCAATGGGTGAGCGCATCCCCGCGGTATTCACTGCGTCCGCCAGTCAGCCTCAACTGTAAAATTACTGCTGCTCTAACCAAAATAAATAATGAAGGCGGCAGCTGCCACAGAAACCGGCGCCGTGACTGGAGGCGGGCGCTCGGGGTGTCCCGGAGGGGACGCGGGGCACCTCAGCCCCCGCCGGCGCAGTGGCCCCTTTAAATCCTCTCAGAGGTCAGCGGAGGATTCTCCTCCAGCCGGCCCCGCCCGCGCGGCCGCAGCCGTGTGCCCGCCGCGGGGCCAATCGGGAGGGAAAGCCTTGCGGAGGGGCGGTGAGCTTCCGCGACGGACGGCGCCGCCGACCAATCAGCTACCGAACCTGGCGGGCGACGCGCGGGAGCGGCGCCCGATAGGCTCGCGGCCTACTGGGCGGGCCGGCGTCGCCTGGGCGCCGCGAGCCCCCCGCCGGGTGGCCGGGGTGAGGAGGGGAAGATGGCGGCGTGAGCGCAGCGGGCGGAGCGGCCGGGGCCGGCCGGGCCCCGCGGCTCGGGCCGCGCTCAGGTGAGGGCCCGCTGCGGACAGGCCTGGCCGCGTTCGCATCCGCCGCCGCCCGAGGGGCCGAGCTGAGCCCGGGTTGGGGCAGCGGGCGCGGCCGGGCGGCTCCCGGCCTCCCGCTGCGCTGGGAGCCCGGGCTGCAAGCGGGGCCGGCCGCCGCCCTCAGCTCTCGGGGGCTGGGAGCGGGCGGTGAGGGGGCCGCGGGGTGGGGGGGCAGCGCCGCGGGCTGCTGCGTGCTGAGGGGAGCGGGGGCAGCGCGGGGCGGCTGCCGGGGCTTTCGCTGAGAGCGGCGCCTGGCCGAGCCTGCACGCAGCTCTGCTGTGCCCTGAGGTGGTCGGGCAAAACGCTTGGAGTGCCCTGCGCTGTAGGACGGTGCTGCGCTGGTTCTTTTTGTAAGTGGGACTCCTTACTGAAACCAAAAGGATTAATTCAGCGGGGAATCCCTTATGGTTTATAGCGGTGCTTTACAATTGTAGTTCATCGCGTCGTTCTAAGTGGTTGGCGTTTGCAGCGTGAATGTCAGGTAAAAGTTAAAAAATAATAATAATTGAAGCACCTAAACGAGAAGCACGGCTTCAGATCCTGAAGAGATGTGGTCTGCTATACGTGACCAATGAGGAAGATGTTTATAATTGATAAAATAACGCGAAAGAAATGTAGTAAGTGAGGTGGTGGCAACTCCTTCTGAAAGCGGTAGCTGCCTGTGAGAAAAAAATCTAAAGGAACATTTTACCATGTGCTGTATTACAAATCTATTCCTTGTGCTGTGTTATTCACCTAGTAATAGCAGCTCACGGGCAACATATTACGGCACAGTGTGCCACTGCTGGTGAATTCCTACTTGTACAGGTCTATGTGTGAGCTGTTAGAATACGCCAAGGGATTTGACTTTGGCACATTACATACAAAGACAACTTTGCTTTATGCTGTAATTAGAAGAATAATAAGCTGTCAACTTTTTTCATGTACAGTATTTTTAGTAAGTAAATACACTTGGATTGCTATTTGTTCTTAATTGCTTCGAATGCTTGAGAACTGTAAGAATTAGCATCAAAAATAATCAGAGTTTTCTGTTACCCTGGTGTATGTCAAACCAACTCTGTGCACTGCTTTTAAATTTTGCTCACAGTGCTGTGAGCCTGTGCAGTACAGTTTTGCAGGAGTAAGCTGCACCTCTTACAGCAGTAACCTCTCATCTCAGGGGTGTCAAAAACCAGGGGCCAGCTAAGGCGAAGCATTCTGCCTGAATCCATGAAGAGTCTGGAGTCTCTCTTGAACACCTCCCACGTTCATTCTTAAAAACTAGAAAAGGAACAAGGTTTGAAAGGAGCCTTGATGTGTTGGTGGTTAGCTGAATGCAAGATACAGAGACCCACACAGTCTTTGGAGGATTGATATAAAAAAATAAAAAATCTCTAAAATGAGATGTGCAGGTAGGGATGTTTCTGTGCTTAAACAGCATCCAAAGAGCCCTTCAGTGTGTGTATCATGGAATAGAAATCTCAGTTGTACAGCGGTTGTCTCCTGCTGTAGGAAGTATTATTATTATTCCTACCCTATTCTGCTAAAAGGGTAGGAAATATGCACTGGAAACCTCATAGGAGGTGAGGGTGAATTTATTTACAATAAAAAGCGGAACAAAACAGGTTACAGTGGCTTAGGCTTGTAATTTCATAAGCAGCTGCATTTGTGCAGTGCCCAAGACGTCTATCCAGTAACCAGACACCGTAGCAGGGGTGTTTAAGCCATGCGTCCAGCAGCCAGGGGCCCCTTGCAGAGAACAAGGGACATCAGCTGGCAAGTCCTCATGTCCTCTGGACTCCCAGGTTGGTGACTTATGTGTCCCCGCTAGGCCTCAGCGTACCCTGTTGGAGGTGATGGTGACCTGTGTCTCCACCCTGTCCCACTCTGTTCTTTGTATCCCAATCTGGGCGTCTTCTAAAATTGCAGGGGGACATGCTGGGGTTCAGAGGACTTGCTAAGTGGGGTGCTGGTAATGCAAGCCCTTCTGAGAGCCCCGTCCCTTTTCTGTGTCCTGTTTGGAGCCTCCACACCAGGGCACTCCCTTTCTTTCTTCAGTTCTACTACAGTTTGCTATAGTGCTGCGTAGAGTGGATTTAGATACCTTTTTAAAAGTAGAGAGAGAGGTGGGGGCAAGTGACAGCGTGGAGAGGTAACACTGGGAAATTTTTGGACCATTTTGGAAAGCCAGATCTGTTGGATACCTTAAAACAGTGTTAGAGAGTTCCTGATTACTGATAATTATCAAATTAATTGTTTTGTGAATCATTTGGTTCCTTAATGTCTTAAAGTCTTATAGTGCTTGTCAGGTTCTTGGGGGAGGACTTGAATTGGGTGGGTGAGAACTGATGACATGAGGATGGAACAAGAAGATCCTGGTTCTTCAGTACTTAGGTGTGGCTCACTTGACCATCCTTTTCCTTATCCTGAAAGAGGAGGGTGGCTACAAACATTGGAAAAGTGACATCAACATGTTTAATGTAGACTATGTAACAATGTTAGCTGCTTCTTAGAAGGTACAGATAATCTTCTGTGCCTTGTGCATATAATGGTCTGTTATCCAAAGAGCTTCCTAGCTGTAAACTTAATTTGTTCATCTCTTTCTCTATAGGTTCTCTGAAGAGAACGTTGAATGGTGAAAAATAATGGTGAGTAAAGCCGTAACATCATTTAGGTACTAAATACACGATACTAAACTTGTCAATTTTCTCTCCCTTCCTTCTTTTTTTCTTAGATTGATTTCTTCTCAATCATTTATTGAGATTTTATTTTTTCTTAGGACACTCAGAGAACTGGAATGCTGCCACAGTGTCAACTTTCAACTTGTGCTTGACTTGAAATAAACCTTTACTTAACTCTATATATTCTAACAAAAATAAATGCTTTGAAAGTTACAAAACACCTGTTCCATGCTGTCATTTTACTCTGCTAAGAGACACTAATTGCATTAGCTTAGAGTAGTTATCTTAAAGGTTTGTTATTTGTTAATCACTAGGAGTGGAAGAACAATAATGTAACCAAATGTCAATTATCAAGTTGAAGAAAGTAGATTCAAAAATTCTAAGGATGATGATCAAAGTCTAGAATTTCAATTTATTTATTTATTTTCCCAGTAAATTGAGTAAAGATATTCTGGTAGTTAAGGTATATAACAGAGTGCTAGATTCTGTTCTCGGCTCTGCCACAAATCTTTGACGTGTTTTGTTGCAGCTCCCCAGGTCTGCTTTTCCTCAGCTTCATATCAAGAGTAAGACATCAGTGTGGGCATGGATGGTCAAGCTTGTGACCAGCTGAAATACTTGAGTGCCTCGGAGAGAAAGTGATGGTGATGTGATGTCATTTCCATAGTCTACTCACTACTTCTAACATAGGAGTTGAAAATTATCACCAGAAGATTATTTCTGAACTTGATCAACTAAAGGATTAAGGTAATTAGAATAATAAAAGGAAGTCAACGAAAGACCAGAGAAAAGTGAGGAAGGAGGTAGAAAATCTGATGTGTCCTCATGTGCTTATATTTGAAAAAGAGAAACCAAAGAAAAAATATTTCCTCTTTCACATCACTTGTTGTTGTACAGGAGAATGGTAGTAGGCTGTGTTTTTTTTCCTGGCATTACTCAGAATTGCATTGATGTTACCTTCTAATCCAGGCTGGCATCAAACTTAAAGGAAAAAATCCATGTCTTAACAGCTTCTCTGAGTAGGCAGTACCAGGTGTGCCACTGGTGAAAGGCCAGGAGGTCAGTGACAAGATGGCAGTTGTTGAAGTATGTCTACACTGTGAACGAGTGGGGAGAAATGGGTAAAAAAAACCCAAAGGACCTAATCTGTGGACTTTACAGCTGTCATAAGTGTTTTTTTCCTCTACAGCACTGACAGCTTTGTAGTTAATTAGGTGATAGTTCATAGCCCTTTGAATTGGGACCCACCATAGCAGAAGTTCTTCTCTGTGTGCAATGCTATTACACCGTGTCCTATCGCTATACTGCGAGACAGAGAGTCCCTCCGCAGCTTTCTTGTAAGCTTCTTCTAGGTACTGGAAGACCATTATAAGGTCTCCCCAGAGCCTTCTCTTCTCCAGGTTGGGATCAACTCTTTATCAGGGAGTGCAGTGATAGGACAAGGGGTATATTTGGAAGAAATTCTTTACTCAGAGGGTGGTGAGGCACAGGAACAGGTTGCCCAGAGAGGCTGTGGATGCCCCGTTACTGGAAGTGTTCAAGGCCAGGCTGGATGGTGCTTTGGGCAACCTTGTCTGGTGGAAGGTGTCCCTGCCCATGGAAGGGGGGTTTGAACCAGACGGTCTTTAAGGTCCCTTCCAACCTAAACCATTCGATGATTCTGTGTGTGTTCAGGTGATACCTCAACATTGTCATGTTGTGTGTCAGAGCCACAGTTACGAAGCATCATAGCTTATTAACACCAGTGGATTTTGGGTGCACTGCTTCTGAGTAAGCATATAATTCAGCATTTCTGTAGTATTTCATTAGCCAGCTTACAGACATATGTAGTTAGATATAAACTCTTATAGAACAGGGTTATTGCAGCCTGGGAAGCCAACTATTTTTTTTTTTTCCCATTAGACTCAGATTTTTAAAGTAATGAACCAGTAGGCATTTTCATGCCAAATATATTTTCTTCTGTTTCCTAAACTACCTCTTCTCTCTTTCATTTTGGAATTCCAGATCCTTGCTGAAATTTAAGAAGGTGATAGTTCTGTTGCTTGCTCACAGGCTGTGAGTTATGGACATGTCTCTCCTAGCAAGCAAAAACTTGTCCTTCACTTCCACGGAGCTGCATGAACAAAGATCTCTTCACTTTCTGCGTCAACCATCTCACCCAGCGCTTAATTCCCCAGATGACTTCTCCCACAGAAGCAACCCCTCTGTGGTATCAAAACTCAAAAGCAGAGTAACAAAAATCAGCATTTGTTTCCCTGAAGAAATGTATTCTGCGCCAGCTCTTCATCCAGCTTTCTGCATTCTGTTTTAAAATGAGAAAAACTTTGAAATCAGATGGAAGTGGAAGCTGATGCTCTTCACAGATATCTATCTCCTTCTTCATTTTAGGAAGGATAAGTTCTTCACTGTGTCATATTGGAATTCCTGGCATATAAAATGTCTGCATGCATTGCCATGCCAAACTTGACATGTATGAAAAGTTTCAGCAGGAAACAAGGACATAGTTTCTGCTCTGGCATGAAGAAACTTACCAAACAATTGGAGAAGTCCCATAACAGGTATTTTGTAGCCCAGGAACCTGGCTTGACTTTGTAGATAGATGTCTTGATGTCAACTCACATAAAGTAGCTAACGCAGAGGAACAAAATGCAGAATCACCTTGTCTGTAGCGTGTATCAGCATCATCCCAATCTGTGATCAAAATGTAGATTTGCATGTGTAAACCCACGTAAGTGCTGGATATGAAGAGCTTTCACCAGAAGGAGAAATTACTCTGCACCACTTCATTTTTAGCAAAGAAAAATGAAGCTTTAAAGACCTTCAGGGTTACAGGATAATGATTAGGTTTGTGCTCTATCATTCCCTCCTTTTGGCTTTTTATAAATCCTTAGCAGCAAAAGGAACATTCTACAGTTGGAAAGATGGGGCAGAATTTCTTTCTTTATTTAAAGAAATTAACTTCTCCTGGGATGGAAGAGACCCAAGGTGTAAAGTTGTGGTTTGTCCCCTGGGCTTCCTTGCCACAGTTTCAGCTTTTCATATTGCTGATGGAATCAGATACTTTTTATTCTTCTGTGACTGAGAACTGAGATGACCTGTATGTTTCCATCATCTAGGCCCGGTAGAACGAGCTGATAGCCGTGTAAGAGGTATGGCTTGACAGAGAGCAGAAATGCTTAGGCCGGGCCTCTTTCTGGTTCCTCCTATTCCTTCCCAATCTAAGGCGCTATCTGTTGTTCTTATGTTTACACAAGATTCTTTGTCTACATCGTTTGTGATTATATAGGATATTTTCGATCATTCTGAGGTGGGAGTTTGTACTGTTCACATGCTCCTTGCTGTGGTATTGTATATGGCAAGTAAGGTTTCTTGGCAAAAAGAAATCTCCATTTCAAGTCTGGAGCTCTTAGTGCACCTTAATCCACACTTGTGATTTAGAAAATGTGACTTACTAGCTTAAAATATTTTCAAATTTGGATCAAATAAAGGTATATAGATTCTGTTTATAGGTTTGGGGGGATAATACCGTGGTTGGGGGGTGGGGTGTTTTTTTGTTTTGTTTTGTTCTATTTTTCATTTTAGAAAACTGCTGGAGAGAGCCAGACAGCCTGAAAATGGCTGAAAAAGCCAACAGTTGAAATCTTTCTTAAATCTTCATGGTAGATTGCGAGGGCAGCATTGTGGTATTTAAAATGTAGTGAAATTTTGGGGGGAACCTCGTTCCACAGCAGAGTAAGGATGTGTGTTGGTGGTGATCCTGGTCTTTGGGGTAAAGAAAGTTAGATGTGTGTATAGACTTGCATTGTAACAATAAGATTTAATGACAGTTTTACTCGTTGTTTGTTTCCAAGAAGATCAGACATGAAAGCTAAGGAGAGTAGGAAAGACACTGTGTATCAAAATAATGCCAACTGTAATAAGCAGAGAGGTGCACTAAAATTGTATGCAACATTGCAATGAGCTGTGTTTCTTTTATTAGTTTAGATGAGTTACGTTAATCGTGGTGAGGCAACCACCAACTTGGCCTGATTTCTTTTAAGAATATAGGATGTCTTTGCTGAAAATGGTCTGAATTTTCTGGTTTTAGATGCAACTAGAAAAGCACACTTACTTTTAGGTCCTCCTTTTGTTGAAACCAATAGGATTTAATGTAGATGTCTGTAGAAGCAGGATCCATCTCTAAGTGATGGAAAATACTGTTAATATCATAGGATTATATGTTGTTGGAAGGTATCTGATACAAGAAACATCTGATCCTAAATGTGGGAAATTTTCCTTTTCTTCCTTTTGCCCATACGTCTCCTTCTGACATTAGAGCTAGCAGTTGTTTCTTGCATAGCTGGGTGACAAAATACTTGGGGGACAGGAATGTATTTTTATCTTCTGTGGATATGTACAAAAACTAAGATTTTTTCTGACCTGAGAGTAGACACTTTATGCTACTTGATTTCCACATCCATAAAAATAACCCTCAACATTTTGTAACCCTGCATTGTAATAACAACAACAAAAACCCTACAATTTTTTCCTGACTCCTAACCCAGATAACGTAAGAACATTAGCTTTGAAGTTTACTTTTAGAACATAATGTTTTTGGCAGGGCTAAAGATCTGTGGCTTTCACAGAACCAATACTCCAACAATGCATGCCCAGAAGACCCCACAGCCGTACCTTTCCAGCCAGCTTCTTTATAAAAGTGCTGTGTTAGGAAATGCTGCCTCAGCCTACTTACTTTTTCTTGCTCCACTTTTTCTCTATGTTGGTTGGAAATCTTCCCATGTGAAAGATTACAAAAACAAGGGGCATGTGCAATAGAGCATATATATATACATATATATATTTTAATACTTGTGGACAAAATGATGTTACAAGTTGTTTGAAAACAACAAAATCACCAATGTCTTCCATTTTGAGATGTGTATAGTTCCATAAGCATTAGTGCTTTGTAGCAAACAGTAGTGCCATGTTAGGATCAGTGCATGAGCCTAGTAGTATTTTTACAATTTCAGAGTGACAAATTTATTAATAAGCAGTGATGATAATGTAATTAACAATAGAAAGGATACAGTAGAAATGTCACAAACATGGTCCAAATATGCAGTATCCTCCCTGTGACAGTGGTAATGCTATCTTTTGAAAATGAATGCATTCACTTAATGGGCTTCATAGAGTCATAGTTAACTTTGTTTTTAGTATTTCTGTCCAACTGCAATAGTAAACTAGTGTATGTAAGCATCCAGAATTCTCATCTCTGTCACCAGTGATTCTTTTCGTTTTAGTCTTTGTTGAAGGTGTTTTCTTCTAGGAGCAGCATTTTCCATTTAATTATTACCCATCCTATGATATACTCAGAATGAAGAATGTGATAAAGAGTTTGTGTGTGTTTTGTGCACATCTCTACTACCTTAATATTATCTACAAAATTTGTTAAGTAAGAAAAAAAAAAATCAAATCCAATTACATAATTATTAGAACCGGTTAAACATTATCCTTTTCATTTACTGAGTTAGTTACTGGTTGCAAAATGCTTCTTCCAATTATAAGTAGAATACTTTTGTCCATTATTGCAGGAATGGAAAACCTTTTTTTTTTCTGAAGTCCTATTGAATCTTTTAACACCTTTGGTGGATCCTGCATTTACACACATCTTAATAAGAGAGAATATAATAAGATTAAGGGCTGTTGAAAACCAACATTGCAGACTGCATCTGTTCAGCAGGCTATATCTAGCCTATGGGTCATAGATTCCCCACCCCTGTATTACTGAGAATTCAATATCCTGTGTTTTGGGTAACTTCCAGTATTGCTTTCCAGCTCTAATCTCAATTTTAATAACTTACGTCTCTCCCTCTGCTTTTTTCAGAAGGAAAGTTTAGACCAGGGAACGTTCAAATGATTTAGCACGCAATGGGCAGCTTAGACTGGTGAAATAAGAGACTGGTAAGATTCCTGAGATGAGCGATGCTCTGTGGATGGCATTCTCTCATTTCCTAGGAAAAAAAAAGTCTTATTTGATACCAGTGTTGCTCTTCACGCGTTTCTTTTACAAGAACAAAATTCTCTGTCACTTTAGAGAGGATACTGCATCTTTTTTCCCTGAGACCTGCCTGTAAATGGCCACTAGGAGGAGGGAGGGAATGGGTAGCTTGGTTTTGTAATTTTAATAGGATGTATCTCTGAAGTAATTAATCAAGTAGCATGTTCTTTGGTGCAAAACCAGTAATCCTTGCAGAGTTAATGTGTGTAACAAACCCCCCACCCCGACCCTCTGCGTCTAATAAGTTTCCAAGAAAACTGGGTGGTTGGGCCATTTACAGCAGAGCTCTGGGGGACCTGTGCTCAGAGTTAGGTTCAATTCTGAACAGAAGTAGCTGTACCATTGAATAAAGTAGTTTAGTGCTTGGGAGAATCAATTGAAAAATACCTCTGAAACTGGAATGCAAAATAGCACAGTATGTAGGGGGAAGAATCCCTGATGCAAACAAAGCCATAAGATGATTTAATAAGAAAATAGAACTTTAGTAGCAATAACTGTTTTGCATGTGATAGTAAATAACTTGCATTAGCAAGACTGTACAGTAGAGTAGGTGGGTAATAACCAAATAAGTTTGTGGCGCTCTGTGCTGCAGGGAGTTGCATGAAAAGTCTCTTTTCCTAAGATGGGTGAATTCCTCTTAATGTTCCTCTCATCGGAGGGAATTTGGCACTTGAATACTTAGTTAATTAACCTGATATTTAAAACAAAAAACAAAAAACCTGTTTAGCTTTGTCACGCATCTGAAGCACTGTCAGGGAGTGCTGGTGAAGGGCAGACAGTTCTTTCTGACGGGGTAGCTGAAGTTTCCCTTTTTTACAGTCTAGCACTTGCTCAATTTTTCTGAGGGGAAACTAAACCCTTCCAAATACTGGACTGTGGAAAGAACTTGGTTCTGAAGTTAGAACGTGTTTTATTGTAGATGGTGCTTATTTTCGTTGTTTAAAAAGACCAACCTGAAATACTGACAGGTCTTTAAAAAAGAAATTTATTGGATAACATTTGACACTGAAAACATTTGTTCATCCCAAAGGACAATTGTAGGATCCTAAAAATGTTACCCTGCAGCAAAAACAATTTTAGACTTGCTAAACACTGTTACAAGCCATTGATTTCTGTTTATGCCTGAAGTTTTGCAGAGACAAGTACGGTGAAGCCTCTGGTAAGAGAAAGGGATATTGATCTACAGCTTATAGCCTCTGCACCCTGCAAAGTATCAGCGATCAAAGGGTTATGTAAAAGAGCCCCAGAAGTTCTAAAATGTCCATAGTTGATGCTGTTCTCAGATACATGCAGATACATGGTCTATAGAGACAGCATGGCCCGGCAGATAGTAGTGTATTCCTAACAGAAGTATAACATCAGAAGTATAGATCTATCTGGCTAGATTTCTTCTAGCAAGTTGAAGTAGTTTGGAATGTAACTTCCAGCTCAAGGGAAGCTTCTAATGTTCTGAAATCACATAGGTGAAGCCGTTTGGCTCTTCCTAAGTTGACAGAGGAACTATTAAGGGCTGTGAGTGTTTCTACAGCGTAATGTAATTAAGATAAGCATGAGCATATCTAAATTAAGTGTTGGCTAATATGTGTATGAAAAGCTAACTGATCTGGAAAGTTATAATCAGCTTAAATTCCAGCTATTGCATTATTGATAAACTTGGAAGCTGGCCATAGGGAGCCTTAATTTGATTGTGATCAGATTACATTAAATAAATAAATTTCTTGTAGTCTGTGGTCAGCAAGTACATTTACATAATGAATTAATAATGAAAACATGGTCACGTTCAGACTTCAGAAGTATGAACTTTGTGGCTGAATAGAAATTTTCAGGGCTTTATTCATTTAGAGAAGGGGGGAGGAGGGGAGATGGAGACCGATGTAACCAGACAAGCTATCTGCTTATTCTTCCCAGTTCAGATTTAATAATGATCTGAATTCCATGGGGTACTATATTCGAAATTAGTATTCACAGCCACAAAGGAAATCCCATTGCCTTTCAGCTGTCATACTACGGCATGCCTTTTGCTCCAAACCCCTTGATTTCAGTGCTGCTAAAACTAAGTAGCAGTGCTATAGGCTACCACATTGCAGCCTGGGATATCAAAAGTGCAGTGACCGCTACTGGCACGACGCCGTTAGCACTACTGACCGCAAGTGATACGTGTGGGTACTGTCCCTTACCCAGAGGTTCTGCTGTAGAAGATCTAGCCAGTACTTGGGTTGGGAATTGCAGCTTGAGGATTGCAACTTCTGTAACTGGGCATAATTATCAAATTTAGGACCAAAAAAAATGGTTTGCAGACTACTTGATAGCAAGTGACAACAAATTGTATTGTACTTCAGGACATTGACACTTCACGCAAGGGTTACATTGACAAGAGCTGGCAGTGGTTTTGAGCAGAGAAGGATGGAAGAGAAGAGTTTTTGATGGATAACCAATTTTACAAATAACTACTTCCCTAGGAAAGAGTCTGGTCTTCCTTCAAAACCTAATAATCCTGCTTGCTGTTCAGGTACAGGGCTGCATAAATGGCAGTTCAAGTTAGATCCCACTGCTTTTCTTTTACCGAATGATCCAGCATATTGCCCCTATGGCACTTTGGCACAAAAAAGCCAGCAGTCGAACCAGGGTGTCTCATTTAACAGTGCAGAAAACTAACCAGGAATTCTGCTTTCTATTCCCTTTCAGTCTGCTCAGCATTATCTCCTGAGTTTTAGAGAAATCGTAGGTGTACTTGATGTAAGCAAGGAGTGTGTTTCCGTCTCTGAGCCTATGTACCAGGTTATGGGATAGGCAGATTCCCTAAGGCTTTACAACATTTAATGTTAAAGATAAAAGGTAACTTACTGTTCAGTGTGTCCTGTGTAAGTCTTATCTGCTTCTTTCCTCTTCCCCTCCAAACAAGTGTGTTTGCAGGTCAAATAAGAGAAGGCTACTTTGTGATGCCTTAGGCATAAAGAAGTGCATGGAGAAACTGAAGGAAAGTGGCACAGGCCCACAAACCAAATCTTAGAGCTAGTATTCTAATTATGCATGATTCAAAATGTCTAGTGTAATGTAGTTATTACCAGTAAATTGAGATATGCATTTATACATAACGAAGCAATAGGAATTAATATACCAATAGCTTGAACTTCCTGCTTTGATTCTCAAACTTTGATTCTCAAACTGTTTTTTTTTGTTTTGTTTTGTTTTGTTTTTTTAGAGAATGTGCTGCCTCTGTAGAGAAAGGGGCAGAATGTATAGATAGGGACAGAAGCATGGCACCAAAACTGTAAATCAGGAACCAGGATCAGCAGAACTCGCCTTTATAACCTCTTGTCTGGTTCATTTTAGTGCCCTGAGCATGTAAAAAGCAGGGCATGGACTAAGCATGTTTAAGGGCGAGATGAGGTTTCTCACCTGCTGCAGCTGTAGCAAGGAAAAGGGTGCAGAGTTTCTTTCAAGGTGCAGGGGGGAGCAACTGGTTTAAAAAAAAAAAAATCCATAGTAACAGAAACAACGGACTCAAATTGAGTGTAGTATTTGCCAGACAGTTGGTAATAAGCTTGTGTGTGGTGAGAGAAATTATTTGGAGAAGACTGAAATTAATAAGCACAGTACAAATATTTCAGGTGTTGAATAGCTTTTTAATAGACAGTATTTTCAGGTAACTCTCTAGCCACATAGGCAGCTGTACTGAAGCATACTGGTACCAGCCAGCAATAATGGCACCTGCAGGAACGAACCTGAAAATACTGGTAATCTTGTATATTTTTTAAGTTCTTTGACAAAGAGATTTTTAAAAACAGAAAATGAGATTTGATCACTGAAGGTCTTTATCTTCTGCAACACAGGTTGCAATGTAGTCTTTTTTTTCTTTATTTCACTTATTAAATAAAAGGGAATTTGGGTGCCATTTTTCCGTAAACTTTTACTGTGCTCTGTAATATTTTCCAAGTCTTTTAGTGGGTACTGCAGTGAATTTCTGCTGGCAGTTTGAAAATAATATAGAACGCGTGGCAGTGTCTGTCACTAATGCTTTTCCTAGTTTAAAGTATTCAATCACATAGAATACTAGCATGTTACTGCAGAATTCCATACTTCTAGCTTAGCTAAATTTTGTAGGTGGGCTTAACTTGTGCAGAACACTTCTCCATGTAAAGAGGCTCAGTCCCCTTTCTTAGGCAGAAAGAGGAAGTGTCTTGGAGGAAGAAATTGTGTGTCAAGTTAAATCCTGATCATGCTTCATAGCCGAGCATCCATAAAGCACCATGATTTGGGTTTAGAACGGGGGCTGTATTTTTCTCATGAATGCTTTCTAGATATACAAGAATTGCCAAATGAAGATAGGAATATTATTAGAGAATAATTAACTATTTTACAGTATCAAAGTTAGGTTAAATGGAATCCTTTGAGCCAACTTCTTCAAGCTAAAAGGGAATCTATTTGTAAAAAGGGTTTAGCCCGGCAGTTAACCATGGCCTCCTAATGCCTAGAGGATATTCTTTATTACACTTCATGTGGTTTTAAACCCTGTTACATGTTTTCTTTTGTGTGGTGAGTAAGCAGTTGTATCCGTTGTTAATGCTTATCCCTGTCAATATAAAACCTGGGGAAGTCAGCTACTTTAGGACTTCACTGAAGATATCCTCCTTTTGAGAAACACAACAGCAAAGGAGAAGTATTAATTATAGTTTCTTAAACATTATCTTAATACTTAAACAGGTTAGAAAAGACTTCTTATACTGAACTTCTGATGGCATTGCTCACATGAGTTAGTGGAGATTACTGGTATCACTACGTACTCCCATTGCACACATTTTACATGGTAACAGTAAAAGAATGTTTCCCTGCAAATTCTGATTTATTTTTTTTTTTTCCAAAAGGCAGCTTGCTTTTATATCTATGCATCTTTGAGGATTTCAAGATAAGATTTTATTCTTTTGACGCTGTAAAGAGGAACTGTTTAAAAATGAACTTGGAAACTCTGCACCTGTATACAAATTTTTTTAGCAATAAAGCAGCACAGGCTGAGAATGCACTAAAACCTGGCGTGTCATTTGTTCAAAAGATAAATTAACCAAGGTACAATGCACTGTATCTTCATTGAGGTGCTAACTGCTTCCACTTCTGAGATGTACTTGCTGTGCCTTTGACAAAGCTTAACAATCTGAGCTAAACTTGCATATGTTGAATATCTGCTTTGGACCCAGCTGTTTCAGCAGATTTCAGACACGAGTCTCCAACTTCCCGGAAGGCACCCGAAGAAAAATTGCCACTCCACTCAAGATGGGCAACGTACCAAACAGAAGACTCAAAGGTTGTTTTAGATGGTAGCAGAAAGCTTCTGTTGCTTGCAAGATAGACTGCCTAAAAGGAGTAAGTCTCAAAATTGTTTTGCATATAGGTGGATTGTTCATAGTTTTGGTAGCTGAAATTCCTTTGGTTGGCATTTCACAACCTGCAGGGAGGCACAACTTTCCTTGCGGTTGCTGCAGAAAGCAGTTTTGTGAAGTGCTGTAACACAGCAGCAAGATGCCACCTCGTGAGGACTATGCTGAAGAAGCCGTGGCTCCCAACACCACCAGCCTTCCAAAACCTCTTACTGGGATTTCTGACCCTTATGTAAGCTTATAAAAGATTCACTGTGATGGCTACTTCAGTAATCTGCTAAAACACCTTCATTTGTTTCATTTTCTGCTTGCTTTTCTCAGAAGACAGCTGCTCACGTCAGAATAAAGAGAGCTGTGGCCTGACCTTGAGCTGTGTTTTTAAATCAGGTATTTATTTAAAGAGAAGCCCTCCTTCCTGAGCCAGACTGGCTGTGGCTACACTGAAAGTATCAACACTGCTCACACAGCTCTCAAGATGCCTAACTAGAGGAGATTAGGTTCCACAATAGGAAGAAAAAAGGAATATTAACAACTCAGTTGTAGATTCAAGTGGAATTTGAACCTGGGATAGACTGTGGGATGAAAATCTGAATCTTTTAGGAAGAAAAGTTTAAGCATCACTTAAAACCTAAGGCTACAGTTTAAGTTTGTATCTTAGTAACTGTTATTCCTAAACTACTGAAGATACTGTTGCACTTATTTTGTATTTTGTAAATTAAGGTGGGTTGCTTATTAAAACAGGTTTTATTTAGAACTCTGTACTGCTGTGAGTGTCAGCAGATACAACAGGCAATAGTGCCAAGAACCACGACTTGACAGACACGAAGGACCGCAGGGTGACTCAGTGGAGCTGAGGTCTTCCCACTTCCAAAGACTAGTGAAATACAATTTAAAAGCTTACCACTCACGATATTACACAAGATATATATTTCTGAATTTCAGCATTTTTATTTTTTTAAGTCTTCTTTACAACAGTAAAGATAATATTAAAAAAAGGCAACTGACAGCCTTCTTTTCCTCTTAGGGGTGCATACTTAGCTAAATGAAGGAAGACAATTTTGCACTATTTATTTTATACACAGTATAAATGTGAAGTATTTAACAAGAAAAATGTCAACGCAGAAACCAGAATGAAAGGGCAGAAGTGAATAGTCGTGTTACCTATCGTGTTTCTTGGACTGATGCAACAGAAGAACTGACACTTAAAAAGTAACACAAAGGTGAAGTTTTACGAAGGAAAACACTTACATGAGATTGGAGGGAGGGATATTTGCACAGGGTGAGTTTAGTCACAAAACTCCAATTAAAGACAAAGAGGCTGTTAAACATAATGCAGAAGTATTGTGAAAATTAATTTCAAAAAACGTCTTTGTTCTTAATAATGAGGTAACCAAATATAACTCCAAACTTTATGTGAATATACAGTGACAACTGTTGAGAAGATCAGCTCTCCTGTTAAAGGTTCAGGCTAGAGCACATTTTGGAGAAGATGATATCATTAATCATTACAGGCAGTGAAGCAGATCTTACTAGAGTGTAACATTTATTTCAGGTAGTTACTTTTGATAGCCCAAATTTAGCTGTCATTGAGAAGTACTGCATTTCTGTGCTCACATCTGTCAAAGCTGTAAAACACTGATGATGATAATAATCATCGTTTAGATAGCAGGTACTGTTAGAATTTAACAGAGCGAGCTGCTTCTCTCCAACAGAATGGCTCTTGATATTGTTATTGCTTAATCGGAATAAATGGAGATAATCCAGGACTTTTAATCAAAAACCAGCACACTGAACATAAGTAGTAGCATAAATACCAGCTGCCTACATAAGCCTGCAAGATGCCTTGCAGTGAGTTTCACCCCCTCTGCTCCAAGCCTGTTACAAGAGTTATTTTACAAATAAATAAGACCATGAAAAACAGAGTGCTGGTATCATCAGCAACACAGTGCAATCTGCCAATCACATATGGAAAGAGAAAAAAGGGAATGGCAAACTGAATCACTGGAATGAATCTGATCAAGTAAATACAACCCTCTCCAGACTGCTACGTGAAGCTACTAAATTTTAGAGACAGTTTCAAAAATCAGCCCTTGAGGCAGCAGGAGGAAGAAAAGGCCCCCCCAGTCTTCCAACAAATGAGAACTAGGGACAAAGATGTCTCAATAACTAGGGGTAAGTGTCCTTCTTTCTTTTCCATCAAATTACTTTCTAGATGTTTGGAAAGAAAGCAGAATCCAATCAAAAATCAAAGCTAGTAAGTACCCATTAGGTAACTTTTACAAGACACCTTGACTGGCCAAGGGAAGGCAGCAGGAAGATCATCGCACCTTCAGGAGAGCAGTGTTCCTGTGACTGACCAGAAGTAAAGGGGAAGAAAAGACTGTTCCTTGCTTTCACAGCTTCAACCCCAGACGGAAAGGCTCACATCTATCAAAGGCAGTGGCTCACAGCCTAAGTTTCATGGAGCAGCCAATGCATTTTTCTGAGCATAGCTTAAGAACGTTAGATTTTTCAGGTGTTCCCCTCAGAACAAAGAAGTGCATTTAAGTCCCAATTCTTTCCGTATACTGATATAGCAACAGATCAGCTCTCTCAAACCTATTCTGCTGCATTATTTCCTCATAATGAACAAACTCAGTAGAGATGCAGAAACAGCCCAGGTAGTTCTTCAAAATGGCATATTATTGTTGGTCTTGGCTATTTCATTTCCTGGCATTAGGGCAACTGCATCTGATGCAGAGCCACACTTTTCTGCCATGTTGTTTTGCTTCAGATCCTCCATCTTCTTTATCAGCAATTCTAGGCGCATGTGGACCATCACAAGCTTTTCTTTCAGCTAGAAAAAAAATACAAGTAGTAAAACTAGAGAAAAATGTTATTCTAAGACTGGATCTTTGAATGATCTGCACATCTGTTATGATAACACACTTGAAGATGACAAAACTTAAGTAATGTCATGGGCTCATTTTCATACTTCGAAAGGAAACCAAAATAAATGAATGAATGAAAGGAACAAGTAAGCATATAAATGCCCAATGCGTTGCCTCTCTCCTACACACTGTAATTATATTTGAGCTATAGGACAAACAATCTACTAAGTTATCAACTACCCATGTTATAGAACAACCAATTTAAATACCAAAAAAGAAGGGAGGGTCTTGTGTTGTCTCTGCAACTACAGGTTGACGTTGTTGTGCTGTTTTGAGCTTACATCGCTGTAAATACAACTCTGCTAGAATCCTTTTCAAATTAACAACATTTTTTAAAATTATTATTATTTATTATTGTTATTATTCAATGGTGACTTTTCAATTCCATGGACAGCACAAGTGGTAACATTTAGAATCATTTAGAAAAACACTTTTTTTGTTTTCAAAATGTAAAGAAGTCCCATTCCCTCTTGACAACGCTAAAGTAGCACAAAAACATATGTATTCATTAAGAAATAGCAACCTTTTGTCAGAAAGTTAGGACTTGATAAGTTCTAACCATTGCAAATACGGTAATTGTATCTATATTTTGGCTAATAGCAAGAAATACTAATATTTTTGGATATTTTCCATACAAAGTCATGTAGAAACCTTACTTTCCCCAGTTGTTCCTCTAGGGTCAAAGCAGGAAAAATCACCTTAGATGCTTCTACTGTTATTTTGTTTTTTAAAAGATAGCTAGAAAACAAATAGGGGAAAAAAAAACACAAGAAAAGCAATTAAAAAAACACATAAGTGCATTCCTTGTTTATACAGATCATTTAAGAAGATTTTAAAGCTGATATAAAATTTTTCCCCAAAGTCCTCAATTGATTATGAAAACATATTAAAAAAAATACCATATTTTACTTCCAAATCATAAGATCCCCTCATTAGCAGCTAAACATAACTTACAGCTTCTATAATCAAGTCCTTGGAACTGATATCTTACATTAGTTAAGTGGCTCTGAAACTGAAGATTTCAGTATTGCAAACTACATTTAAACTCTGATGTAACATGAGGTCACATGCCAACACAAACAATGTAAACACAGTGGATATTAAAATCCCACATCAATGCTCTTTGTCAAAAATAAAGCAGCTTTCTTTAACTGCAGACTAGTCGTACATCCTGTTTTAAAAACTTGCAAATTCCCATGAAATCCTTGACCATCAACCTACAGGACACTCACCAGAGGATGCTCTCCTTGAAGAAACAGAATAAGCCTCGGAGATGAGCCAGGTTACTAAAAGCAGAATAAAGAATGAAGCCCACCATCGAGCCACACGACCGACAGTGTAATGCATTGTAAGCACTAAAAGGAAAAATGGAAAAATAATGTTATTAAACAGAAGGTTACAAAAGCATGGGTACTGGAGGGATGTTGGAAGACATCATCAGTTTCATGGGGACAGTAAAATACAATATAGAGCTTTATCCTTAAGCAATACAGAGTGTATGAACATGGGAAGTTGGGCACGTTGTCTAACAAAATCTGTGTAAGAAGTTGCAATTAGAGATGAAAATCCACAGTGCATTGTCTCAGAATGATTTAGGTTGTAAAGATCAAATGTGATGTGTGGTGAAATACATTTAAGCTGTAAAGATCAGGTGTGGTGTGTGGTGAAATAAGGGCTATGCCTGCACTTCTGACAGGTGATGTGAAAGCTCCCCCTGCTAAAGCAGAGCATTGCCTCGTGAAGAGGAATAAAGTTTTTTACTGAAAATATTAGTGTATTTTGACAGAAAGCAGCCGGACAAGACGAGGCGGCCGCGCTACGCACCAGCCCAGCAGGGCTCCCTCCAGGCCCACCAGCAGTGCGTCCTCCCAGGTCACGTCTCCGGTGACTCCTGAGGAGAGAAGAGAGAGCCAGGAGAACCGCGCCCGGCCCGGCCCGGCCCGGCCCAGCCCGCCCCGTCCCGGCACTGACTGAGGCAGGCGAGGAGGCCGAGCGGCCGCTCCTCCTGCGCGCACAGGTGCAGCGAGTCCCCCAGCACCGCCCGGCACCCGCGGCACTGGAACACGGCGCAGTCCTCCAGACGCAGCCCCCGACACCGCAGCGGAGCCTCCTCTGGGGCCGGGACCGGGACCGGGGCCGGGGCCGGGGCCGGGGCCGGGGCCGGGGCCGGGGCCGAAGGCGGCGGCGGGGCGGGGGGGGCCGGCGGGGGCCGCTCCACCGTGATGACGCCACTGACGTGCGGCTCCTGGAACAGCCGCCACAGCTGCTGCCGCACCGCCATCTTCTCCCGCACGGCGCTCCAGTGCGGCGCCCCGCCCTCCCCGCCTCGCGATTGGAGCGCGCTCAGTGAATCCGCGCTGCTATTGGACAGCCTAGACGTCAATCTTAAGAGCTTGGAAAGGGCGTCCCAGTGCCCGCTCAGGCAGCGCCTGGCGCGTTTGAAAAACCAGCGCGGAGGTGGCCGCGCCGCTATTGGTGGCTTCCCCTCCCGCAAGCCCGCCCCCTTTTTCCCGCCCAGCCAATGGCGGCGCGCGGCGGGCGAGTTCGAACGGCGGGGGCGGAGCGTGAGTAGCGGTTGAGCGTGAGATTCGAAGCGCGGCGGTTGGGGTCACGGCCGCCATGGCGCTCCCCGCGCTGCAGCGCCTCGAGGTCCTCAAGTACGCGGAGCTCCAGCAGCTCGCCAAGGCCGTAGGCCTCAGGGCCAACCTTCGGGTGAGGCGGGGGACACGGCCGGGGGGGGAGGGGGGTCTCTGACGCGGTCGGGCGCTAACTCTCGGAAGGTCCCTCCCGGCTGAGCCATTCCGTTGCTGTTACTGCTGAATGTACCTAAGGAATTCGTTGTGTGTAGTGTGAGCAAGGCAGGAGCAGCTGCTGCCGAAGCTTGGTGCGATTTTAAGTCCTGTTCAGCTGGGCAGCGCTGCTGAAACGGGCTCATTTAGCTGTGAACAGTTAACTTTTTGGAAGGCAGATGGAGCAGAAGAAACCTGGCCAGGGAACCTTGTCTTTGTGTTCTCAGGAAAATAAACGTTGCATGTTTAGCTGGGTCTTAAATATGCTCTTCAACTTGAACTGTGGAATCTTAAATTCTATTGAGTTGGAAGGGACCCCCAAGGAGTATCGAGTTCAATTCCTGGCTGGAGGAGAACCACCCAAAAATCAGATCATGTGTCTGACAGGGTTGTCCAAACAACTCTTGCACTTGGTGGGCTCAATGCCTTGACCGCTGCCTTGGGGAGCCTGTACCATTGCCCAACCACCCTGTCAGTGAAGAACCTTTTCCTAAACCCCAGCCTGACCATCCCCTGTCCTAGCTCCATGCCGTTCCCTCGGGTCCTGTCGCTGTCCCCAGAGAGCAGAGCTCAGTGCCTGCCCCTCCACTTCCCTCCTGAGGGAGCTGCAGGCTGTCAGGAAGCCTCCGTCAGCCTGCTCTGCTCTGGGTTCAACAAACCAAGTGACCTCAGCTGCTCCTTATACGTCTTGCCCGTTAGACCCTTCACCACCTTTTTAGCCCTCCTTTGGACACTCTACTAGTTTTATGTTGTTCTTATATTGTGTCACGCAAAACTGCAACACAATACTCAAAGTGAGGCTTTGAGTAGTGCCAAAGAGAGAGAGCAGAGCGAGACAGTCACTTCCCTCCAAGCATGCCTTAAGCATTCTATTGGATTCAGCAAATATTCCATTTATTTGTTGGATTGATTTGTAGACACTTGTTGGGTTTATGCAGTTTTTGTTTGATGACTTAATGCAATGTTTGGTTCGTTGTTTTGATTTCTCTCCAGGGAGACAAACTGTTGAAAGCACTGAAGCAACACTTTCAAGGAAGAAAAGAAGAAAATGAAAATATGGTAATAGATGATAAAGCAGACATTTTTTCATAAAGAAAGATTTAGCTTTCTAAGTAGTAGAGCACAGCATGTAATGAACATTGGTTTAGGCATGATGCTAATAGTAATAAAAAAAAAATATTTCTTTTTAAATAGTGCTTTTAATTTAATGCATGTGTACTGATAGAAACAGCTGTATGAGTACCTGAAGTGGCCTCCTATATGGCTGAAAGCCAGCTGCCTTCCAGCTGTTTATTTAACAATGTGTTTTTTAGCCCTTCCACCCATTAAAGTTAACAAGGTATTTTTAGCATCCATTCAGAATTGTTCCCTATGAACAGTAATGTTTAAATTCCATTGAATAATCTGTTTATCTCCAGACACTAGTCCCTTTCATTCAGGCATGCAAAATGAATTTAAATACTTATGTGCTGTACTGACTAATCTCAAAGCATTTTATATCTACAATTTACTTACATTAACATAACAAAAGCAATACAACTGTGATGTTTACTTTTTATGTATTGTTTTTTTCAAGATTTTAGTGAGCTAAATTATTTCATTGCGTATGTTTGTTTTTACTCGTGATTAAAAAAATAAGTTGGTAACCACCTTTTCTAAAACAACTATTTTTAAATATTTCCTTTATAACTTGCTTCTCTAAAATCATGAGGAAATGGTGTAATCTTAGCTTATTTTTAACTGGCATGGAAAAGTCTGCCACTTACCCTCCTCTTTCCTCTCCTTACGCATGTACCTTTTTATGGGATAATCGTCACAAACTTGGGAAGGGCTGCAGCGTCATTTCAGTCAGGTCTCAAATATTATGTGTTGTTTTTTTTTTTCTCTGACTGAAAAGAAATACAGCTTTATTCTGTAGCATTTTAAGGTTGGAAAACAGCCGGTGTTAAGGAAACTAGATATTGCAATTTTTCTAATTACTGTGCTACTTAAATGTTTTCCTCTGTGTGAAATGCCTTTTCCAAGGGTAATGTTGAAGCTGTCTCTTTGGAATATCTGATGTATATCAGATATGTTACATGTCGTGGTACTTTTCTGATACAGGATGCTGAAAAAAGTGCATCTGCTTCCATGAACTCTGATGAATTGAGCTGCCAGAAGGAACTTAAACCTGATCCAGCATGTTTTGTCACAAAAAGATGTAAAGAGAAGAAAGCAACCAGAAAAAAAAAGAACTCCAGTGAGGAAATTAAATCCAGTGAAGAAACAGGGCTCTCTGCTGAGAAAGAGGTGACTTGTATTGCATGGTTTTGTGTGTGTCTGTGGATCTTCCCAATAAACAATAAGTGAAACATGCTTGATTCATTCTACTACCATTTTAATAGGTAACACTGGAGTTTTTGTACACAGTTGTACTAGTACTATTAGACTAATTTAGTCTAACTTTACCGTGTGCTATTCCAAAACGAACAGATGACTTACGTCATTAGTACAAGAAAATAAATTAAATTCCTCAGAGAGAGAGATCATCCCAAACACTGGATGTAGGACTGCTTTCACTGGTTCATCATGGTATTCATCTGAACATTAGACTGCTTGCAGGATTTATCTAAAATGAAGCTATTGGCATTTTTTTGATATAGCAAAGATTCACAGAAACTGGATGATTGCCCAAACTTTTTTTTTTAATTTTCATTGCTGTCAGAGTGTTTTAATGTAAGCGTATGTATGTATATATTCGTGGGTTGTATGACTGATGGAGGAGAGATTTCAGGGAGATATGAGGATAAAACTATTTTTCTCTAGTATAACATGCAAGTGGTGGGTGAACTCTGAACTGTGTGAGGGAAATGGGAAGATGAGAGGTGTTAATCTTTCTGCAACATGTCTAAATAAGCAAAAACCTACAGTAACCAAAGCTACAGAAATAAAAAGCAACATAACCAGTGAATTTATTTTTACTTGCAGATAGTTGCACTTAGTCAACAGAGGCAATTTATGCTAAAATGTTAGAACTGTGTGGGTAAAAGCTTTCTAATATAGATCTGTTTGTGCAATAACAGAATAAGTATTTCCTAGGTTAATTCAGGTAGGACTTCAGAAAGTCTCTTGTTCAATCTCCTGCTGAAAGCAGGGTCAGCTATGAAGTTGGGGCTTTATCTAATCCGGTCTTGTAAACCTTTGAGGATGGAGGCTATACAACTTCTCTGGGCAGCCAACTGCTCTTAGAACGAAATCTTTTCCTTATATCCAGTTGTAACAGACAGTTTAAATGAAGTATGCTTCACTGCAGGAACATTCTGAAATGAAAGAAAATGAAGTGCCCCATGGTGACCGTGAAAAGGGACAGACTGTATTCCCAAACGAGGAACCAGTAATTAAAAAGAGAGCTATTGAGAATCCAGGGATGGCTAGTGGGAAGAAGGAGCAACCAGAGAAGACTTCTATTAAAAGTACTGGAGTAGAATGTGAGTAATAACTTCCATAAAAGTAACTTTAGTCATTCATAGTAATGCAAATACATTTTCTGGTTATTTTGTTGTCTGCAAAGATTTTCTTGTGACATGTCTGGTGATCTTTTTGAGGATGCCAGAGAAGAATCTGACATTTGGGCCTGTTTATTTGTTTATTTAACATGTTATAAAACAATTCCATAAATTCTGCAACGTAGTAGTTCCGCTAATTTTGACTTTGGAAATCTGGACCAATGAAATATTTTCAGTGAAGACGCTCTTGAAGGTCTGAGTGTATTTAATTCTTGTACTTTGTTTAGGATCTGTGCCTTCTGGAACACCCTTGAGATGCTACTTTTTAAAGGAACTGAGTAGCAAGAAAGGGAGAATTCCATTCCTCGTGCTTCCTTCTTTTTCTACCCATTGAATGGGTTTTGTCACTTCTCAGGAGTAAAATGGGTATTAAAAGGCATGAAGACAACCCTTGTTAGTTTGTTTACACTGCCAAATGTTATCTGAGTGTGTTATGGTGAACCTGGCAGTTTTTTTTAGACCTTCAAACATGATGCTGACAAAATACGGACTCACTTTCCCACTCCTTTGTGCATGCAGCTGACCTAAAGAGTCTTCCCAATATTATTTGATAGATTCACAATAATATGTCAGATACATTATTTCATTATTATTTCAGATCCATTATTTGCTCCTGTTAGACTAGATGTAAATAGTCCTTGAGAGGTATTAAGGGTAACCTTGCTGTTCAATAGCATTTAAAGGACATTTTTATTGGAGGCCATCTCTAAAGCAGTTTAAAAATTACAAAAATGAGAGTTTTCAGTTAAGTTTCTTTTAAAAGCAGATGTAATAAAATATGTAGAGGATGCTTTGGCTGAGGCAACGTTACAATGAATTTCACCCAGACATTTGGCACAGTGCCAGTCTCTTCCCATAACCCTGAGTATCCATACTGCTTTGACTCTTTAACAGTAATTTCAGACAGCAAGATAGCTATGTAACAGAAAAATACTGTTACTACATTTAGTGAAATTTTCTGTTTGTTGGTTTTATGGTGTGTTTATGCGAAAAACCAAACTACAGGCAAGATTAAAATAAAAGCAGACCTGAGAGCAGAGAAGATCAAAATAACTTAGGTTCTTGTGTCTATATTTAAGGCAATGGCAGAAAAGTTGGTCAAAATGTTTATTTTTACAGGTATAAAAACTTTAAAAATATTTAGAGCTTAATATTTGGATAAAGACCTGTGGGTTGTATTTGTTTACCACAAGCAAAATTTCCTTGTTAACTCCTCCTGTAAAATACTTTACTACTGAAAGTAATGTCAGGCTATTTTGTCAGATTCATTCTGGGTCTGTAGTATGTCACGGCATGCTGTTACTCACGTGATTTAAAATGCTTTTGAGTGTCTTAGGACATACCTATTCCAATTGAGATTGTGATTTCTAAAAACCTAAAGCTGCTTTGAGGAGATAAGATATATTTTTGAGTAAAGGTTTTAAAGAGGGGTGTAATGACGTTAAAGTATTTTCCAGTATTCTGATCATTTTGTCTAATCTTATTTTGCCAGGTGATATTCATCCTGTGGGAGGGAAGATCCCTTTATATGTAGGCCGTGCATCTAGGTCTGGGAAAACAGGAATGAAAGCTACTACACCAAGTAAGAGAATCTACCACCTTGGTAAATAGAATGTATTGCCTCTGCATGAAGGGAGACTTGACTTACAGGTTTTACAAACCAGAATTCCATTTTTTGCTTAAGCCAAGAGACCAGCACCTCTTTAAAAAGCAAACAAATGAAAATGCCAAAAGGTTATGTTGTGGTACAGCTTCCCACTTGTAAAGTCACAGTAGTAAATGATTTAAGTACAGGTTGTAAAACTAGCTTATGGAATGTTTTGGTGTCTTCTGGATGTTATACTTGCATTCAGTTTTCATAAAGAGTAAGAAGACATGCTATGAGTCCTCACGTTTAGTTTTCATTTTATAGTAATATCACAACTGTAGTATTTATAAGCTTAGCTCACTTTCATTACTTCATCAAACACATTCACTTAAGATGTTTGTATTACTAGAAAATGCAAATGGGTTTTCTTCCTCCTTTCTAGAATTCTCTAGAGCAGGTACCATATAACTGTGTAGTTGAAGTAGATGCGATGCTGTCTGTACTGTTTAGGTACCTGTGGGTACACAGACTTAGAGAGACAATCTGGGGGGGGGGTGGGGGGGGGGCGGGGAGCTGTAGCAATAAGTGTTGCAAGCTTTTTCTGTTAGGTAGCAAGTTTCCTTAGGAGCTAGTCAGATGAATGACTTCTTATTTTTGGAACTTCTTAGACTTTAAAAAGTTGCATGAGGCTCACTTCAAGAAAATGGAGTCTATTGCTGACTACATTGAGAGGAAGAAAAAAATGATTGAAAACTGCAGCAGTTCACTCAATGAAGTCAAGGTAAGTGCTAACACAGGACAGACATCCATTGTTCCTGTATTTGTTTATTTCCAGAGAATCTCTGTAAAAATTCCTTCAGAGTCTCTAGAGCAGTAAGAAGTTGTTTTTGTATACGTGCAGTGAAGTATCACAGCATCAGTGAAACTTGGAGTCCTATATAAATAGTTCTATATACTTATTATATACATAGTTCTATATGCATATTATATAAATAGTTCTATGTACTTATTTGCATAGCTGTAAGTATACAGCTATGTTTCTAATATTAAAGTTGTATATTAGTGGTGTCTTGTTATAAATCGTTGTAGAAACCAATAAACAACTTGTCAGTTTTGAGTAAAAATAACTGCCATAATTACTTTTTTGAAGGATCTCCTGGAAGTTCTGTTAACAAGTGTCTGAACTGCTGCAGAACTAAAGAGAATGTATTGTTCTTCAAAAAGCAGGGATTAAACACTGAGTTTTTATGCCTCAAAGAGCCTTTGTCCAATGTCTATGTACGACTCCTTTAAAATACATGTAAAGTATGTTGCTTTCAATGTCCCTGATTCTCGGTTCTTACACATAAGAAAACTGCAAAGGGGCCTCTTCCAGGGTGTGGCAGATATAAGAGCAACTGCAATGTGTCAATGAATGTCATTTGTATATATCAAAACACTAAAATTCACGAAAGTTGCATTTCTCTTTTCTGTGGCATACGGTGTATGCTTAATGCGTGCTTCAGACAAATTATTTTTGGCAGGTGCTGGCCAAAAAATCTAATCATTTAAGGGCATCAGAAAAAGGCCTTCCACGTAGCAATTCTAAGGTATATGTTCTCATACTGCTTTAATAATATAAACTGTGTGTGAAATGTTTTTTCCCTTTCCCACCCTTCACCCTTTGAAAACATAAGAGACTGTATGCTTCTGATTCATTGTGTATTTTCCCTTCCTCTTAGATACATTCCTGACTAAACTTTTATTGAAGTATATTAATTCATGATTTGCTTTTCCCTAGAAACGTGCTGCTGGCAAAACATTTTTATTCAGCCCAAATCCAGAAAGAGGTAGATTATCTGCCACCTGTACCCCCAGTAACCTCCGACGCTCACCACGCAGTTTGCTGAACACTGCAAGTCAAAGTATTTTATCTAGGAAATCTTCATTTAATCCTTCAGTCCTCTCCACAACCAAAATGAATGTCAGGTAAAAAGTACAAACCAAAACTAACAGTGAGCAATTTTGATACACTTAAAATAATAAACGCTGACTGTGACTTGAGTACTATATTTTTGTTCCAAACGTGACCTACACAAGATTCTGATTTCTGCCTTTCAGCCTAACTTTAGGGCTGGTTTAAGCTTTACTATATTAATATTATTTTGATTCTTCATGTTGATACCTGATTGTAGAAGATCTTTGCTTCTTTCTGCTTTCATTTTGCTAAGCCAAACAAGTTGAATTACTTTTCTTCTCTTACAGTGTGGGTATTCCATTTTGTCAGGCAACTTAATAGTCGCTCTTACATAGGAATTGATACATCCTTGGGATGACTTAGTCAGAACTGTATGCAGTATCACAGACAAGTCTTGCAGTGGACTCACTGGGGATCTTTTGGGTGCTTTTTGTGTCTGTCCACTGATCACAGTAGGGTCTCATCTTGTAATCAACTAATATAAGCAGATTGCTTCTGGCAGACGGGAACCAAACTGACACCTGAAAGTCATGATGAATTGCTAAATGAATGAGCTCATACTTGATGCTATTAAACCTGATCTCATTTCTTTTTAAAACATTATGCACGCTTCATTATTCTTACGTAGTAATCTAATACACAATTATGTTAATGTCTCCTGATTTTTTTGTTATCAGTAAACCTTATTAGCTTTTTACTAATTTTTCTGGAGTCTTGAACAACAACAAAAAAAAAAATTAAGGAATTGAAAGTATAGTCCTTAACAGTACTCTATTGATAAATGTTCTTTTGCCCAGTTCTCTTTCAGTGAGTCATTCTATTTACTGTTTTCTTTGCCAGTTTCCAACTGTTTTACTAATGCCAGCTTTCTTCCATTTACCTGATTTTCCACCAGAGCTGAAGTTCAGATTTAGACATTCTATATTTTACCCTTTTCCTTCTCACCCTGCTAATAGTATCAGGTTAATCTTGCGTCTTTGTTGCATTACTTTGCATTTTTCTGATAACACTTTTTAACACTTGTTTGCCAAGTTTATAGTTCCTGGGACACTTTTTTTGTCTCTGAAGAAAGGATTTTTTTTTTCTTTTTGTCTGCCCTATGTCAGTACAATTCCTAATAAATAATATAAATAACTATGAGACTTGTAATCTTTGCATGCTAGTTCTTTTGTTGCTCAGAGACCAAGATTGAGAGTCCCTTGCAATATCTACGTCGTTCTTGCTGGCTTTGTTTCTATTTTGTATGTGACAATTTTGATTTCCATGCTTTCCTTCTATTAATCCAGTCTTATCTCTGTTGAAAAATGATACAGTCTAACCATCAAATGAAAATAATATTCTACCTTTTAGTAATTGTATACTTTTTCCCACTGCAGCCCTACCTGATTCTTTAGCATTATGTAAAATGAAACAATGCTTTCAGAATTTACTTCCATTTAATATGTCCAAAAATGTGCTGAGCTAGATCTAGCAAGCTGCACTTCATCGATAAACTTCCTAGCCCTCAAAATATAGGTCTTAATAATAAACTTGCTGCTTTTTCCATATCTTGCAGGCTTTCAGCTCGGTAATGTTATTGATAAGACTTATTAATTCATGCAAGCTTTTGAATTTTGTTTCACATGCTCACACATTAAAAAGTGTGTGAGTATTTACACACACAGACAGCACACATGCCTTAGTATACCGGTAGCTTGTGTTTTGACTAGAATTTACATTTTCTCCTCATGGATCTAGAGTTTTGTTATTATTTTTTTTAACTTCTGAATTTGAAAACTCAAATTAATAATTTTTACAAATCATAATGTTTTACTAGAGAATCCAGATTAAGTAAGCTGCACAGGTTGGCAAAGAAATCTGCTAGCTTATTGCACCCAAATACTTTTTCTCTCCAAAACAACAAAGTTAGGTCTTTAATAGCTGTAAGTAATAGTAAGAATTTTAATGTTGGATCACAAGCTGAAAACTGTCAGCAAAGGTATTTTTAGTGTAATTTGTTAACTGTGAAAATCTTATACACAGAAAAACTTCCAATGTATAAAATGCAACACTTGCTCCTTTTGTATTCTTACATTGTTTACTTTCCTTGTAGGTGACTAATTTTTGTCTTCACATTTCCAATAACTTTCAGGTTCTCAGAAGCCACAAAAGATAATGAGCATAAGCGCTCTCTTACCAAGACTCCATCTAGAATGTCTCCATACTTAGAGGAGCTCTGCACACCTGATAGCCAGAAGAGCTGCAAAGTCTTAAGTAGGAAAAACAACAAGAGGGATACAAGAAATAATGATCTGGCTGCATCAAAGGGTAAAGTGGATGGCAATTTTTTTTTTTTTTTTTTTTTTTGCATCAAGACTTATTTGTACTGAATGGTTATATAATTCTTATAACCCAAGATAATGTAGGCTTTAATTTCAATATTTAATTTATGACTGATTCTTTAGAAACTGCAGCAGTTTATTTCCTTCAGTTTCCAGTATTTAAATTAAAATGTTTAGATGCTAAAATCTAAACAGGTAGTAAGCATAAAGACTTCAAATACCTAGCTACCTACAGAAAAGCCTATGGGGGATATAAAGAGTTCTGGACCTTTATGGATTGCATAGGAAAAGGTTGACATAACTCATACAGGGAGATTCCTGCAGTGGGAGGTACTCCTGATGCCTTCTCAGAGGTCTCATTCTCCTTGTGGGATGGGTGTGCACTAGTTACATAGCTGTGTTTTAGGACAACCTGCTATTATCAGCCTCAGCAACCCTAGTTAGGTCAGGATTCAAAACCCTGTATGTAGGAAAATGGAATTCTTCTGATCGTTAGTAATCTGCACCACCACAGCTCTGCTACCAGTTGATATGATATCCTGGCATCACCAGCTACATCAACTCCAAATTCTTGACCTATGTTACCTATCTTGCTTGATGACAGTTTTGGTATTTTTTGGGGTGGCAGGTGGGGGTTCCACTGCTGATCTGAAGCTGTTATGTTCCAAGAATACATTTTTAAATATGAAAATCCATTTTCTTCCAAATAAGCGTATAGACTAGGAAACCAATCAATTTGCTCTGAAGGACTGGAAACACACGTGGATCTATATATGGGATTGTTTGGTCGTGTTAGTCTCTTGTGGTCTTCTTGTAAAACCATGATTTGTATCCCAAAAGAATATGAGAAAGCTCAGAAAAAAAAACTGTTGCCAGTATCCTTTATCCTTAAAAGCAGATAAGGGCAAGATTTACAGAAACTTACTTTCAAGATATGGTCTGGGGTTATGGTTTAAGACACCTTGAAAGGCACTGGGCTGAAGAAATAACATGTCTAAATCATAACTTAAACTGAAATTGCATAAAATCATGCAACTTGAACAGTCTGTTTATATAAGTCGTATAACATGCACCTCTGGTACAGAAGTAAGCAGTTTATGCCAAACTTGTAAGCAAAGTGGCAAGAAAGACAAAACGTGTGTGTGCCCTCCTTAGAGCAGACAGGTATTTGATGACTGATAGCAACGTGGAGTTTTCTCCCATGTGGACCTCACACAAAGGCCTCGTGCACTGCCTTGTAATTGAGTCAATTACTTATCTATGGTTGTAGAGTGTTCCTCTTTCATCTACAGTGAGCAGTTACTATTGAGAACATATCATTACTTATTTCACATGCTTTTGAATGTGTTTTAATGAAATCTGAGACGAATGTAAGCTTCGGTGTGATCAATGAATCTAGGGTTTCCAGACTACCTTGAGAACCACTAAATCTGACTTGAGATGGAGCAGATCTTTTGCTTGCCAGGATGCTATTTAAGATCAGAGCAAAAAGGTTAATATTTCACAACTCTTGTTCTCTCTGGATCTAAAAGCTCCCTATGTCCAGTGAGCTGTATCTGTAGAATATTGTCTTCAGTGGTAGCAGAAGGTAGCGTTTAATGGCTTTTTGGTCCTGAGAGTTGTACCATGGTCCTCACTTATCTATTTACATAGCAAGTTGGAAAGTATGTTCTTGCTACAATTAGTAAGTACAACATTTCAATGTCTTTTGTAGTTGTTACCCCCTTCAAGTTTGCAGCTCACTCTTCAGAGCCCACAAGCACAAAGAAGACATTTGATCTCAAAGCAAGTCTCTCAAGGCCACTTCGTTATCAACCACATAAAGGTACAGTGATCCTTTTATTGGTCATATCACTTACTAAAATGCTCAGAAAATAAGGCATTGAGCAACTTTGCTATATCATGCTGTGTATTAAGTCATCTTTTATTTTCCCTGTCCATTTTTCTTGAGATTCCCAAGTAGTTTGTGGGCTGATGTTAAACTTCTACATGATGCATGTTTTAAGAGCCTCCCTACTGAAAAATGTCTTTATGAACAAAATCCCATGAATACAGGAATAAACCTCCATGTATTGCACTGAACATATGTATGTACAAGGAATTAGAGATAAAAACCTTACTGTGTAAAGGATTGTTTCTTTAATAAAAGTGCATATTTGTGGGAGAAGCAAAGCTTCTGAAATGTTCTTTGTGTAATTACTGTTACCTGGAAAACTACTCATAAGAAATGGGCTGGTGAAACTAATAATACAACTGAAGAGGCATTTTGTCTCACAGGCAGCCAGCAAAAACTAGCTAGCTAGTATAAAATTTGCAGTAAGTTAAGCACATAAGTACTAAACTGTAGTAATTCAGTAGCCTGTCTTTGCCTCTGACTTGTAGGACGATTAAAACCTTGGGGAGAAAGTAAAGAAAATACTGTCATAAATAAGTCTGTCAATAGTAACATCTCTTCACGTAAGAAAGATTACAAACAGCCACATCTCCAGACAAGGTTAGTACATTAGCTCTTTATGAATAGTGTTATTTAAAATAACGTGATAGCTCACTTAGTTTTTTAGCATTAACATGTACAGTTCACAAAAGAATACTTCTGTATTCACTTTGGCCTCCAATACCTGTCCAGTATCATGAAGGCCAACAAAGATGCAACTGTGAATCTGATAGATTTTTATTCTATGACAGCTTCCAATTCTAGCGTTTGGATACTTGCCTTCATCTCAAAAGAAAATGAATATTGACAAGTTGATACCTTGAATGTTAGACCTGTACATCTAAGCAGAAGCACTAGTCTGTTTAGACTTGATTCAAAATGGAACTGTTCTCATTTGTGCATGGCTAATGCAGCACATTAGTTAAACAGATGTCAAGCCTTGGTCACCTTCATATTCCTTACGTTGCTTGTGTCTCTGCCTTTAACATAATTTGATATGGTCTTTCCTTTTTTTCCTTCAGGGAAGAAAGGCGGGAGAAGCATGAGCAGGAGAGAAAAAAGAAAAAGGCTCAGGTTCTCGGTAACCGTAGAGGATTATCTGTAGGTTAAAAAGAATCAGAAATAGCCAGGATCTGACTGTAAATACTGTCCCTCTCATGTAAATATTTGTACTGTCTGTACTTTAGAGTATAGGTCAGGTTGCTTATTAGTAGAATCCAGAGAGCTTTGAATGAGACCTTATAATGCATCTGTGCCTAAGGTTTTCATGATCAACTTCTCCAATGAGATGAGAGTTCTAACTTTTTCGGACTTTAGAACTTAATAATAATTTAACTTAAATAACTCCCTTAACTAAAAAGTGTTAAAGCAGAAAATGTAAGTGCAAAAGAGATGCTCAAGGAGCCTCCTTGTGACTCAGCACAGACTTCTCCACCAGGATGCATTTATTACCCACTGGAGTGCATGCTTTGAGTTGCAAATGTTAAAATATTCTGCTGGTAAATTGAAGGAGATATCTGCATGCCCCGTTCTCCAAATCAGTCTTTAAATCCTGTAGCAACTTGTACAGCCCATTGTTCTGTATTCCTAACTGCAGCTCTGGAAGTAGTAGGGAACTTCTGGAAGAAAAAACATTCATGCTTCCTGGAAAGCTACAAAGCTTACAGCATAGCATAATTGTGAAATGCCCTTTTTTTAAAAAAGCATTGCAACTGAAAAGTGGCTTTACAAGTTAACAGCTTGGTGCTTTGAACAGTTAAGGTTGTTTTTGTTCCTTTCTATAGTAAATAGCAGATGTTAATTTTTTTTTCTGTGATGCTTAAAGGATGTTAATGTAGTGCTGAAGAACGTTTAATGCCTTATATTCAGAAACGGATGTTACTTAAAAAAAAAAAAAACACACAAAAGCTGTCTGGATTTTTTATGGATGAAACAGTGACTGGAAAGGTAACGTAGCAGTTGTAATCTCAGCTATTCTAGTGAGTAAATACTTAAATGAATTTAGTATTGTCATATCAAATATACTGAAATGTCAAGCTCATTTTTTATAAAGTTAATGGGGGGAAATAAATATTTTGTACATATCTTGCTAGCTATATGATCTACTGCTTATAACTACCTCCTTCATGTAGCACATTTTGTTCAGATTTCCATTTATTACGCAGTCTTTCTGTGAGTAGTTTTCCTTACTGATTTGCCTGCCTACCCCTTCTTGAATGCATGTGTCTTACACCTTTAGAAAGGGTAAGTGTTATCATTCTTCTTAAATGATCTAATTCTGTGTAAGAGGAAAAGGATAGTACAAGACAACTTCAGCTTGCATATTTGTGGTCTCTTCCACATGTGCTATAGCTATGTTTAGTATTTTTAAGGTACATTTAAGTAACAAGGAAACTCTGAAGGATGTCAAAGCTTTGATTAGGCTGTTTGTGACATCTGAAACAATTCAGCAATTGTTCTTTAAGAGCGTTTAAGTTATTGAAAATCAGACTTCTCAAAAAAGTTTTACAATACACATCAGAAAAACATCATCTGCTCTTACCAACTGTCTGCTCCCCAGTAATGGTGCTAATTAAGCTAAGGTATGAGTTTTCAGGCAACAAAAACTACTGAGCTTCCCCTCAAACCACCACTGGATTTTTCAGTGTTGTAGAGCTAAAGGCATAAGGCTCTCGTCAACAGCTCTAAAATAAGAGCTAAATCCAGTTCATAGCTACTGTTTCAATCTTGGCAGCGGCAGCAGCTTTTTCTTTTTTTAGTTATTCACAGGAGCCAAGAGCTAAAGGTTGAAATACTTTTGGTCCTGCTCTCTGTAAGTTTCAGAGACTGTACCATCCTTTAACCACTGTTCTTTGCTGTATTAATTCCCAGCATAGTTTTTCCAGTTTAAAACTATACAGTTGTAAAATACTTGGGTCTATAAATAATGCAATATAAAATGAAATTGTGTACTGAGAAACAACAATGCATTCATGGCATTTTTATTTCTGTAAAGGTCAGGACAGAAGTTGAAACTCAGTCAGTCAATACTTACTACTCTGTGGACATGTATCGCAGCTCCCCTCAGGCTGTGTATGTGCAGTCTCATGGATTCTGTATTTGGCAGCTTAAAGATACCAACAGTTTTGGTCTAGTCAGAATACAACAGGCAATGCTTCATGCACTTAACTTTTTAACATTTTAATAGAATCTTCAAGGTGTTATAACCCACACCTGAAGTAATGTATAAAAATTAACTAGGCAACTGAAGAATGTTCCACAGGACACGACCAATTTAAATTTGAGGATTCCTATCATATATTTCATAGGCGAATTCTTCTGTATGAGCTCTATCATTTAGCAGACCAATAAAATCAATCTCCAGCTGGAATGGACCATCTACTTTATCTCCCAGGGTGAATCCAAGGGTACTAACCTAGAAGATACACATATTAGAGTACTGTTTAAAATAACATTACAATTGACCAGTTATCTGCTACTTGCAGGTTTTACAGTTTGCAGCCATTCACTTCAGTATTTGTTCATAATGCAACGGTATTTCTTAAGCTGTGAATGCTTCATCTACCACATTTTCAATACACACTCCCACAGGGAAGCTATTTCACATGTGCTTTTCTGTCACGATGGTGAACTGTGCATTACAAATGGTCTAAGCCTAGAACAACACTATGACTTTCATCCTTTAAGAGTGCACAGTTCCAGTTTTGTCACAGTTAGGTATACAAACATTTTCTTCATATCTATTAGGGTTCTAATGTGAGCAGGAAACAAAAATAAATGTAACAAAAGAGGGAACTTTCATTCTAGAGCAAGTCATAGACTTGGTGTATTGTGGAAGTGCACCAAAACAGATGTTTTAAAACATATGAAACTTTGTTGCTGAGTTTTATGTATCAGTGACTTAGATGCATTTTCCCATTTAGAATAATATTCTTGAATAGAATACCCCTTGTTCCTTCCCCACTGCTATGCTAGTAAAAACAACCAACCATCACCACCCTTTTATTCCAACTATATTAATAAACTCCATAAAATCCCTGAGGGTCAAACATGTTTCCTATTAGCCTATGCCTGAAAGCTTTCTCAGCTCTTTTATGTCACCAGTCATCTTTCAGAGACTCCAGCATTACTGCTTCTCAAAACAAGTTGGATAACTAGTGGTGACTCACCTATTAAACTCTCAGTACCCCTAAACTCTGCTAAAAGTGCAGCTCTGATCTGTACCCATGGTTATAAGGACTGCTGTACATGCAGAAAGATAATGCCTGGGATGTGTCAGATTAAAATTGAATAACCGTAGGCTGAGAATTGAGGATGAATGTACATTGCAAACACATGCTAAATAAGTAAAAGAGCAATGCTAAAGTGATTAAATGGGTCACTTCATCACTCCTCTCAGATTGATCTAGAGTTTCAACTACTTTATCTCCCCCAGAAGCAAGCTATGCAGTCAGGCCATTGGCTTACAGAGCCTGCAAAGGTTTTAAAGCTACATCTTTCTGGTTCATATTGTTATGGATTATTAGAGGAGTCACCTAAACTCTATGCTAACTCTATTCTAACTGAAGAATTTATCCCTTTGTAAGCCCTAGATACATTGCCTATGATATAAGCTTGCTTTTAATGTTTTTGGCAGTACTGTGCCAACTTGTATGTTAGATTTCTCAGCCATCACTTTGATCATTCTCAAAAAAAAATTATTTCTGAATTGCCAATTAAGTTGTGAGTTGTTGCTTGCTTATCTAAATCTCTTAAAAATATATTTGGAGCTACTTTGAAGTAAACTGACACTGCAATCACAAAGCAGGATCATTTAAATGAAAAGGGTTAGCACACAAGAATAAATACCTGATAACAGGAAGAGACCCCTCAATTTCAAATTCACTAACATTAAATACCCCAAAGATTTCCAAGTCATTTACATAATGACAAGCATTCACAGAAAGTAAATTTCAGACTGTTTAAGCCTACAGAAAACTTGCCTTGTCTAACCAGATAGGATGCTGGTTATCCTGGACTCTTCCTCGACTGGAAAGAAAGAATTTGGAGAATGGAATCTGACAGGAAAAAAAAAAAAACAAACAAAAAAACAGACTTTAGTGTCACTAGTATATAGAATAAAAACTTAGGGAAAAAAAAAAAAAAACTGCCTTAGTAAATGAAGTCATGTTTGGTACCAGCACTGTTCAGGTTCTTAGAGTTGGCACAGAGAAGCTCATGAGCTTACCCTTATTTCCTCCCAGTATGGCCCTCCTCGGGTGAACATGAAGTAGTTGTACAGATCGTCCTTGTGATGAGAGAAGTAAGGGTCTGTATAAATGTTTACCATCCAAGGTCTGCCATCACCACGGATGCGTAAATGCAGACTGTTGAAGTTTGACCAGTTGTAATACTTCTTCCTAGCAAAAGATCCCTACAAATTATTAATAAACAGAATTACTCCTTCATACTTGAAGGGAAATTTCCATTACAAAGAACAGTGCTGCTGCTTTGATCGCTGCCCTTGTTCTCGCTGTAAATACTATCTTCTGTGACACAGTGGAAATGAGGTTTCTCTTTCATCATACCAGGCACTGATCTCTGTGAACTTCCTTCAGCACTGTATGAGAGCCCGCAAAACGTACTATCGCCGCTCTGAAGACCCATGGTAATTATAAATCACAGCCTCGTAACTATCAGAAATGAGATCTCTTTCCTCGGACCAAATTCCCCGCCAGGCACACACACGACAAGGACAGATCAGGCCCGTAGTTCATTACGTTTAATAATCTGCGGTCGGTACTAGGATATTCAGAGGAGGTTACAAGAAACTGCATATGTGGGATAATTTATCCCCTGTGGTAACTTACTTCCCTTACTAAAGACTGACGTGAACACTGAAAACATATGCTTTCCAACACTTTTTGTCATTAGCTGTGCATAATGATCCAGATTACAAGCATATTGAATCCTTGAGTGAATTTTTTCCAAAGATCTTAGAAGCCCTGATGTGATTTGCACATGGGCAGACCAAATAACCTTCAGAGAGTTACAGTGAGGTCATTGGAGCGAGAGGGGGTTGCCAGGGCTGTTCTTGACCAGAACTGCTCAAACCAAGTCAAAATGAGCACCAAAAATCCAGAGGTTTCTCCTTTACTTTACAGCACTACTAGGGTAACCTATTAACCTTTCTTCTACAAACTCATCTCGTAAGTCACAGGATCAGTAGATAATCAATTTATGGCTTTGTCAGTTTTGAGTGTTCTAACTTAAAGTGGAGTCTTTATGTTTTCACCATCTAATCTCAACCTGTATTATAAAGACAGACTGATGGACACTTCACTACCTCAGAGTTAGGAAACGCATATCTGAGTCATGTTTGCACAAGTTAGTAGCAATCTTGGGAACTCCGGTGAGATTCAATGCCCTGTTCCATTCCCCTGACCTGGTGTCACCAATGTAGCCTGTGTTCCTCTGCCTCTCATTTGCCCATTGATTTTGCTCGCTCAAGTTCTCTGCAAGTTGCAAACAGAACAGTCTAAAAAGGTATTTTATTTTTAACAGACTGAGTCGAAGTGGTATTTTGCTTTTTGAAGATGTTTAAATATAAGGAATGAAAAAAGCAGGACCAATAGTAAGCATATCAATTTGTTTCTGATTTGCTCAATTTAGATCTATCAAACATTTGTCTCGCTTTTTCTGATACACAGTAGGAGTCAGGCCTTTAAAACAAACATTTCAAAGCATTATTTTCTGTACCTATAAGGAAAAAAACAATGAGATATTCACCTTAACCAAGTTTGATGAACAGGCCAATCTACAGCCCAGAAAATTTACCCTTACAACACACGCAATTAACTTCCAATTTAGAGAGACTCATCTATTTTAATTGTACCAATTTTAGATCTAAAGGTTTATTACAGATCCTTCATTCGTAAGGAGGCAGCAAACAGGGCTGTCTTAATGACATCCTATTGTATGTTAGCAAATGATCAAACGTATTAGTCCTTTTCTAAGAAAGGAGAACAAAATCAGTAAAAGCTGAAGTTACTGCCAAGTCAAAGGACGCAGCAGCAATCACATCTGAGAAGTAACATCTAATATTCCTGAAGGTGGTCAGTTACAACCACAGTAAACAACAAATCACAGAAAAATGCTCTCTGATTAAATAACAAATGTTATGATATCACGAAGCTGCACTTACCATGGATGGTTTGGCTCTCATGCTACAATATCCACTGTATTTTGTCTCCCCATCACGAGGCACTTCAGTATTGAGAGTTCCATACAGCAGAGCAGCCTGGTTATTCCTACCCAGTTTTAGGTAAACTTCACTTTTCCCTCCAATCTCTACATCAGAGGAAACAACCCATTTATTTAAATCTTCCTGGCTCCGAAACTCCCACAACACCTTCGTCTGTTGCAACAGGTACTGATCAAACCGACGGCCTTCGGGTCCTCTGAAGTGATCTTTGGTCTCCTTCTTCAGCAAGCTTAGCTGAGTCTTTAAGGCATCGATGCCCTTCTTAAAACTGAAGTCAATCTTTTCCCAAGACAGTGTTTTCTTGGGCTGTGAGCCTGGCCTCCTGTAACTGCTATACAATTTTGATGTGGAATCAACGAGGAGAGATCCAAGCAAGGGGTGCAAAACTTTGTGCCTGCAGCATCTGCCACATAAGCCAGCGCTGTTCAGCACCATAACAGTCAGAGCCATTGCGGTAAAGGTGCAGGATGCACTCCCAGTAAGGCAATGAACGGATTTGAAATCAATTCATCAAGAAAACTGGTATCCAGCACTATCTGTAGTTACTGTAGTTTATCTTCACCTTCAAATGAAAAAGAGAAAAGACAAAAATTAGAGTTTTGCAAGCATCGTATATTCTTAAAAATCTGCACCACTGCTGGTAGGAACCACTACAGCACACCGTTACTCTCTGATTCACAGTGGAGAGCCTCAGCGCCCAGTGCTCCAAGGGAGGCTATTTATTACCTCTTGCTCACAAGATCGGGCAGGCTGGTTTGGGATTCCTTCTGTGGCAAACCAAACTATCTTAAACCAGCTCACCCTCTGAGCTTTTAAAAACGAAATCATTCAAAAAGAAAGAAAACCACTGAAAATTACAGGCGTGCCGTATCAGACCATTCAGCTTATTCAGCCCCTCCAGGAATCGTTATCAACCCAGCCTTGTCCCTGCTCCTCTCACGCACCCTCGGCCCAGGGCCGCGCCTAGCTCCCAGCGCCAGGCTCCCGGCAGCTCGCTGCTTTCCCCTCGCCACCTCCTCCTCCCTGCTGGCGCTCCGCAAACCTCCTCCCCGCTCTCTGTCGCGACAGGGGCCGACAGAGCAGAGCCCCGCGGGCCGCGCAGCCCTCCCGGCCGTCCCGGCTCGGCGCGGCCTCCTCACTGCTTCCGGGGCAGGCCCCGCTGCGGCCGGGCCGGGGTCCTCCGCGTCGTGCCCGGCGCTTCGCCCCTCAGCACCGCCACCGGGAGCGAGCTCCCGAGCCGCGGGTCCCGACCCCGGCCTCTCCCCGCACGCGGGAGTTGAGAGCGGCGGCGCTGCCCGTTCCCCCTCAGCTCCCCTCAACCACCCGGCCCCGGCCCCGGTCCCCCCCGCAAGCTGCGGCCGCTCCTCCCCGCTTCCCGCCCCGGCTCGCTGCGCATGCGCCGTGCCCTTTGTGTCGCGGGCGGGCGGGCGGCGCGGGGCAGGCCGGGCCGCTCGCAGCGCCGCGCCGCCGCCGCCGCCGTTGGCGGGGAGGGAGGGCGGGCGGTAGGGGGGCAGCCGGCTCCGCCATGGTGAAGAAGCGGAAAGGCCGCGTCCTCATCGACTCCGACACCGAAGACAGCGGCAGCGAGGAGAACCTGGACCAGGTGCGCGGGGAGGCCCGGGCCTGGGCCCTCCGGGCCGCGCGGAGCTCGGCGCCGCCATCTCCCCCTTCCTCCTCCTCGTCCTCCTCCTCCTCGTCCTCCTCCTCCTCCTCTCGGCCCGGCCGCGGCCAGGCCCCGATGGGGGGGACCCCTCCGGCGCCTCCCTGGCCCGGCGCTGAGGGCAGCGGGGCCGGGCCCCGTGCTGCCGGGCGGGACCGAGGCCCCCCCCCCCGAGGGCCGGGGAGGTGCCCGGGGGCCTCCCGGCGAGCCCCAGCCGTACCCCGGGCTCCCCCCGCGGCCAGGGCTGAGGGGCTCGGCCCGGAGGTGCGGCTGGAGGCGCCCTGAGGTCCCCGCAGGCACCTCCTGGGGGTCCGGCACGGGGCTCGCCGTGCTGGGGCTGCAGAAGGAGCACCCCTCTTATTTCCCCCCCCCCCCCCCCCCCCCTCCCCCCCTGGGGGGGGGGCCCCCCCCAGGGCTCCAGCTCTCGGCCGGGCAGGGGCTGGTGATGTGCTGCATGTGGTAAATAAGGGCGTCAGGGCTCGCACGGCACCGCCTGGGCTGTGCCGAAGTTTGGCTGGTGAAGTGTGCCTGCATGGCTGAGGGAATGGAACGCTGGGCCTGCAGGCTGTTTAGTGGAGAAGCTGTTGCTGTGTTGTGAAAAAGTAAAAATAAAAAGCCCCCCAAGCACTCAAAAATGTTTTTGCAACTTGGTGCCTTAGAAAACTCAAGCTGTACACTGTTATAAAAATACACTGGAGCAGAGCATGCCCCTTGCATCCCTCTAGAGCTGCCAGCTTCTTGCCATGAGTATGTTTGGTCTGTAGCTTCCCCAGAGCTAAAAACACGAGGAGCTGAGCTAGCCCCAGAGTGGTGGTAGTGGTGGAATAGCTGCATGGTTCTGCATCTGTTCTGTTACTCGCTGGAAGCATGCATCTGCTACCCTACCTGAGTTGTTTGGGGTTGTTTTTAGCCGCTATAACAGATGTATGTGCAAGGTTGAAGGCCGGGTAGCAGAGCGGCGATGTTCTTGAGGTGTGATTTAAGGAGGAGAGCATGCTGAGTGAGGCCCTTGTAGGTTAAATATTTGACAGCTTTCCTTAGTGACCTGAGCGGGTTGAATCTAACAGAGCAGGAGCCTTTCTCATGTAGAATATTGGGAAAGAGAAAAAACAAGGGTAGAAAAAAAGGAGGCAAATTGCTTGCGATAGAAGCAGTAAATATTAACACCAAGGTATCACGCAGGAAGGTAATCTGGGTTCGAGAATACTTGAAGACACTTGTGAGAGGGAAATTTTAGGAAATTATTATAGAAAACATCAGGAACCTCTGTGGAGAGGCATTCGTTGTTTTGTTGATGGTGCATGTCGTCTTCAGAAAACGGTTTGTAAAGTGCCGTTAATAACTGAAGATTTCTTTGTTGGTAAGTAGCTTAGGCCATCAGTTTCTGCAATGTTTATGTTCTCATTCGAGGTACTAAATTCAAATCCCTCCACTGTGGAGATAATCTTCCAGTTTTGAAACTAATGCAGACCAAGCTAGTATTGTTTTCCCAAGACTGCAGAAGTTGGTGTGGCTTTATTTCTCCTCACAGCTAAGATTCATCAGCCCCAGAGCAATGTTTTTAAGACTAAATTATTTGTCATGGATTACGAAGACAGTAATGCAGCTTCAGAAATGATTGCTTTAAACTACTGCCTCCCTCTGTCATCTGAACAAGCTGTGAACAGCAGATGATGAGATTATTTGTGAGCCATTTAGCTCTTTCTGTTGGCCTGTGTTGTCTTTGAGGGTGCTTCCCCTAGAGAACAGCTCTACTTAGTTTCACAGCCTTTGAGCTTGGTGCCTGCTCTGTGTCTATCCAAAGCTTTAAGTGCATTCTGTGGCATGTAGGAATGGTGAAAAGGAATTGAATGGTCTTACTAAATATATCAGCTGTGACATCTTGATGATGCTTAAGTATCTCCTTTGTAAGAGTATAGTTGCAAATGTCTTTTGAAAGAAAGAAAAGAATTGTTCAAGTGTTTATTGTTCTAGACTCCTTAGTGGCATTTGGCTTGTTGGGTTTAGCCCTACCCTATATAGTTTTTTTAATTATCAGCTAATAATGTGGTATGTAAATACCACAGACCTGGAAGTAATTTGTTGGATCTTCTTTATATCAAGAAGGCGATGGCAGTAGCATTTTCTCTTTATAGCTTCTAATTTTCAAAATCCTTTCATAACGTTTAGCTGTATTACACAGAGTTTTATATATGTATGTATATATTTATGAAACATGGCAGACCTTGTTCTCTACTTAGTGGGGATAATCGTGTTACTGGGGTGTGCTCAAATATTACAGAGAAGGTACGTTGACCTGAAGTGGTAAAACTAACAGCGACATTTTAAAATAAACTGTTTTTTTTCACACCAGGAGCTCTTGTCATTGGCCAAACGGAAACGCAGCGACTCTGAAGAAAAGGAGCCACCTGTGAGCAAGCCTACAGCATCTTCAGACTCTGAGACGTCAGACAGTGATGATGAGGTGAGTTGGTTATGTTATCAGTGAACTTTCTGTGGGTTATTTGACTGACTGTATCTGCGCGATGGAAGTATGGAAGGTATGGATGTATCATACAATATGTTTAGCTTGCTGATGTTATAAAGTGGGATGAGCTGTTGATGAAACTGATAGAGAACCATTTTGCCTAGAGGTTATGTACTCAAATTGTTGGTTTCTTGTAAGCTTAGAATTGCAGCTGCACACAAAACAGTCAGTATGGCTGTAGAAAAGTTGACTGCATGTTTAATTCTGTGTTTGTAAGGTCTGAATGGTTTGGTGATCTGTCTGCTTAGAGCTAGTGTTCTTCCTGTGTGTGAAGTTTGTGGTGGAAGTAACAATGAAATTGCTGAACCTGGACTCTGAATTCAAGGGAGAGAGAGGGTTTTGGCTTTGGGAGAGAGTTTCCTTCCTCAGAGAGGAGGAAGGTAAAAGCAGATGGGACCTAGTTAACATTAAAACTGTTCTATTTTGCTACTTTGAGTAGCAAAAGCGTATTGTGAAGTAGCTTGTCTGACCATTTGAACATAGAACAGTGAAGAAAGTGAAGCAAGCGAGAGTTTGGAGTTACTTGGTTTTAGGGTTTTCTCAACTTACTGCATAGGAGTGCGTATCTACTAGATCTGTTTTATTGTTTGTTTTTGGTGCTATGAGGGTGCTATGTTCTAGAGGTGGTTAAAAGCCTCCCCTTCATTTATAAGCGAAAACTGAAATTGATGTATTAAAACAGAGGATCTGACAAATCAGTCACGTAGCTATTTGAATAAGATGATCTTGTAGTGTTGCAGAAAGTTTGCGAAGACATCTGTATTATGTAGAGGCCTCTTGCTCCATCTGTTCTTAAAAATTTAACTGTGCTGCTTCCCCCTGTCCCCTGATGCCACAGCAAGAATTATTTATTGTGGCAACTCGAAGACGCACAGAGTCAGCCAATGATAAACTGTTAAACTGATGAGAATTTGAGATTCTGGCGAGAGTCCTTCCAATACACGTTAAGAATGCTTGCGTTCTAGTTTGTTTAGTGGTTTAGTATTCTTACCGAGGCATTTCTGAAATAAATATAGTTTGATCTCCATTTCAAGCACTCCTTTTTTAAAAGAGAAATAATAGCAACTGTTGTATCTAGTATGTGTTTCAGACATAAGGGATGAGAAAATTACGAACAGACTATAGACATTGTGTGTTATTGGGTGACCACTCAGCCTGAAGCTTTGTGTTCTGAACTGACGGCATGCTGCCTGGGGACCAGCTTGCCTGGAAATGTAGACTTGAGTGTGGAGAGCACCTTGATTATAAACTCTTCTGTACTGTGTTTATCTCTGAAAATGGACAGAATATATATATATATATTTAGCATATATTACTAAAAATGAGGTCCACCTTTCTGTTAAATGTGGAGTATGGCAATGTATGTCATCATGAATTTGTTAGGAAAACATGATTTTGAAGACAAATCTGATTTTTATACCCACAGACCTTGGAGATGCAGTAGTATCTCTGTTGCACAGTGTGCAATTGAAACTTTCTGATCTGTGTATCATTTCTTCCTGATACTATTCTCTCTAACTTCCATGTAGCAAGAGGAAAAGGCTTAGAGAAGAGGTAATTAGGACACTTGCTTCTATTCCTGTGCCTGAAATATGCGTTCTGAACTGCTCCTTGTTGTTGCAGGGTGAGACAGGCTGGGTTATGACAGTTCTTCCAGCCACTTGGTTGTGTGTGTTCCTAGACTCAACTACCCGCCTGGTGTTCCTGCTTGAACAACTTTGGTTTTGCTCAGTGTTCTTGAGTTGGTCTCAAGTTTGCTCAATCTTGGGGGTTAGGAGCAGGGGTCTAAAAGTTGAAACGGTTTTACTGGACTTCCTGTAAGATGAGGACTTGGAGGCAACAGCATGGAAGTTGTTGCCCTCGGCAAATATGCTTAATCATGCATTTGCTTCCATGCAGGTATTGTAGCGTGTGCATCCTTTGTGGTTCCTGGCAAGTGCGAAACGTTCTGGGATAATCAGTATGTTGCACGTACAGGAAAGAAGACTAAATCTCTGCTTCAGAAGCTAAACACCGCATTTTGTTTTTCTGTAGGGAGGAAAGTTTGGGGGAACAGTGTAGAGAGAGACGATGCATTTCTGGAATTACAGAGTGAGAACTTGTACAAATTATGCCATGTATACAGTGGTGCCCTTTATCACCGTGTGCTGTGTTTTTTAGTGCAAATGTACTTCTGTGAAATCTCTTGGCCGCATCAGGTGTTCATGGTGCAGATACCGAGTTCTATAACATTTCAAAGACCTGTGTTTTCTGAATTGAATTACCTAGCCAAGGGACTGAAGGTGAGTTGCGGTCAGCAAAGTAGTAGATGTGTACCAATCATCTGGTGTGTCTGTGGAACATGCATGAGCAGGTTGACTGAACCTCTGTTCAGACAACAGATGAGTAGTGATGACTGCAGGCCATTGCAGTAAGAAGCGCCACCTTCTCAAAGAGGTGCATTAAACTGGACACAGACGTGGAGTCAGACTGCTTCTGTGGCCGTTACCACCCCAGAGCCCCCTATCCCAACTTGTTAGCTTGCCACGTGTGACCAGTTTGGAGTTAGCCAAACTGCTGCTGGGTCTGCTGCGCTAGAGGCATGCGTGTCAGCAAGCTACCCTCATGGCGTCTTGCAGACATCGTGTGGATGGTATTCCTCAGTTGTGGCAGGCTAATTCTGGGTTCTTGCTCTTCTTTTTATCCCAGCAGTGTTGCTCACAGTAAGAGTATCCTCTCTGTTGTGCAGTGAAGCCTGGATGACCGTTGAAACAGCTTTGCTAACATCAGTGTAGATTAGACAGAAAGCAGCAATGCTCTTTGTCCTGAAAGGTTTGTTGTTGGCAATGCTGGTAATAGACTGCGTTCTTCCATACTCATTCTAATGTAGTGAAGGGTTTGTCTGTGCCTTTTAACAGCTGTACGGTGATAGCAGAAAACACCTCAGGGACATGAAAAGTTAGATCATGAATGCTTGTTACTAGGCTGGAGTTTAGTGAGTGTGTGGTTTTAGGCCTTTATTTGCAAATGTGCAGATGCAGGAGGAGGTGGTGTGGCTGAAGATCTGTCAAGAGCTATGGGACAGAGGAAACAGTGAATAGAGTTTGTGCAGACAGTCAGTCCTGAATAGCAGTCTGCCTGGAGGAGGCTTTGTGCCTCTATTACTAGGAAAGGAGTTGAAAATTTAGATCTACTTTCTGCGTTCAAGTTTAAGCACTTTGATAAACCACAGCTTAGCAGAAAGCTGCATCTATTCCTTCTGTTTTGGGGGGTGTCTTTGGTGGGTTTGTAGAGATTACTGTGCTAAATGTCTTCCCTGTGTGCTTTTATTTCGTAACACTGCTTAATTAGGCCTCCAAGACTGAGTGGGTTCTCTAGTCTTGTGGGGCCTTTGCCATACGTACAGTGTTCAAGCTTAAAGAATTTGAAGCAGTGTGTGTTTAATCTTCCTGTACACAAGTGTACAGGCTGCACGCTTTGTAATCTTGATTTCCTTGGAGACAGCTTCCTTTAGCTATTAACATGGGCAATAATAAAGCTTTCCTTAAAGAAGGTGGTGCTGTTGTTTGCACACACATCCCAAAATGTGCAAGTGCAAATCTGGATGGTGCAGGCTAATTGTATGGAGGCTAACGTACACAGAATATAAACCAGCTGGAACAAAATAGGTATAAAGTTTGGTATGCAAGTAACTTCAAATCGCAAGCTAGTGAGGGAATAACTTCTGGGGATGTAGATTACAGGGTATGAGAGTCTGCAAGAGCTCTGAGGTGGAGCAGGGTGCTTCAGATACAGGCTCACATAGCTATTGGAATTGGATATGTGAATTTATTTACTTAATTTTCATGGAAGAAACTTTTTCCTTTGTACCAAGATAGCAACTTCTGCTGAAAACAGTCCATTCATGAGGCACTGTCTCACATCTAGAGCAGGGATTAAGCTTTTTTTTGTCTGGATGATGGTAGCTCAGTGACAGTCGTGCAAGTCATATGCTGGCCAAGTATTTTATGGCTGTTACCATCTCCAGCTGTTTGGTCCATGCTTCTAAAAACTTTGCAGATTTTTACAGCTGGTAGTATCCCCAGGTTTGTTTTGATTACATGATCTGTTTCTTCATTGGCATTTGGTATCTGCCATCTCCACGCTATCATTCAGTAGGTCTCCGTGTTTCTCAGTACATGGATGTCTCAAAATAATTCTAGAGTAAATGTTAACGTGCAGCTTAATTTAAATTAAACTCATTAAATGTACACTTTTTTCTTAGTTACCTTTTGTGAGTTGATTTGAGTGCTGTTCAGACAACAGGGGAGGACCAAGCGCGTTGTGACCTCTGAAACCTTCATTCAGCCATTTACTGGCAAAACCTCTTCTGTGACTTGAGAGCATCTTTCCTCTGCCTGCTTGTCTCCTTTTCCTTTTGGTGTTGACATCTCAAGTCTCCTCTCCCTGCCTAACACAGCCCTTGAAGTTTCCTAATTGCTGGACTGTTGTCATTGTGGAGGCCCCCTGAATGACAGGTGCAGACTGAAAGGCAAGAGAAGTAAGAGGGATTTCTATTCACTATTTGATTTTAACAATAGCTGCAGAGAGCGTTTTCTTCCTTGTAGTTCTTGGAATTCTCCAGAGTCCTCCCAGCTTTGAGAAGCCCCAAAGACAGTAAATGCTGCCATATCATAATGTCTCTGCTGCCTGCTGTTGTGTGCAGGCTGGCAATGCAGTTTGACTTGCGTGGAGGACTGCCTTTTTTCCTCAGGTATTAATGGAGAAGAACAGATGACAGTTGGTGAGCTGGCCTGTGTACTTTTTCACACGTAAGCTGTTGTGTTGTCATGGTGTGTGTGTAAGTTTATCTGGCCTAGGAAAGGAGCATGTTGGTAAGGGATCTGTTTCATTTTGAAGTTATGTTTGCCCTTTCTTCATAAAAGATGTATCCAGGAGGGAAAGATAGGGCAAGGACAGGCTGGTGACCTCAGTTGTGCACCTCTGCTCAGTTTGATGTAAAAAGCAGGGAGAATACCTACTTGCAAAAGAAAATTTCAGTGGATAATACATTTGGGTACTGTGTGAACAGAAGAGAATGGCAACTACCTGAGCAGCATCAGTAAAAATACTACTGCATTCAGGCTACTGTACTGTCAGAGCTGACTTTTTTTCCTCACCTCGATCTCATTTCATCTCCCTAGTGGAAATGTGTTCTGGGTTTGCTGAACTATAAATGATTGTCTTCAATCATCTTGTGTAGTTGCTTTTGTAGAAGCTAACTTCTAAATCCAGCTGATTTCTAATGGCATTTTGTTGTTGGCAGTCCGTTCTGGGTACTGTGGCTTAACTTGGGCAACTTGGGGAAATGTGTGAGTGATTAGCACTGTGAACCTTTGAAGCAGGAGGAGAAATAGAAATGTTCTCTGGCTGCTTCCTGTGACTGAGCCATAATGTTCTATTGTTGAGTTGTAGTGAACAATGAGCAGAAAGCAGTGTTACAGCACACTTCTGCCTGGGTTTATGGACTTGCTGCGTATGAACCATGGAGGGTTCCAGCTGGTGGCCATGGAGGCAGTGGTGAACAGAGGGGCTGTGCAAAGAGGGACAGCTGTGGGCAGCATGTGAGAAGCGTTGAGTGGCTCTGCCTGATCAGAGCACGGAAGAAGGAACCTGGAGAAGCTGCAGCATAGGACAGATTTTTGGAAACTATGGTTACTGTTTGAGATGGAGGGAAGAGAAGCAGAGCAACCAAATACTGCTAACTCTTTAACTGGGTGTGCATTTTTACTTGATGTTACATGTGAACGTGTGGCTGCCTTTCTGATCTCTGCAGGTGTGCCTAGAGCATGAGGAAGGGGCTCAGGACTTCGGTTTGGGCTACAAGCTGCCAAGCATGTCATGGCTTTCCTGTATTGCTTTTTCTTTCTTCTTATTTTTTCCCCACTACCTGCTGAACGTAGTTATCTCTTCCTCTGATGTGAGAAGAAACTTGGTGTTGGCTAGTCCCATGCTGAATAACGCTGAGTGGCCATTCAGTGTCCAAATGACAGCTGGTGGTCCCTGAGCCCGCAGAGCAAACTGTGAGCCTGAACGAGCCCTTGCACGGAGTATGTCCTGGTTTGGGTGACTTATTTGCCCTCGGGTTTTGATCAGTCCTTCTTTTTGTCCTGTAGTGGTTGCAGGAGTAACCAGGCATTCATGAGAGACTGAAGGTCTTCAGGTAGCTTGAAAAGCCCCTGAAGCACCTGAGGCAGTTGAGGAAGAACTTGGCTTTATGGCAGCACTGAAACTGGCAGGTGACAACCAGTTATTGTGACTTGGAAGACGTAGAGGTCACTCATACAGCAAGATAGTATAGTCTCCAGGGACTAACAGAAACCAAAGTGAAAATTCCTAGGTGAGGACAAATTTCTTGATGTTGCTCACAAGCTGACACCCAGTTTTCTCTTCAGTTCCATCTCTCAGGCCCTGAGCGCTCTCCACAAGCCTGCCTGTGAGTCGAAGGCTGAGCACAGCGCTCTGTAATGTGTGTATCTACAGCTATTGAACATTTTCTTAACTACTGAAGTCCTGCTGTTCCCATCTGATCTGAACTTCTTTCATCTCAGCGTGACCTCTCAAGGTCTTGATATAATTGTGTGGGTATAATATGGCTTTCTCTGTGCTTTTATTTTTACTTGCTAAAGAGCAAGCTGCAAGTCAGTGTTGGAACGCTAAAAAGGGACGGAGCTCTGGGAAGGAAGCACCTCTGCATTCCTCGTTCAGAGGGCTCGGCTCCTCCCTGGTGAATGCTCAGTCTCACTTTCTCACTCTTGTGTTTTCACTGGTCTGCTAACAGTAAGTAAGCTGTTGAACTAATGGTCAAAATGCACTTATCTCAGTTCTAGGAGGTGATTCGGTGGTGTTCAGATCTGAGCATGTTCACATTGTGTACAGGCTTGGTCTTCATTGATTTGCTCGGGCATGGTTGACCAGGAGAATTATTGGCGATGCCGGGGAAGCTGGGCAGCAGCACTGGAACACCGAACAACTGAAACCTGAATATGGGAGCCAATAAAGACTTAAATGCAAGCTCAGGCTGATATAAAGCTAGATGCTTTGTGAGTAGAGTTTCTCACCTGTCCTGTGGAGCATAATGGATTGGGGAACAGATTGCAATCAAAGGCTCACCACTAGGTAGCTCGACTTTTACTGCAGAAAAGAGAACTGCCTGCTCTTTGGCAGATAAATTCCAATGCATACCTGACACTTATAGGTGATGATGAAGTGAGCACTGATGTGGAAGGTACAAAGCCAGTTGTGAGTGTAATCAAAAGCTAGGAAATGCTAAGGGTACTAAGAGATGAGGTGGTAGCTTCTGACTGCTAGGTTGAGTTTCATTTGGAGAACCCTGAGGTCCAGAACTATCGAAAGGTAGTGCCTCTTCAGACAGAAGTGGTAGTCAGACGTGATGGAGCCTGAAGTTTGTATGCAACAGGGGTCAAATGGAAAGAATTTATTTTAACTAAACTATTCCTCAGTGCAAGATCTCAGTTATGCAAGAGTCTTTGCTTATTTGAGTTAGATTTTTTTAAATGATTTTCTTGAGGGGGTGGGTAGACTGCCTGCTTGAACAGATGATGTCCGTGAAGGGTGAGAGTAATATACAGGTACAAAGAAGATAACATTCAAAGTAGTTCATTTCAGAATAAATATATCTTATCCCTGAAGAGGGAATCTAGGTTCCCAAAGAAGATTTTGTAGAAGTAATGAGGTAGAAGAGTGCAAAATACTGTAAAGCCTTAAAATAATGCATAGATGCCTTACTGCTTCTGTTCCCTTCTGGCTTTATCCAAGTGGTTAGGACAATGAAAAAATGTAACAAGTAGTCTCATGGTAAAGTGAATACTGCCTCTTCTCTTGGGACTCTGGTGTTTAAAGTTGATGCCTGTGTGTATGTGCTGGCATAAGCTCTGAACTTGGAAAATGCAACCTGAAGTGAAGTTGTGATGTTAAGACAAAATTAGAATTAAGCCTAGACAGTTGATTTTTTTTTCTAACTGTGATTCTGTTTTGATTGTGACTTGTGCGCTGTACGTAAGGTGCAGAAGGTGGCAGTACTGTCTGTGAATGAGTATACTACTGGTTTGTTGCATTAAAAATTACACAAGTACTGTGGACTCTGGCAAAAACTGAGATTTCTGAAAAACTCATGTAATTGGTGTGCATTCATGTGATCTAAATTTTGCCCTCTGATGAACTAATTCTGGAAACACATTTGTTGCTTCTTCCATTTCATAGTATTTAACTGAAGATAGCCTTTACAAATACAGTTAGACTCCTATTATTTAAGTAGTTTTCTTAGGAAGATGTTTTCAGTAATTTCTTTCCCTGGTGGATATTATAGACTGAACTCTGAAGTCTTCATTGTTTTCAAAAGGACTCTTCTGCCAACTTTTGGGTTGCAGGGATAACTTATTTTAAAAAATCAAAACCAAAACACAACATCAAAAAGCCACCATAAAATGCTTTCATTTAACAAGTTACCTGTAGGCATTTTTTGGTCCTTTTTGTGTGATTGATTTGTTGCTGTCAGATATCAGACTGTTTCTCAGTCATTTTTACTCCAGTGTTTTTGGGGCGGGAGGGAAGAGTGATAGTCCTGTCTCATGATCTCTTTCTTGTTGTGTTTTTTTTTTTTTTTTTTCCTTGCAGTGGACTGTTGGAGGTTCTAAAAACAAGAAAAAGGGAAAAGCGGGTAAAGCAGAGAAGAAAGGAGCCATGAAGAAACAGACAAACAAAGCTGCCTCTTCAGGCAGCTCAGATAAAGACAGCTCAGCTGAGAGCTCAGCACCTGAAGAGGGTAAGATAACACCTCTGCACCTACTTAGAGCGTAATTCCAAGTGAAGTTACCTCTTTGCACACACTGAAGAGTAAAATTAAATGGTAATGTTAAAGACTGCCTTCAGAGAGCTTTCTTTGTGTTACTGGTAGTCTGGATGACTTAAACTTGCCACGGCTTGAAGTACGTATAATGTAATTCCACATTGCATTGCTGTAAGTGCGCCATTAAAAATGCACCGCTCAATACTGCTTCAACTGAAGAATGTACAACATACTTGATTACTTGACTTTCTCCTGGAGAACTCTCTCCTTTCAAGCTCGTACCATCTGTAGTTTGGGTAGCATTTTCTTCTGATTGATGTATTTTGCCTTCCCAAAATCATTGTAACAACAAGAAGAAAGGTGTATAATGTTAGATAATGCAAATAAGAGCTTATCTTATATTTTCTGAGTTGGAATACTTGCACGTTTATACTGAAATTGAAGAAGACAAATCATGACTACAACTGTCAGATTTTTTTTTTTTACATGACTGCTGAATCTGTTCCTAAGCTAGGCAGACTTCCTTTGTTCTTTCATGTTTTTATCGTGGCTATGACGGTTTGCAGGTGGTTAGTTACGATTTCAGTTGATACTAAAAAGCAAAGTTAAGACTAAATTCCTTCACATGCTTTCTTAAGTGTATTAATATTAAGCATAGTGAAGACAGACCAACACATGATGTGACTGAACCTGTACCTGTATAAGTACATGCAGTCAAGGCTGTTGACAGAGTAAGGTTACAAAGCGGGAAGTTGCCAGAAATACTGAGGCTTGAATGAAAGCAGAGGAAAGAATTCTAGTATCTGTTTGCTTTTGGGATTTGGTGTAATGTGGTTGATTAGGTGAGATAATCAGAGCGTTTGGCCTTGGATGAAGTTTAAAGGTGGTGTTAGCCAATATTGCTGGGGACTCGGCTGTTCCCGTGTGTAAATGGGGAGGGCTTGTTAGAGCGATGGAGCTAGCATCGTGACTTTGCCAGTTACAAGGGTGGTGTTTTTAACTTCGTCTTGTGATGTAGCAATTCATGTTGTTGTAGTCTTCAAATGACAAATTTGGTTCCTCAAGTTGCTATAAAATAAGGAATATTGGTGGTGTTCTGTAGTGGCATTTGAGGTGCACACATGCACTTAAAAGTTATGGGTGTCCAAGCAACCGCTAAGTGATGTAAGTATGTAGGCATAGAAATTTAACTTCCAGACCCTAACACTAATCAAAAGAGCTCCTAGAATCTTATTGTTCTACTAAGAATTTTTACTTAACATTTTGTATTCACCTGTAGTACTACTTGTTTTATTATTTTTTGTAGCAGGTATGTCTTTCAGTACTAAAGTATTTTGTAGGTTTAGTATTCATGGTATGCATACTTTTAGGATAGAGAAAGACAAGTACAGAATTCATTCTCAATACCCTTTGCTAACATGCTACACTGAAGTGGCTGGCCTTTGCGCCAGCTGAATTTTTCTGTCTTGTGACTTTGTTTTAGGAGAAGTATCTGACTCAGAAAGCAACAGCTCCTCGTCTAGCTCGGATTCAGATTCTTCATCTGAAGACGAGGAATTCCATGATGGCTATGGAGAAGATCTTATGGGAGATGAAGAAGACCGGGCTCGATTGGAACAAATGACAGAAAAGGAGAGAGAGCAGGAACTGTTTAACCGGATAGAGAAGAGAGAAGTGCTAAAGAGAAGGTAAATTTATCTGTTGATATTTGATAGCAAACTCATACAGGGTGTACTGTAAACAGTTCTGAATTAAATCCTTTGCTATGCGCTGCTCAGGCAGATCCAGACAGAGTCAGCAGGACTGCTTTCTCCTCTGTCTTTTCTGTATTGGCCATCACATGCTGACACTTTAGAAGTAGACAAAGCATAAGGTGCATAACAGCTTTGGCAATTTTTCAAAAGACAGTGGTGAAGCACAGAACAGTTTTAGGGTTTACCTTTTTATGGATGTGAAATTGGTCAGAAGACTAATAGAAAAGAGAAGGATGTTGAAAGAAGAGTGAGTGGTGTTAGACATCATATTCAAGGGGTCATTTGTGGATTCTACCATAGGTGTCGTAGTTTTAATTGTTACTGTAATATTACCCTGTCAAGCAGTTTCCTTGTAGTATTTTTTCATCTCCATATATCTAACAAAAGATTTGGTGAAAGTGGGGCAAGTTTTGTCCAATTTCTTCCCTCTTCAATGATTTTTCTCTATTAGTTGCTGAGAAATTTCTCTAGAGGACTAACATCTGTTGTGTGAATCAAGACAGTACAATCAACTGCTCATTTGTCTATCCATAGCTAGAGCACTGTCTGAATGTGCCTTTAATACAACTTTGTCTTCTCTAGTCTGCTGCCTTCCTCAAAGGTATTAAAATAGGTGAAAGGTTGGACCTAGATCAGGTAAAAGGCGACCACTTTTCTGATTTTCATTCATAGGTCCATGGTAACAGAATATTTTGGTTTTAAAATGACCGCTGGAGAATACTCAATGCAAACGAGCTCAACAATTTAAGCTTGAGTTTCTGATTTAATCTTAAACAAGTTTATCCAGTTTTGTGTACAGGAGTTGGCAGGTAGAAGTAATTGGAGGCTGGGAAGGACAGCAATTTCACTTTTTATAAGTTGAGTCTTTTAAAATGCTGCCTATATTTATGTCTTCCTGGGAGTTTATTGGGATTACAGCAGACATTGCATGTGGTATGATGCCTGTGCCCTGTGTGTTATGCTTCATGTTTAAAGCGTAAAAGGGCAACAAGCTCATCTGGCACTTCAGTTTCTTGTCTACAAAATCCTGTTGTAAAGGACTGAAAGGAATGGACCATGTAATGTGCATGTGGATAACACATGAAATTTCAGTTACTGGAAGATAAGTGTTTTTTGTTTGCGTTTTTTTTTTTTTTTTTTTGCTTGTGTTAGTTCACATGCACACTTTACCGCAGCATGGACGGGATGTTGCTTTAGTGAAGTCTGTCACAGGATGGTTCCAGTGGAGTCACTACTTTTCTGAATACAGTGGCTGAAAATTAGATTTCAGGATGACACATTCACGGGGAAGGTAGAAATAGAAGTGCTCAAATCACAGAAACTTCCTGAGCCTGATGGAATGTGCTGTAGCAGCTGAAGGAGGACTCACTATGACTTCTTTTTCTTATTCAGACCAATGCCAGTAGAAAGGTCAAGTTTCAGCAGGAAAAAGTTAGCATGATAATGGTTTTAAAGAACCGAGTTTTTAACTGTTAAGATTCAAATTACATGAAATAGCCAATTGTTTTTATAATTGGAGGCAGCATGCAGCGATTGTTCTGGCAAATATGAAGTAAGGGTTGGTTTCTGGGGGTTCTGTTACTACGTGATCTTCCCAGCCCTTCAGGTTAGCTCTCGCCTTCTGTAAGCCTGCAGTGTTGTGTGGTCAGATTCTCTTTATCTTAGTTTTCTTAAGGAAGGGAGGAGATAGGGATGGGGATTGGGGAACAGCTTAAGAACTAGCATTCCTAGCAGTGGAAGTGTTCCCTGAGGTTTACTAACCACATAAGATAGCATAAGATGCTCACATAGCATCTGAGTGGTACTTTGCTCACTCAGGGAGGGAGCGTTCTCTCATGCACACTTCATTTCAAATATCTGCTAATAGGTTTGAAATCAAGAAGAAACTAAAAACGGCAAAAAAGAAGGAAAAGAAAGAGAAAAAGAAAAAGCAAGAGGAAGAGCAGGAGAAGAAAAAACTCACACAGATACAAGAATCCCAGGTAGGAAATGAAACTGTCCATAGTATAACTCTTTTCCCTTGGCAGCAGGGGCTGGGATGCTGCCTCTCTTTGCCCCTGCCATTTTACCCTTAATGTCAAACAGCAAGGTAAGCAGGTCAGAATTTGGTTGATTTAGATGTTTAGCTATCTTTAGCCTTTCAGTTGCTTTTAAAAGAGATTAACATCTTTGGCCTGCTGTGGAATGCACTTATAACTCCTTTCAATGGAAAATGCAAAACAAAAGGTTGTGGCTACATCTGTAGTTTCTGGGACAAGACTTATCATGCAGTCTGAATTTTTTCATATGTGGTCTTTTCTACAAGTCAAAGTTTGAGAGTGTAGGCCAGAAACTTCTCAGCTTTTTTAATGATGTGTGAAGGCAAAGCTTGAATGCTAAGAGGAACAGAAGTAATTCTATAGTTTTTCCATCTCTAGCATAAAGAGGACAATACCTGTTTTTTTTGTTTTGTTCTTGTTTTTCCTGGGGTGTGAGGCCTGTGTAATTGAACTATACTTTCAAATAGCTGAGTTTCAAAGTTAAGGTCCCACCCTTAACTTACAGAGTCTGGGCAGTTATGCTCCACGAATAGGATAGGATTCATCTTGCTTAATTTGCAATCTACGAATTAGTTGTTTACACTTGTTGTCAGTTGTCTGTCTGTGCAACAGAGGAGGACATCTCCAGAGGGTAATTCAGCCTACATTATTGTCTAGTGAAATAGGCATTTAACACCTAAATAAAGCTAGGTAAGATGAGTTTTCCTTCAGGCACATATTAATTGCAATGAGTCTCATCTCCAGGCACCTCTCAACTCCGCTTATGTATATGCAGATGTATGTACACATATATAGTCCATGTATATGTATACATAATATGTAGAATGTGTGCACGCATACACATGCATACAATGGTTTTATATTTATATATGTAGGGGTTTTTTTACGGTACCTTACAGAAATGACTTGACTTAAATGACTGCATCTTATACTTATTTTTGAAGCTGCATTTTGTGTTACTTGCTTTGCTTGACAGACCTGTAGGAAATGGAAATATTAGAAGACTTACATTATTTCAGATTTTAGTACTTTTAATAAATCTTTTGTCTTTACTGAAGACAAAACAAGTGCATTGGCCTTACAGAAGTAGAAGTCAATGAGACTAACATTTATCCAGTTGTTCTTCATGATTGATTAGTTGCAGAATTAGTTCAATTTTATTTCTCTAGTCCTTTTTTGTTATCTTAAGGAGGAGTTTGGGGACTAAAACCTGGTGGCAGAAATGAATGTAAGCTATTTTTGATACAAAGTACAAAAAAGAAATGCTTCAGATCAATTTCCCTTTCTCTAGACTATGAAAAAACAAACTTCAAAAAACCCCCACAATTTTAAAATTGAGTTTGTTGTTAGTTTTCATTTTAAGTTTTCAAGGTCTGCAACCAAACTCTTTTAATTATTGCACTTCAATGTGGAGTGATTTTCTGTGCATGTTTTTAGGTCATGTCACATAACAAAGAGCGGCGATCAAAGCGGGATGAGAAACTAGACAAGAAGTCTCAGGCAATGGAAGAGCTAAAAGCAGAAAGAGAGAAAAGGAAGAACAGAACAGGTATGAAGGCTTGTTGCTGTAACTATACATTTTTGAGACCTCATTACAATATTTTGAGTGCTACTATCTGTTTCTAACTCATTTTAGATTAATGAACTTTCTTTGCGTCTTCCTTGGTCTTTTGACCAACATAATCACCTAGGAAATTATTTGGCACCCCCATGCAGAGTGGTCTGAGAACAAAGCAAACTTTCTTAGTAGTCCACTGAATGGCACTTACATGAACTAGACGTTACTTAGTATTTGAATTGGTTGCTTAGCTTCTGTTATTTAATCTCTGAATAATCCAAATCATATTTATTGTACTTGTGCTATCTTGTATACATTTGCTCATTTCTTTACTGGCACATCGTCTTGTCCTTCTTGCCATGGACTTTTAATGTAACCTTTTTTGTTTTACTGCTGGGTTTTAATTGTGGTTCCCCCCAAATATGATACTTTTTATCTGTGCAAAATAACAATAAATTGTCTGATAGTGATAATTTTAACTTGTATATATTCAGTTCTTAGCCTGTCTTGTACGGCACATGCAGTCAAGTTGGGAGGCTGAAGATAAATTGAGATCTAAGATACGTTTAAATTATTTTAGGTTCTCAGTCTGAGTATATACAATGGCATTCTTATCCTACCAGTGGCTTTAATTGTGTGGCACTTATATCAAATGTAAAACTAACAGCTATCTGTTGTACTACTGCTTTCTAAACATTTTTAATCAATGAGGTTTCATCTCTAAAAGGAAGTTTACATCAAAAAAAAATCACAACTTGCTTTTCCTTGTTTTCTCTCCTCCCTTCCCCAGCTGAATTGCTTGCAAAAAAACAGCCATTAAAAACTAGTGAAGTATACTCTGATGATGAAGAAGAGGAAGAGGATGACAAGTCTAGTGAGAAAAGTGATCGCTCATCCAGATCCTCATCATCTGATGAAGAGGAAGAGTAAGTACTAAGTGCCAGACTATGATTATTGTGTGTGTTCATAAACAAAGGTAATCACCTTATGTAGGTACCTACTGCTTTAGAGAATTACTTGGGAGCAGATCAGTGTGTCTAAGGTGTTGCCTTGAGCCCCATTTACACTGTTTACAGAGTTGTTTAGCCCTGTAGTTCAGCAGCTACAGAACCCTGGCATATTAGCAGATAAGAAAGATATGCTGACTTATTTTAAAGCATTAGCCTATAATTTGCCTTGGTGCATTAGTCTGTTTTGTGGTAGCAGAGGTAGCGGGTAACAAGTCTAGCCACTAGGACTTAGCATTCCTTAAGAAAGGTTTAATACAAGATTCATATATCTATGGTGAACTACTGTGTGATGAATCACTTCTTTTACTAGTAATTTTATTAGGTAGAACTTACACTGCGTTTTGTGCAGGGGCCCTTTTTCATTAAAAAATAGAGACATAATCATCCTTTTTCCTTCTCAACTTCCCAAATCAGGAAAGAAGAAATTCCTCCTAAATCTCAGCCAGTGTCCTTGCCTGAAGAACTGAACCGAGTACGGTTATCACGACACAAACTGGAACGCTGGTGTCATATGCCCTTCTTTGCCAAGACAGTCACTGGTTGCTTTGTCCGTATTGGTATTGGAAATCACAACAGCAAGCCTGTTTATCGGGTGAGTTTAGTTCCAAAGGATTTAGTTCTTTTTCTGTAATACAGTATTTGCAGCTTAATATAAACTGGTGGTACCTGTGGTTATTTGGGTGGTTAATGTAAAAAAAAAAAAAAAAAAAAAAGTTTATAACCAGAAAGCATAATTGGTGCCAGAGGTGTGGAGGAGACTGCTTTAAAGGCAAATAAATCAATGGGACCAGTTAGGCCAATAAACTGTTTCCAAATTTTCACCCTTAAACTGATTGATGGCAAGGTATATGCATGTGTGTGTATCATATGAGCATGGAGCACTAAAAAAGCCTGTTCTTTCAGCTTTGGTTCATGATGTCTTGTCTCTTCATTTGTATTGCAAACTAGAGTTCAGGACTCTGCTTTGACCAAGTAAGGATGAGTAAGAGTCATTCCTTATTTCTGGGAATATTCCCAAGTTATTGTGTGGTCTCAGTTCTCACTTTACAAAGGGTTTCTAGTACATCAGTGAGCTTCAGAAGAGAAGGTGATTTAGAGCACAGTTTTGTTTTTCAGCTTCATTGCTCTAACTGCGCAATCATAGAATACAGTAGTATTGTCTAAAATTGTATTAAAATGGTTCCCACAAGGGCTGCATTTAGTATGTGGATGGCTATGGTGTATTTCATTTGGGATGTTCAATTAACCCTAGTTTAGTTTAATGTAAAGAGAACGGGAAGGTGAACATCATTTGGCTAGGAGTTAGACTGAAAAGATACAAAAATGCATCAAGCTTTTTATAGAGTTTTCCAACTTAAAGGTGATACATGATGAACTGATTCAGTGCCTGATAATGTACACTGAAGAGTCCTACTTTCTTTGATGTAGTTAGAATTGTTAATTAGAATAAGGTTTTTGATGTCTAGTGAAAAGGCTTAAATATGTCAGATATGTTTTAGGAACACACACAAACCTCTTGAATCCTTTCTTTTGCATATAGGTTGCTGAAATAACTGGTGTGGTAGAGACCGCAAAGGTTTACCAACTTGGTGGTACCCGGACAAACAAAGGACTACAGTTGCGGTAAGAAACCCTCATCAGTTCACGAATCAGTGTCCTTCTTAGAGCATGCAATGTTCTTTGGGTGGTTTGGAGATGAGAGCTAAAAAAAAACAAAACAACAAATCGGGCCTTGCAATGACTCTTACTGTTAGGATGCTTTTTTTGTGGTTTCATTGTTTTTCTAACACTTATGCATAATTAAATCGTAAAAAATCTCACGCAGGGACTTGTGTTGACAGCTGAGCAGTTTATTTGCACTAGTAACCCATGACTGCTCATATAGACCTCTTGAACTTTGCCGTATTCTTTCCTATGTTTTTACCACCGTTGCTATAATCAGGTGTTAGAAATATGCATCATTTAAAGGTATACGTGTTGAGGTCTGGTGTATGTGTTATGACAGAAATAGTACTTTGTAGGGAAGAAGCTGAATATAGTATCATATTTCTCAGTTGTTCTTACAGCTCTTATAAGGATTGTGTGATGAGGTTTAACAGTTCCAATACAAAACATCATGGTAAGATAGGTCAAGAAGATATTAACCATTTGGGAGAACAGATAAGTATGTGGAGAATAGATGCGGGTGCAAATGTGGAGTAACAAAAAAAAAGTCTTATCTAAATCCATCATGACACAGAATAGCTTCTTAAGCTACCACAGGAGGGAGCTCATGTTTTGATTGAAATTTACACCATGGCAACTACATTTAGTAGTGGTTAGTAGCAATATGGTAGTTCAGCTGATAGTGCTCCACAGAATGTAGTTTCTAAGGCTTACTGGCCCTTGATTAGCCAACGAATGAGAAATTATGCAGGGATTGGCTACAGCGATGTATAATTCAGTACTGCTAACAGGGTATTTCTACTGGTCCAAACATGAAAGAACTTTGTGTTTCCTAAGATCATGCGATGGGTCACCAAACAGGGTACTTATGGTCCAGGTGTGAGAGAAGTTGAGGGTGATGAAACGGCTGGAACACCTCTCCTATGAAGACAGGTTGGGGGAGTTGAGGTTCTTCTATTTAGAGAAGAGAAGGCTTTGGGGAGACTTCACAGCCTCCTTCCATTACCTAAAGAGGGCCCAAAAGAAAGCAGAAGGGACTCTTTGTCAGGGAGGGGTGTTGGACCTATACGATCTTTAAGGTCCATTCCAACCTGGAGCATTCTATGATTCTAAGTCTGCTTCTCTTCACTACTGAGTGTATTACTTGCTTAACTAACCGTTTCCTGCAAACCTGCTGTCAAGTATTCCTTTGTATTACTACTTAGTACTAAGAGCTAATTTAGGCTCCTGAACTCTGTCAGACCTTACTGAAGTTAAGAATAGATAGCACATGAGCCAAGAGTAGCCTTAAGTGTCTGTTTCAGGTCTTCATGGGTCAATTTGTTACTTAAAGATAAAATATCACAGCTCTGTACCATAAGAAAGGGATGTTGCATTTTCTTTTTGCAGGCATGGCAGCGATCAGCGTGTGTTTCGGTTGGAGTTTGTCTCAAATCAGGAATTTACTGAAAGTGAGTTCATGAAGTGGAAGGAAGCGGTAAGTTTGCCAGACTAATTTCTTCTAAGCAGCCTTCCACCAAGGGTATTCTAAGTGAAAACTAAACGTGTTATTGTATTTAGATGTTCTCTGCTGGAATGCAGCTACCCACACTAGATGAGATAAACAAGAAGGAAGTGTCCATCAAAGAAGCCCTCAACTACAAGTTTAATGACCAGGACATTGAGGAGGTAAACTGTGTTGTAGTGAGGCTGTTGCAATGCTTAAAGGTGGAAGGAACTCATAGAGTAGAGCACTAGCTCTTACAGAGCGAAATTATCATGGCATCTTCTTCCTAAGGAGAAAATTAAATTGTGTAACTGGATAGAGTAGCTTGGTGATCCAGCTGTTGTTTGGTTCTGACTGCTGCTTTACTTCATCCTTTGTGCCCTGTTACCTTCCTCATCAACTTGTGTTGCAGAGCTCTGAACTCCTAACCCAGGTGTGGCAACTTAGTTCTCAAGTTCTGGAAAGCTAACAGCATTGTCATAGATGCATTATCACAGTTTCTGCAGCTTAATATTTGCGTCATACTGACCGAATGTGATTAGCATCAGATTTTTATAGGTCGTAAGTGTGGGGAATGGAGCTGTAACTCATTACCAACTCACAAATTAAAAACAGCAGCAGAGAAAGAGCATGAGTAAAATTCTGTGGCAGTAAGTACATTTTTTAGGTGATATTGATCTGTTGCTTCTAGTGTCTAAGTATTAAAGTAGACATTTCATACCTGCATATCCTTGCTGTTTCTTCTGGTTCTTACAGATTGTGAAAGAGAAGGAAAGGTTCAGAAAAGCCCCTCCAAATTATGCTATGAAGAAAACTCAGCTGTTAAAAGAGAAGGTGAGAGATGAGATGATGCCTGCAAGCTTAATGCAGTCTTTGATTTAGAAGAACTGGAGCTCGTCTGGATTTTGGCAGAAGTCAGCAGTAAGCTCGACTTTAACTATGCAGTTGAGAGGCGGCTCTCAAGGTTCACTGCTGGTTTCAGAACACTTAGAATCCAGGTTAAGCTGTTGCATTCCTTCATTAAGGACAGTTGCCAATGATACTAGCTGATACTAGAAGTTAAGTAGTTCTACTTCAGGAACTAATTTTCCTTTAACTTTTTTGCAGGGTACTCACTATTCTTGAAAGTTGACTTCAAAACTAGTGTTAAATTGTCTTTTGCTCAGTGTTGACTGAGTTTTACTTTGTTATGACTAGTAATTTGTATTGAAAAGAATACACTGAAGGGTTTTACTTGCCTCTAAACTGTTTTACATGTAAACTTCTGGAATGCATAGACCCTAACAGTTCTGAGAAGTCAAAGCCCAACAGACAAGTAAACAAGCAGTCTTAAGTATCTCTGAGGACAAAGATATAAAACATTGTTTTTGTTTGTGCAGCCCTTTTTCAAGATCCTCATGCTTCATACAGAGTAAAAACAAAGAGATCGTGTTAATCATTAGTGCTGTATTATTCTTTGACTTAACTGTAGTGTTTGGTCATTTTTTACTCTGCTTGAATTTTAAACAGTTTGACAGTGCAAAGGAGTGCAGTTGCCTTTTGTTGTCACCAGGTGGCATAATAAGCTACTGTTGTTGTCTGTGTGATGTTCTAGTAGGGGTCTCTCCAACTTGCTTAAATAAGCGGCAACTCACAATTGAAGAAATAATCGGTCTCTTCCTGGGTTGACAAACAGTAATATTAAAACTTAATCTAAATGAGCCTAGACATGCTGAGACTAGTGTTCCGAAGTCATCTTTACTTTCAGGGGTTTCAAAGGTTCACGGAATCCTTTAGAATGAGAGGTCCAGTTTTGCTTTAAGTTGAAGGGAAATTTTAGCTCTCCACCATATTCTTAGTATATGGGGTTAGAACACTTGCAAATGGAATAGGGTTAGCTGGCTGATTTGTGCGTCTATCACTCACTTCTCTGACTGGCACTGTGGTAAAGAGTAGTGCCTAATGAATTATTGTTTGGTTGAAGGCCATGGCTGAGGACTTGGGGGACCAAGATAAGGCCAAACAGATTCAAGATCAGCTTAATGAACTTGAGGAGAGAGCAGAAGCCCTGGATCGTCAGCGAACAAAAAACATTTCTGCAATCAGGTAAGAAACAGATATTGGGAATTTTCTTTCTAAAATCGTATCAACCAAAAGACATGGAGAAATCAGTTAAAACGGTAGTGATCTAGCTGTAAGGCTTTGTTTCCTTTTTTGTACAGTGTGTTCTTGAAGCTTATATCATGATATCTCTGGATTTTGCCTCTCTCCACTTCCTTTTATGTGTCATTCAGTTAAAACTGTCAAAGATAAAAACTCATAACCGCGACAGCAATTGTGTTGTTTAAGAGTAATTTATAATCAAATAAAGATGTAAAAATGCTGATGGGCGTTTTATTGTATAGAGGTTGATAAATGACAGTCACTTTCTTTTTCCCCTCTTCTTTTTTTCTTCTGCAGTTACATCAACCAGAGAAATAGAGAATGGAATATCGTTGAGTCTGAGAAGGCTCTTGTGGTAAATAATGCCAAATTAATGCTTCTGGGCATAGAGAGATGAAATGATGCATAGCAAGATAATTGCATGATGAAATTACTCATTTTTAATGATCTTGTAACACCTTTTATATAGGCAAGTGACGTGACTTTTTTGTTTGTTTCAAGCAAATTGCTTTATATCTTTGATCAACTCAGGAGATTACTGACTGTAATAGTGACTTAGCACATTCTGTAAGGGGAAAAAAAATCGGAAAGGAGACTTCAGGGAATGAAATAGTAGATGAAATAGTCAAGTGTCTGTGGTGACACTTCTATTAAGAATAGTTAAGCTTCTTAACAAATACTTAAGCCTCAGTTACATTGCAAGTTACGTGGCTGTATTCTGTTGTATTCAGTAAGGGCAGTTTTTCTCTGAAGTGTAGGGTTGTGGGTGTTACAAAATCTTTCTGGTCGGTAATGCTGTTACTATTTTTGTCTCTCTAACCTTGATATTGTATATTGCTGGTGAGTACCTGTATGGCTGTGGTGCTGTGGGAGGATTTATAACCATGCAAGTAGCTAACTGTAAAACAATTTGCTTCTCCTTCAGGCTGAAAGTCACAGTATGAAAAACCAACAAATGGACCCCTTTACTAGGCGGCAGTGCAAGCCCACAATAGTGTCTAATGTGAGTGTAATATTCAAGTTCAACTGAAGCAATATGCAGAAAAATGGTAACCAATGTAGTGCAGGGATTAGGAAGGAAAATGTTACTTGTATTCATTCCTAACTGTGCCATATGCTATCAACACTCAGGGGTTTCCAGGGTGAGATGTAATTGAGTGAAATTCTAGTCTCACTATCCCCACAAAAGGAAAAAGCAATACTTTTTTTCTCCATAAAACTATAAAGGACATGAGTGATATGAGCATGTACATGGAGGTGCAATTCTTCCTTGGATTTTTGTAGCAAATTCTTATATGTAGAATTACTCTTTACACGGATTTAGTTAGCTTTGGGAAGACAGCTTTCTTTAGATGTGAGTTTTGCTTCCAGTTGGTTGAGATTTTCTTTAAAGATCTGTGAAAGGAAAGAAGAGACTAGACATTTTGGGCCTGTGTTGAATAAAGTAGCTTAACACAAACTTCCACTGTGATAGTGGCAAAACCTGCTATTGTAATCCATAGCTGTATGAATGATGGATAACAAAGTTGAGTGATCAGCTCTTACTTCTAAATGATGTGGCTATGAAGCATGTTCTGAAAAAGTATGCAGTTCTGGTATCAGTAAAAAAAAAAAAAAAAAAAAAAAAAAGTCAAGTGGGATCTTGTCAGTCTCTACAAATTAACAAGGATTTTATTGCAGGGCCTGAAATAAATAAATTATTTATTAGAAAGAAGAATCATAGTTGTTGAGTAGATTTATTATGGTAGACAACTGTTACTATATAAAGAAAAGTCTTCTAATAATTTTGTCACTAGTAGAGTGTTTCAGCCAGAACTGTAAGCTAAAAGCAATCCTATCCGAGGACAGTTTTAAGACTAGTCACAGGATCAGATGGCATCAACAAGAAACGTACTATCTTCTCAAAGAAAGACTTTCTGAGGAAATTTTCTAGTTTATTACTACCAGATGCATTACATAGGTATCAGGATGTCTTAAAATGTCTTTAAGATCCTGAAGACAGGGCTAACTGATCTAGATCTTCTTTTGGTTTTATATTAATGGATATGAGCACTGTCTCAACAAAATGGCAGTATAGTTTTTCACCGATTTAAATACAGTGTTTTATTTTCCCCTGCAGTCCAGAGATCCTGCTGTACAAGCTGCCATCCTTGCACAGCTAAATGCAAAATACGGATCTGGTGTACTACCAGATGCTCCAAAGGACATGAGTAAGGCAAGTTTCATTTTCTGACTCTGTTTCATGTTCCTTCCTACCATCGCAGCTTTGCTCTAGAAGCTTATGACTAATAGTAGATGTGCATGCTTCAGCTCTAGAAATAAATAAGTATGCTGCAAAGCATTATTATAGAACAGCTTTTTCTTCCACAGAGAAAGAAAATTAAGTTTCTTCAGCACTGTGAAAGCTAAACTAAATATGTTTGTGATGAAAGCTGGGGTGAAAAGTATTCTCATTACCTTTGTCTAGACACATAAGGGTTGGAAATTTACTTATTTTTCTTCCAGGGTCAAGGAAAGGATAAAGATGTGAACTCTAAATCAGCCAGTGATCTCTCAGAAGATCTTTTCAAAGTACATGACTTTGATGTAAAGATTGATCTTCAGGTTCCCAGTTCTGGTACGTTTTCCAGTTGAGTTTGGGGGTGTGATGGCCCAGATCATTATGGTAGAGCTTAGTTCTTTCAGAGTCAATGGTGGGCTTTTGAAAATGGGAGCAAAGGATCTGTGTTTGTCTTCTTGGCAAGTATGTGTGCTAGTGACATTCGCTGAGAAAACAAGAGCAGCTGGATTATGTTACACTGAAAGCGTGTATATACTTGTATCTTTGCTCCAAATGCCTAGGGAGAAACGGAGGTAACGAGTTTTCTGATACATTCTTCCAGACTACAGCCTCTGTGGCTTCTGTAGTCCCTGAGGAACATCTGTGTTGTATTTAATAAGCTTTGATATCTACTCTGATACTTAATCTACAAATTTTTCTAGTCACTTTTGAAACCAGATAAGCTCTAGGTATCTGTAATGTCCTATTCCGTAATCTGTGTATGCACTATGCGGATACAGTATTGGTAAAGCAGCAGGTTCAAAAATCAAGCTGCTGTTTGCTGACGTAAGTATTCCCCATAGTGTTGAAGCAAAATTTTATGGGGACCAAAATATTGGGAAAGGGAATGAAGGTGTACTTACAGACATAGATTCAAAATCTTATAAAGAAGGGAAAGTAGAAGAGGTTGAGTCCTTCCAAACTAGATCAAGGTTGGAATTCTGGATGTGAGACTAGAATTTGGTAGGGTGGCAAGAATAGGAGTGTGAATGCGAATTATGAACTTCAGGAAGCTGGCAAGCAGATAAAGGCTAGGCACAGAAGAACACTGAAAACTAGAAAGGAGGCTGAAAAGAGTATGATAGAGAGACAATATAGATACAGTAAGTATGGATGGTGTTTTTGACAACGCTTGTATATTGTTTAGTGCAGTCTTCTTTCATAATGGAAGAATTGGGATTATTTAAAGTGTGTATAAGGTATCTGTTGTAGACATGGGTAGGAAGTCTTACTTCCGTCTTGTTATTTGTCTCTTTTGTGCTTACTGTTCTTATGGGACGGTGATCTGTCGAAGATCTGAGCTGAAAGGCTCTGTGTGTATTGTGGTTTCAATATGCTGCAGAGTAGTTTTCTTAAGAAATTAAAGTACTGTTATTGACAGAAAGCAAGTTTAACAAATGGAGCGAAATTTGCATGTGCTTTACCTTTGAAGATAAGCAACCAGATACTGGCTATGTTAACTTTTAATCTGATGCATACCAGAGAAGCCAAATGTGATTTTTGTGGTGAAGTTCTCAGTGAAAACAAGAAGTAAAAATCTGTAGTTCTCATTTATTTTGGTCCTCACTCTTCTCTTATCCCCAACAGAATCTAAGGCACTGGCCATCACCTCCAAGGCTCCACCAGCAAAAGATGGTGCCCCTCGGAGATCGTTGAATTTGGAGGACTACAAAAAGAGGCGGGGGCTTATTTGAGCACGCCCACTCTGCTGCTTCTGATCCTGCATGCTCCATGATGATGTCCTACCTTTTCTTCCTCCCCTTTCAGTTCTCCCTTCTGGGTTGGAGCAGCAATGGAGCTGGGAAGAGACTCTTTAAAACTGCCAGTCATCTGTAACATAAACCATTCAACTATTTACTGTATAGACCTCCCTTCTTGCCCTTTCCTCCTGCCCCCTCACAAATGTGGATCTGTGCTATTTGGGGTCTTCCCATTTCTTTTAGTTTGAGTTTTGTTTTTTAATTTTGTTGATGCAGCTCGTTGGTCTACTCTGTGTTCAGTATTAGCCTGAGGTCTGGATTTCCGTAGGAATCTCTTGGTGGTCGCAGAATCAGCACTTGGTGATCTCCCCTTACATACCACCACAGGCACAGTGAATAAACATTGGCGCAAGACCTTTGTGGCTGGAAGGTCATCTGCACTTTCTTCCTCCTCTTCTTCCTCCCTCATCCTAGCTTTGGAGAAGGGAATCTTCAAAAACTGGCTTAGGTTCAAAGTGTAAATTTTTTTGGGAGGGTTGTGTGACTTTTTTTCAGGTGTTTTTTATCATTTTTAAGCTGCAGTACTATTTGTATCCGTCTGTCACAGTTCTTTACGGCTGTTTTGAATTTCTACCAGCTGTACTTGAGCATCTGAAATTGCAAGAAAGAAACTCATTAAATGTGATTCTTCTTACTAAAACGGCTTGGCTGATATAGCTGTTTAACTTAATGTTCCCTTTTTTTACTTTCACTTAACTGATGAGGGAGAGGTACACAGCTCTTGATGTGGGACTTGTCATCTGTAGCACATTTGGAGTCTCCAGCTTGAACTGAGTGGAGTAGCTCTTTCTGGGATGCCCCTGGGGTGCTCATTGGTTGGGCTTTAGTTTCTTCTCCAAGCCTCCAATATTACGTATTTGTTAAGTCATCGTGTCTTCACTGGGCTCTAGCTCGCATTTGTTTCTTGCTTTGTGAACCATTTAAACCGGGCTTCTCTGAAACAAACAAACAAAAATTTTAAAAATAAAATCACTTTGTGTGAAAGGGGAAGGACACAGTAAGGACACAGTAGAAAGGTCACTGGGTAATGTATGAGAGGTAGCCAATGTGCATTTTTCATATATAAACTGGTACAAGTGGAGTGCAAGACTAGCACAAGAATTGTATGGCTTTATGGAATATTTGACTGGACACAAGGTGACAGCTCAATTATCACTCAGGTGTTTAAAAAAAATAAAAAATAATAATAATAATAAAAAAAAAAAACAAAGTGTAAATATAAGTGACATTTAAAAAGAGCTTTTCCAAACAAGATACAACTGAATATATGGAGCTAAGAACTAAATTAAAAGAAAATTAGAAGTCTAGAAGGTTAGAGGCCCTCGTTCAGGTAAGCGTGCAAGCACGTGTTTGTTCCTACTCAGGCCAGTACAAATATGCTAACTTAAGCACTGAACTGGATAGGAATGTTTCTGGGGGACCCGAAGAGGGAAAATGCTGATGCTCTTTTTGTGTCAGAGCATTACTATTTTTCTGAAATCATACACTGGTTATGTTTGAACCTGTGTTTGATACTTTCTTGTTGGATTCTTAATGAAACTTTAATCTAGTTCTTATTTAACGTTCTCTTATTCCTTTTTTAACAGTAGCTTTAAAGAAACATCATGTAATTGTGTGCAGATTGATACTATGAACTGTGTATAAAAAGAAAATCGACCTATGAAGCAGCTATAATCTACCATGTAAACAAGTTAGGGATACTTCAGTACTTATTTACTGAATAGTCCATAATTCTAGGACACGTGGATTATTCTGTAAATATGTAATCATAGACTGCTTTATTTGATGGCCTTTTTTAGCAGCTTCTCTGGAGTTGTTGTAGGCTCTCACGTATATGTACTTTTAACTTTTTTAAGAGTGGATTTATGGAATCCATGGACTACCTTGGTAACTTCATAGGAGACATTGTGATTCACTGTGTAGATATGCATTTGACATGATTTTGTTTTCTCAACAGCTTCAATGATGTTAAAGATTTGTAATAAAAAACAAAACAAAACTTATTTTGCAATAGCCAGTTTTCAAAATAATCACTCTCCAATGCTTTGCAGAAATAATTGCAAAATCAAGCAACTCAGAAGTTGATTTTCCCATGGCAGTGCCTCAGAGCTCTGGGGTGCAGTGAACAGTGGTCTCTGAAGGTAATGTTAACTCAGATTAAGTATTTTAAATATGCTTGCCCTTGATGCATTGGTAGTAGTGAGCTTCTACATTTGGTAACACACAAGTAGTCTGTACTGCAGTCAAAAATATCAGTGAGACCTGACCTGTACAGTGTTGCAAGAAACTTTAAGTGGAGACAAAACAGGAGATGTAGGGAGTTAAGAATGTGGAAATGAATGATGGACTATGTCCTATTTATCTGCAACTATCAAACTGCCACTTACCTCTCAAAGTCTCTGGATGCTGCTGAAATGCTGTTCCTGAGAGAGGCAACAGTCAGTAAAGTGTCATGCAACTCTCTTATATTGAGAATAATACATCAAGAAAGTACTCTGAATAGTTACAGAACTGTGTATGAAAGCTGTAATCTTTTTTTCCTTTAAGTGCATGTAAAGGTGAGTGACTACACCTCCCGCTCATTAGGGAGAGATTTGTTTGCTTTGTTTCATTGGTGTCCTAGCATAGTTCATTACAATTGTACAGACTTCTATAAATAAACTTGGTTTGTTGGTTTAATAAGGTTGATTATGTTTATCCCTTGATCTGAGGTGCTAAGAGTTTCCTGTTTGTGGAAGTTTGATTTTTTTTCAGAAACTAACACTTCACTGGAAATTTAAGAAATAAAATACTAACACTGTAAAACAACTAATGAAAAATAAGGCCTTTCTTTTGCAAGAGGGGCTGTTTACTCCTGGATTACTCTCTCATGACTGGAGTTGCTCCTTACCACTAGAATCAAACGGAGCCTGTTGGAAGGTCAGTTCACTTGCATTTCTGCTGCATCTTGTTAAATATACAAACTTTGCTTGTCTTGTAGAAATTCAAGCCATTTTTGTCATCAAAGCTGCTATACCATGTAACTGAGCTTAGAAAAGCTACTGATTGAGATGGAGTGAGACTGTACTTGGGACTGTAACTGAGACTTGATTAGCTAAGTGTTCCTTTGATGTATTTGAACAAAACGCATTTTGAAGTTTTCATCCTCATGAGCTTTTTTTTAAAACGAGTATGCTTTTAAGCTGCCATGCCAGGTCACAGATTTTAAAGGAATCTTAGCATAAACAGTCTTGCGGGTCGGTTGTCAATTTTTAACTGGCTTTGGGAGGGATAGTCACTCAAAGGAAAATACGGGATGTGCTCTTATTCCTCAAAGGAAAAGGAATTAAATTTCTGTGAGAAGAAACTGCTTTAGCAGAAGGTGAGAACTGAAAATTAGGGGCTTACAGAATACTTAATTAGTTTTACGTACTGAGGAATAAACAGACGTGGAGTTCATCTTGGATTTTGGCTTTTGGTCTTTTGGTTTACTGGTAAGCCTCTGTCAGCTTGTTCTGCAGAAAACAAGGGTGGATAGGGTATTTAAGTTACATTGCAGGTATAGGTTTAACACCTGGCAAGGTTACTTGCTTCAGATGAGATTCATAAGTACAACCTAATGCTAAGTAATGTACGCAGAAGCAAAGAATACAGGCTATTTTCTGTCACAAGGCTCTAGTCATATAATGACCAGAATATGAGGGGTCTGCCTTTGCAGACAATATAAATAAGATAATTGTGACTTGTTCTATGGTGCAAGTTGCAGGAAAGAAATCCTAAGACGTTCACTTAAGAGTGCAGGAGGGAGAGGGGGGATTTCAACAGCTGTAAAACATGCCCCAAAATCAAACAGATAAAGCTTTATCTGAAATCCCTTATTGTGATTATTGTGACTGTGTTCTATGAAAGGACCGTTATTGAATCATTTGTTTGCTCTCCTTCATGACTGCGGATAAATGCGTAATTGCCGTATGCCCCAAATGGGGACAAAAGTGTATTGGACTCAAGTGCAACAGCATAAATATCAACTTCTTCATCACTTCTTTGTAATTCTTCTTGGTGGCGGGCCTGCCAACAGGTAATTCATTAGCATTATTTATCGAAGTGAAATTACTGTGTAAAAATAATAATAATAATAAAAAATCAGCTCCTAAAAACAGATGCATGGCTATCAGTTTTTAGGCCTTCCTCTGGAAGCTGTAGTGGAGGAGCAGAAACTGTTGGGAAGCAGCAGCCTGAATGTGAATGACTCGGCAGCTCACCTGTGGACACTGCTCAAAGGTGGCAGTTCTTGTACATCCTCGGCTCCTTACATATCCCAGGTATTTCTCATTTTATTAAAGCAGCAACTGATTTATTTTGATGTTTGGTGGTATTACAATCAGAACAAAACTGTTGCTCGCATCCCAACTATGCTTTGGAACACTATGATGAAAAATTAGATATTCTCCCAAGAGTGGCCCTAATGCAGTGATTGCTTTGGCTGCAGTTAGCCCAAACACATGCTAAGCAGTTCGTGTAACACTGTAGACTCCCTTGACTTGGGGGAAAAATTACCTATGTGGGTAGAAAAGTTCGCTGTATGTAACATAATAAAAAAAATTATTTATTTGGCCTTGAAGGCATACTAGTCATGAAAAACAGAGTAGCTATTTCTGTAATCAGGTTCTACACCAGGAAGTATCATAATAGACTATAGAGGCAAACCTGTTTCTCCATTATCAAGGCAAACTTGAAGTTTTGAGTATATGCATTCTTCCTCTGAGAAAGAATAAATGAAGTTCAAAAACAGCAATTGTTTTCAGTTTTGTATCTGGATTAGTTGATCAATTCAGTTGTTTTTTATTATTTCCTTGGCAAAGTTTCATAATATTTTAAGTGATCAAAAAATAGGAAGCTGACGATAGCGAAGTATATAGAGAGAATGGAGAATATTTTCATTTGCAGGTGACCTGAATTGCAAAGTCAGTTTAAGACTTTCCCTTGGTGCCTGTTTTTTGCTGTTCACTGGAAGCTGAGACTGAGGTCTTAGCAGAATGCCGCATGCCAAAATTTTGAACGGTGAGCAGAGACAGCCTGGCTGATTTTTCTGGTCCTGCTCTCTTCAGGAAGTGATGCATAGTGGGATCCACTGTTATCCAGCATAGAATGATGGATCATGATGAGTTTGTTGATTCCTGGTTGTTAACTGTAAGTTATGATCTCAAATTTAGAGAGCATTTGAATTCTGAAGGCTGCTTATTGCTCCTTTGTTTTCCTCTGTTCCTCAACCTCCACCTTGAAATAAACCATTTTATCACATCTGAAAAAATGGGCTAAAGGGAGCACCTGTCAGTAATGCAACTTTTCCAACGATCCCCTTGTCCTATATCCTTCCCCCTCTGTGCTGAAAGCAGTGTCTGTGGCGCAGCGAGCATCGACCCAGCAATACTGGGGCTGCAGTGCCTGAGTCACAAGAAGAGTGAAAAGCAGCGTCTCAAGGGTTGACCTGTGGAAACCTGGGATCTGTTCTTCTCTAGCTCCCCTAAAGCTCCCTTGACTTGTTTTTCCAGTCCCCTGAGCTCAGGAGGATGAGGAGTCAACTTTTGTTTGACTTAGAAGCGGTGGCTTCTAAGCACCCCTCTCCAACTGCCTTCACAAGCTTTTTGGCACTGGTTTGTACAGTGTACACAGCTGTACCTGATTAGATGCTGGAAAAAAAATGGGCTTGGATTTTCCTATTGCCTTTGGTTTCTTTATAAAACTATATGTATATTTTTGCTCTTAACTTATTACTGTAGCTGAAAATTAATCCTGGGAAAAGACCAACATGGTATTGTGGAAAATCATTCAGTATTAAAAAGAATCAATTTGTCAAGCTGAACCTGACAAATCAAAGGCAAAGCACCGCTCAGCCATGTCAGGTAGCCTTGGTAACCATCCACCTGGGCAACCACACACAAAAGTGTCACTTTGAGGAGCCTGTGGGGCTTTGAATTTTATTTATTTGTTTATTTATTTTAATGAGTAATAAATGGCTACCGCATGCACATCATCCAGGAAATCAACCACATCCTATAAATGGAAGACAATGAAGGCTCAGTATTTAGAACATCGGGTGGCTCAAGTCCAGAAGTTCTGTGGCTGAAATTACTGCTCAAAAATTTTGAGACAATAGAGTAGGTATTAGTGAAGAAGAAACACACGTACAAAAACAGAATTGAGGGAGGACTACTTTTTTGAAAGTGAACTGAGCCACATGATTTGACCAATCTCCTTTAAATGGATTAGCACTTGGGTTATTGTTATAAGGCAAGGTGCTTTAACACTAACAAAGGACAGCAAATGGTGAGCTTCTGAGGGGATTTCTCTTGGTGTGGGAGGACTGAGACTGCAGTCTCTGGACGTGAGTGAAATCATTCCATTTATTTGCTTGGTTGTGGAAGGATCTTTGGGCTTGCTTGCTCAGTGAATCTGGCTGGTGTTCTAGCTTACAACCAGAGAAATGTTTAAGATTTTTTTTATTATGTCTTATGTCTTGATCCTAGACTTTGCCTTCATAGACATGAACAGAGCTAAGAAAAAAATGTAGTTTAATCAAATAGCCACTTCTTACATTATCAAGAAGAAAAATAATAGGAACGCTTATTTGTTATTGTAGACTTACCAAAATCTAGAGATGAAATTTCTGGTTCTGGGAAATAGTGGATTGTGAAGAAAGAATGCCCTCTGACCTACAGAGAGCACTGCATTCAGTTTCCACAAATCAAGCATGGAGAATCTTGAAGGTGTTAATCAGTCTGGAGGGGCAGAAGATTTGCAGGATATTCTTTTTGGTCTTTAAATTTATCCTTGTAAGGATCTCTCTGAAAAAGTAAAGAATTCCTGTAAGGAACAGACATAACAAACTCCTCACCAGGCTGTAAGAGACTGATTCCTCTTTTCTATCAAGGGGCTGAATGTTTCACAGTAAGATTCTGTGGTGAGGTAGAAATAGAGTAGGTTTTCTAATAGATTACCGACAGAAGGGACTTAAAATCCTGCAAGTCAGTCAGGTGGAGAAGGAGAGACACCAGATGGGGAAGGGCTCCCACAAGAAGGGAGTTACTGTCAGAAGTTCTGCCAGCGAATATTCCATCACTTTCTTTTGAGAGAGAAACAGCATTCTTTTTCTAGGTGGGGAAGGGCAGCAGAGCCGCAATGCTGAGTCTAGTCAAATATCCCTTTGGGCCATTATCCTGTCTTGGGCAGTGGTATAAGAAATAGGGCACGGAGTTCTCTTTCCCCCTTAATATCTTATTCCAGCTTCTTAACATCCACAGTTCAGGGGCATCCGGAATAACAGGTGGTTTTGAAACAGTTTACAGTTAATCACCAATGGACCTACCTTTTCTGGGTTTGTTCCTAGTCTCTTTTGGAACCAAGATAAGAGCAAAGTGACACAGACCACTGCAGTTTTCACAAGTGGGTAGAAGCCAAGAGATGAGAGAGGAGCACTCTAAGGCTCACTAGTAAGAGCCTATGGGAGGAAGAGCAAAGTGCAACAAGAAACTGTGATGTTCTTCATTGCATCCAACATTTGCAGAGGAATTGTGGGATGGGTTTGTAGACTTCTGAAGTACCTCGTTTGTTGCTGAAGATCTTTATGTTCTCTTTCTTTTGCCATGCAATAAATACATGAAGAGGAGCTAAGAGAAAAAGTTTCTGATACTGGGGGAAATGGATGTTCAAGTACTTCTCGGTTTGGGTAGCACAGGTATGTTTCTGGTGAGCAGATGTCAGTGATAGTTTTCAAAGCCTCCACTTCTTACTGGGAACAAGAGCAAACCGCAACAGGAGCAGTGTAGAGGCTGAGCGCCTGCCCAGCCATCAACCTCAGCCTGGCTGCTTTAAGCCAACTGGCTGCTGGCCTGAGCTGCTTGCAGAGGTGTGAGCAGAACCAGTGCAGGGTTTTTGCTGATGTAGGAGAACGAGCACCATTCCTCTGGCAGGTAGGTGTGTTCACCAGCTCCTGTGCTGTCAGGGCTCAGCTAGCTGAACTGTGCTGTCTTGAGAAAAGATTATGGGGAAATGGTTACAGAGCCTGTCATATGCTGTCCATGTGACATTACCAGTGTCTTTAATTTTAAGACAGTTCTGTTGGGGACGTGTCATAAATTCTCTTTCTTGCAGTCAAGTTGATAATGTATGATCCCCTTTTTCTTTTGATTATTTTTTTCTGGTATGTTCTTTTCTAAGCACATCAAATGTGGGCTGTGTGTCTTTACTGTCAAGGCTCTCTGCCACTTATCCCCACCCTACTAATCATCTCTCATTAATGAGATGCTGACTCCTGCCTCTAATCTATGGCCGGTTTAAATGTCTTTCAGACAAGCTCCTTCATGCTTTCTGCCCTGCTGTTTCTCAGGTTTCAGCGGAGCTTTGTGCAAACACTCTCAAGGGTCCTGAAATCACCCCTTGGTTTCTTCTGCTGAGCATGACTGCATCTTCATGCCTGGGGGCCCCAGTCCCATACCCTGCCACCTCCAGCCAGGCTCTCTTCCTCTCCTGTTCGCCTTCTGCTTGTTGGGCCCAGCCTTCTCCCCTGCTCCACCCCAGGCAGAGCAGCTCAGTGCAGGGGCTGCAGCCATCCAGAGGGAGCAAGCAGCAGCGTTTTTCCATGGTGCTCTCAAGCCTGCATTCAGCAGTGGCACTACCTGCAGAGTCAGCCCAGGCTCATGCAGTCTGGTGTTTTTTTCCAACAAACCAAGTGTCAGGTTATTATAATGTTTTCATGGTTAAGAATACTGTGTTCTATTAAAATTGGGATTTTCCTGTAAAGTTTTTTTTACGTTCTTTTTATTTTCAAGTATTGCTGTTTCCTTGCAGCGCTAGTACAGTACATGAAGGCCAGCTTCAACTACACCTTGCTGTGTGGAAAAACTAGTATGGAGAAACTTCCAGTATTTGTTCTTTATCCTCATTCTCTATTTGCTTTTCCCTATTAGTGTTTATAAATCAAAATGCAATAATATAATTAAAATGTGTAATAATTTGTTTTTAGTAGAACCATTTTAGTGATAGATACAGATGTTGTGGGCACTGTCAGAAATTGCAGTGCTATGGATTGTCTATCAGAAAGTTATCAAAAAATAATACTGGAAAAGATGGTGCTCTTTCCCTCCTGAGCTACAACAGGGTTTTCTGAACAATTCCACTGAAGTGGTATTTACTGGACATCCCCTTGAGCAGCTGGTCTCAGCTTACGGAGATGAGCTTCTGAACCCTGCAGTATTCCTATGGCCTTGTGCTGGCAAATGAGAGCAAGGCTGTAGCTGAGGAAAAAAAAAAAAAGTACTATGATGTGAATGCCAGGAATTTGCTGATTTCAGGATGATTCTGTGTCCATACTGTTCAGCTGCTAGAATCTCAAGTCCCCATTCCATGATCACTGTAACATTTACTATGCTAACTGAGGCAAGTAAGAGGCCTTGGGACAAGATGCCAAAAGCATGCTTCAGGCAGTCTTGGCCGAGTTTAAGGGGTTTGTCTCAGAGGAGAGAACAGAGGATTGTTATTCCCCATCACAGAACACCATAGGCAACTGTATTCTGCACAAATGCAGCAGGGTAAGAAAATGTTCATGAGTGGCACTTATTTATTGAACTATTTTTATTTAACCCTGTGCATCACATATTCTCTTTTCAGGCTCTTCTGGGTAACTAGATGATTGATTATAGCATTTTCTTTTGTTTTCCTAAAATCTCAGGATGCTTAAAACTGGAAATAAAAATATAAGAAAAATGTCAGGATCTCATTGGCTTAGGAACTGGTGGTGTAAATTGGAAGCATTTCACAGAGTTCATTTCTCAAATACCACTCAAGTATTTAATGAACGTAAGAGTTATTTTGATCTCCTTTCTGCATGCTTGGATGGTGTCTTGATATCCTCCCTCCTATCCTCTTGGTTACCTGTTGCAGTTTCCACCTTCTGTATGCTTCCTTTTTGTATTCGAGTTTTGTCAGGACCTCCTTCTTTATTCATGTTGGCTTCCTAGCATTTTTTCCTGACTTCCTGCTCATTGGGATAGACTGCTCTTAAGCTTGGAGGAGGTAAACCTTGAATATCAACTAGCTTTCTTGGGCCCTTCTTCTCTCCAGGGCCTTATCCCGTGGGACTCTTCCAAGCAGATCCCCGAAGAGGCTGAAGTCCTTTCCTGAAATCCAGGGTTGTGATCCAGCATTTTGCCCTGTTCTGTCTTCTCAGAGTTCTTCTATCTTCTCCACCATATCATGGTCACTGCAGCCAGTGCTGCCATTGACCTTTACATTGACTCCAATAAGCTTCTCCTTGTTTGTGAGTATAAGGTCCAGCAGAATACAGTCCCACCTCACTGGCTTCTCTGCCACTTTGGCTGGGAATTTGTCATCGATGTTCCCTAGGAACCTCCTAGATCGCTTATGTCCTGCTGTCTTCAACCAGCCAGGGTGGTTGGAGTCCCCCACAAGGATCAGGGCATGAGAATGTCAGCCTACTTCTAGCTGTCTGTAAAAAGCCTCATCCTCTTGTTCTTTCTGGTCAGATGGCTTATAGCAGACACACTACAGCGTTACCCATACTGGTCAGGTATTTCATACATAACCCATCATTTCTCAGTTGGTTATCTATTTCCAGGCAGAGCTCCATGCACTCCAGCTGCTCTCTCACATAAAGTACAACTCATCATCATCTTTCCAGCCTGTCCTTCCTCTAAGAGCCTTCATTCTTCCTTTGCAGTACTCCAGCAATATGAGCTGTTCCACCATGTCTCTATGATCCCCTGCAGATCACGGCCTTGCAGCTGCACGCACATTTCTAATTCCTTGTATTTACTGCCCATGCCACATGTGTTCATGTTCAGGCACTGCAGAGGGGCACGCTGGCATGCTGGTGAGTTTTCCCATAACGATGCTTTGTAGGCATTTCCTCACTTATGTGCAACTGCTTGAGGAGACCCTGCTAAAGCCCTATTTTGTTGATTTTGCGTCAATCACCCCATCACCCCAGGCCCCTTCCTGTGAGCCTCGTCTATCACTCCTTCACTGGGCTGCTGGTAAAACTCCCCCATTGCAATGTGCATAACTTTCTGTGCCATCCTCTCAAATACCTTTCCTGCAGAATTTATTGAGCCTCCTGGAGGAAGAAAAAAAAAAGTTTTCTGTCCTGGTAGTACATTCATAAGAAAATTCTCTTCTTCCCTAGAGTATTTAAGCTCACTAGAGTTTTTCTTTTCATGCTCTACAGAAAAGACTACACAATGTGTGCAGTGGTGCTAAGTAAAGGTAGCTAAGAGGGATTGTCTTTTATCTTTGACACAAACAAATGTTTCCAAAGTCTATTCCAAAAACCTGAACCACACAATAAACTTTCAGTACAGGGAAAGGGTTTGCTCTGTTCACATATTTATTAATATTTCTCAATAAACTAAAAGGTCATAGAGTTCTCAACTGGGCAAACAATGGTCTACCTCAGTGGTGATTTTGTCATCTCTTTCTCTCTCTCTCTCTCTCCAAGTTTGAACATGCTTTCAGTTTGTCCTCCTGGTCTAAATGAAGACGTTAAATGCATTAGTGTTCGGACTGAATATTTGAGATGCACAATTTGAATTTCACAGGAAACTGAGGAGTAAATAAAGCTGTTCTGTTCTCTACAGCGAATCTATCCTTTTGGATTCAAAAAGAGCCTGTTGTCCAGGTTCATGATAATAGATTTAAACTGGCAAATAATTTTATCCAGAAAGAAGGAAAATGGTGTTACAGAAATATTTAAATTTCACTGAGGAGGAACTGAAATGGTACAATAGCCTGATTTGCTAATGTTATATAATCTGCAATAAACTAGTCTGTGTTTACTCTGGGCAAACACTGTGCTGGTGAGCAGCCCTGCGAGTGGAGTCCTTTGTCTATTCAAAGAGCATGTCCCATGCTCCACAGCTTGCTTCATCGCCTAGCACCGTTGCCCCGTGGCTGGGCTTTCCCACCAGCCCAACCATTGGAAAACCAGGGAAAGATGCAGAGAAAGGGGGGCCAGGGCCCCCCTCACTCGCTAGGAGCTGAGTTTGATTTCTGACTTTGGTTTAGGTACAGCCTAAAGCAGCTCTTAAAAAGTTGCTGGATCAGAGGCTAGATATCTGTCAAAACGTACAAGGTATGTTAAGAAAAGTCAATAACATGTCAGAGAATGTTGTATTTCCAGAAGGAAAGAAATATAGGTACAGCCTTTAAAAATAAAAAATATGTTGGGGTTGGGGGGGGGGCGGATATCTAATCCAAGAGCATGTTGCAATAGAATGTGGACATCTAAAACTGAGGAAAATATACATGGAATATCCCAATTTAAACTTAGAAGAAAACAAACAAACAAAAAAACATACAATGCAACTGCATCAGGATGCAAAATAAAACCAGTGAGGCTCCATGTGTTGAAAGGGAGAAAGCTTATATTATCCTGCATGGTATTAAACACTAGAAGCAAAACAATGAGAGTGGACAGAAGAGAATGGAAGTTAAAGGACTTTAAAGGAAGTGAAAAGACGCTAATGAAATACATTTTGTGCAACACAGAGAAGGTATTTTGAAGTCAGGGAGAGCTGTTTCAGGGAATTAGAACATCTACTTATTGGTTGAAATCTTAATATGCATTTATCAGGCAGTGAGGCGTTAAGTTAATGTGTGCTAATTAAAACAAATGAGGAGAGAAGACTTTACTGCTCTTAAACACAATTCAGAATGTAGAGCAGGGAAACCTTTGCCTAAGTAATGCGTAAGTAATTTAGATACAAAGGTAAAATAAAATAGTGTAAATAAATAGCTTTTCATTGTTCTAAAGAAGACTACTCATTCTGTGCTTATAAACATGACAGGGCTTGTCAGGAGGATGTGTCCAGTAGGTAGACAGGAATTCACAGGTGTGCTGATCAAGTATTTTTAAGGTGTGAGAAGGAAATTGCTGCCATGTAAGATACAGTTATACTGAAAAAAAAACAAAACAAACAACCTACAAATGTAGACCAGTATCTTTACTGCTGCAGCAAAAAGTTAGAGAGGAATTTGATAAATAGAACATTAAAGAAAAGCCTACTAAGTGGCTGAATTCTTTAGTAATTATGGAAAATGAAAGTGTGAAGTTTTGCTTAACTTTAGCTTCAGTGAATAAAGCAATATAAAAATGGCTCAAATTGTAAACTATTAGTTTCAAATGAAGGTAGATGTAGAAGTATATCAAAGAAGGTGTAACAAAAAAAATAAAATCAGAAATGCCAAAGCAAAGTTTGCCACGATAACTATGGAGATTTAAGATCTGCAGTTTAAAATGGCATAGATTTTCTTGCACATGCCTGAAAGAAATTCTGTACCAGCGTGGATTGTTTTCTCGGGACAGAATTCAAAGTTCAAGTACTAAATCTGTAATCTTATTTTAAAAAAATTATATGTGGTATGTTTGTAATGGCATACTAAATATGTTAGCAGCCTATCAGTTGTAACCAGTAAAGAGTGGGTTCCCCAAAGTTCAATGTTTTGCAGAAGGATATGACTATACTTATTTTCTATTGAGTATAGAGTATCCACAGTCAAATAGTCCTGTGGAATAAAGAACAAGCATTTTAAAAGACTAGAGAGTTAAGCCCAAACTGGTAATTGGCATAGCTAAAAATCTTTGAAACTAGGGAGCTCTTAGTAGAAAGCTGAGAACTGAGCTTCTTTACAGTAATATAGGCAGTATTAAAAATGTGAATATTGTGATCTGTTACATGCACAAGGGAAGAATAAAACTGAAAATATTCTAGGACAAAAGAAGACCTGAGACAGTGCAACATCAAATAAGGTAGAAAAAGACTAGGCTTTCTATATTTTCATTGAGTTCCTACAAGAGGATTGTTTAACGTGATCAGGCATATAAAAGGAATAGTGGATATTTTCATTCACACATAAAAATGGGAAAAGAAAAAAAGAACTAGTTGTTTCAAATTAAAATACAACACAGGCTGTTAAAGTTTGACAGTATTGGTAGGTAACTGTGAGACTGCAGAGAGTAAATTTTAGGAGCTGTTTTGGAGAGTCATGAAATGAAAGGACAACTCAGAGAAACTCTAAGAATGAGTGGCATATGCCTTGTGTGACCTTTTTTTCTTCTCGAAGACAGAGATGTAAATATAATTTTCCCTTTCTGAAACTTGTGTGAGTGACCCAAATCAGCTGTTGATGTGAGGCAGTGTGAGTTACACAGAATCTCTGTCAATACTTCATTCCAACCTAAGTTTCTCTTTTCCTGTTAAAGTCTTTTAACTTTACGTTAAAAATCACTTTCCTTACAAGTTTTAGATTCAGAGTGCAGAGGTTTCAGTGTGATAGATAAGAGGTTGCTATGTTTTATACAGAAAGTAAATTAAGGAAAACTGTCCAGAGTTTAAAATTAGACTGTTTGTCTAATTATATTACCCAGTTACTCGTGGATTGATCGTAGCAGCTTGGTATATGCATTATTTCTGGCTTAGTTATTCACATTGTCCTCTTTTTTCAGTAGAATAGTGGGAGTGAGGCATTGAACAAACAAGACAAGGAAGAAAAAAAAGATTTTAAAGTTGAATTGCTAACTGAACGTTTCAGAGGATTAACTGAAGGTCTATTAGAAGTTGAATGAAAAGAAAATATGCAGTTATGGCACAGTGGCATGATTATTTCCATTCACTGTTTATCTTACTTTCTTCAGCAAATGAGATTAAAAATACAGTGGTAGATATGAAAATTTGTTGAGAAGGTTGCTTTTCAAAAATGATTAACTCCAAGCACACAAGAACACCAGAGCTGTTGAGCATTTCATTTGAAACCAACGCCCTGTTACCTCATCCATGTAATAGTCACTTTAGCACTGAAAGGGAGCTGGGTGCATGAGGTGAACATGGTGTGAAGACTGTTGCAGCCCCAGAAAATTTGCATTAACTGAGGTTTAGGTGGGAGACATGTTGTTCAGCTCTGATAACAGGTATGGGGTCTCCAGTGCCTGGACATCAGGGTATTCTCATAAAAGGAGGCAGCTCCATCACCCATCTTTTTTGATGTTGTTGTTGTTGTTTTTTGTTTGTTTTGTTTTGTTTTGCCTAGCATAGACAGAAACAAAGAGATGTATGGAAAAATGATGTATACTGGCAGGCTTGTACTAGGTGAAGGCAACTAAGTTGATCATTACCGTTTAAGCTGTAAATCTGGTGATAGAGACCCCGAGAAAAAATAACACACATCATAGACACACGTAGAGGATGAAGAAAATACCATTCCTGGAGCAATGTTGTGCCTAGAGCACAAAGACTCACCGAAGGTCTGGTACCTTATAGATGCATCATTTACAAGAACAGATGTAGGGGAATTACATTAGGGGAAGGAGGATGGCCAGAAGCAGGGTTTGGGAGCTGCTAGCCTTCCCCAGTGCTCATCCAGTCTCCCCCACAGCCATAGATGTGAAGAAGCTGTGGCTCCTCAGGGGAGAACGGGAACCTACCCACTGCCAACACCACATGGTCCAAGTGAAAGGATAGATTTTAAAGAACTTTACTGAAAATGTTTTTCACAAAGTGCAGCAAACAGTTTAAAAGATAATAAGGAAGACTGGCAGTTGGTCATATTTCAGGTCCATAGCTTGCTGTAAACACCAGTTAAGTGCTTGCCATGGAACAGGAGTGCCAGGGCTGAGGGCAGCACCAAGCCCTGGCAAACCTCACCTGAGGCCTCCCCACAGCCATGGGCCCAAGGCCTCTTATTTACACTCAGCCCAGGGCCCTCAGCCCCTGCTTGGGCTGTATCGTGCTGGAGCGCTGCTGGCCTCTGGCTCAGCTGTGCCTCTGCTGCCTCTTGCTTGGGACCTCAAGACGTGTCCCCTGCACATGGCCTGTCCCTGTGGCCCTGGCTGGAGCTGGCCTCAGCCCCAGCCTTAGCCCTGTGCTGTGAGATGCCCTTCTGGCCTGGCCTCCCAGCACCATGAAGCTGGGCCTGTTTGGCCTAGGCTTGTGGTGGGACGTGGCCTCCACGTCTGGCAGGGGGTGGTTGGACAGGCCCTGACGACCTGTGGAACCCCTTGCTGCGTGATGGTCTGGAGGTGGGAGCTTCTCTGCAAACACAGGCTTCATCCCAGAAACACTGGCCTGAGGTAAGGTTGCAGTTCTGTTATCTAATCACCGGTGCAAAGCTGTGCGGTTGTGAATAAGTAAGGGGATGAGTAGATGTATTTAATTTGTTCCTTGTTTCTAAGCAAGATAGATGAAAACTTTGCTTCATATTTGTTCGTTGTCACTTGAACCACCTAACTCATGCCTGGGGTGATTGCTTGTAGTTCTTAAATCCCTTTCCTGTTATAGATTGTTCAGGAGCCAATTGCATAAATTTGCAATTATAAATGTATTAGTAAGCACAACAAGCAAAACAGCGCTGGGCGGCCGGGGAGTCTGTGCTCCACTAACGGCGCGCAACCCCCCCCGTAAGAGTCCCAGTTTTATCTTGCAGTTCTGAGGTGACGTGTCACATTCCAGCGTGTTCTGGTATCGTCTGCGACTGCGCATCCTGTTGCTAGGGGGTCTTTTTTCTTCCCTCTGGTGGTCGTGGGGAAGAAGGCCGCAGTCTTCCTCTGCGTTGTGACTGATCCTCTTCCTTATTTGGTCTTCTCCCACCAGTTTATCAATCCACTGTCTGCACAACATTCTCTCAACTGCTACCTTGGTACATCCTGTTTTCTCAGCAGGATATCGCAACATTTGTTGCTGTCTTGAGAACTTTAATGCATCAATTGTTCTCTGTATCTAACAACCGTACAGGACTGTTACAGCCTTTACAAACCTCCTTATTAATTTGTTTAGACAAAGGACAATGAACAAACATTTATTATCTATTACATTTCCCACACAACTTATGCTAAAAACCTTGATTTCTAAATTGTTGTATATTCTTTTAAAATGTACTTTTAAAATGTATTTATTTTCTGCTTTGGTGGTTCCTTGAACATTAGAGTACTTTATCTGTAATTCTTCTGTTTCATTTTATCAAGATGTTTCCTTTTCTTCTCCAAACTGAATCAAATATCTTGTAGATTTATAAGGGAAGGTTTAAGTCTAACACTGCAGAATCTGTAAAAATCCCCGTCCTTGGTTAGTCTTATACTAGAAGATCCAGCTCAACTTATTTATAGAAATGCTTGGCAAAATGACTGTCTGACATCAGCGATCAGTAGAAAGCCTCACTGAAGTGTGACAACTGATTCTCTAATTCACTGCCTTTTAAATAATAGAGTGCAGAACTTGCCAAGATCAGCGAAACACTCATCAGAAGTCACTGTCCCATTAGTCAGTTCTGACCCACCTTCATAGACAAATTCAGATGATTTATTTACACTACAAAACTTTAAAGACGTTATATTGGCTTTCTTGACTACACATAATTTTAGATTTTATAAGATAGCTAAGCCAGGAGAAACACAGATACTACAGCTTTTGAGCACATCAAATTCAGGAATTATGCCCCCACGGCCGGCGGCCGGCCCCGGGGGGGGGGTGGGGCTGGGGGTGTTTTGTTACAGACAGATGCCAGTGTTAAAAGTTATGTAGGAGGGAGACAAATTGGCAGAAGAGGTAGATATGCAAATTGTCTAATTCTGCGCGTAAAGGCATCCTTCATGCTTTCCTGAATAAATGAAGACCAAGATAATTTTCCATTTCACAGCTAACCTCTTTTTGGTAGGCACCTCCGGTGTTGTACTACTTCAGGATTTTCCTTAAGTGTGGGGGGCCTATGTTTAGGGCAGACTTTCTCATCTCTTTGCTTCTTGTTTTTTTGACTGCCTTCCCAAACCAATATTCAGCCAACTCCCTGCCAACAGAGTCTGAAATCTCTATCAGACTTTTTTTTTTTTTTCTTCTGGTTGCAAACTTCTTGGGTGTCTGGTGTCTTAAGCAAAGTACAGGGATTAAAATCAGGATGACTTAGAATTACTGTTCTAGAGCCTCCTAAGTATTTAGGCATGTTAAAAATATGTAGTGATTGCTCAGATCCTCCATATGAGTTTTTTTCTATTAGCCATATTGATTCAAATTAGGATAGCACAGAGACCATGCTTAATATCAGATAAGGTGATGAGGTGTTATATTGGAGTATGGGGCCCAACCCTCACCTTCTAGGACAGTCTTGAGAGCAAAATAAACATGTTTTCCTCCTCTAGGAGAACCACTGGGACTAGATCTTCAATTTTCTGAGATTTCTGACAGGAAAACTAAGAGTACCTTCTTGTAAAGGTGCTTTAGGGTGCCTTTTTCACCAGGACTGCATATGGCAATAAAAATCCAGTTATCCATGTGTGCTTGCAGTAGTGATGTCAAAGAAGAAAAATCAAGACAAACCAGGATCTCTTCTTTCAGCAGTCACAAAGTCCTTTCTATCAGTGCTTGATGTTGCCAGCCATGTGAGGACCAGTGAAATTCCTACTGGGCTATGTGTACCAGGCCATTAGCAGGCACCGTGAGTTCAAATGCTTCTCAGCAGCATAGGTGCAGCCTTGATCTTTTTTTTTCCCCCTCAGTCCTACAGACATTGTGAACATGAGTAAAATGATGAATTTCTAATGAATGCCCAACAATTCTTGCTTTAGGTGAGGAAATACTAGACTTTTGGAAAGTCATCTTTGCATCTCAGTGTAACTGGGAGATGTGTCTACAGGGCTGTTACTTTACCTTCTTATGTGCTGTTAATTATACAAAAATCTGAGCAAAAATAGGGCACATGAGGAAAGAACCAGAAGTTTTTTGAGACAAGGCTCTGTTCTTGTGAAGAAAAGGGAAATGATACTGAATCAAAATGACAGAAGCAGCACAGAGCTATGGTGCCCTGCTTGCTAGCAAAGAATTTAAAGAATTTGTAGCAGGCAATTATACTGGGCACATCATAAAAACATGCATACTTCTGGTACTAATGATGCAGCCTCCATAAGCCTTGAAATCGTGCTAGCTCAAAGCTTCATCTTACCTCTCTATTGTGTCCTAAAAGGACAACAGTTGACGTTTAAAAAAAGGGCAAAAGAAATAGAATTTCTTCAAATGTTGTTTCCCCACTATAGTCAGCGGCTAGGAACTTCTTAAGCTGAAGATGATGTCACTTGCTCCTTCAGAAGAAGACTTGTTTGTTGCTTCAAAGGAACAGCAGGTGAAAGCCATGCTTTATTAGTTTCACTGTGGGAAGGAAAGATTTATCTTTAAATACCTGAAATCACTACCATTTTCAGTTGTTTTCCAAAGTTTATTTGGGCATCTACAGGGATGTTATTCAGGTCATGATCTGATAGGAGTGTCTGGAAAAAAACATAATACTTGCAGGCTACTTGCACTCATTTGAGCCATGTCCCAGCTCCACTCTGCACATTAGGCAGACATGTTAGAGGAGGTCATTTGATCTTTCTCTAGGCCTAAGCGTCCTATTGTATTTAATAGGATTTTACAAGTTCCTCAGTGTTTGTCAAGCATGTCAATATGAAGCGATAAACAGTAGTAATGGTTGTCCTAAGCAGTCATATACATTGAGTAGGTAAATTGTTGTTTAATAAGTACGTCAACAAATTCTTAAGACCTCAAATACAGTCTTTCGAAGCTGTGGGCAAAAGCACATCCTATTTTGTTTTATTGGTGTAGGAAGATACTTTCTATATATTTTCAGTCATATATTTTCTTTCTTCTTCCTTATTCACCCTCTTCCGCAGTTTCTCAGACAATTGCTTACGTATTATACTGCACGCTACTGGTTCAAGTTCCCATTCTTCTGCGAAGGTTTAAGGCCTGTTTGCGGCAGCAGAAAAAATACGACTTTTGTGAAACATGAGTGATAAAAAGAGGAAATATTCTCTGCATCTTTGAAGGGATTCTTCAGTTACCTCCCTCCTGTAACACACTGATATCTAGGCCAGCTCTGAGGTGACAGTTCAAAATATATTAGCTTGTTTTCTCTTCAAAATCAGCCTGCCAAGAGCACTCCCTTTCTCCTTAGAAAGCTCCCTCCTCTCACTGTTGCCAGCTCCCATCAGGAATACTGGCTGTGCATACCCAGCCCTTGACTTCACTGTTTTCCCTCACTATTGCCGATGGGATGTGGCAAACCAATCTCCCTGTAATTAAGTTGGCTTAATCAGCTTCCTGTCACTCTAGTACTTGGAGGTGTTATGTGTGGGTCCAAGGCAGCCCCTCTGTCAGGCTGCAGGTACTTGATGGCTATGCCCTGTGGTATGTTGGCTCACTCTTCTCAGGAACAGGTGTAAGATGGCAGGGAAGGGCCACCCTAAATGCAAACACCAGCTGCAGAGTAGCCAAGGGACTGTATCTGGACATGGCGGGCTCATTAAAGATGATCTGGGCTTCTTAGCACAGCCCGTCAGGAAGTGTTTGCTTGGTAAAGTGCAAACTGGCCTCAGCAGTAAGCACTGTATGCTTTCAGTGCTGTTTAAGGCCATAAAACCGTATCACTGACACTGCACAATGTGCATGTAATTTGATTTAACTCATCAGTTTGTTCTCAGACGTACAGCAAGAGGCTGTGGAAATCGTCCCGGGGAGTCACATGTGCAGATACACCCCTGCCTCTGAAATCAGCATAATGACAGTGCTGGCATTAAGGAAAGTACAGGGACTTTCTCAGCAAGTTTCTCTGACAAACCAAACCAAGCAGAAAAACAACAACAAAAAACACCCTTGTTTTCTCATACGGGAACAGGAGGAGGTGGTTGGGAGTAAAGGCTTGGGTGACTATTACCGGAGATACCATTGTTGCACTACTTTGCTCGTGTATTAGGGTTATTGGCAAGACTTCACTAAGCACAATCGCTTCCTGAACTTGCCTGAAGATCAGTTGTGCACTGATCCCTCCTCAATGGGATTGCTACTCTGAGTGTTGGGAAAAACTTTTCATTAGCAGTTTCCAAACCCTCTAGCTGACAGCCCCATCTTTGATTTCACTTCTGGTCTCACTGTCCCATTTTCACTGAAGCTGACGCTTCTACTAGGAGTGAAGCCTCATCTGTGACCCTTCATGAGGCTTTAACTCATAATTTGGAACAATCGTTTAGCCAGAAACTTTATTACAATGAAACAGACTAAATAGCATTGTCTAATATTGCTTCGCATCTTAGTATGCCTTGTTCATGTTTGTGTTGAATGATCAGCGTTGTTCTAGGATTTAATGATAGCAATGATAAGCATACAGCTAATGCAGAGATCCTCAAAGATAAATTTTCCTTGGCAGTTTTCTTCTTCCTGTCTGTTGGTTTTCTAAAGAAAGACGGTGGTAAAGCATATGCCTTCTAAGTCAGAATACACAGACTTTTCCTGGATTTTTGTTTTCTGCATTGCAACAGTAAATGGCCTTCAAGTTAACCTTTGTGCTGTAGATCAGAGTAACACTGCTGTTGTGCCACCTGTCGCAGTAGGAGACAGCGATGCAAACATAATGGGAGCACACTCGGTGTCTTGAAACAGTGGCTTGAAACACCCTTGTGCTGTAACACAGACTACAGAGTAGAAATACCTGTGTCCAGAACAGTGTCAAAGGGCTTTTGTCTTCTTACCATTACCACTTCTTACTGCAGTGTTCCCAGTGAGAAAGCACAAGCACTGTGAGCTGTATCGCCACTAGAAGACAGGAGGAGCAGGAAGAGGCAGGCGGCAGTTTCATAAGTTGGTCTTTGTGGGTGGTGGGCCACGTACCCTCCTGCAGTACCTTCTAGCTGTCCTTAAGTTTTTAAGGCCTTGACCAGACAAAGCTGACCAGGTCTGGTATTGGTGATTGTACCTCTTCAAGTGGTGGTTTGGACAAGGTGATGTCCAGAGATCCCTTCTGAGCAACCTTTCCGTATTTTTTCTGGTGACTGTGTAGTCTTTGACTGACTTATTGCCTATCAGCACAATGGCAGGATTTGAGCAGAGAATGCAATATCGAAGTAAATCATAGAGGCTATTGGAAAACTTTGGTCTCAGTTTAGATAAAAAGTTGGGATAGAGTTGAGGCAAGGAGAAGTTTTATTTTCTTCAAATAAAAGTGAACTGGCTTTGTGGATAGATAAAGTGCTATGGATCACACTAACTTCCGACAGCCGCACTACTGATTACTGCATTTATCACAGCTAGTAGAGCACTATCAGAAGCTTTCTGATTATGCTTATACTGACTGGTGCCAGCACTTTTTGCAGTTCAGCCACAGCTGGTGGCACTTCAAGAGTTCTCCCCTCTCACTGGTGGCCAGCCAGTTCCAGAGTGGTCCAACTTATAGTAATGAGAGAAACCAAATTACACACTAGTGCTTCACAGCAGTGAACTTGGGCTGAGCTTTTTGTGGAATTTGAAGAGGTGGGTGCAAGGCAGTTAAAGATTTATTTATTCCCAAGTCTTCTGTGGCATTCATATCTTGCATGTTCTGAATCTTCTGTCTTGTTAATACATTCCCTTTACACGTTGCGTAGCGCAGACTGGAGTATACTCATGTCCATGGACTTGTGTGACAAGATAGTGCTCTTGGCATGCTGACAGGTGATCTTTGAAATAAATTTATTTAACTTAATTGGGAAAAAGTTGGGGAAAAAAAATCAAAGATTTCTCTTCTGAAAGATTAATGTGTGCCCGCCAGACTTCTGGAAGCACTCGTCTAGGAGTTGTTGGCCTTGAGGATGAAAGGCATCCTTTCTGGCTGTCCCTGGCCACTGCTGCACACGTGGTGCAGAATTCACTGTCGGGGTGAAGAAACAGCGACCCTGGGGGTGTGAGCTCTGTGCAATAGGGCAGAGCTTTGGTCTCTGCATAGGTTACAGGGGCCGAACAGTTCTTTGTGTGGGGATGTAACGAGGGTCTCCAGAGACGGCTGTGCTGCAGCTACATGGCTGCATAAGCTGGGGCTGGAAACAACACAGCTTGCAAATAGAGCCGTGCAAGCTAGTTGACTAAAATCGTAGAACACGGTAGGAAAGCATGCAGGTCGACTGCCAAACTAGCTCCAGCGGACAACGAATCTGTAGCCAGCTTGAACAGTCTCTTGCTGGGCTTTACCAATCTTACCACTCCAAGTTTATTTCTAATATTTAACATTTTTCTCTCTGTAGTTCAGACCCATAATTCTTCCTTCTTTCCAAATGTGATCAATTGTTGCCTTGACCTTGTGAACGTGATTTTTATAGCTCTAAAGACTGTTTGTTGTTTCATTTCAGTCTTCTCTTTAAGCCAAGCAACCGTAACTTTTACAAGCCTTTATCAAAGGGCCTTGGGACACTTTTAGTCACAGAATCACAGAATTTCTAGGTTGGAAGAGACCTCAAGATCATCGAGTCCAACCTCTGACCTAACACTAACAGTCCCCACTAAACCATATCCCTAAGCTCTACATCTAAACGTCTTTTAAAGACCTCCAGGGATGGTGACTCCACCACTTCCCTGGGCAGCGCGTTCCAATGTCTAACAACCCTTTCGGTAAAGAAGTTCTTCCTAAGATCCAACCTAAAATTCCCCTGGCGCAACTTAAGCCCATTCCCCCTCGTCCTGTCACCAGGCACGTGGGAGAACAGACCAACCCCCACCTCGCTACAGCCTCCTTTGAGGTACCTGTAGAGAGCGATAAGGTCACCCCTGAGCCTCCTTTTCTCCAGGCTGAACAATCCCAGCTCCCTCAGCCGCTCCTCGTAGGGCTTGTTCTCCAGGCCCCTCACCAGCTTCGTCGCTCTTCTTTGAACTCGCTCAAGCACCTCGATGTCCTTCTTGTAGCGAGGGGCCCAAAACTGAACACAGTATTCGAGGTGCGGCCTCACCAGAGCCGAGTACAGGGGGACGATCACCTCCCTAGCCCTGCTGGTCACACTGCTTCTTATACAGGCCAGGATGCTGTTGGCCTTCTTGGCCGCCTGAGCACACTGCTGGCTCATATTCAGCCGACTATCAACCATCACTCCCAGGTCCTTCTCTGACAGGCAGCTCTCCAACCACTCATCTCCCAGCCTGTAGCTCTGCTTGGGGTTATTGCGCCCCAGGTGGAGGACCCGGCACTTGGCCTTGTTGAACTTCATACCGTTGACCTCAGTCCATCGGTGCAGCCTATCCAGATCCTCCTGCAGAGTCTTCCTACCCTCGAGCAGATCGACACACGCACCTAACTTGGTGTCATCTGCAAACTTACTGAGGGTGCACTCGATCCCCTCATCCAGATCATTGATGAAGATATTAAAGAGGACCGGCCCCAGCACCGAGCCCTGGGGAACGCCACTAGCGACCGGCCTCCAACTGGATTTGACTCCATTTACCACAACTCTTTGGGCCCGGCCATCCAGCCAGTTTCTAACCCAACGAAGCGTGCGCCAGTCCAAGCCAAGAGCAGCCAGTTTCCTGAGGAGAATGCTGTGGGAAACGGTGTCAAAAGCCTTGCTGAAGTCAAGGTAGACCACATCCACAGCCTTTCCCTCGTCCACCCAGCGCGTCACTTTGTCATAGAAGGAGATCAGGTTCGTCAAGCAGGACCTGCCCTTCATAAACCCATGCTGACTGGGCCTGATCGCCTGCTTGCCCTGCAAGTGCTGCGTGATGACTCTCAAGATAATCTGCTCCATGAGCTTCCCTGGCACTGAGGTCAAACTGACAGGCCTGTAGTTTCCCGTGTCAGTCCTCCGGCCCTTCTTGTAGATGGGCGTCACGTTTGCTAGCCGCCAGTCAACTGGGATCTCCCCCGATAGCCAGGACTGTTGATAAATGATGGTAAGCGGTTTGGTCAGCTCATCTGCCAGTTCTCTCAGTACCCTCGGGTGGATCCCGTCCGGCCCCATCGACTTGTGCACTTCCAAGTGCCGTACCAGGTCACCAACCATTTCTTCATGTATAGTGAGGGCCACATCCTGCTCCCCATCCCCTTCTACCAGTTCAGGGAATTGGGTATCCAGAGAACAACCGGTATTGCCGCTAAAGACTGAGGCAAAGAAGGCATTAAGCACCTCCGCCTTTTCCTCATCTCTTGTAACTAAGTTTCCCCCCGCATCCAGTAAAGGATGGAGATTCTCCTTAGTCCTCCTTTTTGTATTGATGTATTTATAAAAACATTTTCTGTTATCTTTAACGGCAGTAGCCAGATTGAGCTCCAGTTGAGCTTTGGCTTTTCTAATTTTGTCCCTGCACAGCTTCGCAACATCCTTATAGTCCTCCTTAGTGGCCTGCCCACTTTTCCAAAGATTATAAACCCTCCTTTTCCTCCTAAGCTCAAGCCACAATTCTCTGTTTAGCCAGGCTGGTCTTCTGCCCCGCCAGCTCGTCTTTGGGCACGTGGGGACAGACCGTTCCTGCGCCATTAAGATTTCCCTCTTGAAGAGCGCCCAGCCTTCCTGGACTCCTCTGCTCTTCAGTACCGCCTCCCAAGGGACACTGCCAACCAGTGTCCTCAGCAGCTCAAAGTCAGCCCTCCGGAAGTCCAATACAGCGGTTTTACTGGTCCCCTTCCTGGCCTCGCCAAGAATAGAGAACTCCACCATTTCGTGGTCACTCTGCCCAAGACAGCCCCCGACAATCACATCCTCCACCAGTCCTTCTCTGTTTGTGAACAGAAGGTCTAGTGGGGCGCCACCCCTGGTGGGCTCACTAACCAGCTGCGTCAGGAAGCTATCTTCCACGCTCTCTAGAAACCTCCTAGACTGCTTTCTCTGGGCTGTGTTGTGCTCCCAGGATATGTCAGGGAAGTTGAAGTCCCCCACGAGAACAAGGGCTGACGATTTCGCAACTTCTGTCAGCTGCCTGTAGAACTCCTCATCCGTCTCCTCATCCTGGTTCGGTGGTCTATAACAGACCCCGACCAGGACGCTAGCCTTGTTGGCCCTGCCGATCCTAACCCAGAGGGACTCGACCTTGTCATTCCCAGCCTCTAGTTCTACAACATCGAGAGACTCTCTAATATAGAGAGCCACACCACCACCCCTTCTGTGCTGCCTGTCCCTTCTGAAGAGTTTATAGCCAGTCATTGCAGCACTCCAGTCATGAGAGTGGTCCCACCACGTCTCCGTGATGGCAACCAAGTCATAGCCTGCCTGTTGCACGATGGCTTCCAGCTCCTCCTGTTTGTTACCCATGCTGCGTGCATTGGTGTAGATGCACTTCAGCTGGGCCATTGCCTTATCCCCCGGCCTTGCTATTGTTCCCCCTGGCACAGCTCTAACAACCCTTGCTTCAGCCCCGTCCCCCTTCTTACCTAGTTTAAAGCCCTCTCAACGAGCCCTGCCAGCTCCTGGCCCAGGATCCGTTTTCCCCTAAAAGATAGGGACCCATCTGCAGCCATCAGGCCGAGTGTCGAGTAAAGTGCCCCATGGTCGAAAAACCCAAGATTTCTGTGTTGGCACCAGCCCCTGAGCCACGTGTTTAACAGGTGGGCTTTCTGTGTCCACTTTGTACCCCTCCCTGCCACCATAGGGATGGACGAAAACACCACCTGCACGCCTGCTCCATCCACTAACCGTCCCAGTCCTCTAAAGTCTCGTTTGATAGCCCTGAGGCTTCTCTCTTCAATGTCATCACTACCTGCCTGGACTATCAAAAGAGGATAATAGTCAGAGGGGCGAACCAGGTTGGGAAGCTTCCTGGCAACGTCCCTGACCCTGGCCCCAGGGAGGCAGCAGACTTCCCTACGGGTAGGGTCAGGCTGACAAATAGGGCCCTCGGTTCCCCTGAGGAGAGAAGTCATTTATAGTTTTCTTCTGAGTTCTCTTTACCTTGGTTTCTTTCTCCAAGTGCTGTGTCCAATATTGAACACACCATATCAGGATATCAGTAAATGCTGTCTTTTTGTTCGAAAACAGCTTAAGGTTATATTTCTCAGAACTTTATAATTTTCAGCCACAACGATAATTATCAGCTTGTTGTCCCATGCATCCCAGTCCAGGAGCATGGTGTCAGGTTCTCATTATTATAACACAAAACCATCGGTGTACAGCCTAGTAATTCAGTACTGCAGTGAACCTCAGTCCTTGTTTGTTCGTGCCCCAGGTGTTGAACATGAAATTATTCCACAACTGAACATGGCTTCCTTGGCCTACCTAGACAAGGAAACTTGGTCTGGAAAAAAACAGTAGTGTAACATCCAGCAACGGTGATTATTAGATAAGGTTAATTTTGTAAATAGAAATTAGTTTGGACTGTGAAATTTTGGCGGAACTGGCCGTTATTTCAATAGCTTTTTCCTCTGTCCTTTTCCTGGGGATAATGAGCCAGATTATTAATTAATCTGAATAACAGAGAGAACACTTAGGCTAATACTGATACACTTAACTGCTGCTTGTTCATATGCTGCAATATACACAAGCCTGAGCACACTTGTTCTTAGATTACCTTGTCTTCCTTTATATGAAGCTTGTTCCTTTTATAGTGTTATGGCTAAGATTTTATGTGAGTAGAATTCACATAGGTGAATTCTGCTTCACAATGAAGCTTACAGTTAGTAAAGCCATTGAATGGTTCTCCCTGTCCGAGGTATGTCTGCAGAGCAAGACGTGCCTTACTATTCCAAAAAAAAAGTATCACAGTATTTCTAGGTATTAGACTCAGTGTACAAAACATTTCCAGAATGATGGCCCACAGAGTGAAAACAGCCAGAAAAAAAAAACAATCAGGAAAAACTGCTTTTTAGATTGACTGACTCTGAAACGTAATCAAACTTTATTGCTTTATCAGCTTTTTAGTAGAAATGTCCACCTTTCACTGAATAATATGGAGGGTTTATGAGAGTAGTGGCTTCTCCTTGTAATCGAGGGTGACTGAACAGAGCTCTATGTGGATGTAAGCGTCCTTCAGGTACACCTGAAGGATCAGTGTAAGGGAACAGGAAATTTTTTTTTGTGCCAAAGATGACCAACCCCATACGTGAATAATAGAGTATTGTGTGTTTTTTCACCAGTTCAATGAGCAACCCTGAGAAACGTAATAAAGGAATCCATAGAGCGAAATACATTAATGTAAAAAACCTCTCTCTCACTTTTTAACTAGACCACTGCAAACTTCCCATTTTGAACAAAAGGAAAATATTAAATTATTGCAAGACTACTCTGACAAAGTTTAAAGGATTTCTGTACATCGGTACCTGGTGGTAGAATTTGGTACGTGTCACGTGTGCTTCGGTCTAAATCAGGAGTCAGCAGTTAGACTCCTGCCCACGGAAATAATACAGGTGATCATTAATTGCCAGTGTTATTTGAACGGAGTGCCTGCAGAGGCATTTCTGTATTGTGTTGCTAATGCCCTCAGACAATCATATCTTGAATTTATGTTCTGTTTAGCTTATTTTACAACTGAAAGGTAACAACCACTAAATTTCAGAATTTCAGACAGTAAAAATGCCTTGATTTCTCTGTAGAAAGTCTCTTTAATCTGTAGGACATTTCTTGTGCCCTCTCCCCATGAGAAAGAGTAAATGAATAAAGAAAATGTACAATTTTTCCTTTAGAAATGTCAAAAAGTATTGAACTGTATGAAAAACAATTTGAGTACACACATACATACATAAATAATGCATACATACAGCTACAAACTAACAGGAAAAGCTATAAGAACAAATTTATTTCTCCCTCATTGCAAGTTAACATGAAAAATTCTTAAGCCTTAAAACAATGTTAGAATATTAAAAAAAAATGGTTTTATCGAATCACTGGAAGATTAAAATTCTTCTTCTTGCAAAAAAAAAAAAAAAAAAAAGAGTAAAACACAGATTTGATCAATTTTTTTAGCCTGTAAGGATTTAAGTCTGTAACTTCTTCAGATGTAACATTCCAGGACTTTTCTCTGAAAACAACCCCTAGCATATGATTAAGTTTATCTGATATTTCCTGCTATATGCTTGGCACTATTTCTTGCTCTACCTGTTTACTAGCTACCCTAAAATATATGACTTCTTTTATAAATGAGTTTTTTGATACATACTTAAGCCCAGAAACATTCCTGTAATACAATGGCATTAATATCGTTTGAGGAATCTTAAAACATAACAGATTTGACTAGATGGAGCTGATCAAATGAATGTTGGAAGGGTCATTTTAAAAGCCCAAGTCAAGCAAAATCATAGTTGCCTTTGGGAGCATGGTGTAAACACCCAGAAAGGCAGAAAAATGCATTTTAGATGTGAATTTCCCAGTTCTTGGGGAAGTTTATTTTCGGGATGTAAAATTTGCTATCCAGGCTTGCACAAGATGCTTGTACATCTACATGCCAATTCAGGTGATGTACAGGTAAACGAGCAAAACAGTTCATAGAGGTTCTTTTGAAAATCTGTGAAATTCAGCTGCATCAGTTACTTACTGATGCTGTTCAGCTGTCTCAGCACATTGAGAAGGAGTAGATGGGCCACAGAGATTACAGTCGTCCAGTGTCCAGAGGGTCAATTCTTCCAGAGAAAGGAAACACCCATTAGGAGAGTTTTACCTACACCTGCCAAGGCTGGAAACTTTGGTGCCCTTAATTCATCTGTTAGATTATGACATACTTGTCTTATAGTAAAAGAGTGAGGTCCTCCGCCCTACCCTGTTCTGCCTCTCTCTGGGCCATAAAGATAAATGCCTGTGCCTTGTTCGGTAACTTATATCTTAGCCTCTATAAAAGAATAAGTTCAAAACCCAAGTGAAATGACTTGGTCAGATGCGCATGCAGTTCTTTTAGTATGTGTACACACGGAAGGGCAGAACTTTGGATATGGGGATATTACTCCGGTGATAATCATCACAAACACACCAGATTGTTTTAAAGATCAGCAAAGCAGAAAATTGGAAATGGAAGCTTACGTGATGGTATTTAATAGTTCAAATAAGAAGTGGATTTTATATATATACATATATATATATAATATATATATATATATTTTTTTTCAAGCCAGGCAAAACACTTCAAGTATTTGAGTATGAATCTGGGGAACACAGACATTTTGCCCACATTGAAAACAAAATTTGGTGACTTGTCTTTGAAAAGCTGTGGTACTTCGGAGAATGCATTTGACTTTCTGATGTATGGAAACTGCTCGCTTTGCTCAAATAAGCGTTTAGAGAAACGCGGCTTGCTTCTCAGCACGATTATTTGTAACCCAGACCCTAGCGTGCGAGTTCTTCCAGTGCCTGTGGGGAATGGGCCATGCTCAATCCACCCACTCTGGACTGTTTCAGATCATGCCTTTACAGGACTATCAGTTACTCTTCTAGCAGATCCTGTACCTGTATTCAGGGTCAGGAGTGGCAGTAAACTTGATCCAGGCAACAATGGGGCCATTAGTCTGACTCAACCGTGTGCAAAGCTTTAGCACAGATCTTAAAGGAAAGAATTAAGGTGGGACAATAAAAGGGAGCATACATTTTTCCGGAGGGTAGATCATGCTGTACTGATCTGGTATCTTTGATAAGAGAAACAATCCAGTTAAGAGAAATGCTGTGGTTTTAATTTACCTGGACTTCGGGACAGCCTGTAAAATATTATCACTCTGAAAGTCTTGCAGCTGTGAGTGCAGAATGAAGACACGCAGGGTCTTCAGAGCAAAGATGAGCAATTGATGTTTGGTGTGACTGAAATGTAGGATGGAAAGGAGAGGCACAGAGTGGATGGGATGTGACAGACTGTTGAATTAGTGACTACAGCTGGGTAAGATTGAATTTATCAAGGCCTGAGAAGAAGCAGTAGTAATAACTGACGTGTGAAGGGCAAGAATGTAATTAGGAGTTTGTTCTGTTTTGTTTTGTTTTGTTTGAGCTGTATTAACCACTTAGATAACAGCTTCTACTGTGAGTTACTGTGAAGGCTTTTCTGCATATATTATTTATTTATTTACTTATCTATTTGTTTGTTTGTTTGTTCTTTAATTAATATAATTGATTTGTTTGTGTCTGGCAAGTGTATGTCACTTTCTCTTCTCTACCCTATCAGGAAAGAAAAAAAAAACACAGATCAGGGCGTCAGAAGTTTGTTTGTTTTAAAGTCTGTTGAAGGACTTTAATCATAAATTAGCCCAAACCAAACTTTATTTTGCATTTCTTATTTAAATAATCAAATATAAAGAGCTTTGAATTATTGAAAATCTAGATGGTGAATCAGCCACGCAGGGACTAGCAGAGTTTGTGCAGAGAACATAGCCCAGTCCCTAATCCTGCCATCTGTTTCCAGAGGTCTTTCCAGCCTTTTATTAGGCAACCCTATCATTTCAACTGTTTGCCACAGCACTCAAACATATCAGTAACACATACAGGTATTATTGTAATGTTATTTTTTTACATGGAAAATCTTATCCCAAGATCAAGTGCTGAAGATCACCCTGTGTTTGACTGTGACCAGGATCTCTCCGTGCCAAATGTTTGTTTGAGACACACCTGCACTTACAAATCTATCTCCAGTAGATTTTAAACATATATCACACATTTTCATTAGTTTAGTTTGGACAAATCATAGACCAGTTTGTTTGTAACTGATATTATTCTTCTGAACTGCAGTGTGAGTGCGTACGGTAATGTTTATCCACGTATGGAGGTAAAGGGTACCATATAGAGACACTCCTGTTTTTAAATGTGTGCAACCTTTTCCATTTGTAAGAGTTTCAGTTATTTGTATTTTTTTTTCCCAAATTTTGCTGTTCAGCAAAAGCTGGATGTTTTCTCTGTGTTACTGCTATCTGCTCTTTCCTGATGCCAGCTCCAATACGTCTGTTGGTCCTTTATGGAAGATGTTGAAGACTTGGAGAATGATAATCATAACCAAAATACTTGAAATGTCTTTATAATGAGTACATTTCAAAGTCATTCAAGCTGTTCTTGGCTTGTTTTCAGTCCTGTCTTTGTCCCACTTCACAAACCAAAGGTTAATGACAGAACCATGTTCAATCTGTTTGGAGAAGTGTTTAACACAATTCTAGGGCTGGTGACTGAGTTTAGGCAAATTCAATCTGGGAAAAAGGTGAAAATGTTTACTGGAGAAGATAACAACTGGTGGTGAGATGAGATAGAAGAGCTGAGGACAGATTCTGCATCGTGGAAAAACAAAAACATTAAGAACAACTAAACAAACAAACAAAACAACAATGAAACAGAAACCATTTTAATCAAGGTTGGCAGCCTTTCTGGAAATAACTGGTGATCATCCATTAGTAGCTAAATAATGATGAATATAATGGGGAGTGACTTCCAGTGAACTTGGGCTGTGTTTTTTTTTTCTTGTTTAAGCAGACAGTAGTCAACAATTACTGAAGAAAGTATAAATGTTATCAGGAAAAACATTTGCATTATTGTGTCCTTCACTGGTTATCATGGTGCTACGCAGTGTTACAGGAGCAAAACACATCAGGGTGGACTTTGTTCTTGGGATGTTGCCCTTTTCTTTGGACAGGTATCAGCCATACAGGTCTTCCTTCGCGCTGTCCATCGGGTCTAGTGACACAGCCTGGTTTTCATAACCCGAAATAAGAACCAAACTTCACTGCTGGCTGAGGAATCTCAGTTTTGAGGTAAAACATGGAAAGGAATGAAAAGACAAGCATTGGCAGAGCAGCTGCTCCAGAATTACAGGGAGCTTCTGTGTCCCGACTCACACCTAGAGCTTTCGTGAGCCCAGCGAGAGACTGAATTAGTGTCAGCAGGTACTGATTCAGGCTCAGAAAGTCCAGCTTGCCTTGTACAATTTCCTTCCTGCTCGTAACAAAGATGCAGTCACAGTCTGCGGGATGCTATCTGTAGGACTGGCTCATTTTCTGTTTGCATCTTTGTTAGAGCTGAAGGGGTTGTGCTGTACATGCAGTATGCAAGGGTACACCTTCTTTTTATTTGAGCTAAGGCATTAAGTAAACAGAAAGCAAACTCAGGCAGAGCTGTGTAAGCTGTATCCACACAGGAGGCTTCAGAGGCAGAAAATGTAGAGGTACTTTGTCTTCTTTTTCCCCCTATTTCTTTAGAATATTATTATGACTCCCCAACCTCACCCCCACCCCTTCTGGGTGTTTTGCAAGAAAATTAGAGCATTTATATTCTTACTTATGTTTTAAAAGATACTGAGTTCTGACTTTAGGTTTAATGTAGTCAAATGGAGTTGACTTTCAAAAATATCTTCTCAGATGCAGAAATAGTATTGTAATTTTAAGTATTTTGTTATTTTTTTCCACTGCCTTAATTGCAATGAAAGTAAAATTATGAATACACATGATCTTATCTAATGTCTTCAGATTCAGATTCTTCTTTGATATCCTTTTTTTTTTTTTTTTTTTTTTTTTTAGTAAAGTATAGCTGTAAAACCTTTAAAAAATCCTGTTAAAGCACAAGAATTTTTTGCCCTTTCAAACTTCTGAAATTCTTAGCTATCAGTGGGATATCATAAAAAACATTTCTATACTGGTGCAGGGACTTTTGTTCATGAAAGCATACAGAGAATATAAAAGTGCAAACAAGTTTCTTCCTTCACTGTCATTTCATTATTGCATTTATTTTCAGAATACTCTCTCCTTTTACATTCTTATGTATCAAAACCTGAAACTGTTTTGAAAATCCTCTCACAATGAACTTCTAAAGTTTTGAGCAATTTCCCCTGTAGTATGAGTGCTATGCGATGTTCTGGAATTAGTAAGCTGCCTTAATTTCTCAGGTCTTGCAGTATTTCAAACGGTCTGTTAAGGCTTATTGAGAATACAAATTAATTACTAGTTTGTTTTTCTCTTTCTATTTCTCTGCTTTATTATTAATATTTTTAATTTTATATTTAAAAAAATGCCAATAATTCTAAACACGAAACAAAGAAAATCAAATTGAAGGATTTTTTTTTTCTTCCTCCCAGGCTACACGTGTGCCAGGAGTGCTTCAGTGGCTAGCAATTTTTGTCCACTGCATTCACAGGTTCTCTGAGTAAGCACATAAATGTAAGCCATAGACAGGCTTTTCATACATTTAAGCATTCTTCTCCTTTGCAATGAAGCAAGAGACACTTCTAAATGTGCCATTTAACTGTGACTGGAAAGTGCTTCTGCCATTTTCCTCCCTCATTCGTACAGACATTCCCCAGTCTGCTCAGGTGACTGCGCCCCAGGCCTTTGTATGCCTAGTTGCAGTTGTACAACCCGTATTCTTGCTGTACAACACAGTATCATGTCTCATTTTTACAATAACTATGAATAGTCCCAATAAAGGTTCTATTTTCATTGTATTGCCAAATTTTGGCTGAACTGGAGTCTAGGGACAAATCAGTGAAGTGTTAATAATTTCAAAACTAATGAAGTTATAACTGTTCAGTAATGACTACTATTAGGTAAGAGGAAAACAAAGTTTCATTTACTTTCCTTTTTTTTTGGTTTCCCGACCTTTCCAGAGGTTATTAATGCAGGGCTTCATGTAGATATATTTTTCCAGGGCTACGTTAGTTATTTTAAACTCAGATGTTGCTACTGCTTCTTTTCTTTTTGGAGGAGTAGAAGCTGTGGGGAAGCTGTGATTTATCTTAATTGTTACTTAGTTTTAGATACTGTTGCTACTAATTAGAATGGTTTAAATTAACACCTCTCATCTTTGCATCCTTATAGAATACTGATATTATAAAACAGTTTACAATGTCACAAAATCTCTCTTATCTGAAGATACTGTGGGCATCATTTCTCCCCAAAGAACCAGGACTTTCCCCTCATAATAGCCATTGTTTTTCATGCTGGAACTTGGACTTCGAAACTTTTAAGTTTCTTTATATCAAACTTACATTTTATTACACCTTAATTTCACTGGAAGATGGGTTCAGGAGCACAGCTATAATGGCACTTGTGGGGTTCAAACACTGATACCGCATGGTGAGTTTAGATGGATGTGGTTAGTTGAAAGGTCTGTGCTGAAGCAGGAACACAGACAGACTGCTTCAGATTTAAGGGTATTCCCTGTCTTTATAAAGTTTTAAAATTTGTATGGAATAAAGGAATGCTTTAGTTTATTTGTTCCTTTGCACAGCTTCCTTCTCAGCCATATCCAAGGTGTAATATGGACCAAAGCTTTGATTCAAAGTCTGGAAAGTTCACCTGGTGAAAAATTGTAGGATGGTATTTCCATTGTATGACTCTGGTAGTATTTCATATTAGATGAGCCTGAGCCTCATGTTAAGTTGTACATTACACTGATTTTAAAAGAACCAAATCATCCTGTGTATTTCAAAATGCAGTATTCAGAAGAAGTTCAGAAAGTCAGAAAACAGTATCAAATATATTTTTCCTCATTCAAATATTTTATAAAATGTGAAAAACATAACTCTTCAGCTAGTCAAACTGCTTTAGGAGGCCATGTTTTTTTGTATGAAATCACTTGAACATGTCTACAGAAGTGAATTACAAAGAAAAAATGGGTGATGACTAACACTGGTATTTCGCTGGCAATGAAGTCACGGTCCTAGAAGCTCCTGTAACAAATCAGTACAACAGCCACCCCTCTGAGATTTGCTTTCTGATGGTCATCAATATGATGTTCTTTGGACAAATTCATTTATACACTGTCAAAGTTAGATCTTTGGTGGAAGACAGGCAAAAGGAATTTAGTCTATTCTGCCCAGTGTATATACTTTATTAAATTAACATGAACTTGGAGTTTGGTTAATATAAAGAACAAGCACATGGAAAATTTGAGATGATGAAGCAGCAACCTGATTCTTCAGCCCTCTAACAAAGTACATCTCCATATTTTCTGCCCACATCTGACTTCACTCGATTTAGCACTCTTCCATGTCTCATCATCATAAGCGTCCCCTGAGGCAAACTGTGCCTCAATCACTGAATCTCAGACGCACTATCCTCTGGAAGACAGCAGTCTTTTTGCCACAACCCTCCGCATTTCCTGAGAGCTAAAAGGATGTACTGTACAAAAAAAAAAAAAAAGAAAAAGAAAAAAGAAAAAAAAAAAGTAGAGGTGGCATCATGCTAATTTTGGAAGAAATGTTGCTGATTCTCTGAGTCCCTGTGTCAAAACAGCAATCTGTCTTGCTATAATTTAGCATGAAAACTTGATAAATTTATCTAGTCTACAGAGGTAAGATAGGGTTTCTAAATTATAGGGCTGTATCAGTCACGCACAGATTTGCAGAAAAGAAGGCTGAAAAAGACCTCAAAAGGTTATCTTGTGTGTTCTGAAGCTCCAAGACAGGATCAGTTAGACCTAGGAAATGAAGGAAGTATTTCATTATCTCTATTGTTAATAAGATTTTCTTGATACATAATGTAAACTTCCATGCCCCTGTTTTTTAAGCCCATCACTTCATATCCGCTACAGATAAAAACAATTTTATCCCTGCCTCTTTATGAGTGACTTATGTAGATGAGCATTTTAATGTGTTCACTTGGCCTTTTGTTCTTTAGACCAAGAAACCGCAATTCTTTAAACCAACCTTCTTACGTCTTTCCTTCTGTCCTCCTCTCCTCCTATCCGTCCTTCCATCATTCCTTCCATCCTGTCCTGTGTTCAGACACCTGCCCATTTTCTTTCTGCTAGCCTTAAATATGATAGGAAGAATCCCTACTGTATCTTACAAGCTGAATAGTTTATCTTCCTAATATGCAGTTTGCATTCTTGTAGCAGTGTAACATTACTTATTAATATATTTACTACTCCTCCTTTATCCCTTGTTGGCAGAATGGCTGCCTAATTGCTGGTTAGCAATCCTGCATCTTTACAAACTGTTGTTTTGACTCAGAACGTCCCACTTTTTAAAACAAGTGCATTGCACTGTTTTTTCTCCTATAGGTTTTTCTCTCGTCAAGAGCATTGTGAATTGTACGTATCCTGCAATGTGTGTGTTATTCATCTAGGCTTTTTAGTATCTACAAGGTTCCTTTATCCAAGTCATTAATGAAAAAGTGCCTAGTCTGGAACAGGCCCACCTGGAATGTCACGTTACATTTTTGAAGTTCGATGCTAAATGATTAAAAACTAATTATTTTTCTAGGTAGTTTTGCACTCTATCTAAAATAATTTCAGTTTTTCATAATTTACTTATGAAGATGTTAGCCTTCAATATCAGTAGCATTCAAATTAAAACATATTATATGACCTGCTTCTCCTGTATTTGAGACTTCTTGCTCTGTTATAGAAATGATACTGCTTTATATGTTTGGAATGTTGGCTATTTGCTTTTTTAATGATCTTTACCCAGTTTATGCATATTTTCTTTTGTAACTTATTCCAGTATTTTTCCAGAATTGTTCTCTTTCTGTTTTTTTGTTTTGTTTTGTTTTGTTTGTTTTGTTTTTTGTTTTTAAAGATGAGCACTGTGTTCAGCTCTTTTGTTTTCTCTTGTGACTTCTGTGAATTTTCAGAGAGGAAGCTAACAGCTCTGAATTTGTTTCACTGTGTTCTCAAGGTATCCTCATGTGTGCTTACTCAGGCATATACTTCGCTATGGATAGAATTAATTTCACCTAACGTTACCTACCTATAAAATAGCCATCTGTATCTGTGCTGGGGTTTAGGTTCCTATCAGTTGAAGGAGACATGGTCAGTACAGTCAGTGATGAATAGAGTGGTCTTCTGGAGATGTACTGTAGAGACATACCTGAGGATGAAGTGATCTGCAATCTTTCTAAATTACTGTCAGACCTGTTATTTTCCTATTTTAGGTGGAGTCTATCTTAACTAAGTTTAGTTATATGATTACACATCACCCTTTTTTTGAAAAGTGATGCAAAATGCACTTTATGCTTCTGCAAGAGATTTATTACTAGGTTTTTCTTTTCCTTAGATACATGTTTTCTTGCTATCCCTTATACCCATTGCTTTTTGCAGTTAAATTTATGCTTTATCCTTTCTGACTTTTTTTCAGCATCTTGTGCTATTCTTCATACCTGTACTTAGCAGTTTGACCTGGATTCCACTTTCTGTACATTTCCTTCTTGTGTTTCAGGTCATTGAAGGCCGTGTTGCTTAGCCAAGTTGGTCTCTGACCATACTTCCCATCCTCCTACTGTGTGGGATTGTTTGTGCTTGTACCCTAAACATCATTTCTTTAAGGAACTGCCAACTCTACTGAATTCCTTCTGCCTTAGCCATGTTTCCCATGAGAACTTACCTGCCAGTTCCCAGGGTTTATTGGAGTCTACTTGCAGAGAATCTGTTGGGTTTGAATTGCTGTTTCATCTTGTTTCTCGTCTAAAGAAATACGTTATCACATCACAGTCGCTCTCAACCGAATTACCTTTACCCTCAAATTCCCAACCATCCTCCCTCTTGGTTGCTTAGCAGGCAGCCTCTTGGCAGGCTGCTGTTGAAGCACTTGGCAGGCTCCGACAGCTCCTGTAGACCGTACACAGGGAGTGGTTAAATGCTGCTATTACACCCAGAGACAGACACAGCACATTGCTTTGTGATGTGCAACTGGAGATGCCCACCTAAACATTCACAGGGAAGCACTTGCATCTTTTTGCCAGGCATTCAGTCAAAAAGACAACAAATCCTACATATGCAGAGTGTTTCAGATGCTCCCCTGGGAAGGCAACTGTGGGGATGCAGAAACACTTTGCCCAGACTTGAAGTTCAGGTAAGGAGAGGATAAAACCTTTCTGCCTTTCCTTTGCAGACCCAGCCGTAAAAGGAATTAACGTCTCTTTGACCTGCTTTTTCTTTCTCTGAATCTTTATTTTATATTTTTTCATTCCTCTGAGTGGTGGTAATCTCCACTGAGGTTGTCTGATTGGTAAAATTGGATTTTTAGTAGCTTTTAATGTTCCCTTCATTTTCATAGTGTAGCTAAATCTTCAAAAAGGAAAATTTCTTTTTCCTTTTTTTATTTTTTTTTTTCATTTATGTGTTTAGAAATTGCCATTGAATCTCAAGAAATAAATTGGGACATTATTATTTAGCTTTTGAAATCATACCATGATAAGATGAATCTACAGAGGCATTTTGGCAGTCTATTTTTCATTCCTTAAGCTCTCCAAAGAACAGGAGTGTTGAACACACAGCTATAAGTTAATGCTACAAGGGTTCTGGTGTCTAAAACAGAGAGAGGCTCTCCTTCATTTTCTGGCTTTGCTATGGGCAATATGCATCTTGATTCATCTCATTTCAATGCAGTTTACAGTTGTATAGGATTTTGTCAAATTTCAAGTGTTTAAACAGAAAATTTCCATGCTGGATATCTGCCTCAGGATATTATTTTTTAAAAGCCTTTCAGCAAAAATATTTTATAGATTTTTATACAGGCTGTTTTGGAAACTGTGGTCTTTTATATTTTGTCACATTAAATGGTTCTGGTGACCTTTCCCCTGAGAATTTCAGGTACTTTGCAGACCTTGTAAAAAAGCATTTGAAAATGAGGTTAAGGGGATATTGTATATTCTCAGTGAAACCTCTGCTTAATTGAGGTGGCACAGAGAAGTAAACTGAGAAGTAAGCCACCCAATTTAAATAACAAGGCAAGCATGAGCAAGATGTTTTTGGAAAGTGTTGGGGATCACTGGCAAAATGGATTGAAAGAATGAAATCAGTGGAAAGAAACTGCCTTGATGATCAGTGTGAAAATTGATGTGGGAGGGAATGGAAAGGAAAATGTGTCAGTGTAGTTTGAGAGGTACTAAAATTGCTAGAGGAGCTGGAGAGCAGAGCCTGGAATGAGCTAAATACAGGAGCAGCAGCGGGGCTGTGTGGGAGGCTTGGAAGAGGAAGGAGAGAGATCTGATGAGCAGGGCTCCGAATTGCAGTTGGTGTGGGGGGCTGTGAGACTGACTGAGGAGATTAAAGGAGGAGTTTGGCAGGGGGAGCCAGCAAAGATCTGGCTCGTGCATGGGGAAGACTGAACACCGGCATCAGGGTGAGATCTGACGGGTATCGGGGAAGCTGGAAAACGGGATTTGCTGGGCAAACTGACAGGGAACGATACGAGGATGCCTTTTGGAGGTGAGGATCTGCTGGAGACTGGGTTAAAAGCTTGAGGACTGGAAACGAGGACTGGGAAGAAAGGGGCTCCACCTGGGGTGGGGGCTGAGGGAGAAGCACTGGTGCTCACACCAATACATGTCCAGTAGGAAGGGAATGCAGTGATGGAGGGCTGCTGGGGAGTGGGGTGCAAGGAGGTGGCACTGGGGGTACTGGGAGGGGAAAACTCCAGGCAGGCCACGCTGATGGCAAGGGAAGCAGGGTCAAGCTGTGCAAGGGACCGCTCTGCACCAGTGCCAGCAGTGGCATCCAATGCCCCTGAGTCTTGCCATTTTGTTGCTGTCAGCAGACAGTTCTGATAAGCTTGGGTCTCACCCTTGCCAACACCAGGTTTGTTGAGAAAATAACCTGCTGCCACTATACTGGTTATTCCATCAGAGTGAATACTACAAGATTGGTCAAGGGATCTAAATAATTCACCCCTGGCAATGATTTTTGTGGATGTCGTTATGATGCTGCATTAAGGCATTTTTCAGTAGTTTTTCAATGCTTTTTTTTTTTTTTTTTTTCCAAAGAAACAGGATATTACACACGATTTGACACACCCAGTTCACAGGAGATGGATGTGCTCTTGAGATGCTCTAGGGCTGTGCAGTAGGATCCTTGCTATCTGCAGCAAAAAAAAAAAAGGAAGTTGTGCAATGAATCAGGCAAGAGGTTTTACGATGAGAGTTTATCTGCCAGAATATTCCCACATGGTATGGGGCAACTATCTTTTCATTGACTTTTCTCCATTTTCTCACTACCGCAGCAGGCTCCAGAAACAGATTTGCATATCTTTTAAGCATTCATACCTGTAACTGGATCAGAAAGACTATTTTGAACTTAGAGTGTACTGTAATGTTAAATATTATGAAATGTAAGATCTTTAGTTTCAAGATTGTGATGCTTAAAGCCAGCAGATACTTCATCTTATGCTATCTGTGATTCAGCTTGCATGCTACTTTAACTCTACTATTACCTAACTTCTTAATACTTGATGCTTCATGTGCCATAGCGTATGATGTAAGAACATGATTCATGAAAACAGACTAAAACAATCTTTCTGCTGAACAGCTTATCCTGCAACACAGAAGAGACACGAAAGGAAAGGAAAAATAGGCCTAGATTCATGTCGAAAGAGACAAATGCATATGCACAGTTTTGTCAAGCTATTTCAGGAGAAGAAGTGTTAAAGAACTATTCTGTTAAAGTGTAGGCACAAAAGCATCAGTGTATGGATTTGAACATGATTCCTGTACAGGAGTCTTGGATGAAGAACAAAAAGGAAAGTTGGAAGACATGAGATTAGAGGTATGGTTTTGGTCAAAATGGTGTGGGAACCTGGAAGTGAGGATTATACACGTGAATGACAGGCACAGCTGGAAGAGATGGGAGCAAAAAAAAGAAAAAGAATTTTAGCAGGGACACTTTGTATGAACTGAAGAGTAGAAAAAAGGGTGAGAGATCATCACTTTCATCAGTTATGGCAGAGGGATACTAGCGGAGGGAATACAAGTGGGATGTAAGTAGATAAACAGCAACCAGGAGGTTTTCTGTGGGTTGTACGTTAAGCAACAGGAATTTACGAATAAACTTCTGGCTATGCTGTTCCATGTGAAACAGCAGGAAAGAGTGAATCAAGTTTACACATGGATGTGAAAAGCAGGAAGGAAGAGAGGTGGGTAGACCTGAGTGACAAGGAAGGCATTGCTATTAACAACAGTAATTGAGAAAAATATGAGAGGGAACTTTAAGACATGCAAGAAGCCCAAAACCTAGTTAATGATATAATAAGAAAAGCAGAGGGATTCTGAGGCCCAATGTCCCATGAAGCAAGAGTGCGCCTTGTTCTAAACTTTTCTTATGTACTCTTTTCTCCCTTTCTTCATCCTTAGCAAATTTCTTAGGCTCATCTAAATTCCCTAGGAGAAAGAGTGGTGGAGGTTGCTCTCCCATGACTGGTGTTGCAGTGGTTTAACTGGCAGTTGATACATGTTTAGGATTTTGAATTAATGGCTTAGATAAGAAGGCCCTGCAGCCATTACCAGGTATAACCACTCAGAAGGGGTGGATTTTTTCTCATAAAAAGAACACAAGCAGGGCCTGAGAGCACAAACAGGGCTCTGACTAACCCTGCCCACCTGCTGGGGCTCCAGTCACTCTGCCCAGGACCCCATATCAGCCCCCCAGGGCTGTCAGAGCTGCCTCAGCAAGGCTGCAGCAAGGCCAGGCTCCAGCTCTCCACCACCCTGCCCGGCCCCAGCTCTTCACCACCCTGTCCGGCCCTAGGCCCACCCCACCTGTGGGCCCATGTCACCATGGCCTGCCCTGATGATCTGGTCTCCTGGTTGAACTGGCCACCATCTCCAGGCCTTTGCTGCTCAAGGGTGGTGGGGATGTGTTTGGGCCGGTGAGGCCCTGTCACGCTGGCCATCTTGTTACTGCACCTGGCTCCCAGCTGCCCATCCTACAGAAAGAGCCATTCTTCACTGTTCCTTCACTGGAAATATCTATGGGAAGTGGCCATACTTAAATAAATAAATAAAAATAAATAAATCACAACCCTGTGACCTTTCTGGATACAACTACAGGAAGTAAACAAGAGACAATTCAGGTTTACAGTAAGGTGTATGTTCATGACCACAATGCATTTAAACTCATTCCTCTTTAAAAGTCTATGCTAATTTATTGGATTGTTTTGCATATTCTTTTATGTACTCATTTCCTTGTATTTATTCCGAATCTTCATTGAATTATTCTTTTTGTCTCGTCTACTCCTTTTCTCAGCCTTCCTTTCCCACAGCATCATATGAGCAGGTTACACTGTGTTTCTATTTCCCATGGCCCCAGCTCCTCCGCTCGTCCTCAGGTTACAGTTCCCTGCCTTTCTGGGAGTTTTTCTGTCAGACTGTGCTGCCTTTTTCCATGTCCTCTTTTTCTCTCCTTGCTTTGGTTCTTTTCATCCCCCAAATGGCTCTTCTTTTCACTTGCTCTTTTGTGTGCCAGTTGGTAATAGTCTCAGCACACTGGCAGCCTGACTGATGTTGGCATCTCCGAAAAGCAGAATTTTAAGGAGTGATTTTAGGTGAAAAATACACTAGATTTGTAGGCGCTTCAGAAACTCCTTCTGAAGAGGGAAGGATGAAGGAGAAATAGCAGAAGTTATTTGATCTTTACCAGGGCTAGCACTATGATCAGCAGTTAAAGTTGAGCTTTTAATACTGCATGAGAAATTACAAGTAAAGAAAAGCCTTGGAAGGCAAGACGGGCAGATAACAGGCAGATTTCATGGGATGAAATGGAGAAGAAGATAGAAGATAGACAAAAAATGGTGACATAAGGAGAATAATGAACAATTTAATGCTGGCTGTGAGGAAGGTAGCACTGCAGTTCCTGAGGCCAGAAAGAAACCTGGTGCGGTAATGGAAGTCTGAGATGATCACAGTGGTGAATTAAATGCCTCTCTTCATTGAAATGTGCTTCTCTGTAGGATTTCCCTGTCAGACTCTTCTTCAGTAGTCCCCAGTCCAGGTCCTGCATTGCTTCCCACACGGAGCTTGTATCTGTTCTCACATAACACAAGCTTCTGCACCTGAGAAGGTACAATTCTTGGATATGCCTACAGAATGGGGGACAAGAGGCTAGAAAGCAGCCCCACGGAAGGGGATCTGGGGTTTCTGGTCAATGGCAAGTTGAATGTCAGTCAGAAGTGTGCCCTGACTGCCAAAAGGACCAACAGTATCCTGGGGCGCAGCAAGAGCATGCAGCATTGCTAGTTGGTCAGGGGAAGGGATCGTCCCACTCAGCTCTGTGCTGGTAGAGCCTCAACTCGAGTACTGCGTAAAGTTTTGGGTGCCACACTAAGAAAGACCTAAAACTATTAGAGATTGTCCAAAAGAGAGCAATAAAGATGGCGAAGGGTGTAGAGGGGAAGATGTATGTCACTTGGTTTGTTCAGCCCAGAGCAGAGCAGGCTGAGGGGAGGCCTCATGGCAGCCTGCAGCTTCCTCATGAGGGGAGTGGAGGGGCAGGCGCTGAGCTCTGCTCTCTGGGGACAGTGACAGGACCTGAGGGAACGGCATGGAGCTAGGACAGGGGAGGGTTAGGCTGGGTGTTAGGAAAAGGTTCTTGACCGAGAGGGTGGTTGGGCACTGGAACAGGCTCCCCAAGGGATGTGGTCATGGCATCGAGCCTGCTGGAGTTTAAGAAGAGTTTGTACAACACTTTCATAAATGTGTTGATTTGAGGGTGGTCCTGTATGGAGTCAGGAATTGGACTTCGTGCTCCTTTGTAGGCCCCTTCCAACTTGGGATGTTCTAGGATTGTAACACCTTTCAGCCCTTGCTGCTGCAAGTGAGATGATGCCAGACCCTGACTCTTGTCAGCAAAATGACCCAGATCATGTTGATCTTCATGCAATGAAACCTTGGCTATCTGCAGCCTGCTGAAAGTTTCTAATCCACTAATTATTTTCCTCTTCATGGAGCAGGGAAGCCTACTTGCTGAGACTCCAGTTGCTGACCTCTCCTTCCTTCCTGTCCATCCATAATGATGGGAATGGGGAGGCTGTGAATTTGGGTAAGCAAGTGTCACTTCACCATGTTAAAACAGTATGCTCAGAACTTGTTTTTCCTGTTCATTTTTTTTTTATATTGGCTGTTCAGGGGGTTTCTACACGTCATCCCCTTCTCACCTGCTATGTACCCACATGTGTATTGGTATGCATGTATTTACAGTTGTCATTTTGAAGGGGGATTAACAGGGTTTAAGTAGAGAATGTGGTCCAGGTACTGAGAATGTTATCTGTTTACAGAGATTTTCCCTGCCTTCCACGGTGCTGCCTTACCGGTACCTTTTTTCACCTCTGGCTTCAAATGTATCAGGAACACACGTAAGTATTGTTGCCATTTCATTCTTTTAATCTGTAAAGTCCAGCTTATCATTGTATTGGGTAGAGTGCAGACAGTCACACATATGCTCAGCTGTGACCAAGGTCTGCCTTTGCCAAAAAGGTGTCTTGGGACACACCTTTGTAAGTTTATCACCAGGGGTCTTATCAACCTACTTAGTTGGTTTACTTGGAGCAAATAACACGCTAGTGTAACTGATATTAATGGGTTCCTGAGCTATATGTATATGTGTGTGTGTATATATATACATATAAACATACATATAGTTTAAAAATACACACACATGTATATATAAATGCACACACACAAATATTTGCATGGGTGCATTTCTATACTTGGGTAATTGGTGCCATACATATTGACTTAACGATATGCAGTACTACCAATTATAGGACTTCTCATTGTTTGTAAAAGTACCACAATGTTGTTTTTCAGACTTTTTTTTTTTTTTTTTTTTTTTTTTTTTTTTTTTTTTAAGACTTAAAAAACCCTTCAACTTTCAAAACTGCAGATTTTTCAATTAAAATGATTCCACAGTTCCAGGAGAAGAATTAGGGAATGGTATTATGAATCACTTTTTTAACAGTACAAGGACAAGATAGGATACCACTGATACCTGTTACAGGCAACAATCTACTCCTTCAATGCCTGTACCTAGGAATAAGCCTGCGAGGCAGGAGGAAGAACTTCAATCTGTGTGTGATATGCTCTGTCAAGTATGCATATGATTACAGCACTAAGTCATCTTTGGACTTTCTAAGTATTTGCCATCTGAAAGAGTGCTAATGATTCTATATCATACCTCATTTTCATCAGGGAAAAAAAAGGAACTTGTAGCAGAACCAAAGTTGGATAGGTGCAAGAAGTTGTCATGTAGCCACGTATGGTATGAGCAGTTAAAGGACAGATCCCTGCTAGACATATGAGGTGATTGCAGAAGGTCTAGTATCACAAAATGGAAAGCAAGTATGAGATAAATGAGCCAAGAGAGAGCAATTTAATAGAAAAATATATTTGGCAACTTGGACGTGTTCAAAATGGTTTTGAAAGCCCTGTAAAAGTACAGCCCTGTTACTGAGACAGAGCTCTACTGGGTCAAATGAAGTAGCCTGGCAGACAATAGATGTGCAAGTAGGTTGCCAGCCCCCTCCTCCCTACTTGGTATATCATATAGTAAAGGGGGCTGTTGAAAGCAATCAGTGTAAATTGCATGCAGAAAATTCTCATAAATTTCTTGAAGGAAAAAAAGGATGGAAAGAACCTTTTTTTTTGACTGGCAGAATTAAAAGTTATGAACAACTTGATGCAATTTTTTGGTTCAGTTATATGTTGTGCATGTATCACAAGGAAAGGAATCTTAACAGTGGTTTAGTATGGAGAGATGGTAGAATTATCAGCAATGCAAAGAAGGCTGGAAGTCAATAAATAAATATATATATATATATTTTGAGAGCTTCAGGCCTTTTTCTTGTCCTACATGCATGATATGATTAACACTGCTTTCTACAGTAATCTGTTCCCCATATGCTACCACTCTTTGCTTGAGCAATTGCTCTGGTTATGCTCTCATGAAGACTTAGTGTTGTGCAAACTGACTTATTATTTTTGTTTAGTTTGGTTGTTTAAGGTGATTAAATTGATATAGTAGACTTAGAATTATATAAAGCATTTGACTTGGCAGCATGTTTTGGCTAAGCTACAAAGTGATAAGTTAGCTGGAGGCATGTGGAAGGAATTAAATGCGGATTAACTGACAGGCCTCAATCTCATAACCTGATAGAAATGCTTCTTAAAGGGTTTTACAAGAAAAGGTTCTGAGGATCGTTCCCCTTACTGCCTTGTTTACAGTTTATTAATGTCCAAGAAAAAATATAAATTAAAATTCTGATGAAATCTGCAGATTCCCATAAGACATGCAGAGCTGAAAACAGTAAGCGCTAGCTATGTATGGTGACATATAATGATGTGATCTGAAGAACAAGTGAAAACCAACTGTGCTGTGCAGGGCTGTTATCTTTTTTCTATCTGTTATATATAAAATGTTATGCTTTTCATTAAAAACAAAATAATAATAATAATAAAAACTACAACGTGTAACAAGGACTAACCATGTTAATACCCTGTATTCATTTTTAAGTATACTCTCATCTCATCTGGGTCCAAAGAGGCATTTAGATCTCTGACTTCTTGTTGTTAATATTCAGTTAGAAGACATTTCTACCTTTTTTGAATGCTATGGTACTGTCTTTCTACCTTGCCTTTCGTGGCCCATCCTGCTACCCTTTGGGTACAGCAAAACCTAGAGTATTTGCTACAGAGATGTTGTGTTGATATATTCACCACACCTTGGCTGAGGAATGCCTTGTAATTATCCATTTACACTTAATTCAAGTCAGGATGAGGTAAAATGCAAAAAGTATTCATTCATTTCCTCTACAACTACAAATACTTGTAAAAGACATTAAGTAAAGTAATAGGAGAAAAAGTTCATCAAATCTACGGACACTGCAAAAGCATCACAAAGGTTTTCTTTTTTTTTTTTTTTTTTTTTT
>CM021769.1:32441892-32521294 GCA_011076525.1 Nettapus auritus
TTTTTTTTTTTTTTTTTTCCTTTTTAATTTTCAGGTTATTTATCCCTCGTCTGACAAAATGGTTCTCAGAACTTTCTTTCCTTGTTATACCTCAGGTTGTCCTTAGATGTTTTACATCATTGAAGACCTTGTGTTGCACAGAACCCCATACTGGGATCTTCCATCAGAAAACACATTGAGAAGTAGCCTTTGCACTTCACCTTCAGGTAGCAGCTTCTCTGAATTGTCACATTGACCTCACTCACTTCTTGATGGAGCATGATAGCTATTACAGCCAGTCTACATTTTGAAGATTTCCAAGTGGTCCAGACAGATTTAGTCTGTCACTTCGAAGCTCATTCTGTTCATCCTTATTGTCTGGCCATTCTCCTGAATAAGGATTCTTTTGCTTCCACAAATATGCTTAAATGTCTTAGAGGAGTTGTCTACTGTGTTTGATGAGCTTCTTGCCTCAAGGAGGTCGCTGTCTCCCATTTGCCTCTGGTAACTCACTGACATGTTTCAACATGAAATATGCCTTCTGGCAGATCCTATATTCTATAACAGTCGTTTAACATCTATACATGATAAAAATATCTAAATATGGTAAATTTTCTGATTCCTGAGACATGTATGATAACAACTACCCTGAGGTGACAGTATATCAGGTAACTAAAGCCCAGCCTTTTTCTCCTGTGCATACTCTAAGAAGGAGTCCTTGTACAGAATTATTTAGTCTATTTTTTTTTAGTTGCTACATGGTGTGAAATTGTAGATGTGGTTTTTAAAACACTTCTGGGGAAACAAAAAAAAAATATATTTTTAAAATGACTCTGTCCTGGACCTGGTAAGATCAGTGACCAATCTGACTGACTTCAGCAGGCTTTGAAAACAGCGCTTGATGCATAAGAATAAATCAGTAGATCACATGGTAAAGGGAGAATTGACATACAGTGAAGAAAAGGTTAAAGGCCAAAGATCATTTGGTCTACATTTTCTTGTAGTCTTCACAGTGATCTTTTGCAGATAAGAAAATGTAAAAATATTGGCTAAATGCCATAGTGCGTAAAAATACTGTGTTCATTTGAATGAATATTGTAATGGTTTAATGTAGACACAAGTGTATAGTTAAAATGTGCAACTGCAGATTTGTTCATGTTGACGTATAGAGGTTAGAGATAGTGAACAGTTATCCTTCATTTCTAAGGTCATGCTTACACTAAGAGAGAATTAATGATTAGTAATGCTGCTAACTGTATGAGTCTGAAGATAATCATTATATTGATGTGTGATACAGTAATCACCCCTCAGCCCTGAAAGAGTCTCTGTGTGCAAGTGCATTTTCAGTGCTATAATAATCTACTATTATACCACTAGTAGATGAGCCTACTGCTGTCTCGGAGCACACAGGAAACCCATTTCCATTTTGGCAGCTGGGGTTTATGTACATCAGCACTGCAGGGGGAACCCCTAATAACTTCCAGAGTGGTCCTGTTGCATCTTTGTAAAACAAACAAACAAACAAAAAAATGAAGTCGTAGCCTCAAGAAATCAGGTGAGGATTATTGTTTTTATTGCCAGCAGCTTAAGGGTAAAAAAATCAAAAGTAAAAAAAAAAAAAAAAAAAAAAAAAAATGTTACTTGACTTTTTTTTTATGATGCACTCTTTATGGGATGGAAATAAAAAAGTCAAGTTTGCAAGTAGTTATGGTTTTGCACTTACTTTTGCTACTTCAAATAAAAAGTAATTAAAAGCATGTGGATGAAGAGGTTCCTAAGGGAGCCACACAGTGAGACTGTATGGAGAAATTTAGAGAGCTCTATCTCCAGGAAGTATATGGGGACGTAACAAATGAGTAGAGTAGAGGGAATACCTTGAGTGTTGCACTGCATTGGCCTTCCCTCCTTCTACATACTTCCTGCCATGATGCACCGTTTTGGGGGACTTCTGCTGCAGCAGCAACAGCAGCACATGCATACTCTGCAGTCTCTTTAGGAGAGAGAGAATGAGAGAATTAATCAATTGTTAGTAGTTAGAATCTGTGCTGGAACGTCGAAGAGTTTCTGCTGCACTGAATATTGATTTATTTTTATGAATTGGAAGCTTCAGCAAAGAGGAGGGGAAAACTCTCATGCTTAGATTTGCAGTTAGGCCTGTTTCAGGTTCCAGAAAACTGTGCTCCCAGACTCTAACAAGCAAGATTTTTTAAAAAATAACATTTCTAATTCTAAATGATTTTATTACTTTTGCACAGTGTGAAGGGGTAGATGAGTTTACTTAATGGAACACCAGCTTTAAATCGTGAGAAGTGATGAGTACTTGCTCATGCACAGTCCATTGTTCTGAGAAAGGAGTAACTCTTTTTAATATTTTTAAATGGTCATGCTATTTGTTTATTAGGTTTAACTGTGTAAATGTGAATCTTTTTCTTTAGAGAATGTTTTCATGTTAGCAAAGTATGCTTTAGTAGTGCATAAAGGTCCTTCTGCAGTCTTAAATTCTGTAAGAAAATATCACATCATCTTTGCTATATGTCATACAAAATATGTATTTTATTTCCTTGTTGACAGAAAGGCAGATTTGCAGTTTCGAGACTACATCACCCTCCTTCGTCTGAAGAGAATATGAACCAGAAGGCATTAGTTTTCCTTCTCCCAAATTTTATTTTTGGGATAATTATTTTTGGATTTTTCTCTATGAGACAAAAAAATCTAATGGGTGAGTAAAGAATTTATGAACTTAACCATTTCTAGAACCAGTTCCACCCTTCTTAAATGTGTTAGAAAGCAGCTGTAATGCCCAGGTAAGAAAAACTGTTAAAATACCAAAGGCTTTGTCAATGTGGTGGTTGTCTTAGTAATGTACTGGGAGAAGAGTACTACAAAAACATTTGATATTACAAGTGTTTGAATATCCATCATTCTTAGAGTAATATTACTAATGTTGACAGTTTTCATTTTAAAGAACTTTTCACTAAGCAGGACAGTTTGTTACATTTTTGCTGCAGTAGTCAGGAGACAGGAAACAAAAAATACTTATTTGTTTTGGTATGCAGGGAGATAGTTTGAGTTCTTTGGACATCACAAAGAGAAAGAGAATTATCTAAGTCTATTTCACACAGTTTACATTTCTTCCTTGGTTGCAGATTCTTTTCATGTTCCCACTGAAGATTGGCTGGCAATTCAAAATGATCGTAAAAACACACTGGCTTCTGTCTGCCAGAAGAACAACCTTCTTAAACTAAGAAGCAAATTGGATTCTCGTGTAGCAAGTCAGCTCTTTGTGGAGCACAAACATAAACTTACCTACTGTGAGGTGCCCAAGGTAGGCTGCTCCAACTGGAAGAGAACCATTTTCATTCTCCAAGCAGGCTTGGAAGTGGAAGCTTCTGAAATTGAGCATGACCACATCCACCAGACCTCACTGATCAAAAGGCTGGCTGCTTACCCTCCTCCTATACAAGTGGAATTTCTGAACAATTATACCAAAGTGATGTTCACCAGACATCCCTTGGAACGGCTGGTTTCAGCTTATAGAGACAAGCTTCTGCACTCTGAGCCATACTATAGTACCACTGTTGCTAATGAGATTAAGGCAATGTTCAGGAAAAACAAAAATTCTTCTGAAAAAGTGAGTTTCCAGGAGTTTGTCAGCTTCATTATAGCAAAACCAATGAATACGCTTGACATTCACTGGAAACCAATGTTTCTTCTCTGTGATCCTTGCAACATTCGCTATGATATTCTGGGCAAGTATGAAACTCTTGGTTTAGATTCTGAGCATGTTCTGAAGGCAATTGGTGCACCAGAGAGTCTGCAGTACCCCAGCCTGAAGAGGTATGGCTCAGAGAAACGAACTAATGGTGATATCACCTTGGAATACCTCAGACAGTTGAGCTCAGAACAAATTGAGAAGATCAAAAAATTGTATGAAATGGATTTTCTCTTGTTTAACTATACTATGAAATATGAGGATTATTTTTCTCTGAAAAGCTAATGTAGGTTAAACAAAGAACATTTTCACTTGTACAAAATGGGCTGAACTTGTCCTCACAGGTACTTGATAAATGGGTTTACTGCTGCTGAGATTTTACTGGCATTAGAAAACATGGTTTTATTCATCCTAAGCGCTCTTGTAACAAATCCCTGCCATGATCCATAGTACAGTGATTCACCTATATGAACAGATTTTATTTCTGTAGATCGTTATTGGGATATGTTTGCTTCATGAAGACTGCTTAAATGATAGACCTTGGTCTGTTGATAAGAGAAAGGAGAAGAATGAAGAAAGCTATTTTTCACAATGAGAAATTTACAACATCATTTTTATATACATGATTTAAATTTTCTATTGGAAAAAGACATATAAAGCAACATATAATCTGATTTATCATCAAACCACTCTTTGTCTATAAAAGCCTCAAACATGAATCCTATAGGAAAGAAGCAAATGTTTGGAGCTGCATTACACAGAACTTAATGCCTGATCACATTCCTCTCTGGTAGTTCTCTCATCACAGCTCACCAGCCCCTTCCCTCAAACAAGCATTGTTAGCAGCAATGCAGCCAGGGTTTCCCTTAGGTCTCTCCAACATTTTCTGATTCTTTTTACCATCTTTGTAAGCATTGTGGTCTGATCAAAGAGGGAAGTTCTCAAAAAATATCTTTCTTGGAGAAATAATTAGAAGTGTCTTCTAGACTGTACAATGGGTATGGTGCAGGTTCTAAAATCGTAGTGGAAATGTGGCTCTTACCTATTTGCCAAAAGCACTTACACCTGACTGACTGGCTTGGGCTTTTCCCATTGGTGCCTGCTGACGGCCAGGAGCCTTGGGGACTTACCTGAGTGTGGTACTTAGGTGGAAGTGAGTAACCTCAGGTAATAAATTTGTTCTACCTGTTGCTTTCTCACCTCACAGGAGGATGAACGCTAATTAATTGCAAAATTATGGTGAGGGGAACAATGAAGCATGTGGGAGAAGCCATTCAAACCATAATCCTTCTCTTCAGTTCTTAGGTGGCTTTGGGTTTAGATCACAGAGGAGTCTGTAATTGTTACAATGTTAAGTAGTTTTGCCCCCCTTTTTAAAAAATAATATATTGCCTGGTGGCATTGAAAAGTATTTACTGCCATTTTAATTGTAGCAGTTTTTAGAAACTATCCATTAATATTAACACCACCTTTACGGGATGTCAGTCTCTGGAGCTAACTTGCTGTCTCTCAAATCCCACTGTCAAATGCAGCCAACTCCTATCAGCTGTACTTGCAAAGGACAAAGGCTGGCAGGCTAGGTCTGGATCCAGAGTTGGCTCACAGCTTCTCATTACATAGAAAAGGAGGAGGACAAAAATAATTTAATTGCACTGCAGCCAACTACCTGTATAGCCATTCCTGCCAGCAGCATGGTCAAAGAACAGGGAAAAAGAGATTAGGGAAATTGGATGAAATGGAATTTGAGTCAGAGGATTGCGGGGAAAGCTCCCTGTGTACACAGTAGGATTCAGGGATGATCTACCCCAGAGGGAAGATGAAGTGACGTATCACCATCAGCTGGAAAGAGTGAGACCATGGTGACAGGTGGAGCCAGAAGAAGCTGTGTGTTTCTCTCCTTGATGGCAAATGGTACATGAAGCCAGGTTTACCATTCAGTACGTCTGGCAACTCTTGCATAGATGAGTATTCCATAAATGAGACAGGAAGGGATCCAAAATGAGAAGACCCAACAAACACAGCAAATTTTGATTATTATTTTTTAATTATTATTTTTTAAAATAGCCTGCGATTTTCTTCAGAGTGACTCATCATTCTGGATCACCGTATTTGGTGTCCCCACAGTTCTTCTATCCACCGAAACTGGATTGCTCATGCCTCCCTGGAAACCCTGTGCTCCACATGGATTTATTTTTTTTTAAACTTGAGCTGAGGCAGAGGAAGCTGGAAATGATTCCCATCAAAATGAAGGCTATGCAGAGAAATGTCGTCTCTATCTCTTTCCTGAATTACAATCAGTGCCATCTGCAGCTGTGTGCTTCTTCTATCTTTGGCCAGATCATACAGAGGAAAAAGAGGGAGAATAAGATTTGCCTGATAACTTGCTTCTGTATAATAGATCCCTCTGGAGCTGTAAGCTTCAGCAAAAGTTCTTTAATTTTCTGGCACCATCAGCCAGACTAGGAAAGGTCTGAAGAAGTGATACTGACCAAGTTTGACATGTGTCTTTACTTGTCAGTACTCTAGCGTCAACATTCCCCGCCAATTTCTTGCTGTTATGTGTGAGTGGCTTTCTATTCTTATTTTCTCTTTCACACAGCATCAAATATTCTTCCTGCAGTGGTGACAGAAAACTGATGGCTAATTCATTCATCACAAACACTGATATTCAGTCAGTAACAGAAGGCTATCTATTGGTACAGGAAAAACCTCTGTAGTTATTCATGGCAGACTTTCAGACTGCGTTTACCTATAGGAAACTGTAAGCAGCACGCTTCCATGAACTACTGGCTGCTGTAATGCTGTTTAGCTGGTGTGATTCTCAACAGCAAAGGAAAAAACATGAAGGACATATGCATGCAACATCAGATGTTTTAGAAGTAGTAACAGACAAGAAGTATAAGTTGTGTATTACTGATGCTAACAAAATGGGAATACTAGTTTATGTGCTGAAAAATAGAGAAAAAAAAAAAAGCTTGGTTATCACCTTAAAAAGGCTCTTATAACATTCCCCTGCAAGCATCTTTTCATGTTCAACCCAGTTCTGTGAGCTTGATAATGCACAACATCCTCCCACCCTAAGAGCTGCAGTGCAGAATACAAAAGAGCTCTGCAATGTTCCAGAATTAACTAAAACAGTGGTGACTTGTTATATGCTATCAGTGGAGACTATCCACCTTATCTAGTCCCCAAGTGAACCATAAAACTCGTTTCACTAAGCAGCTTTATAAGTTCTCCAATGAAAGAACTTACCATTATTTCACCCTTAATATTGCAATGTAATAAAAGCTGACAAAGGCTCTAGACCTTATCCTAATTAGCCTGCAAGAACTACAAGACATTTCTAAACTTTGTGGTGGAAGTGAGAAGACAATTACCTCCTGATAACCTGCAAGAGACATTTTCTGTACTCTCCTCCCTACAAGTGTATTATCCGGAATAGAGGCTCTGAGCTCAGCTGGCCTCCCTCCAGCCTTTGCCTAGAGAAGAACCTCCGGGAAGCTTCTTTCATTTGGGTGCTAACTCTGAGTGATATTTTCCTGCAGGAAGGTGGGTGTTTGCAGCTGGGAGCAGGGGTGGAGGTGGCATGGCAAAGAGAGGGGCTCAGACTCCAAGGTGGACTAGAAAGGGTGGGGGGATGCCAAAATTCATCTTCTGATTTATTACTCTATTTGCCATTATATTATAACCATTGCTATGTTTTATTTCTAATTACTATAATAAACTGTAGTGAGTTAACACATTAATGTATTTGTTCTTCCTTCTCAGTTACATCTGTTTAAAAGAAATGCTTAGGACTGTTCCATCAAATCATATTGTAGGCCATGAGCTATTAGACAACAATAAACACAAAGTCACTTGGCTGTGCTTCAGTACATTAATATAAAGCTGTCTCGCAGGAATTTTAAAGAGTTGAAAGAATTAGCAAGGATTAATGAATGTTCCAGCTTGGATAAAAGATGAAGCTAAGCTGGGAAAGAAGAAGAAGCAAAAAATCCTGCAAAGTTAAACTTGCTGCTGTCCTACAAGTCTTCTTATTCACGGTGAAGAAATATGAGAGAACTTCCCCCTTCTCATAGATATCCACACACATGCCTTCTCAGGTTAAATATTCACAGACCTGACATCGTACCTTCTTTGTGAAGGTATAACAGATCCAAGAGTTGATCAATGTATGTCAGTAAGGAAGATCATTTCACCAGTTCCCTCAGACATTTCCTCCACTTAAAAAAAAAATAAAAAGTGATGATTCTGCCCTTAAAAGTGTTAAATTTTCATACAGTTTTGAATGTGTCTTAAAACAACAGGCAACCCTTGATTAGTGGTTTCTTGTTTAGAGAACTTCCCAAAGCAGGACTGCTGTCAACAGAATAAAAGGTGGTTATAGAAGAACAGATGAGCAATGAAACTTCAAGTGTTTGCTGCTACACAGAAATGTCTTCTGACCGAGGAGAAGACCAGGAAATTCGACCCGTGCAAGACATTGCTTGGGTGACAGAGCTTACGTCTAGAAGGTGATTCTGCTTCTGTGTTCAGGCTGTTAATACATCAAAAGATATAAGATCTACAATCTTCAGTTTTCTTGGCTTGTTCTGTCATAGCACTCATCTCCCTCCCAGATTTACGTTCTAGATTATGTTGTAATATTAATATTAATATATTAATGTGTAAATAAATTAATGTAAGCCAAACTAAATCAAAACAGGCAGAGAATTTACCTGGATGGAAGTGCCAGAAATTGCAGGAAGTTCTTTTGGAAGTTTTGACTGGGTATGGAATGTACACAGGTGTACATTTACAATGCTGCTTCTAATAAGAATTGCTTTTAAAGGAGAAGGTCAAGTGTTTATAAATCGCAGTCAGTACACTGATTACAATTACAGTGAATCATCAGATCCAAAATGAGTGACACATCTCTGGATCAGGTCAATGAAAAGAAACCTTACCAGAGCGTCAGCACTACTCGTGTGTGTGTCACCTTTGTTCACGACTACTGGCACACTTTGTGTAGCATTATGTCCCCGGGATCCTTCTGTAGCTTCTCTTGGAGATGTACCAACGCTTAATGAGATGAAAGGGCTTCCTCAAAAATTTCTGTTATCTCACTTGAGGCATATTGTTAACAAGTTTAGACTTTGTGTGCAGCGTCCCACCAAGGGTACAACAGTTCAGCAGTCGCTGGGGTTCAGAGCAGGACTTAGCATGAGTACCTGAATCCAGGTAGGCATACTCCACTTGATACTTCCATGACTAAGCAAAAGTATGGGGAAAGATTTTATACTTACAAACCTGTGACTAACATCCCTACTCCCACCTCACTTGATTGCATTGTCCCCCCTTTTTCCCAGACTCCTCCTTCAGTATTCACCTGACTTGCATATGTGGACTCCTGCTGAGTTCCCGCAGTTGGGGGCCACCAAGCAGGTGCTGCATATGCTGGCTTAGGCACGGCCTGTTGCCAGGTGCAGGTAGCTGGATGTATTGCAGCTATTGTAAGAAGGCTTTCTGTGTAGAGAGTTGGTCGAGCACCTGCTTCACAAGTGAGATATTAATACAAGGTGAGATGTAAATATAAAGCGAAAGACGTTTTGAAGACTTTTTTTTTTTTTTTTTTCCCTGAAAATAGACTAATCTTCCACTCAGATAGGTTTAGTGGCTTACAGAGAAAGCTTATTTGAGGCTCATTGACATCATCAAGTCTCAGAGGCCTCTGTTAATTATAAACCAAGAGAGACAGGAAACTCCTTCATTAGGAGCCATCATTCTCTTGCAGGTTAAATTTACCCCCAGAGATTTGTTAAGTGTTGTCACCAGTTGTCCCTACATGGTAAAGAAGCCCCTTGAGGAGCCACATCTAGTTATTGTTAGGTATGGAAAAGCAAAGTAGTAAAGCAGGGAGAGAATTCACCTGACAGCTGGCCATTAAAAAATTGATTCTGGATCCATCCTGTTCTAGGAAAACAGCATATGTAACAAGGGAAAAAATCGATCTAATTAATATAACCACATTATTGTCCTGAAGATTTTTGGTATGGCTTAGTAACTGAAACATATGCAGAGCTGAAGGCCATTTTTTGAGTTTGTCCATTAGATTCTTACCTGGATGACCGAGATTATGGTTTTGGCTTGTTTATTTGTTTTTGCATTGCTGCATAGCAACTGTTGCTACAGGTAGACCCCTACAGGTTTTCTGTTCTTAAACAAAGGGTCATAATCATGCTTTTATAGGCAGTGATATTCTTCATTGCTGTGCACAGCCAGACACCCACTGAGCTGTACACCCTGTCAGAATTTGGATTTGCTCCGTAAATTCCCATTGCTCTTGTTTACACGCCGCGTGACTCTCAGGAGTGCCCCATCTCCCTGCTGGCAGCTGACTGCGTGCTACGTGTTAGGCAGCTAGTTCAGCCTCTGCCAAAGCTTTTCATTCCACTCAGCTTTTTCGGTGTTGTTTGTGTCTATCTGAAACAGGTTTTGCCTCTACATTCTGCAAACCACAGGTTTAGGAGTTGATGAGAACATTTAATATTTCTAAAATTATATAAATAAATAACTTTGTATGAAATAGCTTTGTTAACTACTTATTTTGTATGTGAGCTGGTCTATAAGTTCTTTATATGAAGTCTTGAAGTCTTTGTAAAGACCATGTATTGCAATTCCTCTTTGCTTTGCTTAATTTTTTTCCCTAATTTATTTTCTAATATGTGTTGGCTTTTATGAGTTTAAAAGATCCTTCTGTCTTTTGGAGCAGCACTGGGAAGTCTGAGTAGAATCAATCCTCTTACCGAAGTGTGCAAGAATCTTTGGGCACCAGTGAGGAGCAGAAATGAAGAGTTTGGAGCCAGAAAGCTGGGGACTGCAGCCTGGCACTGTGCTATGGGTCACCTTGAGGTGGGGCTGATTTCAGCAAAGCCTGGCTTGTCAAGGTCTCCTTTCCTCTTAAATTCTGCCCTATAATTAAGTTTATATTCATCTGTCAAATGACAGATGTCAAAAGGCCTTGGATGCCAGATACACTGGACATTACCTGTTTCTAGAAAGATTTTTGTTCAGATTTCTGCAGGTGTTGAAATCAGCATTCAGTGCTTTGCCACTGATACGTGTAATTGTTAGCTCCCCTGCATCTTTCTGCAAAGCATTTATGGCACCTATGTCCTAGCCCCCTGTTAAAGTTCTTGATTTTAAATCAGGGTCCTGCCACCAATACCAAGTGCTTCCCACAGCTGGCCAACAAAGCTGTTTTTCAACAGCTTAGCAAGACTTTTCTCAGGCTTTGCACCTTGGCTGTGTTTTGCAAAATTTTTGTTCATCTTTGCTGTTCTCATTTGAATTCCCTCCAGTTCCAGGTGTTCTCCATCTCCTGAAGCATGATACCAAAAGCTGCTTGCAATCGTATGACCTTACAAGTGCTGCATAGATTGAAACAATTAAATCAGGTATGTCAAATATTATATTCCCGTTTGAAGTGTGAATTTATTGTTATCACTACACTATTGCATCACCTCTTGCGTTTATAAGACGGATGGATGGTCCTGCATCCAAACATCCCAGGACTTGACACTGTATTCTAATCCAAGCTTTTGAACCTGGAACTGTTCAAACTCTTCAGCTTCGTGTAGCTGGACTTTGGGAGGTGTTTTTTTTGTTTTGTTTTGTTTTGTTTTGTTTTTGTTTTGTCACCTAGTAGCCTTAAAAATTACACAGATTCAAACACCTACAGGTCTTTGAAGCTAGTAACCAAATTATTCATACAAGTTCGTATGGGGCCATCTGGCGGTGACGTGTGGGCTTGGCAAGAGTGAAATATGCGAAGAGGTACATGATGTCTCGTGTTTCAATCTTTTTTTTTTTTTTTTTTTTTTTTTACCTGAAGTCTTGTATCTCAAGATTCTCATGCCTTTTCTGCTTCTCTCCTCCTCTCCTTCTGATTCCCCCCCTCTTTCTTTGGAACAAGAATTCAGTTCCATCTTGGCCACGAGTGGTTTTCTTGTCCCAGTACTTTGTTCGTCAATTTGCCACAAAACTTCCTCCCTAACAAAGGTAAGGCTGCCCAACTTTTGACACCAGAAATTAGCTTGTCCCACTCCAGCAAGAACTTGTTTCTGTGCGGCACTTAGCTTCTTCCAGAGTGCAAGTCGTCTCTCTCTCTCTCTCTTTCTCTCTTTTTCCTGCAAGTGGGCAGGAAAATACAGAATATGGCATTATGAGTTAGATTTATCAGCTCCTTCATTAAACTCTAACAACAACATGGTTCAATGTTTTTCAGTTGCACGCATTTGAAAAGGCATTTTGTTTTGTGTGCTTTGACTTGTCTCTACTATTGTTTCAGGAAGACATTTATCCATTCATTCTCTTTGAATATCTCTTTATGACTTTGATCTTTATGTGATTATCTGGAAAATAAGGTATGTTATACAGTCATGTATGAAGATACAACCTGCCATTAGGCATTTTCTGAGTAAAGTGCTTTAACATTGCTTTCCAGGAATCCTTCTGTGTATGTATCAAAGGGAGAAAGTTTTCATGAAAATGATCAAAACCTGCCTGTGAGGGAAAAGCAGTTCCCAAAATGAAAGTCAATATCTGAAAACAACCCCCCAGACACTTCATTTCAGTCTTACTTTATCTTCTCAGCCTGGTATTTCCATTTCTGAATGTGTTTGTTTACTCATGAGGCAATTATTCAAACCCTTTGGTGAGTACTTGAACAACATTTAAGTGAAATTAGATTCATTATTCTTCCAAATGATGTACAGAAAAAAAAAATAGGTTCTAGTTAGTAAACATGATAACTAATTAATATTCTCCCTTCCCAACTAATAATAATAAGAATAACAATAAATTACCAAGCTAAAACCAAAGAGTGCTCTTCAGATTGATAACAGTCTCACTGGGGAAGCAAAGCTCTTCTCCTTGCAATTCCAAAAAAGGATGTGTTTTTCCTTGCTTCCTTCCTGGTTGCCATGCAGCTTTGCAAAATGGTAAATAATGTGTTGGATACAGGGGGAAAATATCCTTGACATTTTTTTTTGCTTTGATATATTTTTTCCATCAAGTTAACAGTTTTTTAATGTCAATAAAAGTATGATTTTGTTTTGTTTTGTTTTTCCCTAGTACTTTTGTGGGACTATTTGGTTATTACTGTTTATTAGGACAATTTGTGCAATTAGTCCCTTCAAAAATAAGCCTGGGGGTGAAACAGTGGAAAGCACCATGGGTGCAGGAGTCTGCAGGTATGCCTGATTGCTGAGATGCCTATTCTATCAGAGGAATCAGGAGAATGCATTGAAAGATTGACCACTCCTGGGTTATAATATATTAATGTAATTTCTTATGAAGAAAAATAGATGATTTAATCCTCTCTTGCTTTCTGTGTCTTTTTCCAGCAATTTGCTGCTTTGGAAAGATACAGAGAGTTGGAAACCCAACCTGATCCCAGTTACCGAAGAGAACTCCATGCTTTAGCAATGGCCTAAACACCAAAGAGAAGAGCCTGATCTAAACTGAGCACACAGGTATGGCAGCACTAGTGTTTGCTTTAGGATCCTGGGTAGTTTATTGTCACGTACAGAACTTAAGAAACCTATCAGAGCAATGGCGTATGAAATCTCAGAATTTATCCAGGAGGCTGAAGGAGGAGAAAAGAAATTTAAACTCAGATTTTTTATATTATTTTTTTTTTTTAAAGAAAGAAAATACAATGGCTGGTCCTGGCCTTAGGGAAAGCAGAACTTCTAATGGTCCCCGTTATTGATTTACTTCAACAGAAATTGAGAGTTAACATTTCTTTAGTGTAGAAATCAGAAATTATATTCTTTTCAGCTACTACCTGCCTTACTTTCATAATAAAGATGATGATGATGTAATTAAAACATCATACACCTTATGATAGGAAAAAGCTTGGAGAACCAGCTCTTAAGCATATTTTTTGATGTTCTTTTATCTACCCTTCACACTGATTTAGTCTCACAACATTTAGAGCATTAGGCTGTCTGTTGCGGTCGGTCACACAGCACCAGTGGTTATCATCGCTCAGCGGTTGGAAGGGTCCTATCAGATGCTTCTCAGGGGCACAACCGGCAGTTTGGGGGGCTTGTGAGTGACAACAGACTACGGGACACGTGCTAGGGAGAAAGGTGTGGCCAATGCCACCCAGGGCGAGTACAGCGTGTGGTGGTGCCCCGCGCACCCCCGCTGCACCGCAGCCTCCCGGGGCCGGCAGCAGCCCGGGGGCGGTGTGGGGCCGGGCGCTGCGGCGCTGTCCGCGGTGCTGAAGCTCCCCGGCAGTGCCAGGGGGCAAAGAGGAGAGCTTTCCCACAGCTGGGAAAGGCCGTGGGACAACAGGCTTGCTGGGAGCAAAAATGGATGTTGTTGTAGGCGGGTCGGCACTCGTGTGCAATTAGGTCGTGCTAACGAGCACCTCTGCATCCTAGAAAAATAAAATCCATTCTGACTGATTTTGCACGAGCACAAAACAGACTTTCACATTAAACAGAACTGCTTGCTCATTGCTTAGTAATTATTCCTGCTTGCCTTTTCCTTAAAATACGCTCATATGGCATCATTACTATCTTAGAATGCAGCTATGACCTTACAGGGTGCACTTGATTTTTTTTCCTTGTCAAACAATCTGCCAAAGCAAACCATGTGGACACATAACTCTTTACTCACATAGCTATTCAACTGATTTGCTAAGAAGTTTCAAGAGTTCTCCAGTAATTTCCCCCCCTTAAAGGGGAATAAAAGCCTGTGACTGCTGCGATGTAAACTTCTGAACACATCTGTGTAATAACATCCGTCATTAAAAAGACCACTTTGGTTCAGTTACCATGCCAGATTCATTGTTGGATAAGTACTACTAGGGATGCTTTCTATGGAAAACATCAGATTCTGCTTTAATCTTTGTTTAAATCTAAACTAGTGATGCTATTTCAGACTCAATTTTCTCTGTAATTTGAAAAAGTTTTATATTTTATACTTTTCAGTGTGTAAAATCTGGGATAGCCCCTAGCTGAGATGTCTTTTAATTTCATCTAATAGGGAAGTAGCATGATTTGTTCTTTAAATACCGCTCCAGGCTGCAGGGCGAACATATGAAATTAAACTTCTTGAAACAGCGTGTGTGTGTATGGAATGAGACATATCCCACTCTTATTTATGCTATTATAAATCAGGAGTAAACCTCCAGAATTTAATGTAATCACTACTGTAAGCATAGGCAAAAAGTCCCCGTGTTCTGACGGGTTTATAAATGGCTAGCCAAAAATAGCAGCTGTGCTTACTTAAAGCATAAAGCTCATTAGCGATTTTGCTGGAGGAATTATCTTTAAATCGAGGCTTCATACTGCACTTAGAGCCAGTTGACAGGGAACTATGGAGAACGTGGTTGTTACGGTGAAGTCTTCCTCTAAATCATCTCAAACATACAACAGCTAAACTTCCTCTTGCTTTGTCATTACAATTTCATGTGGATTTTGTGATAAAATGACAGCCATAGAAGCAGAATCTTTTATTTAAGCTGAGAACAAACAGAACAAAAGCAGAAACCATGTGAGCATCTCGGATCCTCCTCCAACGTGCAGCCCTCTGAGGAGGGAGCACACAATGCACTTTTCAAGCCAACAAAGGAGCACTGCTGCTGCCAATTATTCCCCTGGCTGCACCTCTCAACACACACCTGGGGCCTTTTCTCCTCCCATCCTGTTCTGGTGCCTGAATGCTGACCCCGAGGCTAGCAGCAGTCCGCTGAGAGTCATTTTGGTGCTGTGCACACTCCTTCTTTCTCCCTGGCCTTAACCTTGCGTCTTTTCTCGCCACCGTGTCTCTCACCCGATGATCCCAAGCACTTGCAGCCCCTTCTCCCAGGGGCCACTGGCACCTGGCTGTGCTTGAGGTATTTTGCCTCCCTCACCGGCTCCCCCACTTACAACCGAGTGTGCTAGGCAGCTGAATAGTTCTGGTACTTCTGTTCAGGAACACGATTTGGAAATGTAATTTTAATTTCAGCCACGAGGGGACCTCCACAGACTACTGCTGCTGTCCTGTAGGTTATCGTACAGTAAGTTCTTCTAAACCTAACACTGAGATCAACACAACCATGCTCGCTTCCACCAAAACTCTACAAGCCCCTTGTAGCTGAGGATCTGCTCAAATCCCAGTATCCTGCCAAGTCATCTCTCATATCCTTGGAATCCGCATCCAACTTTATTCCAGTGCTGAAACCCAACAGCATCTTCCCTGTGTTTCCCCAGCTGCTTGGGGTTCTTCTTTCAGGCCACCAGCTTCTTCTGCCTGCGTGTTGCCCAGGAGCAGTACTAGGGGGCACTGACAGCTGAGCTGACAGCAGGGCTGGGGAGCACAGGAACGACCACCACTCGTCGCTTCTCTTCTCCGGGGAGCTGTGCTCGCAGTTTCCACCACTGGGGGGAACCTCAGGCCTCATCACGAAGAGCCTGTGAGGAAGGCAGCATCCTCCTTCCGACAGGACCGGCTCGGGTACCTCTCTTCTAGTCCTTAAAAAGGGCCTTACTATACGAAAGCTGACCCTATTTTATTTTATTTTATTTTATTTTATTTTATTTTATTTTATTTTATTTTATTTTATTTTATGTATTATTTTTTCCCAGTTGTATTGGTTGGTGCTGAAAGAGATACCATAACTTATGAACATTATCTTGCTTCTATCTGTTGCATCCAAAAGCAACACGTGAATCACAACTTTTGTCTGCTTTTGAGGTCTTTGTAGGCTACGCTCAGGTTGAAGTTGGCCTGAAAGGTGTGGTGTTTCTCAGCTGCCATGCTTTTAGCTCATGTGGGCAGTGAGGTACTTTATATGTGCTAACAGGCTAAACTAAACCCAAGGTTCCCCTCTGGATCATGTTTAAACTCTTTTCTACATGAAATCTCTCAAGTCTGCTAGAAGCCTCCGTAACATCTTTATTGCTTTTGTATTGTCAAGGCTAAGACACCCTTTCAGAATGCAAACTAATTGGAAGTAAAAATAAGCAATGTGTTAATAACAACACAACAATGTTTAGAAAGGATTTAATGGGAATGAAATAGTCTTTTTTTTTTTTTTTTTCCTCACATAAAGGCAGAAGTTGTTTTTTTGATCAGGACTGTATGAGATTTGAAACCACAGCAGTAAGGGCAATACCAATATGAATCAGAACGGCTGCGATAGACAGACTTATTACCCCTGGAGGTGGGAACGTGATCTGGCGGTTAGAGTAGCAGGCAGCAAATCTGAAGTGCCCTTTTCTGCCACTGACTCACTATATGCCTGCAGTCAACTCATTTGCTGTCTGCCTATCAGTTTACCCATCTGTAAAATAGGGACGCATATTTGTATCTTATCAGATTTAGCTCTTGCCAAGCATCATTAATGAGTGCTGACAGTCCTTTGCTCTCAGGAATGCAGCCTTTCACAAGTGGAAAATACAAGTCATCTCCACTTCACCATCAGGTCACAGTCACCACTCCTTTTCTTAAAACGGTTGTACATCAACGAGTTAATGCAGTGATACCTGTCTGACTGAAGAATTTCTTCATCCTTCTGCTAGTGTTGAAAGACTTCAAGTTAAATCTTACCGAAATTTCAGAGATCAGTATCTCTCCGAAGCTGATGCATTATAAAAGCAGCCATCATCTAATCTGATCCAACCAATTGCCACTAATCGATATGATTAAAATGCTGGTTTTCTATTTTATACATATATCAATTGATTAAAATTGTCTTGCATGTATTTTGTATCTATCTTTGTGAGTGTAAATTAAAACCTTTAAATTATAATTGTAGAGTGAATTATGTAGATTGAGTTGGTGGTCTCAGAACGGTTGCAAGAGCTAAGGTTTCCTAAATAGGGAAACCGTTTAACTGGCCGGTTTCCTGATCACAGACCTCACATCATCCTGCAATTGCAGAATCAGCAGGGTAAGCCGCAGCTCGCTGGAAGCTGAGCTGTCCTTCCACCTGCTTGGCCTGTGGAAACCTGCACCTACCTCTGTCCTCTGAATAAACTCTTTTTCTATCTTGCTCGTCTACAGACAGCAGCTGTCACAGCTACAGAAATGAGTTAAGTGGGCCCAGCTTGTGCATGTGTAATCTTCCACAACCATTTTAAACTGGATACTGTGTTTTCTGCTGTAACTGTAATTTTTTTTACTCTGAGTATTCTTAGAAAGCCATCAGTTCGTGCTTTCAATTAAATTATGACTCTCAGTATGTCTGAGGCCTAGTCATACTTTAAGACTTTCTGCACTATAAAATTTGAAATGACTTACGCAATTCATAATAAAAGTGGTGTCTCTTGTTTCAGAAAGAACTCAAAACGACTCCTGTCTACATTGAAGGAACACGTGCCTACAGTTGTGCTGGTTTTGTCCCTCTGTTAGTGAAATACTGCACTGCCAAACATTTTCTTCTGCACTTTACTGGTAAGTGTTTGTACATAATTTTGGGGTAGCTGTCACCCCTGCCTCACCCACCGCATACCCCTTGGCAGCACCTGCTTCTAGAAAAGTCTCTAAAGACGCCTGATTTTTTGCTCATGGAGTTCCCTCCCTGCCTTTGGGTCTGCTCCAGGGCATTTGCAAGCTCTGTGCTTGGGAGCAGCTCAGCAGCCACCTCACGGCAACACACTCTGTGCGGACTATCTGTGAGATTGGGCTATGAAATACCCAACTACAACCGAATAACCCAAATGCAGCAAGGTGGGCCATCAAAAGCTTATCTGCAGCACGGCAGGGCCCAGGAGCCCAGCCGCGGCCATACCGTGTTGTGTGGAGTGAGCGCAGCCCCTTCCCGAGGAGCTCCCAGCCTGAGCACCAGGCAAGAGACAACAGATGGGAGAGACAGATGGGAGAGAGCAGGGAAACAATGAGATAAATGAGCAAAAACTAAGTTGAAGACTTTAGCAGTCGGTTCCAAAATTATTAATTTTACTAATCATCTCAGCTGATGTAACCCTGCGGCAGGACGCCGCTCCTCTTCCAAAGGCCTTAATACCTACAATTACAACACATGTCGCAACCCAGCACGGTTACATTTTAGGTAGAGTGGGAGTTAGGCGGGCAAGAAGTAAAGAGACGGGGACGGGGGGTGCGTTATTTGAAAAAATCCAGTCAGGGAAGGCGGGGGAGGGGGGTATGTTAGCAGCCCGAGGCTCGGCAGAGCCGGATTAAGCACAGCTCAGTCGCCGTTTCCCGCCCTGTCAGCCCTGGGCACGACGCCCCCCGGCCGGAGGGGGGCAGAGACCCAGGAGAGGGCGACAGAAGCCGCCGACCCTGAGAGGGCTCGGGCTCGGGCCGGGGCTCGCGCGCGCCGCGCAGCCGCCGTGCCTAGGGAGCCGTTGGAGCGCGCGGCGAGGGCTGAGGTAACGGCGGGCCGGGGGTGGGCGCCCCGCGGGGCCGCCCTGAGGCGGTGCCACCCCGGGGCGGCTCTCGGGGAGCGGCGGGCGCCTGAGGGAAAGCGAAAGCAAAAGGGCGGAGGCGAGGGAAGGCGGGGAGGGGAAGGGGCGGGCGGGGGCTCCCCGCCGCGGGGCTCGGCTCGCTCCTCCCCTCGGTGCCGAGGCGGAGCGGGGCGGTGGCTGAGCGCGCCCCCATGGCCCTGGCGGCGGGGCAGCGGGCGCGGTAGCCGGGCTGCGGCTGACTCGGAGCCGCCCAGGGAGGGCGGGCTGGGCATGAGCCTGGCCGCCGGGCTCCGAGCGGCGGCCGGCGACTGAGCGAGCAACAAAGAAGTTTCTCCGGCGGCGGCGGCGCAGCGCTCCCTCATGCACGCCCCCGGCCGCCCGCCCTGGGGCGCTGCCCGGCCGGCGGCCGGCGCCGAGCGGGCCACGGAGCCCCGAGCGGGGCTGCACGGCAGCCCGGAGCTGAGCCTGGCCCCGCGGCTGAGCGTCGGGGAGCTGCGCTCCCTCTTCGAGGCTCGCTGCGCCGCCGTGGCCGCCGCCGCCGCCCGGCAGCTGCCTGACCCGGCCAAGAGGGGCTGCCGGCCCCCCAACGGGGTGCTGCCGCCCGTCATCCCCCGGCTCACCGTCACCCCCGAGGAGGGCGAGGAGGCGCAGGGCAGCCCCAAGGCGCCGCCGTCGCACCCGGAAAGCGGCTGGCTGAGGACGGACAGCTCGCTGCACCTGCAGTCCCGCCGCCTCTCCACCTCCTCGCTGTCCTCCACGGGCTCCTCGTCCCTCCTGGAGGACTCGGAGGACGACGTCCTGAGCGACACGGAGGGCAGGAGCCAGGGCATCGTGCACCTGGAACACGGCGAGGAGCCCAGCCAGGTAGGGACAGCGGCCCGCCGGGGGGCTCGGTAGCTGGGAACAACGGCGGCGACAGCACGCAGCGGAAAAAAAGAAAGAAAAACACGAGGAAAGGCTTTTGAACCGTGCTCGGCGTGCGGGGCTCGCCCACGAGTGCCGGGTGCCTGGGGATCGCCAGGCAGCCCCCAGTTGAAATGAGGCTTGTGCCTCGGCTGGGGTGGAACTGCAGTTTGCTCGTCCACACAAACTGCGGGAAACTTCTGTCCTGGGCTGGTGGCAGTACACCGTGCCGTGCAGGTTGCTGTGCTTATTTTTGAAATGCTTCTGCGCGTTGGCCCTTCTAAAACCCCCTCAGGTGTGCTGTATTTCCTGTGAAACTGTGCTCGCTGTCCCAAGAATTCTTGGGGGCGTTGTTTTGCTCGTGGGTAGGGTGTGTTTTTTTTTTTTTTTTTTTTGTTTGTTTGTTTTTTTTTTTTGTTTTTTTTGTTTTTTTTGTTTTTTTCTCTCTCCCCAGTCTGTTTTGTTAGATCTTCAAAATAACATTTTTCCAGGCATTTACCAGCAGGTATTTCTTTTTTGTCTCTTCCAGTCCTGGAGTCTGTGGCTGTCAGTTTTTGAGCTGCTTCTTGCTGTGAGCATGACAGGAGATGGGGAGGAGCTTGGAATGGGTAGAATGCATGCTTTTGTCCGTTCTGGCAGTAACACATTCTTCTCAGTAAATTCCCTCTGTAATTTGGCAGCTTTCATCCATGAAGTGAGCTTTTAAAGGCATCTACTTAGCTGTGTTTTTTTGGTGATCATTAACATATATTTGCCTGACTCCCTATAATGTGTTCCTTGGGGTTTTGTAAATGAAATACATTGCTTTAGCAAATTCCCCCTCCTACATTTATTGAGAACATAACTTAAATTGTTGTTCTTCTGCCAACTCATTGGCACTGAATTGTTTTCAAGCAGAACATATGTTTTGAAAGAAATATATATAAGCAAGAAGTAATGCTAGTTGTAGGTGATACCTCCAGCTGGACTTTTCTCATGGTAATTGTGGGTTTACTACTTGAGAGGACACATAGTACAGAAGCTAAAATGCTGTGCGCAGTGTTGGTTTTGTTTGCATCAACTTGTGGCCTGGTTTGGGGAATAAAAAGTTTTGTACTTGGTCATATTGCATTCCAAGAAACCTGTAATAATACTACTTAATTTGTACTTTCTATCCCAAGATAGAAACTGGTGTATAGAGGGAAGCAATCACTACCCTATCACCATTTTCCTTTATTCTCTGAACTATGTGTTGTGCAAGTGGGGATTTTGTGAAAGTAGCAGAAGAATAGAAATTAAAGATGGAAAAGGGCTGTTGGATCCTTTGACTCAACATCCCTGCTGTTGCAGTGGGCGAGTGGGTGGGATAATGAACTCTGTGGAGGTAAAGCCGTGAGGCGTATGCGTGGTAAGTAGGGAGCAAGAATTTACTGATAACATTAGCAATGCAGAGAACTTTGGGATGGTATTGTAGCTCCTGCTAACTTGTCTGCGAACACAAAGCAAAAACTGTTATTCAGGTGAGAAACCGTACTGCTTTCAAGGTTTTGCTTTTGCACCTTGGAGTAGGTTGATATTGTATGCAATATTGATTCCTAAGTTATTTATTAGAACTGTTTCTTCCCCTGTAGTCTGACATGCGTAAGTGGATGTGAAAAACATCACTTTATTTTTTGGGAAGTTTCTAGGCACTGTGCCAAATCATTAAAGGCTCTGTTCACCTTGTAATGACAAGAAAAAGAAATTAAAAACCAAGGCTTTACAAATAATTTATACACAAATAAGAATAGTCACATTATGAATGTTTTCAACTCTGAGAGAACTTCCTATTCGTTTAGGTGCATGGGGAGAACTTTGGGCATTGGGAACTTTAATAGTATTATAAGAATTCAGTGTTTTATAGAAGTTTTTTGAAGGTTTCCCGAATTCTGTGCAGCTTCAGTATTCTTTAATATTTCGTTAATCAAGTAGGAATTCACTCACCTGGTAGAATGTTCTCAGCAGTTGAGTTAAGTTCCCACACCTGTGGGTGGTTGGGATAAGCTGCCTACCAGGTGCCTGCATTCTGCTGGCCATTACCACTTGTGCAGCAAGGTGGCAAGCCAGAGCTGGGGCTTGTATCTAGGACTATAAAATGGCAGCACTAAGCTTCAACAACTTATGACACTGCCTAATAAATAAAATGGGCCAGATCTTTCATCTGTTCAGTGCGTGTACATGTAGTTCATCCCTTCTTTCCTTGCTGCATTACCCACAGAGAGCTTGGATCCTGGGAATCTGTACTTTTCCCTTTGGCAATGCGTGCTGCCCTCCATCTCAAGTGGCTGCCCCCTGGGCTTGTTGGTACCCAGAGGTGACCACGACAGGCTTGTTCTTGCCTGCTGTCTTTTGGTACTGGGCAGTACTCTGATACTAGCCAGCCCCGTGCTCAGTTGTCCACTCTTTACAGATGCTGTTTCTTTCCTGAAACATAGCATGCCAAGCAGAAGTATGAGCTGTGAACCTCTGCGGGTTCAACTTTACAGGATGTATCTTTTCTGCTAATTAATCTTGAGGCAGGATGAGTAGGGCCCTGTGGTGTGAATGGAAGGCTTTAGGCTCAAGGCAGGCATTGTACATACAAAAATAACTAGAAATTTTAGGATAACTTGAGGAATATTTTTGTATTTTGAAGATATTTAGAGGTAAATGTGCATGTTTAATTCATATTTGTTGGTTTAGTGTGTATATTTTAGAAAATGAAGGTTCATTTTCAGAGCGGAACACAGAGGTTAGAGATTTTCTGCATGAAATTGAAATCAGAAGTGGAATGAACTTGGTGTTCCCTAATTCATGGGAAATTGTTACATTTTGAAGCTTCCCTGGTATTAGACTTTCCTCAGACTTTTCTTTGGAAACGTTAGGATTATGGAGCCTGGCACCTTACGACTAAGCTCAGACCAGGGCTCACAGGACTGCTGGACTGTCAAGCCTACCAGGCTCCCAGTGCCTAGCAGGAACCTTGGAAACTTGCCCAGGTCTTCCACTGTGGGAGCAGAAGTTCTGATAGTGTTCCTGTTATCAGGGCTTCAAGGCTGCCATCTGCAGACGCAGGAACTTGAGACCTAAGCTGAGGAAGGCCCTCCCAGGCTACCCAGCTAGAGGCCTCTCTCTTGTTGACTTGGAAGTCAAAACCCAGTTGGGTCTTCAAAAGTGTACGCTTCCTCTGAGGGCCCGAGTGAAACACAGGAGACTGCGGAGCTGTCACTGCACACAGGGCTGGCTGCCCAGGAGCCACCAGGCCTTAAATGCTGCGGCAGTAAGGCTCGCGGTGCCGTCCCCGCTGTGTGCCTTGGAAAAGTGCTCTGCCTGGCAGCTCGCGGGGCCAGCAGGCGGTTGTTCAGTTAAATGATTCACGGAGCCTTCTGGCGTGGACGAGTTGGCACATCGTGACAGCATTAAATTGTGTTTCGTTGCTGAGCGTGGTACGTGGGTATGTCCCTGGAGTGCTGGGGCTCTTGTTGAGGTAGCGAATGCCGTGGGGCTGGTGGCTGACGCTTATGGTATAGCTCCAGCCTGGCACTGCAGGGACCAAGTACTGTTCACATCTAGGCAGGCCCACAGCTGAGAGAAAGTTGGTGGCTACGCATTTCACTTCCTCATCACAAATTCCACACTTTTTGTGCTAATTCATAGCAGCTTTGGAAACTGAAAGGCCCTGGCCCTCCCGGAGGAAGGCCACTCCGACAGCCGGCAGTTAGAAGTGTGAGGGAAGCCTGTTTGCTGCTGCCCTGTGAACTGAACTTGTGCTTCTCTGGAAACCAGTTGCTTGTGTTGCTGTACGTGTAATTTGTGTATCATCATATCTGCAGCTTCACACATCCTGTCAGTTAACTTAAAAAATATTGAATTTTTTTTTTAAGTAACAAATCAATGGGATAGATTTTACCCTATGACAACAGTTGACATTCCTGCCTTTTCTTGCATTTAGATGGGAAGTGTGCTTTTTCTGCCGCTGCTTCACACCATCTGGAAAGTGTATATACGCAGTTGAATCTGTCAGTGAAAGCCCCCTTGGTCCATTTATAGTAATGGAGAGAGTGCAAGAGATGTATTTTTGTCTTCATTATGCGAGCGAGCAATTTTAAGAGCTATGCAAGTCTGGTTAGCGCCTTCTTTGTTGGGACAGAGAGACTTTAAAAGTGGCTTTCGCAGAGAATAAACAGCATGATAATGTACAGCAGCCTCTTGTCCTCTTGATTTGGAGAATATTTATATGGCATGTTTCTATCTAGTAAATAACATACTCATTCTCATATCTGTGACCCGTCGTTGCAAATTCCTAGATCAGTAACCATGAGAACGGCTGACAGCTCGCTAGAGAAAAAACAGTTCAGTTCTTGCACGCAATGATACCAGTCCAGGAACTTTGAGGGATAGCCATTAGGAATGCTTATTTCCTTTCACCTATCTTCTTGCTATTATTCTTCATAATGCCAAGCACCTTAAAATGGACAAACATATAGGCACATTCGCGTAATAAATATGGCCTGAAAGTTTCAGGTCTTTCAGCTCAGGGGTGGGTTATGTAAGCTAATGCAGTGGAATAGGATTGTTATTTTTAAATGAAGAATGGGAATGAAGGGATGACATAAGTAAGACTGTTAATGGGTTTTTAGCCTACTTCCAAAGGAAAGAAAGCTTGTGTAATCACTCTATCAATTTAATTTTAACAACTTCAGTAGATTTCAGCCAAATTTGACGGTGGGATAGGCATCCCAAAGTTTTCTTCAAGAGGTCTTTAAAATTCCACAAAAGTCAGCCTCTGGAAGGGGGAGATGTCCCAGGCAAGTTCACACCTTTTCTTCTTGAGGGAGAAGGTGAAGCATGACTTCAGCAGGGGGCTTCTGTTTCACTTGTTAACCAGTGTATTGACCTGTGCATGCTGGCCAGGTGATCGGTGCTTACAGGCTGCAGCAGGTAATTAGTGCCTCTTGTCCTGAGGGTAATCAGGGGAAAGTATGGGAGGGCCCACACCACCCTGTGGGCTGGTGAGATTAGGGAATGTAGAAAACCCTAGGGCAGCTGAGGGATCAGGATCAAAAGGTAAGGGAATTGTAGGGAGATGGGGAAACGTGAGGGACAGGAAGGTTCCTGGCACAAGCCTATAAGGAAGGGACAGTGACAATTGGCTGTTAATTTGAGAAGCGTACAGGACTGTAGGATACAAGTCCAGCACAAACCAGGACTTGTGGTTGCTGCTTGTGGATCAACTGTTTTTAATAGAATATGTAGATTTTATATATATATATATATATATATATATATATTAAAGCTGACTTAGAATGATAGTCCTGCATATGCATACTGAAATGTACTTGTTACACACTGAACAAATACGAGGCAAACAGCAGTAGGTGTTTCCGTGTCGCTCAGTTACGGGGTCACAACTCTGAATTGGGAGCGTTCTCCCAGTTTGGGAATGGCGTGTTCACCACTGTACACTCAGCTGGTGGATTGTATCCAAACATCAGCAGTGTCGCTTTTAGCAGTGACTGTTTGTTAGTAATGTGGATTCTCATCCAGAAGGAAATGAGCTAGGTCTTAGTCAAGTCAGTTGTGAGAGAGGCAATTAACTAAATGTTAAGATAAGACTTTCTCACCCTCGATACATCTGAAATAATGACTTACAGGTTACAAGATTGTTCTCCCTTGAATCAAGTGCCCCTTGATAGTTTTCATTTTTCATATCTTAAGTGACATGTTGCTTGGGTGTACAGTTTAAAATTGAAAGAGATCTAATAGATTTATTTTTTTGTTATGGACCTGTTGGATTAAGTACACTATAGAAGTTTCTCTGTATGTGCACTTCAAACCTCCTTGCGGTGCTTATTACACCTGGAAAGCAGGAAAGGAAGTAATGATGACTCCTCATCATCAGGTGATACGCTTGTATTTAAAGAGGGCATGCTTAAGCAGATTTTTCCCAGGCTATCGTCAGCAGAGTTGAAGATTTATTCGTGAAAACCCATGCCAACCTGAAAAGGGATAAGGGTAGGAGCTGGGGAACTGGGGAATAGTTTGGGAATTTAGCATGTCTGTATATTTTTGGATTCTGTCATTCTCAACCTATTAGAATGGTTTGATTAGGCTGAACTCTTTATTTATTGAACAGGTGATAAATGGAACAGGTACCATAGACAAAAAATAACCTCTCAACTCACATCTAATGTTTATTTTAAATAGAATGCATTAAAGTGAATCAGTTTTATTAAATTGTCACAGTGTGGTGCAGTTGAATACAGCTCATATAACTGGAAGCTAAGAATGCTCATTATGTGTAGTAGATTGTTTAGGAGTGACTGAGAGAAGAACTGAGGTTCATCAGACACCTCATTTTGTGGTGATTATTTATAAATTGTGATAGCAGAAAAGGTAATACTATTCTCGTAAGCAAAAAGTGATCTTATGTACAGCACCAGTAGAATCAGTCTCTCTTCTACTTCCTCTGTCTGTAGTTTTTGCAGAGAAAGCTGAGGCTGAAGCAGAAAGAATTGGCTTGTCAGTCCTTGTTAATTTGGATCGTGCATGGCGTAGGTTTAGATTTTGTTTTTAAAGTGCTCCTCTCAGCCTTTTCTTCTAACAGAGCTTCTTCTAAAAATCTCATGAGTTAGGCATGATGGCATTGTCTGTCCATAGTGTAGCACACCTGGGGGAAGACAGCATAAAAAAGCAGAAGTTTGTACAGAATTAAGTGATGCAGACTAAAGGCAGTAGGGAAGGCCCTGGGAAGGGGGAGAGATGACCTGTTCATCCGGCGTCAGACTAGCAAACACAGTGGCGTATTGTTTCCAGTGCCTGACTGATTCATTTCTGTCAGTAATGGAGAATGCTTTGGGGGATAGCACATAACAAACAGTGTTTGGTTGTTTTTACATCTATAAACTGAATTTCCCCCAAGGAATGAAATTTTCCTTTCTGAAACATGAAGCAGTAAGACCGAGAGTAGGGAAACCCGCCATGAACCCATCAGGCCTGGCTACAGTTGCCTGTTGCCAAACTTTCCATTCCCTGGCACGCTTGGGACAAAGTTAGCCAGACCGATTGGCAGCTCATTTGAAGCGATGTCACAGACCTGGCACAATCTAGATTCGGAGCCTGGGACAGAATCTCCATGCCAGTTGGTGACTGTAGGAAGCATGACACAGATGCTGCTCTGTGGGAGCTTGGCTTTAACCCAGAATCCAGGAACGCTCCTTATCTACAGGCTGAAATATCCAAGTAAGGTGGCACAGTGAAGGCAAACTCTTTAAGCTGTTTACTCAAGCCCACTGATACTACCTTTATTTCACTCACGTTCAGCTTTAATCTGCTTCATCGGCCTTCATCATCCATACTTGAACCACTGTGATAACAGAGGTGTGGTCAGTGGTGATGAAGACTGGGGACAGACATGTGGTATGTCTGTGTGTATGTGGCACTGCAGTCTGCGTGAATCATCAGTCCACCTGAGGATCTACCTGTTGGACAGGAAGCGGGGATGTAGCAGAACTGTGTAAGAAAGCTTTAGCTCACTTGTGCTGAGTGACGTGTCAAAGGAGAATGCAAACTACTGTAGTGCTGATACATCTTTCATGTCATAACTGGTGTTTCCTTCTAAATTATATTGAAAGTTCATAGAAAGAAAATGTTTTTGTTTTCCAGTGATGGTAAGAAATCACCATCGTTGGTAAAGCTGCTTCTGTCCTCTGGTCTCTGCCACGTTCTGGCTTAAAATGACCTGGCCTTAGCTATAGCTGCCTTCATTACTCTGAGCTACAGCAGATATCACAGCTTTCTGTCTTAGCTCTTTTTCGAGCAGCTCCATACAGCTGAGAACACTGCAGTGGTTCCTCAGTCATGTTCAGTGTGGACTGTGTGTCATATCCGTGCTCTACTTTATGCTTGCTTCCAGTAGTGCAGCGCTGAATCAAATATGTGTTTCTAATTCCCCTCTTTGAGGTGCTCGGGCACCTCAAAGTCCGTATGCAGGGCACAAAAGGATTGATGGAGCTCAGCTGTGAAGCGTGCAGTCAGCACCCCACTCTTCAGACACAGTGGAGCTTGAGCAGGCTCAGCTGTGCATGCAGCGGTTGGATCCCAGGCTTGCCCCATTCCAGAGGGCCATCTCACAGAGCACAGAGATCCTCCCCAAGCACAGCCCCCCTGCGAGAGCCCTCTTTAGCACAAGCACATGAAACGCAGCAGTCATCTCCAGTGCACTGTGCAGCACACATTTCGGAAAGGAAGCGAGGATGAAACACTGCTATCACGTGCCAGCGCCTTCCACTACTCAAACACGTTCAGATGCAGATTTACATTTGCACTGGAACCTTAATGTCTCCTAAATGCAAAATTGAATACTCAAAAGTTATTTTTTAAGGAATTTATCCTCTTCACATCAGCTCTTATCCATCAATGTACAACATACGATACAGTCTTTAACTACATAACAACATACAGTAGTTACCATTCATTCAGTGTAAATACACAATTCCCAACTCTTCAAAAAACATATTTTAAACCTTTGTCCTTACTGTAAGCAAAAATTGCCATTTTTACCTAATTTATTGGAAATCTACTGGAAAGCAGCTAATGAGTTTGTGTGGTACTTTACCACATTACTCCATCACTGCAGTAATGGAGTGCTTTTGAAATTTTAATGAATTTATTTTCACAATCTGTTACGCAAGCTACTTTAGTCATATCTCTAAGAGAAAGCACTGGAGAAAATATTGTTAAAGTGAAAAATGTCCACTAATTTTGAAAGCCCAGTTTCGGTTGTTGTTTTTTTCCTAATACCTAGCATTATGTACAACGCTGTTTAACAGTGCTGAACGGTGTTGTAGAAGAGCTCTCATTAACTTCTGTTGCAGGCACAAACGCTCTCTTTTTCTGCTAATAAGAGCCATAGTCTCAAGTTGGGCAATAGAGAAATACAGTTAGTGATTATGGTGAAAGTCTGCATAAATAACTTGCCTAGTCTCTTACAGGGACGTTGTAAAGCGAGCAGTTCTCCCGATAAGCATTCAGCTATGTTAAATCAGGAAGTTAGTCTTTCTGGCCTGTGATCTTCTGCCTGACTTGCTGCATACCTATCTGTGAAGAAACTGAGATCCTGCAACACGTGGCTTCGCTGTGCGACTGTAGCTTGTCCTTTGAGTCGTGCTGAAATATAAAACAGCTGTGTATTAGTTGAGAGTCATGCATTCTGTGCATCAGCCGTGCCTGGTTGTAACTAAAGGCTGCAGCATGTTGTTATGCCCAGACTGCAGTCACTTTAATTCTTGTATTTCGTATACCTGTTCCTGTCCTGTAGCTACCAGAACCGTTTACCTCCCTCACCTTCAAAGTTTTGCTCTCAACTAGCCCATGTTTGAATCCTGCAGCTACCTGCCACGGTGTCTGCCCATAAGCTAGGTCACTTGAAGGCATGAGAGCATGACTCCTCGTGCTGCATGCTCAGTGAAACTCTGAAGATTTTTGGCAGGGGTGATGGTTTTCAGATCATCTGAACGTGTTTGAGTAGTGGAAGGCGCTGGCACATGACAGCAGTGTTTCATCCTCACTTCCTTTCCGAAATGTGTGCTGCACAGTGCACTGGAGATGACTGCTGCGTTTCATGTGCTTGTGCTAAAGAGGGCTCTCGCAGGGGGGCTGTGCTTGGGGAGGATCTCTGTGCTCTGTGAGATGGCCCTCTGGAATGGGGCAAGCCTGGGATCCAACCGCTGCATGCACAGCTGAGCCTGCTCAAGCTCCACTGTGTCTGAAGAGTGGGGTGCTGACTGCACGCTTCACAGCTGAGCTCCATCAATCCTTTGTGTGTGCTGTGCCCACAGCCTTCTCAGAATGTAACTTGTACAGTTTCGTGTCTGCTGCAAATGAAGCTGAGGTTCTTATAGTTTCACAGATTCAGGTTGACTTTGGCTTTTCCCATGGCTTGCTCCTGCACTGAGTGCTTTCTTCTTGCCAGACTTCAGGCTCCTTCCTCAAAATTAAAGGATAAAAGGATTTGCAGAGGATTCATCAGAGATTTTTGTAGTGGGATTTTCAAAAAGTATCATTTTCTAGCCTTGGAAATAGTTGAACTCTTTGTTGGAAATGTTCAGTCTGAAGCAAAAAAAAAAATGTTGCCCTTCTTTGATGTGAATAACTTAGAGCAGTTCTCAGCAGAATGAGACATGCAGAAGCAGAGAGACTACTTGTGCATTGCTGCTTTAGTAGCTGTACAGGAAATCTGGGGTTTGAGACCCTGATCTTCTGAAAGAGGCAGAGCTAGAGCAAGAGTTAAAAGGTGGTCTCTGTGTGTTTCTGCATCACTGTATGCTTACACGCACGATGCAGTGACAGGATAAAATCTGTGTGAACGGCGCTCGTGCACGCAGATTGGCTGTTTATTATCTCTTTGTGGGGTTTGAGTGGGTTGTTGGCTAAGTGCACTTGACCTGAATGTTCTAATCACGATAAGCTCTGCTTACTGTGGGCTCCTTCCTCAGCCTTTCTCACCCATGCGTGTTCTGCAGGAACAGCAACACCATCTCCAGAAAGGGTCAGCTTTGTTCAGAGGAGAATGTAATCTGAGGAAACTGGAAACCTTCCTACGCTCCAGCTTTCACTTCTCATAGCGCTAAATGCTGAGTGTCGGAATTTTGGGCTGATAATTGGGTATGGTTTGTATTGTCTTGCTCTGGGGAATTCAGATAAGGAACTTCATTGCTTTCCTTGTCCTTGTTTCAGGCCAGATCGTGACATTCTGATGAAGGTCCTGTGAGAGGGGATTAAGGTGGGGATTCCTGACTTCTAGGTGCTTTTGCCAATTGCTTGTGATGCCACCATGACTCTCAAAGACACTCAGTAGGAAAACTTATTAAGCCCTTTTAAATACATTAGGAAGCACTATCTCTGGAGCTCTTTGCTGTAATGATCTGCATGGATTTCAGCACTCATCAGGCCCTTCTAACAGTTTCATAGCTTGTTTTCCCGAAGTTCAGAGCAAGACCAGAGAGAACATGTGACTGACTTGCTTCAGCAATGAGATGGGGGGTAGGAAGTCCTGTGCTACCATCTAGCAGCACTGTGCTTGCTCGTCAGTACGCCAGCGGTCTGCAAATGCTTTTCCAGCAGTAGGAATGGCTGACGTCCCAACCGTGGTCTCTCATTCCAAATGTAAAACTGGAATGACAGGAAAATTAATGATGTTTTTTTCCGCTCCTGTTCATCCATGGGGATTTTCTGCACTATCTCTAGAAATGTGTCTTTTCCCAGTGCCATAACTGTCTTGATCTCAGTCCTCTGACTGCATAGATGGCAGTCCTGTCAGAGACGCGGGATAGCTGTGGAATGAACGTAGCACAGCCGCCAATTCTTTTTACGTTCCGTTCCTCAAGAAAAACAGCAGACAGGGCAAAAAAATCAGACTGCTTGTGAAGTAACTTTTTCTGCATGGTCTGTCCTCGTGTGCACTGCAGGCGATAAAGCGCATGCAAATGACATTTCAGATGTTGTCTGTCTTGTTGTCTGCTGAGCCCTGGTGTACTGATGGTGGTCACTTTGGGGTTCTGCTGCCTGTGTCCAACCCGGCGCAGAAGCTGCTGCTTCCATATTTCAGGAGGCTGGTGTAGGTGGTTGTGCAAGATGGAGGAGTGTGGCTTGCGGTCCTGTTGCTAGGATCCAACAGCATGAAATTCTTCAGCTCATGGGTTGGGTTTTTGTCTCTTTTACCGTAAGGTAAAAGTTTTGGTAGATAAATGGTCTATGATAAGCTACACCCTGTTTATTTTTAGTTGGGTTAGCTTCTTAATAATTGGCAATTGATGTTTGTGCTTCTAAAGAAGGTGGGATCTCCAGGATCTTGATTGTAAATGAGTTTGTTTACCTTCAGGGCAGAGGAAACACACTCTGTACAACATACTGACTATTGTTCAGACACCCACAACTCTTCAGGATGGCAGATGCCTTATTTCAGTCTTAGTTGAGTCACTCCTGCTTATGTAAGGGCTGAATTTGACTCTCTTTCTTAAGGCTACGTTATGGAAATGAAAATTTTAAATAATCCCTTGTCTGCTGGGACTACCTGCTTCTGATATGGAGGAGGAATGCAACTTGCCTTGTGCTATTCCATTACCAGAAATTCTTTTTTGATCCTGTAGCTTTGCTCAAGGTGAAGTCATCCTCTTCCCCAGATTCCTTACATAGCTCCCTGTGACTTGAGGCAGTAAGAGTTTTGCTAATCTAAGGTTTGCTCCAAAACCAAACAACTATCTTGTGACACAGAAGGCCCTCTTGCTCCTCTGGGGAAGGTGGAGGCTCCCTATTTTCATCTAATTCTGTGTTTCTGCATCACTGCCACGTTCTGCTCGCAGGCTCCCGTATCGTCAGGGACACTGGCCTCACTTGTGTTCTCATGCACACCCAAATAGAAGCATGTTTTTTTTGTTTGTTTGTTTAAAAAAAATAATAAAATCCTTTCAACACAGTGGTTTGGAATAATCTCACAGGTACAATGTTAAAGCTCAGAGTTATTAAAGTGGTTGCTGAAGGATGTGGCTTTCCCCTAGGTAAATACCACACCCCGCTAAGTAACAGTGCCCTATCGCCTGTTGACACTTGCATTCCATTCCACAGGGTGGGCCTTATTTGAACAGTGGAGTGTGTGATAGGCGAAGCTGAAACTGTTTATGCTGCTTTAGAGGAAAATGGAAGTGTGGGTTTGGAGGCGACAAAGGAGGAGAGGAAAGACGGAGTACTGGACTTTGTCTTGTGATAGATTAGAAGAGCAGATGGTAAACTGTTACCAGTGCGTCTGATCTGTTTTTACATGACGTATTTTTAGACTCTAATAATGCTTTTCACTTAACACTGTACAGCTTCTTGAGTACTTGCATGTCTTATTTGAGTGCCTATAATGTAATTTACAAGCATTAATTACTTAAATTGTTCGGCAGTGTTCTGAAATACAGCTGGCGGTGCCCACAGTTGCAGGAACTGGAGCAGAGAGAGGGCTTGTGTCTGCACCAAGATCCCATACTGAAAGAGTGGAGTTTCCTCAGTTCTTTTGCAAATGTGTGTCTTAAACTTTAGGATACTAGAAGCTGAATTATCGTGGTAGGAAGGCAAAATGTTGTACTTAGTATTTAAGTACACCTTAAAAATAAATAACTGTCAGTAACATCCCTCTGTGTATGTGCACATGTACAATTTCAGAAACTTGCTTTGCAGACAGGTCTTGATGTGAGCGGTGTGATGTTTTTGTAGTGAAATTTTCAGTACTTCTTAGGACATGGATCTAAAGCACAGAAAGGGATCAGGTAGCTTTATTCACGGCTCTGTAGAATAAAAATATCTTGTGACCATTGATGATGACCTTTCTTGGTGCCTGTGACTAAGATCTCCTTTCCAAGTACTGCAGCTCACTGACAGTGGGATCAGCCCAGTTGTGTCTTGGTGGCAGGTGAGCTGTGAGTTACAGGCATGTGTCAAGTTTGAGAACAGCCTTCAATGAGGGAGACTCACTGATAGCCCTCTTCTGAAATCTCACTGGAATGTCTTGTTTTTGTTGCAATTTAAAGCCGTTTGCACCCTTTCCAGTAGATAAGGACAATAACTGACTGTCCTCATGCTTTCTTTTCTTTCAGACAGGAAAAAAATGAATTATGGCACAATAATCTTGCATTGTTAAGGTTAGAACCTGTAAGTATCACTCGTACCTTTAAGGCAGAATCTCAAAGGTATGTGGGATACAGCTTCTGTGTCCCACATGTGAGGATGTACGATGGTATGGTAACCTCAAGAAGTGTTCACTAACCCAAGCTGCTAGGGATAGGAAGAGAGGGGTCTTTGACCAGTTAATAGAAGACAGTTTTGCAATTTCTGTCTGACAGTGGTTTGTGACCGATGTGTTAGTGGCAAATGGGGAAGTGTAATAAAGGATGTCTTTTTATCTGTTCAGACTAGAGATTCTCCTGTGGCCACTGAATCACTGGGGTGAGAAACTGGTAGTAAGCTTAGGCTGCAGGCTAGGGCCGTGTCTAGGTTACAGTCTGCACCACCATAGCAAATAAGATGAAGTGCACGCTCAGCTTTCTTCCCAAGTGCCTGGAGCTCGCTCAGGGGAGATTAGCTCCTTGAGGTTATTTCCTGGCGAGTTGCCGGAACGCAGTCTTACTTGATGTTACGCAGAAACCACACCTGATTGAAAGGGGTTGGCACTGCTCGTAGTGCATTGGGATTTGAGGTCATACGCGGTTCAGAAATGACACTTCTGTGCCTTGACGAATTGTGCTTGTGTCTCAGGCTGGACATCTTTTTTGGCCTATGTGTGGAGAAGTGTGAATGTGTTCGTGTTTTAAGTATTCTAAGCAGGATGAATGTTTGGGAACTGGTAATTGTGTTCCCCCTAAAATAATGTTTGGCTCATTTTCTTTCATTTAAAGAGTGTGGTCTTTCTAGATGTCCCTGTCTCATGACTGCTGATGTCAATCAGTGACCCACAACCAGCAGGGGATTAATAGAGGATGGGCAAAGATCTCTAAAATTGCCAAACTGGCATAGAACATTTCTGAGGACTTAAGCTGCAGTTGTTTTGGAGGTTAAGAAAGATTTTTCCTTCTGCTATGCCATCTGCTAAAGTGATGTTTGATTTACCACAAAATGGTTCTGGGTGATGGACAGCCTAGATAACTTTCAAATGTCTGTGCTTTGAAAGTACGTCAATTTTCCTATAGTGAGGAACTTTCCATGCACTTTCTGGATAATAACACTTCAGTTTCCATTGAGACCGGTGTCAGGCAGAGTGTCTCTGGTTCAGTTTCCCTGAGCTCAGCAGGACTGGGTGGCAGAACGCCGTCCTGTCAGGGAACCAGCATCTTTCTGAGCGAGGCACAGGCTGTGCAGGTGGAGATGGTGGGCCTGTTAATGCCTGCTGTCAGCAGTGGACACTTGAGTATCCATCAAAACACCTTGTGTCGACTTATTAAGATAAAACCTGACTTTCAGTTATAACTGTACTGTCCCTTACAAATCCCCATGAGAAAAGTGAATGAAACCCTTGTGACAGTGCTACTCCAAAGCCATCTAATTCATTGACTGTTTTGCCTTTTGGCCTGGGAATGACAGAGATGGTAAATATTGTACTACTTAATGCTGAGAAGCAAAATGTCGGTGTTGATTCCTACAGAGCCGTCAGCAGGCTCTTGGTGCTGTTGGCAGAACGGCAAGCAATGCTTTCACTTAGTTGCGCTTCATTCGCCCTCTGCTTTGGAGAGGGGCTACAGAACACAGCTGTGAAGTGGGATCTTGTGCCACCAGCATTTCAACAGTCTGATACTCACCAGTGGTTTCTCTTTCCTTAACTTCTTCCTCAGCCCAGAGATAGCAAATATCAAACTTAGCAGGTATCCTAAAGGGCAGCGAGCCAAAGAACGTTTGCGTCTCACTGCATAAAGCATGGCGAGGCATGACAGAGGAGAAAATACAGGAACCTGAGGCTTCTGTCTTGCAGCTTTGTTTCTGCTTATTGCATTAAGTGTTTCTCATGAGTGAAGGATTAGCCCAGCCCGTCTTGCCTGTGGTACAAACAGGAAACGAAAACCTTGCAGTCAGAGGATACACCTGCCAAGGGCTGGCTGAGCAGCTGCGGCCCTCACCCATGGCTGAGCACAGAGCCGGAAGCGTCGAGGGCTAAGCGCGGGCTGAGTGCTGTTTCTTCACGGAGCTCTGGGGGCTGGATGGTGGAAGAGACAGAGGGAGAGATGAAGGTGTAGTCACCGTGTGCCTGGCAGTCTGAGAAGAGGCGCTGATCAGGAAGTTGCTCATGTAGCGTGCGAGCTGCCGTTCCTCTAGAGGAGCGTGCGTCCTGCCTTGCTGTTGATGATCAGTCCTCCAGGTCCGGCTGGCACGCTGCTGCAGGAAGATCAGCGGCGTGAGAAAGCAGCGCCTGTTACTTCCCCGGGGACTCCGCTGACTGAAGCGGATACGAGGGTGGTCAGGGCTCCAAGGAGCCTGGCATGTGGAGGTTGCTCGGTGATTTCCTTGAGCGAGGGCAGAGTTAGGCTGTTTGTGTTCCTTGAGTGGCAGCTGACAGCGTTTGAAGTCACGCAGCTGCCCTGGCGGAAGGCCAGTTGCAGTGATTTGGACAAATTATCAGTTGATGTTGGTTGGCAGAGCGCCTCTCTCAGGCTGAAGAATGAGTGATGCTGTTGCACATCAGCTTGGGCACAGACTTCTCAAAGCAGATACTTGTATTTCTGTGCTGGGCTCTCTGGTGGTGCACGTCATCGTAGAGCAACATTTTGTTTCCAGGCCCACATACCTTTTTGTCTGGCGATGAACGATTGCATCGGAGAGTGCTGTGCGGCGCAGTGCTTATTGTGTGCGTCGGGAACCTGTTCACTGCCCAGTGACAGAAGATGAAATGTGGCAATAAAGGGGCTAAGTCACTTGCTGTAAGAGCCTCACCCTGTCTTGGGAGCTAAATCAAGTGTTGCACTCAGACTTAGCTATAATGGGTTGTGTGAGTGTTTGCTTAACGTGCTCCTGTCTGGGCTTGCTTGGGGAGATTCTTCTTGTTGACTTGCTCTTTCACCTCCCACCCATTGAGAACTCAATTTGTGATTCATGTCTGATTCAGCCAAGTAAGTAGTGCACTTGGCAGCGAGGAACTCCTTAGTTTAAGGATTCCAGAAGTCTTTAATAAGGGGCAAAAGCACAGAAACTGGCTGCTGAAAACACCACAGATGGCTTATGTGAAGGAACCAGGTTTGTCATTTGTGATGCTTTTGTTTTAGTTGTTACGGACAAATCCTTCACCTTGCATGCCTACACAGCCTGTGTGGATATTGAAGTTGTGCTTCTTCCAGCAAGTAAGGGAAAAATTAATCAATTCTAAATTTCTGCATTTCAGGATGATGTCTCGTTAGGTCGAAGTTTTTCATCAAGTGCCAAATAGTCCTAAGCTTAGGAGTTCTTACAGTTTGGACAACAACAACAAAGTAATGGAATTTTGATAGAGTGCAATGAAAAGCTTTTAGTAAATGCTTTAGATGTTTTAAAGCATATGCGTGGGTGTATATATATGCCTGTACATAGTATTAAAAGAGCAAGGATAATTATTAGTTCATTATATTAGGCATAAAAGTATGCATTGCTCCAGGATCTGAATCTAACCAAGTCAGCTGCCTGCCTCTTTCAGGTCTGTGAAGAACTGCGGTAAGCCTTCACATGAAAGAACTTAATACCAGAGTCCTTCAGCAGGCAAGTTCTGTGGCTGTAACCAGAATGATACCATGTTGCTCAGCAACTCTCACTGTTCTATTTTTTTTAATATATATTAAATGACTCAAATCACCAAATCTCTCCGTGAAACAAAACTATATGGTTGGCTGTCCCAGAGTCTCATGCTCCTGAAACAGTGAAGCCCTTCATAGCCTCTGAAGCTGGTGGCTGTGAAGCAGCACCCGTGGAAGACCCATTGGTTTGCGGGGAATTGTGCTGATACTGACTTGTCTTGGTAGTATCATGTGATTCACTGCTGAAGTGTGATCTTTTATAGGTTGTTGTTACAGTACTGTAGTTAGTGATTCCATTCCCACAGGGAATCATATTTAATTGAAGGATAATGGAGTTAGGCTAGTAATTGTCTTGGTTGTGGTCTGCTCAGAATTTTGTACGGAAGCATTTTATGGCGGCTGCAGTGAGATGGATGAAAGCAAAGTTCTGCTCAGGCTAGCTTTAGTTCAGCAATGTAACAGGGTGAGTAGCTTTGGACCTATTTCAAGTTATTTGTATGTTTGGGTCCAATATGTCAGGTCAAAGTCGATCCAAGTAGTGAGAAACAATAATGAATATATTAATTTCATTTTCCAAATTGAATGAAATAATTGAGTGAAATAGCATAAAGAATTAAGAAAACAAACTAGCTTTCAAGCTGATTTATTTCAGTTTTAATAAACTAAGGGAAGTAAAACAGTTAAGGATTTTGTGGATAATTAACTCAGGGTTTTAAAAACTTCAGAACATTTTATTGAGTTTTTAAGTAAATGTACATACTATAAAATGTAGAACTGAAAGTCATAAACTGTAAAACATACACAGAGTTTAGAGGGAACAAATATTAACAGAGGAGTTTGCAGGATTAAACTCTACCACATGTTGACACTGCCTATGAGAACTCTGTGTAATCTTACGAACTTTGTGAGGATTTATTGTATCATTAAAAAAAATGGGGGTATTACTGTGTGACTGAGGATGGAAGAAGTAAGAGATGAAGAAAATCACAGCAAAAAGGTGAGCCACAGAGGAGCGAACAGTATGGTACACGGATCACATGGGACTGGCACCCCACATAGCAGCACTTCCTTTAGCCTGGGGCCCACTCTAGAAGGTAGTTTCAGCTACTACTGATGTGTTCTCAGGTGTTACTTTTCCAGTCCCTGCTGTCAGGGTTACTCTGTCCTGTAAGAGGCCAACACCCACCATCTTCTCACATGCTTGCTTACAGAAATACTTTGAAACATGTGTAGTAACTTTCTGATAGCTATAGTTTTATATTCCTCATGGTCCCTGTGGAGGAACTTTGTTCCTTCTAGGAGCTGGTGAGACACTGAGTAGGCAGTGGCAACCAGAAATACAGATCAGTTTTCAGCCCCCATGTCCCAGAGCTGCAGAATTTAGCCTAAATGATGCAAAGACTTTAGAAGAACAGTAGATTATGATGACTGACAATTAAGTACTCTTTCTTTAAAGCCTTTTAAGGAAAAAAATATCACAAATTTCTCACTATCCTTTTGTTTCTTCCTGTCATAATAGTTCTTTGTAGTCTTGCGTAGGCTTTGTACTAGCACAGAGAAGAAAGACAACAGGATCTTGTATAAAGAAACTACTGAAACTGTCCTGGAAAAAGGATCCAGGGGTCACTGTTAACAATTGTACAGCAGAATTTCCAGGAGAATGTAACAGTGCAGGAAAGAAACTACTCTTCCACCCTGCTGATAAGGGAAAAATGAACTTTTTAGGGCATTATTAACTTCTTATTTAAGTAGTTAAGTATACTTTTGTCTTAACTCACTATAGTTTCAAGTAACATGCTAGGATTATTACAACTGATTATTCTTTTTCCCACTGAAGAAAAAGGTTTTCTTATCCTCTCTCCTAGTGGGGGGGGGGGGCGCCCACCTAGTTCAGATGTACTTGGCATTTGTAATAATTATGGTTGCTTAATTTGGACTCTGTTCTGCAGATTCCTAAATTACGTTACCTGCTTGTCAGTGCTTGCCCGATTGTAGTTATGTGTATTATTTGTTCACATAACTGAGATCTTTGTTTCTGTTTTTCCTTTAGGTTAAGGGAAGGATTTTATTTTTCCCTCAAACACCAGAGGAGAGTTCAGGTCCTGTCCCCTGTTGCCCTTAGGCATGAGAGTAGACCTCTTCTCCCTGGAGGGTGTAGTGCATACACAGTGAGAGATTTCAGTTGTTCTCTGCAGCCCTTAAAACAGCAACAACAAGAACAAAACCACACAATCAGGAATAGGATTAATTCCTATGCACAGGGCTGAGCCAAAACCCCTCAGAACAGAAGAAAGTGCTCCCAGTGAACGCAGTGGGTTTTGCTCAGCCTTGTCCTACTGGTGCGTCAAGGCAGGATCATGCTGGCTGTGCTTCTGCACACCAGTAGTGTAGGAAGTTGTGCTCTCCTCATGAGAACAGACCTGGAGGAAGCTGCACACCCAGGAACCAGTGGCTCTCAGTTGCTGCTCATCTTTCCTGATCCTTAATAGGATAACCATCATGGCAACCGCTACCTGTATTGAGGGTTGAATGGGCTCATCTGCCCAGCGTCTTGTTCATGCACGTCAGTGCTAACACAGTGTCTACCACACCTGCTGCATGGAAATGTGGTTTTCTTCAGTGCTCTGCTTCAAATTCAAAAGAATAACGCTGATAACAGATCAGTGGCAGGTTCCAAGCCACAGTCCTTTGAATGCCTTGTGGCTCTGTTGCAGGAATTAGTTCTTCCATTCTCTTCCACTGGGTTTTTACACTTTCGCTGCCTAGACGCTGTTTGAGCGGCACAGCCTGTCACACACCCATTGGCAGAAAGCTCGCTTTTGTCATCCTCGGCATCCCACACCTCCTAGTGCTCAGGGAGATAGATACACGTAATGTGTCAGCTGCAGTTCACATCGAATAATTTATGCGCTTCATCTACCAATGTAACAGTTCTCGGGTTTGCCTCTTGGAATGGTTTTCTTTTTGCTATTGGAAAATTCTTGAGTATATGGATCTTAAGAGGCATATAAAACAGCATTGGCAATGTTGGGGTGTCTGATTCTAGCAATTCTGATACAGAGATATCTGAACTTTCCCTGTGTATATATGAATGGCATAAAACACTGAATGGGAATTTGGAAGAAGGGGCTTAGAGAAATCCAGCCAGAACAAAACAGGAGGAAGACTGAGCAAGAATCTAGGAGAAAGGGGGCCTGAGGGAGATCTGGATTGCAAATACACAGGGGCAATGGCATTAGTCCTATTTGCCATTGCAGCATGAAGCAGTGATTTGAAAAGCACATAATACCATTGCTAACAAAGAGGAAAAGATCTTGCTTTAGAAATAGATGTGAGAAAGATTCCTCCCACAGCAGGCGCACAAAGTTTTCATCTTCCCACTCACACCAGTGCTCCAACAGCACGCAGCCCTGTTTGCATCCTAGCAATTTGCATCGTGAGCTGGTTGAGGTTGGGGACTGAAAGACGCAGCAGGGCATAGTGCGTCTGCTGAACCCGTCTGTGGCACTGTGCTCCGCCGGGTGGGTCTGGAGGTGATTCTTTCCCAGCTTGAGCCTTGTGCTTTCCCTTAGGGGAAAAACGTTTGGGAAGAGATTAAAAAATAAATAAATAAATCAAGCACTGACAAATTTTTTCCTTTATTTTTTTTATTGGGTGAGTGGCTTAAACATATTCATCTAAGACAGCTGTAACCTAAGCAGTCAAATTCCACTTGCGCTGGGTTGAATTTGGCCCATTGTCTCTCCTTCACACCCACAGTACAAATAAAAGCTGCAGCTTCTGAGGGCTAGGTGGGAGGGAGGAGGTGGGAAAGCCACCGGAGTGTGGTGCTGCATTGACAGCTGACATGCATTCCTTGAAAACTTGTGCTTCTCATCACTTCTGGGTACAGCAGCATGACAAATCATTGGGAGACACGATACAGCGTGTTAGGAGTGGGACATTGTCATGAGTATAGGATCTTTATGGGAGGGATACAGAACGCTGTTGATCCTGGCATGGGGAGCCAGCAACGCAGTCCTGAAAATTGGACTGGAATCTCTAAAAACTTAAATTTTGGCAGAACTTACACTCAAATGGATCACTTCAACTCCAAATGATGTTTACTTTCAATTGTTCTGTAAATAACTTTGGGCCCTGCCTGTCTGGAGCAGAAACTGAGCAGAGTAGACTGAAGGGCTTCTGCTATCAGCTAAATCTGGTGAATAGACTATACAAAAGTCATTTTTAATCTTTTCTACTTGAACGATATTGGCACTGCTCTTCCTTCCAGAAAGAGGCTAGGGACACTTACAAGTGGTGTGCAAGAGCAGCTTACATCCTCACTGTGTAGCAGTTAGCCCTGCGGTAGCGCCAAGCTGCTGGTTAGCAGTGCACAGAAGCAATTTGGAATGGCTTGAGGCGAATAATACAGAATATGAAATCCCCTGCAGGGCCATTTAAAGCTGCAGAAGGGACGTATTAAACTAGAGTTTATCTAGTGCTGGCTGGGGAGTTGCACTAAGTGCAACCAAGTTGTCTGTGATTGATGATCCTTAAGCATCCAGGACTTTCTTTACTTGCTTTCTCTCACTAGCATGGTATGTCTGGAAAAGCATTGCTGCTGCACAGGACACTTGTATCAGACCAACAGTGATTTCAGCTTGAACTGCTTTCAAAACCAAGCTAAGTTAAACAGGGTCTTATTTCAGAATAAACATGCCCATATGGAGATCATGTTGTTTTGTCAAGTCAAACTGCAGTATAACTTAAAACTTTCATGTGAAAATAAATCCCTGAAAGAAAGATGAGTTACATCTGAGTTCACATATCCTCTTGGTGTGTTCGAGGCCTCACAGGGTTTCGCCCTCACGTGGTGACCACCACTGCTAGACAGAACCGTATAAGAAACCTGGTGTAATTGATCCAATTTGGGGAAGGGTCACCAGGCTGAAATGTGATCTGGAGAGCTACGTTTTGCCTGTGTCTCTGTTCCTGCAATTTCACTTCACATCTTTCAATGCTGTAGAAATACAGTGTAAAATACAGAAAAAATAAGGTACTTGAAGCATCTAGTTCACATAGATATTCCTGCTAGAGAAGACGTACTTGTTTTGCAGGTGATTTTTTTCAGGTGCTCAGCAGCGACCTAAACTTGCTTTTAGTGAAATCAGTGCCTCCCATTGGTTTTGATAATGCCTGCTTAGACCATTGATAAGCACTTCTGTAAATCCAGCCTAACCGCCAGCTCTGCTTGACCTCAGCACAAAAAAAACTCAGCACTAAACTATTCCGCACAACTACTGCACAGGGTTACCAGCTCCATGGGACACTGTGTCCTAGTACCAGCATGGACGAGCCTGCCTTTGTTGTTTGTAACAGGTTCTGGGGTCCCTCAGCATGTGATGTACATGCTAGCGGGCTGTGCTTCATACTTGCCCAAGTTTCTTTACCACAGCACGAGGCTTTTTCACTTTCTAATTTTATTGTTTTCACCTTTCTGCCGTTGCGATGGAGCACTCAGCTGCTGTTTGTGAGCAGCTGTTCGGTTTCCCTGTCTGCCTGCAGCGCCAGCCAGACAGCTGCACTGTGGGACAGCCAAGGTGGCCAGAGCTATGCCCAGCTTCGTTAAAAAGTAACAGGGTTGGGAAAGAGGGGAGGGAGCATCAAGATCTATGACCTGGAATAGATTTTACAGCTTGCTGGCAGTGAGTGCTACAAGGGAGCTGTGCGAGCTCCATGCCAGGTTGGACATGCGTTTACTATGGATCCGACACAGTGAGACTCACTTGCTGCCTTGGTGAAAGCTGCTAATCGTGAGGGGATGCTGAAAGCCTCTGGGAAAGGAAGTACTGCTGACAGCAGCAAACTGCTCGTGTTTGTGTCTCATGGCAATTTAAACATGCGTAAGTGTAGGTTCAGCGTCTGGTCTCGGCATGACTCAGACACGGAGAGGGTCAGGTGTGGCTCAGAACAGGAGTGTGACGTGCAGCATAGCTTGCTTTTTTTTTTTTTCCTTTTCTTCCAGGTAGCTTTCTTGTAGATGGTAGGACATTATGTTTAACTACGTGTCTGTTCCTGGTTTTATGAGCATATTTTTCCAGTGATGATCATAGTGTTTGTTTTGTGGTTCCACTTTTGAGCACTTAACGAATTATGGAGAACAATACAGTGTGCTTGAAGCTAGGTGGTAGGTTTATGGTACATCAGGATTTCAGGTTTTCCCCAATTTAACATTTCTTTCTTTTGCATTCCAGAAAAAGGCATGGAATACCATTAAAACTATGGTGAACTTACCAGTGATCAGCCCCTTCAAGAAACGCTACTCATGGGTACAGCTGGCTGGGCATACAGGTGAGGTGAATATAACATCTTCACTGGTTTTGACTCTGGAATGTGGTATGGGATCATTTTTATTGACAAGTAGCCACTGTGTTAGCTCCCTAGCGGGAAGGATTACTGTACTTGCTTTTATGTGCCTCAGCCCTGACAAGGACAGGGTTTCTAGTACCAACCCCAAACCTTCCATGTGAATGTAAGGCCTTGGGAGAAGAACAAATGTGGGGACAACTGACTTGATGGCCAGGTGTTTGCCTAGTGAGTTTTGTTGTTATTCATTGTATGCATGCAAGGAGCAGCTCAATCAGCCAAGTCTAATTTTGTGTCAGTGGAAGTTAATAAGTGCGTTCCTCATGTAAGATTAGTTTCATTGTTAAGAATTTTAAAAAAAAAACACACACATACAAAGAAAACAAGAAACCAGAGAAGTCATTAGGCTTGCTTCTCTCATGCTTCATTTAATTCCTATGCAGCCCTTGTTCCTAAAGTGCTAGTGCGGGGTTTATTAGTACACATGTGGGCAGGCACCTACGCTGCATCGTGCTTTTATGCAGTACCTGAACCACCTCTTTGTATGCTAATGCACTAATATGGTGCATGTCAACACCATGCAGAGAGATTTATTTAGTCCTAGAAGTGGAGTAGCTGCATGTGCACAGTGGTGTGGTGAGACTAACCTGTATCACGCAGCGCCAAGACGACCCAGCCTTACTGCAGTTTCCGTCGGTGTGTGTGGGATTGGCTTGGTCTCTGTAAAATGGTACATGGGCACGTAATCATAGCCCTTGGGTAGGGTGGAAGAGGAGGGTTGAGTAGTTACCAGAATCTGATTAGGAGAGAGAGCACTCCAGTTTGCTTTAGTTAGTTTTCTGTGGTTGCATTTAGCCCATCGTTTTTGCAGCTGATATAACAAGTTCTTTCTAAAGTAAAACCTGGGCCATCACCACCCTAGCCCTTGTGCTGAGCAGTGCCAGTTCTAGCATTTATTGGCAAGGATCCAGTTTGCAATGGCCGAAGGATCTTGCTGTGATAAAAGTGCATTGCTAGCCTCAGGTTTAATGAGGCCCCTGCTTTGGGGCCTATTTTATGTTGTGTAGATTAAAGGGTACCTCTGAATGAAACGTGTACTTTCCTCCGATGTTATTGGCAGGCTGCAGGACAGGAGAGCGCCTTCCGCAGCTGGAGCATGATGACTGCTAATCTCGGCCTATGCAGACTCTGTCCTTTGTACTGGATGCCATTCGGACCCAGGGCTGTAAAAAAACGATCGCACCTGCAGGCTCTACCTGCACATTAGCAGGGCTCCCCAGAGCGGAGGCAGCGCCTGAGGGTACACGCATGTGCAGTCACAGCGTGTGTGTAGAAAGGGCGCTGCTTGGCTTCTGGCCTGTGGGAGGCTGTTTAATGATCGCTGACCGCACCACTTTTGTATGTACACACTCAGCAGGTATATCATATGCAAGGATTAAGGACAAAGCCAATGCCGTCAGTGTTATGCAGCTTTAAAATAGCCTGTCAGAGCATTAATGAAGTCTGGCCCATGGCTTCTTCCTGTGCATTTTAATGAGTATAGCAATGTTTGATATCCCAACAAAGAATTTAGCATGGAGAAGAAAAAAGAAAAGAAGACAAAAAATGTCCTGGAGCAGCTGCACTCCTTAAAGCTATAAATTCTGACATGGGAACATATTCAAAAGGACTTTCACTGCTCATGTCTGTGTTTGTCCTCAGTGTTTTATTTTTCGAGATGCATTTATCTTTTTTGTCCAGGGAAAACCTTTATCTGGTGACGTGCTGCTGCGACAGATGAGGCAGGAGTAGTGGGGGAAGGTGTTTTTCCCTTTTGCAGGTTTTGCAGGCTTTTCAGCGTGTTTGATTTTCTTTTTAGGAAGTTTCAAGGCAGCTGATAGTGGGAAGATTCTCAAACGCTTTTCAGAGAATGAAAAGGAGTGTTTTGAGCGACTGATGAAAGACCCACTACGCTCCTGCGTGCCTTGCTTCCATGGGGTGGTGGAGAGAGATGGAGAGAGCTACATTCAGTTGGATGACCTGCTTACTGATTTTGAAGGGCCGTGCGTGATGGACTGTAAGATGGGGATCAGGTGAGACATGAAAGAGAATTTGCTTTCTAACCTGAATGCATTTGAAGGAAGTAAAGGGAGGGGGCATGTGGTTGTGCTTTGTCTGGAGAAGTTTAGTAACTGTTTTGGAGCACTGGGATTCAGTCCAGACAACCTGCTGTTGGCTTGGCAATTGTCTTGGACAACCTGAGGAGAGTAATGTCCCACTGAGGCCTGATTGTACCTGGATTGTGGCAACCGAGTGATCTATAGGCTCAAAGATGACCCACATCAAGATATTTTCAATAGGGATTTGGGATGAGGTTTCTCTAAAATGGGCTGAAAATACATGGGGGGAAAAATGACATGATTTGCTCACTGCCAGTTCATTTAATCTTTGTGTATGCAGTGATTCCAAAAATGCCACCAAGAGTAATTCCTGTCTGCAAATGTGAATGGCTGAATACCAGTGAGAGCCCATTTCCAAAGCTTGAGTGAGTCTTTAGTCATGCTGATCTTCTCGGTAGAGAAGTGTTGATCATTTGCCCAGTACAGACTGTGTCGTTCCCTGCTCTCACATCTGCATGACGCTATCATCTTGTTCTCCAGATTCTCACTTTCTTTAGCTTCTCTTTTTTCCTTATGTATGATTGAGAAGAAAACCTCAAAAATGTTATCTAAGCATAACAAATAGAGAAGGAATCTATTGAGAGCCTCAAGTAACAGTACAGAGTGGTAGAAACTGTCCCGTAGTAATCTTTTGGGTGCCAAGTCAGATGCTCAGTTACTGAGATAAATGAAATACTCAACTTGCAGGAGTGCAGACAAGCCTTTTCAAATAGATGTAGAACCTTAAGTGAGCTGTCTACTAAATCAGTGCAGAAATGCGTAGCGCTGGTATTCCCAGAAGAAAGAGGTAAAAGATATGTCAGCAGTACATTATTGTATTCAAAGTAGTCGACACTCGGACAGTGGGTGACAGCAACTCCTAAACACCACCCCTGTTTATTTTACACCATGGTGAAGAAAGTACACTCCAGGTACCTGATGAAATGCAAGCTTTGTGGAGAGAGGCAAGCTTTAGGAGTCCAGTGAACGCTGAGAACATGGATAGTGCCTTTGTAATGGCTGCCAGGTCAATGGGGTTGAGTGATAACAGCAAAATGTGGAAATTTTGTAACCCTTTGCCTTCCTTTCCATAGTTGCTTCTTTGTGTTTGGAGCTGCATTTCCTCAGATAATCTGCTTTACTCTTTCCTTTTTACTATATGAAGAGTGATTCTGTCCTTCTGTCTGATACATTATGCAAAACCTAAATTGCTTTCTGAGGCCTAATGAAAAAATAACATAACTGAAGTTTTTCTCAAGGGGAGAGAAGACAGTAAGGCTTCAGCAGGCCTCTTTGCTTTGGATTTCATTGCAAGTCATCTCTCTTAACTGTCTTCTGAAAATACAGTTGAATGTCATGGCAGAATAGGTTTCAGCTTTCTCCCATTCTGTAAGGACATAACGATAGCATGTAACAGTAAGTAAAGGTATAGTTAGAACAGAAGTGAGTGACAGAAATGCGGATGCCCTCTGCAGTTTCCCTAAACAAGCCTGTGCAGTCATGAGTCCATGCTTTTTAGTTTCCTTATAGGCAAAACTGGGATAATGGTAATGCTTTTCTGGCTGACCTCTCCAAGGCTAGTTTATTATAAGATATAAAAAGAAAGGTTTGAAAGTCATTGCAGCTTTGTTGGGATGTGATGTTTTTGCAGGACATACCTGGAAGAGGAGCTGACTAAAGCCCGTGAAAAACCAAAGCTGCGTAAGGACATGTACAAGAAAATGATTGAAGTGGATCCTCTTGCTCCCACAGCTGAGGAGAATGCCCAGCATGCTGTCACCAAGCCCCGATACATGCAGTGGAGGGAAACAATCAGCTCTAGTGCCAACCTGGGCTTCAGAATTGAAGGGATTAAGGTAATAATTACCCTTTTGCCTGTTCTTGGTGACTGAACTTTGATATGTTGATTAATTAAAACACGAGTGTGCATCAGTAGCTGGGTTTTCCAAAGGATTACGTAAAAATGCATTAATTGAGTCCATAGAGTTCAGTGTTTTGTGGCTTTAAAGCATCAGTTGTAATTATAACAGTGTAGTGTCAAGGAAGTTGAGCATCAAATGTGTATGAGCCATGCTTGGCTCAACCACAGAGACGTTGCAGGAAGAAGTCATGCAGGCAGGTACACAGTGTATATACAGTGACAATCAAACTTTTAAGGAAGAATTCAGAACTAATTAAGTAACTGACTCTCCTCATGTACTATTTTTTTTTTAGTCTAGAAACTATACATATTTATTCCAAGTGAATCACAGTAAAGAGGCTTTGTTCCAGTTATGCTTATTTGTAGGCATGTTAAAACATTAGATGTTCTTAGGATAGAGGAAACCCCTTTTGCTTTTAAGTACATGACAATATCCAGTATAAATGGGCTGAAATAAAGCCAAAAAAAAACCCAGAGATAAAATTTGTCCATCAGCAAAATTCATCTGCTGTTCTTAATGGATGAGTTTGTGTCCCTAGACCATTCCTAGGAGTTACAGACACAGAAGAACCTTTGCAATTTTCTTTCCTACCCATTAATTCTTTATATTTGTTGTGCCCCGTGGCAATATCAGGTACCAATCCAGAAGCCCTTAGGACCTACACTTAGAATATCAGCAACCTCATGAAGTTACTTGAATGTAACAGAAGTGCCTTCTGCTTGTGTAGGTCTGTCACAGCTAGCCTGAAACTAGTGTGCTTGGGTTCTGATAGCGGCATACCTGTAGCAGCACGGAGCGTGGCGAGGGCTGCCCAAACCCGCCTCAGCCCTGGACGAATGCTTGCTTGCCATGGCAGTGGCTGTGAAGATGTTAGCGTGGGTTACCCTGTCTGATTGCAGGATGGCCATCAGAGCACAGCTGTGCACATTGTCAGCATATACATTTAACTTAGGTATGTTTGGATTAAGTAAGTGATAATTTGAATAAGTTTTATAATAAGTGATAATTTGAATTAGTTTTGCTTCTGTTTCATTGTTCAAGCACATAGGAAAAAGAAAGGGATAAAAGAGGGTGAGACTCGTGAGCAGATCAGAGGCTCTTTAACCACCCCTTTCTTCTCTGCTTCCCTGTGTTGTCTTCTCCCTTCCTCATTCACAGATTCTCCTGCTGTGATACAGGAACTAGTGCTTCCAGCTCATGCTGTGCTGGGCCCCTGTACGCTGTGCCACCCACTCCTGACTGTTAGACACAGGCATTCTCATGCGGGAGCTGTCTGGGTGGAGATGATCCGGCTCTAGTTCAGCCAACAATCTTTCTGTCTTACCCTTTAGCCATCTAATGATGTATCATGGTACCTATTTTAATCCTGTACCACCTAAGCCCTTCGATGCTCCCTGTAATGGAATCAGAAACCCAGATGATCTCAGGACCTATCTCATATGTTCAGAAGATCTTTGATCAGTGTAGAAGACTTAGAGATTGATGTTGAGTTCTGAAGAGTGACTGAGCTAAGGGAGTATAAGGGAACTCCAGTAAAACCTCCTGTCTTGCTCTTTGTCATTTGGCTGTCTGTCAGAGGTGGGGAGGAGCACTTGGCACAGACTGCATGGTATTTCCCTCTGTTAAGACAATGCTGGAACTGTGTAGAACAGGGCACAAATACTTAATATTGTTTTAAGCACAAGAAGTGCTTTGGAGTACTTCAGTGCATCACCTTTTTGTCTGTCTTTCTATGCTGTCATGAGAGGTGCAGGCATCATTCTCCTATTTTTGTATGTGGAGAAGCGGCAACAGTTGTTCAAGCAACACAGCTAGTCAGTACTCCCAGCACTGTCACAGGAGCTGAACTGTACATCCCGTTCTGTATATTTGCAGAGCAGTAAAGCTCTGCTACAGAGGTCCTCATTTTGAGAGGAAAGCCTATAAGGATCCACAATGCTGGTGACTGGTTCATGGGAAAAAGGGGTTATTCGCCCTGAGTACACTGATAATTCCTGGAGTTAGGTCAGCAGATACGTTGTCTGGTTGTTCAAGAATACTTCTGCCCTGTGGCTGCTGGGGTAAGAAGCAGAAGCAAAGAAGGTAAAAGTACAGAAGCCCTTATGTGAAGTGGCTCCCTGTAAATGAAGTTCAGAATGCAGGTTTCCTCTCAAAAGGGACTGCCTGAAGGCTTGGTCTCACTAACACTGTCTCTACAACAGTAAACTAATAGTTTTGGGGAGCAGATATGCGTGGGGCTGAGAATCAAGACTTCTTGCTTCCCATTCTGTCAGCGAATCTCTGTGCAGTTTTGGAAATCACTTCTCCCTTTGGTATCATTCCCTTAGATGTCAGCCAGGATAGCCATTTTCCCAGAAGGACATCAGATTTGATTCATTAATCTTTGTTAAATCCATTTAGGTCACAACTTTAACCCAGAGCCCTTTAAGGGAGGTCTGCAGAGTAATCTGAGCGATACCGCGCAGGCTAAGATAGGTAGCGATACCCTGCGGAGCAGCCAGACCCGCTGTCCTGCCAGCCTTGTCACTGCCACATCTGGTGAGAAGAGCTGCAAGCAGCCTCTAGCCGGACTGTGCAGCACCGTGCTCCGCCGTGCAGGGATGTACGTGCGGGAGCTGACAAAGGCACGGCTTCAAGGAGCAAGATGGGCAAGCACCTTCTGGGGGTCGCGTACACCCAGAGTTGTTGCAAGGACCTCATACAGAATATGAGGGATGGTGCAGTTCAAAGCCAGGATTTATGTTTACAGCAAGAAAAGACAGGCTGCAATTGTGTTTCCTGCCAACCACTGAAAGCAACAAAATCATAAAAGTATTTCTAAACAACAAGGAAAGAAGCAACTAGTATATCCAGTTAAAAAAACAAAACAAAACAAAAAAAAAACAACAACACAGGAATAGAAGGGAAAACACAGCAGCTCTTCCAGACTTTGCTCTAGGATTTAGGGCATGCGGAGAGATTATTTTTAAAATAACCTTACTCCAGAGAAGAGATACGAGACATCAGACTAACCTCCACATTTCTATGTTCTGTTGAGTATTACTGTACATCAGATCAGATGGCTCCTAACTTGTACTGCCTACCTGCTGAACTTCTCTTGCATAACTTACACATCTCATCAGGCTGACATGCCACACTTGTATCTGGCCCACAGCCTTGGAATAAAATTCTGTTTATTCTCCTGCTAAAATGTCTGGTAGGTGGGAGGCTGTTCTGCATGGCTTTGCCATTCAGTCAGTTCTTTGCATGATAAATCTGGAAATTTAGTACTATTGGATTTTTTTTAATGTATGTACTGGAGGTCCCAGTTCTGTTGTGGAATAAATAGCATTTCACCTGCTAAGACCAGAGCTGAATTTAACTAGTTTTGGTGCAGCAACTCTTAACGTGTAGAAGGGAGCATATTTTGATGACCTATTAATTTACTCCTATAATGGTATTACGGAAACTATGATTATGAGTGATTATGGAATTATCAGGGATTTCATTGGACTGATAAAACAGAGAAGAATATAATTTGATAATTTTGCAGGCTTTTTGTGGGTAGGGGCTACCAGCTGCAATAATTACAGTATTTTACATGCATGTCCTAGAGCTTGTATTAGTGTCTTTCGACACAAGGCATGTTCTTGGAGAAGTGCATACTCATATAGTCCGTGTTGACAGATGTCTCCGATTCACGTGCTGCTCTTAGGTACTTGTAGGCTCACAAGTGCAAATTGGCCGCTGCCAGCACACAGAAAGACTCGGTTCTTTTTTCAGGAGCAGGATGCTTCTGTATTGAGCTGTACTATTAGCACAAAAATACTCTGAATTTCTCCAGGACCCAGCCAGGTACAGGCATGCTCACACACTGTTCTTTGCCAAAATTCACACACCTGCCTCATAACTTCTAGCATTGGTGTCACAGCTTCCATCGCAAATCTTGAGTTGTTCTTGTCTGGAGTTAGCTTTCAATTTTTGTGACTTCTAGGTCATATTCATGTGCAAAGGAACCGAGTCTTAACCACAGTTCTTTGGTTTCTACACTGAAAAACAAAAACAACAAAACCCAACTAAATAGAGGAAGAAAAAAATGAGTAAAACTGGGTTTGAAAATGGCCCCATACACCTCCCAGCCAGGGTTTGGCTACACCAAGCTAGATAGCTAGATGAGCAGACAACTAAAGAGGTCACTGTGGTTTGCCCCATTGAACTTTGTACTGCTGCTGCTACTACTGAGATGTGAGGAAAACCCTCCTGCAAGGCTGGTAATATCATGAGTTGTTTGGTTTTGCCTTTTTTTTTAAACTGCACTCAACAGGAAATGAAGTGCCATTTAATGTGATCCAATCAGCTTTTGTGTCTTTTCCACCTCTTGCTTGCTTTATCTTCTCTCTTCCTGTTTGACTACTTACTTTCATCTGGTTAGTGAGAGCTTTGCTGCTGATGGTTCAAGAGGATTGACTGATGAGGGGAGTGATATGTGTAGTACAAATTGTCTCTGTGTTTTTGTGCAGAAGGCAGATGGAACATGTAACACAAACTTCAAAACTACAAAGACACAGGAGCAAGTTCTCCAAGTTTTTGTGGAATTCATTGAAGGCAACACAACTATTCTGGTGAGTCTGAACTCTTCAGGTTGACTAATCTTCGATCAGTTCAACTTGCTTGAGGGCCATGCTTCCTTTGATACGAGCAAGATGGATTAAACTACCAAAGAGGAAAATGATTGGACTTTCAGTCCCTCTCAGCAGAGGGACTGGACATGGAGACGTGGTTGTCTGAGACCCGTTCTGGCAGCTCTTGCCATGCCAACCTCGGGTTCCTCATGCTACCGAAAAGTTGGAAAGGCTAGCTTGCGGCTTGCCACCAGTCTCCACCCTGAGTGTAAAATATATCAGAAGGACAATGCTGTCCAAGCAAGTATTGGGGTGTTAGAAGAAGTTAGAACTTGTGACTTGGGAATTCAGTTGAGAAGAGATAAAAACAGAGCATGGGGACAGGAAGTGATTCTGGTGGCTGGCGGTGCTCTGATGTGTGAGGCTTGCCTCAAAGAGCAATTCACGTATTCAGGAATTCATGTTTTTTCAAGGGAAGCACAGCAGGCATGTTGTAGATGGCATAATGTGTCTCCTGTCTTCAGAACTTCAAGGGTTGTCATAGTGTTTTGGTGTGGTGTAGATGTCGTTTTGAGGGAAGATAGCTCTCCAGGAGCAGCATGCTTGGTAATTCAGGGCACCATTAAACATGCATGCTAGAGCTTTATGCATTTAATTTTTTCCCCCTAATATGTTTGGAGCTCCTCGTCTCTCTTCTTACTATGGTAGATTGAAAGATTTTTCATTGTTTAAAACTTCTCTCTTAAAAAAAAAAAAAAGTCTGTTCTGCATCCAGGTGATGTATCGTTGCATCCAAAGCAAGACAGGTAAGTACAGTTGGCGTAATGCATGCAGCAGAATGGAAGCCTACTGAAGTGTATTTTCAGATCAACTTTCAAATGATGGCTCTGTTTTAAAGGACTTTTAGCTTAAAATTAGTGTGATCTCTTCATTATATTGATTCTCATAAGCAGAATATGCTCATTCATTCTCTCCATAACTGTTTATATATTTTTCTCTCTTCTTCCAGAAAAAATACCTCAAGCGTCTGCAGGAAATTCATATCATTCTTGAATCCTCAGACTTCTTCAAGCGACATGAGGTGCGCAGTGAGTGTAACGCTGTGTGAATGTGCATTGCTGCTTCATTTTACCATTCAGATGTACTTCAGAATAGCCCCCTGCATTAGTAGAAAGGAGTTTGTAGAAGAAAACTAATGTGTGTTAACAGTATAGATACATCGAAGCCTCCATCACAATGATACAGAAGACTAAACCTGTTGAGGAATAATAAATCCTCCAACTTTACAACATCCCAGCACTTAGAACTCTGGGCCACTGTTGGGAATGGTTTATTAGTGCCAGTTTCCTGTGGTTTCTCTAATTTCAGTGTGTTCCAGTGGGAATGCTTTATTTTACCTTGTTGATTTCCACTTGTCACTGGAGGCAATTTTGTTAATCATAGGTCATGATCTTTTTTTGAAAGTAGTTACTGGCTTTTGCTGAATTTCTCAATTTAAGATCTGCTGCCAAGTGAGCTGGCAAACTGCTTTTCTCCCCTCTGTCTACTGGGTCCTTTTTGCCACCCAGGTGCCTGTTTATGTTACTGATCGATTTTGTTATGCAAATGGGGCATGCAAATTGTCAATGTACAAGCAGTGCAGCCCCAAATTCTGATGGGTCCCGGGTGAGAAGGTCACCTGAGGAGGTTGTCGTCTTGGAAGCATAAGTGACAGGGGGGACGTAAAGATGTGTTTTTAATCACGTCATCTCCATCTGCCTTCCAGGTCGTTGGAAGCTCACTACTTTTTGTACACGATGGCAGTGGGAATGCCAATGTGTGGCTGATTGATTTTGGAAAGACCACCCTTCTCCCTGATGGGCAGACACTGGATCACAGGATCCCCTGGCAAGAAGGCAACAGGGAGGATGGGTACTTGTTGGGATTGGACAATTTGATTCGCATCTTGGAAAGCATCACTGAAAGATGAGTTGAGAGTGGCACAAAACTTACAGGGCTGCTTTGTAACTTTCTGCTCTACTGGAATCACTCGGAAGGAAACCTCTTTAACTCCCTCCAAACTCCTGAGGTCATCACAGTGCAGAGGGAACTGCTTCCAGAACCCAGCAGTTAGTTATCAGAATGGCATTTGCATCAGCTCTCTGTGAACCTAAGTAACTAACTCCAGATTGGTCTGTATTGCACCAGCCTCACTTCAGGCTGGTCTTCAGAGAATCAAGGTCTCCATACTCAGGAATCACACCAGCATGAGTCAAGAGGTCTGTATGGTAAACCAGAACGATTCTGATTTCTGGCAAACAGATGGGACTCCAGATTACCTCTTAGTGAACAAGAGCAAATGATTGCGGATTCAGGGTAGGAATAACATTTTGTCAGGGAACTGCATAGTTTTGAAACCAGCAGGAGTGTTTTTTTTTTTTTTTTTTTTTCCCTATTTCCAAGTCTCCTTGCTCTTGTGTATACTATAGGTTGGACCAACAACAGCTGCTGCATTGTGTTATAGGTGTGCACAAGGTGGAGATGGGTGATAATCATAAGAAAGCTGGAGCAAAGGGAGACAACAGTCTGTAGTGGCTGGATGTGGTAACTGCTGTCGATCAGTCCTCTCCCCACCCTAGCCTCAATTCACTTCTGTCCAGGAACAGCCTTGCTTTTTATGTAGCCTCTCAGGAGATTACAGATATTCTAGGGAGAGAATAGCAGACTGTTGTCTCCAAAAACATTTGACTTTCAGACTGGGTGGGCTGCTGGAAAAGTGCCTAGCTTGGCAGGTTTGGCCTCTTGTGGCTGAACTGCAGTTCTGAAAATCAGTAATAACACTGGCACACAGACTGGGGAATTAAGGGTTTTTTTTTCAAGGCTTGTTTAGTTTAAAGGTAAATCCCCTATACACATGCACACACCTGCACACACTAGTAGCCAGCAACCACTGTGATCTCTTCAGATCATAGTTTGACTGTCTTAATGCATGTGAAAGAGGTGACTTCTTGGCCGTGTTCCTGTTCCCAAGTATGATGCTGTCACGTAAGTGTGTAGACTGGAGCAGTGATCAGGAAGGCAATGTTTCTGCATTCACAGCATTACACTAATGACAATTCCTAGGCATCCCTTCTCCAAGGTATCAGCTGTTAACTCAGGGCAGTTTGGGGGGAGGAATGTCAATGTGTCACATCCCCTAATCCCTGTCTGGAATCACAGGGCCACTTGTGCTTAGTTTTTTTCACTGTGGCCCAGGCACAACCTCAGTTTTTAGATTAAAATCAAGAAATACTGAAGTGATGCATTTTCTTTTAATGGCTTCGCCTACCATTGCTGTTGGTTCCTCTAGCCACTTGAACAGTTTTTTAACTACTATCAGTATAAATACTATCAGTATTCACCTGTTCACTCACATTCCAGGTTTAAATATAAATAATACGATAATGCAGTTTCCAAAATGAGGACAAGACTATTTGATTAATTCCCTTTTAACATCTTAGGCTGGTAACGCATGTTGATCAGAAATTGCTCACTCGCCAGTGTCCTGTGCTCGGATGCGATTCCAAGAACTTTAGGATATATGAAGGTAACACCATGCTTTGGGAAACTGCTATTTCGAGTAACAACCATGACTGTGAGCATTTAAAAAAACAAACAAACAACAAAAAAGCTTGTACAGTCCAGCTCTGGAATGAAATGCAGCTATAACACTTGTAATTAAAATTGAAGAGCCTAAAAGAATTTCTTTAAAAAAAAAAGTTACTTTAGCTAACACACTACTGTACTAAGAGATCAGCTCTAATAACTTTTTCATCACCTCTAAACAAAACAGCAGTATTAAAACTCGATCTTGATTGTGGCCTGAAAGTTAGAGGGTATAAAGTGCATATACTGTAAGAAATAGTGAGGCATGGAGACATTGCATCCTTAAACAGAAATTGTTTGAAACAGCTAATTTTGGCAGTTCACTGCAAATACAGGTTTCTTCTGTGGCCTCCCAGAGTCCTTCTCGAGTTTATTTTCATGATAGTATGCTAATGAATTTTCCACTTTTTCAGGTTTTATTAACTGTTTCAAAGAGTTTATGCATTTTTTTTAAAGTTGTGGTGAGCCTTCTATAGCAAGCATGCATATTAGCATTCCAGATGCCTCCTAACTTTGAAATTGCTATGAGCTGACAAATCAATCTGTGATGACTTTCATACATGTAATTAAAAAAATAAAATACTCTTCCTCCTTTCCTGCAGCCAACAGGTAAACAAACCATCAGCGGTGCTTAAAGGGAAAAAGGAGGTAAACAGGTCTTACAGGAGAGGACTTTAATAACGAGACCTTGTCTATAAGACCGCAGTTTCAGAGAGGGAAAAAAAATAAACTAGAGAAGTTAGACATGAGATTGTTAAGGTGATACAATTAATTAGTGGTCTGCCTAATTACCCTTCGGAGTTGAATTCTTTCTTTTTTTGTTATCGTGTATATGAAATTTTTGTACCACTGCAACTTATTTTTGGGGGTGGGGTGTGGGAGGAGGATGTAGAAGGTAAAAGTTAGGTGATGCTCAAATGTTACTTGGGACTTTGAGACAAACTTTTAGAATTAATGTCCAGTTTTAAAGGAGAAGTAGAAGCAATGTGGTACCAGAAAAAAACCTGACTGCTGCTAGCACCTCAAAGGATGGTTTGCAGTATATAGTCTTAGGGGAAAACATGGGAAGTGCTTTATTGCTGTGCAGTAGATGGAGAGGCCAGGAAAACAGAAAACCTCTACTATAGCAGTCCCTGCTCTGGAAACCCATTCTGGATGCTAAATAGTTTTAGCAAGTTTGTTTTGAAATGGCTCTTTGGCTTGTCAAAGGGTTAGAAAGAAAGAAACCACAATCTAACATTCTGCTGCTGTTACAGGAAAGGCGAAAAGGAGGAAGCTTTTCATTAGCAAATGCCAAGTGTAGGACTGCAAATGAGGACTGGAGCTCTCAGGGGCTGGAGGCTAGGCACTCATGAGCAAATTATCACAGGGTAAGTTAGATACCTTGATTCACATCAGAAGTCCCAGAGTGCCTGTGTATGTACACTCACGTGCTACTGTGAGGAAGCAACATAGCTTTCTTTCACTATGGGGTAAGTTGCCTTGAACAAGGTTGTATTTATGGGAAGGTCAACATGATGCCTTTACACAGACATTTACTGTACCAGAGCTGATGCATGACAGCCAAGGCATTTGCTCACATACAAGTCTAGAATACAGTTCTTTAATGCTTCTGCTGAGATATTGCCTCACTCTGGAGACACTGAAATCACATGCGTTTCCACAGCATGGTAAGATATGCTGGTCCAGAGGCACCTTGGTGCTGAGCAGCTAACCTCTGAGTTAGACACCAAGGTCATTAAACTCACTAGTTAGATGCAGCAATGTTCAGTACCGTAGCTGCTGCATGCCTGTGTGAATCTAGCAGTAGGACTTCCCTTCCCCAGTTTTGACAATGGCTTGCTTTTTGGCCTTGGATAACTATCCTAGGCCTCAGTTTTGTTCCCATTTTACAGATGGGAATGGTATGTACTTACCTCACAGGAATGGTGTGAGGCTGTATTTCGTTATTGCTTGCAAGATGCTGTGAGATTCTTTGGAGGAAGGTGCAGTATAGAAACAAACAAATACATCAGGTAAGATTTTAAATGATAGGTGTTAAGGTCCCCCCAGGTATAAATTTGGATTAAATTTAACCAAAGTGATGCAAATTAAATCCCTCTTTATTTTATACATGTGGAATATTCACTTACCATCTGATCCAGTTCCTATGATAGGGAAAAATTTCAATGGGAGTTGGACCAAACCCTTAAGTATCTCAGAGGGCTCTTGCTATTTTTTTTTTTTTTTATTGCTGTTGTTATTATTTGTTATGGTACTGAGATCAAATGGCCTGTATCATCCACAGTGCATCTGTTCTGAACACTACAATGCAATGCTGACCATGGTCACTTTTGACATTGACTGTATTGACTGTTTGTTACTCTGAAGTGTGTATGCTAATAAATAAATGAGACTGAAGGAAAAAAGGGCAAAGACTGCTTCTAGTCTTTAGCATCCAGTATTTCCTAAAACAAAACTGGTTCTAAAACCAGTTTTTAGAAGCTAACATTGTTCCAATGTTAGAAGCTAACATTGGAACTTGGTTCTCAGTACTATTTGGAACGTGCTTCAGAGCCCAGCCCACGCTCCATTTGACATCTTCCATAGAGGTAAGTTTTGTCTCAAGAATCCCATTCCTCCAGTATATTTAAAAATAATGCAGAAAGAGGCACTTTGCACATTCAGGGCATTTGTTTTCACAGGGCAGTCTTGTGTGGCAGCAGGGAGCAAGCAGTGCTCTGTTCCTGGAGTCAGTCCTGGACTGGCAACATTCGTCTGTCACCTGTGTGCAAAGTGTATTTAATGTAGAGGGAAACAAGTAGTCACCACTAGTGCCTCTTTATTTTGTGTTGCAAATATAAAGTGTACATTTGTCCAAGTTTAAGTTGCATAGAAGCAGGCTTGTCATCTACTTGTGTACAGCAGTCACCCAAAAAGGTAAGTTGGCAAGAAGTACGGTGTTGTTCAGAGGTAATGACAAATCGAAACCAGTTCATTTCAGTAAAAATGTCATGTGATGAGACTGACATGTTAGTCATACCATGCCTAAGGTCTCTGCATCGGATTGGAAGTGGTAGGCAGCCAGAAGCAGGGCGAGCAAGCCCACGTCTGCAGGGTCTGCCATAGCTCTGCTGCTCGAGGGTCTGTGGAAGTGTGAGCCCTGCCTGACACAGCTGAGGAGATGCACATACCTTGGGGAAGACCGCAGTCCCAGCAGTTCTCTTCTCTTTCAGGTAAGGAGGGGAAGGGTATAGGAGGTGGAATAAGTTTCACTTGGAAAAGCCCATAACTATTTAATTACACTTGTGAAGCTGTCTTAGTGCACAACTGCCCATTAGGAAGTTAGGAGAGAATTTACCTCAGGAAAAGGGTATGAACAAGTGGGACACCTTAAACCTGTGCACAGTTAAAATTCTGTCTGCTTAAAGGGAAAATGAAGAAGCAAAACACTTGAAGTAGATGAGAGAAAAGATACAGAAATGGGAAGCAAGAGTATCAACAAATGTGCAAAGAGAAAGGCAAATTGCAATTTGCAATATTATTTCATCTTTTTTCTTATACGGTCCTCTTTAAAAGGTAGTAGATATGAGGCTGTATGAAGTACTAAAATCCAAAAGAAAATATACCTATACACACACTACAAATAAGTTAGACTATGTTAAAACACAGGCACCCAACAGGAAGAACAAAATATGATATTCCTATAGATGGCTGATTCTCCAGTGGGGAACTGTTGGAAGACTTCTCATATGGAGTACAGGACTGAGGTAATCCCAGTCAACAGCTCACGTCATTTCTATAGGAAACAAAATCATTTTTGGCTTTCAGTTGAAAAAGTAATCTACACTAACTTTGACAATATGAATTCAACTCATTCATTATGCACTAGGTGTATCTCCTAAAAAAACGATTTGAAACAAATGGTATTTTGAAATGGTAGAATTTGGGCACTATAAAATCTGTAATTGTATGAACGGTCAGTCCCAGAATTGTAGGAAATGAAGGCTGTGGTATACATTGAGATTGTTATTTTACTTTTTCAATAATATGGTTTGGACAGCATATCGCATTTCAGCATCACTGTAGGAGCAATATTAGTATTATTTCCTTCACTATCTCATTAAAAATCATTATTGTGAGGGTTTTTATAAAGTAGCTAAGAGATCAGATACAGAAGAACTGTTATGGGTCAAAGTTTCATGCATATAAAAAATGCAGGTTGTTAATGTAGTTTCTTCTAAAATTCCCAGCTATTTCTTTCAGTGCCCATTTGGTATCCACGTTCTGTCTTGTTGCAGAACATTGCATCTGACTCAGTAAATCCCTGAGCTGCATGCTGTTGTAAACCAGAAATGTACGTGTAGGAAAAAATCACTACATGGTCTTTATACTGTTATGGTTGCCCTTCAACACCCCCACTGTTGGTCAGTCTCAGAGATAACATACTGGGCTGGATGGAGCTTTATTGTGGCTCGGCATAGCTTTTTCTCTGACCTTCCTTTAATGAAGTACATTGACTGAGCTATTCAGTAAAAACATGTATGATGTCCAAAACTCACATTTTATGAATAAAATGAGGATAGAGTGACACACAAATCTGCCTGTGGCATTGGTAAATAGTAGAAAAACTAGAGTTCCAACTTTACTCTTTCCTCACTTAACTTTTCAATATCTTACCTCATTTTATCACTGTTTGCCTTTCTAAATTCATGAATTTAGTTGAAGCAAATGCTGTGTATGGGGAAAACAATGGTAGCTCAAGGTGGGTAACCATGTGGAGCAGGGATCTTAACCTGCTTCTTGCTGGAATCCTAGGGTTATTGTATAATCATTTCCACATAAACGTTTAAGAAATGTCTATTGCCTGTGGTACAATTCTCAACTTCCTATGACTTCTAAACAAGTCCATATTTCACTCCTCAGCACCAATTTCCACCCCGTGGTGATTGCTAAGGAGAATCGGAAGCAGAGTTGCCACTCACCTGCAAAAGCATGGCTATAGCCACCAGTGCTCTGCTCAGAACAGAGCCTGTTACAAACAAGTGCTGGAAAGTGATCTCAAGTCACATCCACTGTGGCTGAGCTAGGACCACTGCGCTCTGTTGCGGCCTTATCTCATACGCAGGGAGAAAGGGCCCGAGTTGCTGGTGCCCACTCACAACAGTTGGTGAGTTTGATAGCTCACCCTTGGGTGAAAAATGACTACAGCACAAACAATAGGGCTAACATAATCTGAAAGGTAAGGTTGTTGAAGACGAGCTGGTGTTAATCCAACTAGCTAAAATTAGGTCTATTTATTCTTGACAAGCAGGTTACAGAGGTGGCCTTCCTGAGATACAACCAAAAATGCTAGCCTCTGCAGGGGAAAAGAATGAGTACGCAAATTTCCTGCTAACTCTGCCTCATCTAGCCTGATTATAGCAGCTTCTGGACGTATGATAGGACAAGCAATGAGCCAAAAGGGTGAGTAGCTGCCCTGGCCACCTGTCACTTCACAACATGGATTTGGGATTTCTTGCATACCATACAGTCACTGTTAAAAGGAAGACATCATCACCAGTCAGACCTGGAAATGAGAGTATATAAAACTACTCATTCTAAAGCCAGAGGTATGTATAGGACTATAGGAAGCTAGGAGCAAATACAAAGCCAAAGCATGAAACCTGAGCTGAAGGTGTGCACTTGACTGACAAGAGGTGGATTCAGACTTCACTCTGTGCTGTTCTGTACCACACATCTGCAGTGACCATCCCTGAATGACGCAGAGCAAAGGAAATCTGTGGTAAAAGCAAACTCTCTCCTGCCAACCCCCGTCTTCAGACTGTGTCGTGCATGGTGGTAGCTGTATGCACCTGTACCAGGGCGCCTCTTCCCTCAGAAGAGAGCAAGACAGAGTCTACAACTGACATCTCGGTATACAACTTGATTACGTGTGAAGGCAGCACGTAATTTGCCATTGCAAGTTGGCAGTGCAACCTTGAGGAGTGGGATGAGGACAAAATGCTTCTGAGACTGTTCTGGCTTAAACAAAATGATTTACTTTTTCAGTCTCCTTGTTTTGCAGGCATTAACCAGTAAACATCAGTTCAGACCCTAAACAGCAGAAGAAAGCCTTAGAAATCATCTCTCTTCAGAACAAACAACAGCTACCTTAACCAGCAAGTCAAAGGCTAGAAGAAATGACAGTCTGCTCAGGTGTGCGAAGCCTAGGCATGGCTTTAGCTTTCTCAAGTGGTTGAGCTATTCTGCCTTGCTGTGGAAGGGGCACTGTAAGGTAGTGCTTGTACTAAACAAGTTCTCCTTCACTCTGTGCCCCCCCCCCCCCTTGCATTTCCCTGTTCCTACCTCAGAGGTATACGGATTAAAACCAAGAACAACTCCAGCCTGCCAAACAGTACAGTTACCCTAGAACTTCAGCTTAATGCTTATCAACATAGCACAGGAAATTACTGCTGTATATTGAAGTACTTACAAAAATGAAGTTCATCCCAAGAAAAGTCCATTAAAGATAAAGACAGTCCATTTTTCATCATCCCATGCGGCTCACCCTTTCGTGGAAAACCACCTGCCCCTTCCACACCAGGAGCTGTGAAGAACTCAACACCATGAGGTAAACAACATATTTTCTTCACTATTCAAATGGATGCCATCAACTCCAACTATTTTTTAATAGTAAATGAATTTTCCTCTTCATCGCTTGTTTTCAAAACACATGCTCAGAGGATCCTGTTTTTTTTTTTTTTTTCATTTTTCCTGTTGCTTCCAGTTTGAGCAGTAGCTTCATGTTTTTCCACATGGTCTGCTAATGAAACAGATGCAAATGTAGCTGCTGTTTATTTACATCCCTGTTGCTGCATGAGCATCATTAGCAAGTCATCAAGACGGCAAAAAGCTCTAGGGAATATAGAAGCCTTTGCCTGTTGGTTGCTGCTGGCACAGCGTGCATTTTTGGTTTCATAAGTGAGAAAGAAGGGCAACCTGTGTTGGTCATTGTTTCATCCAAACACTGGTTGGATGATAGGTCTGTTTCTTTTCACCTGAGCACATTGAGGAGGAATTCTTCCATTAGGTGTTGTATTCTGAATCAGAGCAGCAATGTCGTTGTCCTCTATAGCTAAGCTGGTCCAGTGGAACACTCTTGATGGAAAGAGATAGAAATGCAACTGTCTTTAATGATTTGGGAATCTGGCAGGTAGAAGGAGGAAGCAGATCATTGCTGATGTTGAAACATCACCCATCTGAAGGAACTTAAATGGAGGAAGTAAGTAAAATAAGAAGCAGTTCAAGTTTGCTCTTCCTGACACACACATTCCCTGATCTTTGGAAGAATCTTTTCTGTTATACTGGCGTAACACTCAGGTCATCTGACAAAGACAGACCAGAGTCCCTCTCTCTTGCTGTTTTCTCTGTTTTATACAAAGGCTTCTCATCCGTATGCAGGCTGGAGCTCCTTAGCACAGCTGCTCTGACCCCTGCCAAAACTGATGGCTGGTGGTCAGTGCTATAGCACAGATCATCATAGGCATAATTTACATTGCCACAGGGGAAAGTCTGGAGTTTGACCAGTTCAATCCCACCAATATCCAAGTGAGGGCAGTTGCTTCGACTTGGAGACGCTGGAGATGCCCGAGAACTAGGAGAAGAGCTGCAATTCCCATCAAAGCCTGAATCTTCTCTCTCTGGAGTTGCCTTCAGCTTGGAGGTGGGGCTCAAGTGACAGATGTTCTCTAGCACCCATGATCCATAGGTTGGGTTCCAAAGGTTTTTTGTTTTGTTCTTCAGTCTGTGGGTTGGTGGATTGCTGAGTTCTAATTTCTGGTTTGAATTCTGCTGGATCCAGGACCCACTGTTGAAATCGCTGAGGCATGGCAGGCTGGGTCCTCGAGCAGTCCGGTTGCTCAGGTTCTCCACCAGTAGCTCTTGTGGACACTGTATAAATTTGTGCCCAGCACGGTGGGAGTCCAGCGTTTTAGGCGTTGTCTGAGGTGTGAGAGAAGGGCTCACCAACAGGGGCACCATCCCACTGGAAATGTTTGGGCGCATGACCGTGCTCCCTTCATCCTCTGGCGCTGGGCTGCACTCCATGGGCAGCTCGGTGTTGATCACATCAGGGTCCTAGAGGAGAGAGGATTACACAAAAAGCGTAACCATTTGACTGGGTGACTTACCTGGTAAATTACCATTTACCAGGGTGACTGACACACCTGCATTTTCAGAGGAATAGCTGTGAGAGAAAAAACAAACAAACAAACTTCTGGCAGAGACTGACATCAGGTTTGGGCAATATTTCTGCACATCACATAAGCATGCTGCGTGCTGTTAGGACATGCACAAATGCTCTCTTGTTTATGCACTTCCTTTGAACAGCAGCTGTACTTTATTGAAATCAGCAGCTAGGCTGGGGGTCACCAGGTATGTAATGTTCTCAGGCAGGGTGGATCCAGGAGTCTAGCTGTAAAATGCTACCAGATGGTGAACTCACTGTGCCATCTCCCCTTCACCCCTGTACCAGTTCAGCCATGGCTTTCAAGCAGCACTAGACAAGGTCAGAATATGGACCTTGAAAGACGTGAGTACCTTTCCATCACAAAATGAAGGCCATTTTGCTACTGAGCAAGCTGAGAGCTGGAACTAGCCACTTGCTACAATATACATTCAGTTTGGATGGGTTGCAGATGGGAGAGCTAGGATACATTAAAACATAAATGAAAAGAGCAGGTGAGCCAGTAGCACCATCACAGTTGGGAAAGCAATGAGATCAGTCTGTCAGGAGTCATAATCTCGTTTTAGTGCACTAATACTGGTGCCTTTGGATGCCTGGCACTCTGTGGATTATCATCCATATGGCTACCACGGGGCAATACCTGTGTGCAATACTTGATTCTTTCCAGGATGGTGGAGAAGTTTGGCCGGTACTCTGGGCTGTGCTGCCAGCACTGTGTCATGATCCGGTACCTTAAAATGAAGGAGGAAAAAAAAAAGTATCAGTGAAAAAAGATAATTATGAAAAATGTGTTTCAGTATGAAGCGATCATGGGTCCAGAAGAACTGCACTCAGTACATGGCTCTAGGGAGGAGAGCAAAAGTAGATATGTCATTTCTGCTTCCTTGGATCCCAAGTCATTAGGGGACCACTACTTAAAGCAGATCCTCTGGCGTTCTAAGTTGTGTACAAGAGGCAGTGGCTCAAGAGATGTGCAGTAATACCTGGGTAGTAGCTGGGGCAATCACTATTCCCTGACTGAAGGTGTCCAGCTGCCTTCTAACATGTCTGGTATCCACGATTCCTTAACTTGAGCGAGTGAGGAAATACTTACACTGGCCCTGGACAGTTCTTTGGTGGGTCCATTCTTCCTCCACTGGTGACAAATTCCAGCACTTCCTGATTGGTTTTGCAAGGATAGGGCATGTAGCCCAGAGAGAAGATCTCCCAGAGCAGCACGCCAAAGGACCTGTGTCAGAAACCAGCCAACAGTACCAATTAGGTTTCATTTGTGCTCCACAAACCTGGAACAAAGCTGTGTAGGTAAAATGACAGCAACAACCTTTTGAGGCTGTAGGACAACCATAGTTGCAATTAACACGCAATTAACATGATTACAAGCCAACCTTTATATAAAAAAAAAAAAAAAAAAGAAATCAAAACCCATGCTCAAGCTCCAAAAGTAGCTTTGCAGAGGTTTCAGCATATTTGAATAACTCTGAAGTTGTTCTTTTTGCTGCATTTGTTATTTCTAGAACAGAAAATGCCACAATCCTTTGCTGTGTATGGTATAACTGAAAAAAAGAACCATTACATTTGGCATGGAGATTCTTACCTTACTTTGAAAGACTTAAGATGTTTGAATCAGTGTCTGGGGAAAGGGTGCTCAGGAATAAAAGCAAGAGTCAGAGTCCTCCAAGACAAAGTTGAAAGGCAGCAATATATATTTTTTATGTTATGATATTGTAGCTCTCCATTTTTTTTTTTCCTCCACATCTACAGGTCAGTTAGGCAGCGTCACTGAAAATAACTTACAGCACAGACCCGGGGAAGTTAAGAGGGTTCTGCGAGGACTTCAGTAGGGACAGAATTTTACAAGTCAGTATTTGCTGCAAAGGTGGATGAAATTGCCAGTACATGCACATTGCTTCTAACAGCCTATTAAAGAAACTGTAGCACCTTCCTTCAAAATATTTAGTACTGGCTGCTCACAGTTATATTCTGATACACGATCCCTTGTCGTCTGGCATCACCAGCATCTTCAGGAAACTGGGTCAGTGTGGCATTTAAGGTAAAATTCTCAGTTCAGAATATTGAAGAATCTACTGTATAGGAAGAGAGGCGTTCCTAAGCTCCTAGAAAACTTCCATCGCCAGCACCTTGGCATGAATGTGTCACTGTTGAGGGGGAGCTCATTTTAAAGAAGGATCAGGTTCCATGAGGAGTCAATATATAAATATTGTTTCCTCAGCAACCAGCAAAGACTTCTGCTTAAATCTGCTGTCACTTTATATATAACAGAAAAAAAATGATACAAAGGAGTAATCCTGCATGGTATAGAGAGTCATTTACAAGATGCATGAGTGGGCCTTGCCACCAATAAAAACTGAGTGGCAGATACTAGAGCTGAGGGAAGATGGTATTGGTCTGTATTTTATGTGTTTGTCTGATTTTTAACTGAGACTTCTTGGGATTCTAAACTTTCTTTTTGTACTTCTTGATTACCCTTGTATGATACTCTGCATTTATCTATGGCTGTTTGTTGTGCTCTCCATTTACATTAGATTTTTAAATTCTCACATAGAATTTTTTAGCCATACTCAGTGCAGAGGGAAGATATCCTTTTTTTTTTTTTTTTTTTTTCTTTTTAGGACATGGGAAATCCTGATATCTTTAAGGGTTCCTGTTGAGCAGACGTTTTTTCTTAAGCAGTAAATATCTTGACCCTTATCAATGAGTAGCAGAGTTAATTAATAGACATTTGTTACCAGGTATCAGTCTTGGAGGTGAAAATCCCCTCTAGAAAAGCTTCTGGTGGCATCCACTTGACAGGAAGCATAGCTCTTCCTCCTTTGCGATAGTAACTTGCTCTGGAAAAGATTAAATACATGCAGAATGTCACACAGTCTGAAAAGGGCTGAGATGTATAAAAGATCCTATCACCACAGCAACAGGAGCTGGAGAGAGTGGATGCAGCAACAGGGGCCAAATGAGAAAAAGACATCAACACAAATAGTACTTCTGAGCAGCATTTTATACCATGGCTGCAGCTGGGGTGGAAACTGAGGATGTTGTAGGTTCATAGATGAAGAAATCAGATTTCCTGATGCTTTGCACAGGGCATTGATACAGCAAATCTTCTTGACATCATAAATTTAGAATTACGGATTTATTATTATTATTATTTTAGTTTAAGATTATATGTGGTCAGCTATCCAACAAATTTGCCTGTGTTTAGTTTAGCATCCACATGCGTTTGCAGTGTTCTCTGTGGCTTAGTCTGGAATAAACCAATTGCAGTACATTGGCTAGTAGGCATAAATGTCTTAACTTACAGTCTGTTAACTCCAGTTAGTTAACTGGAAATCAGATTCAGACATGTAACAGACAGTTCAGCTGCTTCAGATTCCATGAGGCAATTCAAACCATTGAAATTGATGATGATTACTGAGTTATTCATAGGACAAAGAGCCTTCCACTTACCGGTAAATATCCCTGGCCATCCCAAAGTCACCAATTTTGGCTATTCGTTCTGCTCCAGTGCAGGTCAAAAGGCAATTCCTTGCAGCTATATCTCTTTAAAAAATAAATAAATAATTAATTATAATCCCATTTTAAACTCTTAAGTAGCTAAGGGAATAGAGAAAGAATATTAAACCCAGTCCTGCAAGTCTTAGTTGAGTCATCCTTACAACAAACGAAGAGAACCTTATTAAAAATAAGAACTAATGCTAATTGCATTATTATTTTCATTAACCACAATTATTAAACTACATTTGCATTACATTTTCTATTCAGTGTTCTCTGAGCATTACCCACTACCACCTTCTTTCACTAAAGCAGAAAGCAGGGTCAGTGTCAGAGAAGGTACACAGATCCAACCTCTTTTGCTTCAGCCCCATCATGACAACCACGTTATGACTTTATGCTCTATTTTTTTAAGAGTGTTTTTCAATGGCATCTCGGCAGTGCCTCTATCAGTGACAGATGTGATGCTATGAGAAAGTCTTAGTAAACTGCTTGAAAAGTCAATGTGGGACCAGATTCAGTAAATTGTTGCTTTGTTGCTTCTGGCAATCTCCCATAGAACTAAGCAAGGCTACATATGGGAGCAGCCATTTGCTGGATGCAGGTTTAGCTTGTGACGAACAGTAGGGATGACTGCATGGCCATGACTGAAGGGTTTGTATTCATTTTAAACGTGTTCTAAAAAGGGACTCATTAAAAATCATAGCACTGTGGGGGTCCTGTTGACTGCCAAGAAAAATGAGCTCCTCAAACAACTCACACGTTCCTTCCCACTGCCAGCCTTGAAAATTCCTGCAGGATTTGGAATTCAAGCTTAGCCTTCTCTTCTGTCATCATCTGTGACTCTTACATGACAAAACATGCTTTTAGTGACATCTCCACAACTCCAGTACAGTACATTTCCCCCTTCTACGCCTCTTACCGGTACTGATAACCTTCCCTGAATTCCACGTCCATTAACTCTAAATAATACTGATGACAATAACTAATACCGATAGAAGATCCGAATGAAATTCCTTCTATACCAATTTCCTAAACTGTTGGCTAGAACAAGGTGAGCCCCTTCCCAGGTTGCTTATACTAGAGATCTAACCGTATAAAACTGAGCCAGAGAGGTTTTCAAAATGCCGTGTGCTCCAGTTGAAAGACAAGCCCTAGTTTCTTCCACTTCTCTCCTGAAATGGAGACTGGTTTTGAGCAATACAGTTGGCCTCTGCATTTGTTGACACAGATTTTAGAAGCTTTATGTGGTGACTACTGGGCTCAGTGACATATAAGAAAATCAGGGAACTTCTACCTGAAAGGAGAAATGAAAATTGTTTTTATAAAATACTTGTGGAGAGCGTGTCTGTAGAGTTTCTGTTGGACTTCTTGCAGCACAAGCAAAAACTGGTCCTTAACATGAATTCATGAGATCAGGGTGGGCGGGGAGATGAAGGATATTACTATCACATTATGGATTATTATTTTTAAAATAATGCTGTAGTGATTAAGTCCGGCATTAAAATTAGAATACAGATTCTCTCGTGTACTTAGAGATCTGGAAGCTAAAATTTGCAGAATGCTCTTACTGCCTTTTTTTTTTTTTTTATGACAGAAGAATCTAATCCAGTTTCAGAGGAACTTATTGTTCCAATATAAAGGAGATTGCAAACTGTTTATTTCCTTTTCAGATTTTTACCAGATACTGTATCTGGTCTGTTGATAGTTCTGGTGTATTTTCATTGCCATTTGTAAAAAAGATACACTTATACATGGGATAATAATTTTGTTCTTTCCACACTGGTTACCTCCAGTCAGTCTCAAGCCAGATCATTCCCAAATTAAGATACAACCTGAAGTGACCCTCATAAAGTCTTCGCTAGCATTGAGGCCCTATGTTCTCCAGATACTTGCCCTGGCCTTCCAGCTTTCAGGGACCCAAACGGCTCCTTCTTCCCGTCAGCCTTTACTTGGAAACCTGTCAGCACAAGAGCTCTGCCGGGCAACCCAACGCACAGAGCTTTCCCATACACGAAGCACACGCTGTCCTTTGCATGCAGCCAACCCCCTGGTTTACCTGAGATGGGGGAGGAAGAGAGGCCCCCTGCCATCACCTCTTCAGCTGTGCCCAGACAAAATCCTTTTACATTGCACTTTTCTTCACTTACACATTGCTAATCACTAATGGCTGAGAGGTTCCAAATCTTTATCTGCTAATCTTTAACTATATTCTTATGCCCATTTTAATGTGCGTGGAATTGAGGCACTTGGAGAGGAGGAGACTTAATTTGAGGCCACATCCCAGCCTGTGGCAGACATGGCAAAAGATTTCACATCTTTCAGTTGCTGTCTCAGATGATCTCATTGTAAATTCCTAACATCCCATCTCTCAAGCTCATGGCTTTTTGCTCTCACTGCTGCTTGTCACTTGTTTCCCTCCATTTCTCCAGTCAATACCCACCCTCGCCTCTTTGCTCTGTGCAATGCCATGTGTACGTACGCATGGCTGTTTGTGGGGGTGAATCAGTTCTCTGCTTGCATAGCTCCGGGCTGCACATAGGTTTAGTTGGAGCCTGCACAACCCTCTGGGGTGGAGGCCTCTCCTTTCCTTTACAGACAAGGGCCAAACTCAGCATGCAGTTGACACTTAGGAAGGAATTCAGTTGCATGCTATGCCTAAGAACATTATCAGCTAAGACAAATCTTAATCAAAAGCAACAACAGTCCAACATCCAACGGGGAATTTTTTTTAAAAAAACTACCTATAAAAGCCTTTACCTCTTCTATATTTTATTAATACGTGAAGCCTACCATATCAACATTTTCTTGTTGAACAAAGAGGGAAAAAGGAGTGAGCAGACAATGTTCTCCTCAAGATCACACAGCAGGTCAACTGCTGGGAAGGAAGTCTTAGAGTTCTGGTATTTTTCCTCCTGTTATTCCTGCTCTACCCTACTGTAGAAAAAGGCTCAAATATTATGGGGTGTTCTGTGCTGATGGTACAGGCAGATCAGAAAAGAGAAATGGTACCTTATTCTTTTACAAGCTAACAGAATGACACTACCATCTAGTGGACTACAGGGATAATTTCAAACGTGTCTACAGTGTAGGCACCTGAAAATTGAAAACACTTGAACCACCTGAAAACATTCACTGCAATTGAGAAGACTCCTTTCTCTCCAACAATGCTAAGAATGGTGCAGAGCCTAACTCCTACCAATGCACTGCAAACAGGAATTGCAATAGAAATTTCAGGGGATGTACGTTGGAAGGGACTGTTTCTCCTCACCTGTGGATGAAATGATTCTCTTCCAGATATTTACAGCCACAGGCAATATCCCTAGCTATGTTCAGCAGGTCCTGCATTGTTAGTGTGGATGGTTGATTCTGGAAAAGAACAAACAAAATGGTAAGGGAAGAACAGCAGACAAGAAGAATGTAGTAGAGGCAGGGGATAATCAGAGAGAAGCAAAGGGAAAGGGAGAGAGATACACATACATGGTGGGGGAAAGGTTGGATGAGTCAAGAACAAAGAGGAACAAAAGCGAATTAAAATGAAGAGTTAGAAAATAAGTGAACTTTTATTTATGTCAAAAATTTTCTGAAGATTTCAGTTCTCCAGAGCACAGTGCTTGAGTACAAGCTTGTGAGAGATTTATGGTCTGGCCTGAATAGCCTAGTAAAGGGCATGGGAGAGAACTGTTCCCTAGTGATGTTGGGCTTTATGAAATCAAAAGATAAACAGGCTTAAAAAGAGAAATGGGAGGGAAACAAACAAACAAACAACACTTTTAAACAGTTAATAAATTAGCAAATGAACTCGGAGAGACGGAGAGCAAAGATGCACGAATGCACATCTCTGCACCAGCACTCAGCATTCATCGACGTATCTGTTCTTGTGGGAGAGCAGAGAATAAATACCCTCAGGGACAGTATGCAGAAAATGGAGAAAACGGGTACTTTATCACCGGACTCTGGGACTGGTACTAGCCCTTCACAATCTACATTTCCCTAACTAACAACAATAAAGAAATCTCTCTCCAGGAGCCCTGCTTATTTTCATACAGTCATTTATTTCCCTGCAGGGAAATTTCCTTGGTGTTTCTCCAAGAACTTCTGTATTGCTCTTGGGAAGGGTGGGGAAAAATTACTACATTGCTCATCAAAAGCCCGAGAGATACCAAATAAATTGTTATTTCCAAACTGCTTTTGTTCCTGTATGCTGTTATCTCTGTAATTTCTCATGCTTGAACCACGTAATATACACTAGAGCCATTGAGCACTATTTTTATTGGCTAGGCAAGTCATTGTACAAAGCTCTTGGACATCTGCCAGTAAGAATTATTATAGTTATAAAGCAGGAATTTCTGCTGAGGAAATGGGGAGGAAATGAAGGAAGAGATACAGTACCACAGACTTCGAGACCTTATCTCTGTTCTGGGATCCCTCTGTCAGAAGACTGATGGACATGCATTTTCTTTGCAGCCATAGAAACTGGTAGTGAAATACATGAATGATGGGGCTAGTTCTGTTTTCAGAAAAGGTGTACAGGGTCATTTGTTGGTGTACTGAGGGGAATTCGACTATTGTATTTGCTGTCTACTAACATAACGGCAGGTAGGTTTTCACGTGATATTTAAGAAATAACTTCTTCATATTACAGCTATGCTTTATATACAAAGAAGAGTATTTATTATTCTCTGTTTCCCCCAGACTTTATCTGCTCACAGAAACCGTACCACTTTCACTATAAATAGCAGAATTAAAGAATTAAAACAAACTCCTCTGCGTGGGTGCTGTTTTACTGTAAGGGTGCCTAATTAGTATATTTACTGCTGTATGAGGAAGGGATTAAGCTAGATCTTTTAACAACATATTAATACTGGCATAGGAGTATATACTCATGAAGCTATACATTGTTGTAACTATTTGGGGTGTATGTGTGTGTGCAGAGGAGAAGCTGTGTAACTGTGATATAGGAGTACAAGAGGCACTAGTTACTCTCCTTCACCTCATAAATAAATACATACATATGTAAGAAAGAGAGAGAATCGTGTCTAGCTTTTACTTTTAAGTCCCCACTCAAGCATAGAAGTGTCCAGAAACACACTGTTAAAAAGCAAGAACACCTATCTGGAATTGGCTATGGATCATTCATTCCAAATACCCGCTATACTAGGTTGACATCAATATCAGAAATCAGAGATAATTTGTGATCTCCCCCCTTTTTTTTAAACACAAAGATTTGACTTGATAATTTCATTTGCATTGATTTAAGTCCCTGTCACAGTGCTACGTGTAGACCCAGCTCATTGGGGAGTATAAATTTGTATATCTCTATGTGATGCTGATGTACACCTGCAGAGGACCTAATGCTACAAATTCCCATTACCGGGTATCAGTGTTATGACTTCAGCTCCTCACACTCTATCACAGTGCAGAGAAAATAAGGCAGACACTGAGGAAAGAAAGCCCCTTTGTTTGTACTCCAGTTGACAGAAAACTCTGGAATGGCAGGACAGGACTTTACTCTTTCTTCCTGAGTTACTTGTAGACTAGAGTTCTGGCACTGCTTTCATTTTCTCTCACTGCCTCGCTTGCTCAGTTCAAGCAAATGGACGTGTGTCCAGGGGTTTGTAGGAGCTGGGACACAGAAACAGCCCTGCTGACCTTCAGTGCCTTTATATTATTCATAAAGATAAGTAAAACCAGCCTTAGTAAAAAAACAACCACAAGCCTAGCAGGGAAGTTATCTTACCATCCTGGGTCGGTTCTGTCGAAGAAAACTCTTCATATCTCCTCCAGCCATAAGCTCAAGCAGAATGAAGCGAGGCAGCATCTGTAGGCTAACACCAATGCACTGCACAATATTTTGGTGATTGAACTTGCTGAAAGACAAGATCACAGCAACAGGAAAAGAGAACATTAGTATGTGGCCAACATCCATCACATTCACTCTGCCTTGAGCTTTGATGACCTGACTGAAGCAAGTTACCAAACAAATTCTAACTTTAGATGCCTCATGCCTCTCAGATGCCAAATGCCTCTCTAGTTAGGACAAAACCAAGACTGGAGTTCTGCTTGGCTTTTCCTATGAAAAACATTCAATAGAAGGTATGAAAAGCTGAAAGTAAAAGAGATTTCTGCTTGTGAAGACAACTTAATGAAGACAACACTGACTGGAGGATGAGGTTTAGGTGAAGGGGGAATGGAAAGCTGAACTCTTCAACTATCCAAATATTATTGGCATGTGTGAAACAAGTGGGAATTTTATTTCAGCATTGGTTATTTTAAATACACGACTGTCCAGTTTGGTGGACTCAGTTCAGTATCTGCAAAAGAGAGGCTCAGCTAATACCTACTGCAGCAGCTGCTCAGGGATTGGCTTTCTGCCTCTTACAAAAGAAAGCTGAGATAGTTAGGAAGCTCAGCAAGACTCAGTCATTAGAAGGCAGGATCTTCCTTTGGACTGCCATTACCCAGAAAACACAGGAACTATGAATGAAAAGAAAGTTAGGGAAGAGAAAAGGTCACGTACTACTACGTGAATCAAAGCATTTTATAATTGACTGAAATTGCTTTAAAAAACATCAGTTTTACCTCCTGTTCATCTGCCACTCAGACGTCTTTCAGACTTTAGGAAGTGGCACTACGCTATGAGGTTTGTTCTTGAATCATGCTTTAGCAGCAGAAAAAGAACTTTTAGGTATAAGTTCGGCCATATAATGAGAAGAAGAGGAACTTCATCTTGCCCAAATTTAAAATGGATAAATTCTGATTATTTGCAATCACCCTTGAATAAAAAATTATTTTAAATTTTGCTTTAAGCTTGTGTATTTGAGTTAATGAAGTAAATTCCAAGACTGGAATACCTGAAGTATATACGTAGTGGGAATTTAACCCCTAGCCTCCGAGTATAAAAGGTTACCTCCCTGGAACAGGGTCTGTGTTGTACTATCCCTAGTGGTCTTCTGAGTCACCGCAGGGGTGGCTCTAATCTTCAGCTTTCCTTTTGCACAGTCAGCTTTCCATTTCACCATTGATAATTTGTTTTAGCAAGGGCTTTGGTACATGATTTATACTTAGTAAAAGGGCAACTGGATTCTTTGAAAAGGAAAACATTTCAAACACAGAACATGTTTTACAAAAACGTTGTGCCTTTTTACTCCTTTGCACATGACCAGCTGAACCAAGAGAAATTTTTGCTGAGACGTTCAACAAAAGAAACACGGATACCTTGTTCAAGATGAACACAAGTAGCTGAAAGCAGTAACTCATACGCTACTAAAATGTCATCTGTTGAAAAACAAGACTGGATTTTCTTTTTTCCAGACCTAAGCAACTGGACTAATAATTCTCATTACCCACATTACTCCTCTTCCCCCTGTCCACCACCAGTCTAAGAACCTCAAACTATACCTGATAATCAGTGCTTCCATCAGGAAATCCATCTCATCTTGCTCAGAGCAGACTTCTGGAAGTGTCTGTTGAGAGGTAAAGAAAGTGAGGACCTTCCCACCAAGAATTGAGAACATTTGAGGGAGCACAAGGAAGAAAGAAAGAAAAAGAAAAAAGGATAAAAAAGAAGCATCACGTGACATGAACACGAAAGACTTCAGAAAGATGAGGAAGGCCTTTTTTTTAGAACAAAAGGAGGCTATAAGCATCCTTTACTTCTGGGCTGAGTAACTGGCAAATCCTGAGGCAACAGCAGTAATTTCACAGAAAACTAGCCTGTTATCTCTTGCCATTAATGACATGGAAAATTAGGATGGTACACAATAAATATTCATAGCAGCATATTTAACACTATGCAACACTAAGAAACTACCTGCAAGCTTCATCTGTGGTAGGCAGACACTACTCTCAGTATAAAAGAAATATAACAGTGAAATAATACAAATTTTGAAATACAGTAATGTCAAATGAAGAACTTATGAGAAAACACTTAAAAACTGAAATGCAGAAGTAATAATATATAAGCATTACTCTAAATACTTATTGTTTCCTGTCAGACAAATGGTTCATACTAACACTTACCAGGTTTTCTTTTTCTATATGCCAGATTTAAAAATCCCTTTCCAGCTGATAATGCTGTTTGTTGTTAGATTTTTCCCCTAAGTTTCTTTTTTTTTTTTTTTTTTTTTTTCTCCTTTCTTTTTCCTGTCCCCCAGCTTTTTGGATCAGTAAATAATTGTGGCAGAAAAGCACAGGACAGCAGCTCTATTGTCCTAGTGGAACTATCAATGGCTCTCAGCAACCACCTCAAAAAGAATTAAATTTCTGGGGGCAGACCAGATTCTCTGCTGGGCTGAGGGTTCTGGGTTGATTTCAGAGGAGGTATATTCATTTATGATGATTAATGATTTATTTTATTTTAACTAACAGTATAAAGCAGTCTTAAGGTGACCAATTCACTGAGGACGCTGCTTCTCTGTCTCCTGAGCATAGAATCATAACATCTGGAAAAGACCTCCAAGATCAACTAGTCCAACCATCCGCTACCACCAATGTCACCCTCTAAACCATATCCCTAAGCACCACATCCAACCTTTACTTAAAAATCCCCAGGGACAGTGACTCCACCACCTCCCTGGGCAACCCGTTTCAATGCCTAATAGCAACAGTGGTGGAGGCTACAAAAGAGATTGCCCTTTTTAGGTTCTTGTCCTAGTTAGATCACGGGCATTAGGCATGCAGTGAACAAGACAGATGCTTTACTTTCAACCTGCTGCTGGTGCCATTCAGCTAAAAAAAAAAACAGCAAAGTTTATAACTCTCAGATGTAGCAATGTGTAGAAAGCTGCATCATATACACACGTCTGCCATTATACAAGTAATGAGCATGAATCTCCAACTGCAATGGCAGTAAGATAATATGGCCCTTACTGGTAATTATTGTTGTATACAAAATTTGTGGGTACTGACCTTGATAGCCACTTGAAGAGGGTTGGGATCTCCTGCGATGCCTACCACTGTTCCCTCATAAACCTCACCAAATGCACCATGTCCTAGCGCCCTGGGAGAAAAAGAGAGAGAACAGATATTACCGTGTCCCTGTTCCAAGCATTCTTTTTGTCCAGTCCAAGAACAGGTATAGAACCTGCTGTAAGAAATGGAATCAATAACCGTTTTCGTCTCAATGCCTCTAAAAATGACTTCTCACTATCTTCTGGTGCTGTCACTAAACCAGGGAGGTTGGATCCTCAATGGTTCTGAACAGGTCCCTTCCAACCCAAACCATTCTATGAAATCAAGCAGTCCTCAATGGGGCCCTGTCAGTACTCAGTGGGGCCCAGTTTCAGTCCTCCTAGGGTCCTGACACAAGGGGTGGCAAAAGCAAGGCAAGAAAAGAACCAGAAAACAACATAAAATGGAAGCTGCAGGCTGATCTCTTCAGGAGATGGAGTAAGATAGCATGTAAGAATGATCAAGAGTTTCCTTTCCTTATAGCTTTAATCAAGATCATCTGGACTGTATGGAATAGAAGAGCAACCTAGTGTGTATTTCCTTGTGACAGGAAATACAGAAGAAATGCTGCTATAGATTTGGAAGGGAGCTACTGCCAGGTGTGATTGTAATCCAGGACATCACACAAGAACAGAGAGGTGAAATACCCTCTGCTCTGTATGACAGCATTGAACAGAAGGCTCATGAGCTTATGCCTGCACTTAAGAGCTTTATGGAATCAAAATATTTTAAAGAACATAGAAAGCATCACACATCACATTTTTCCTTGCCTGAACTAGGTGCTTCCCAGGAGGCCCTCAGTTTCTTGTTCTGGGTGCTTGACATTGAATAAAACAAGTGTGTGAGCTCTACCTCTGCCTTTGGTTCAGGGTGCCTTTCTTCTGTGCCAAAGAGCAGCCCCTGCAGCAAGCCTTACCGAAGCAGAGAGATGTTCTTCCGTGGGATCTCCTTCAGTTCACTCAGAGTGGCAGCCTTCCCTGCGAAGCAGTAGTTAGGGTTGTAATCTGTCATGATGGCTGATGTGCGGATTTTGCTCAGTTTATATTCTGGGCTCTGCAGTCGTGCTCTGGCTCCTTCCAGCTGCTGTTTCTTAAGGTGATAAACTGAGGGTGGGGAGGCAAACAAAAATACACAAACAAGATAAGCACCTGGAGAGAAAATACAATACTAGCCACACAGAACAGAAAGAAGTACCCAAGTCAGTAACTACAAATGCTCAAGAAGTATCTTTAGCTTGCCAGCATCACTCTCTTCACAATCCTGTAGTGATTTAATACTGAATATACAGTCCCTGCAGAGTCCTAATCATGGAGAAACTTAGGTTTCCTCTGCTTCTCTGTACATTGGCTGAGGAAAGGCTGCTCCACAAGACACGTTGCTGTTATTGAGTCCCAAAAGCCATACCATTCCCCTCATTGAGTTATATATTTAATTACAGACTGCGACTTCAGTCTATATAGCAATGGCTGCTAAGGAAGTGTCTGTGAAGAGGGCTTTCCAAGCTTTCCTCTGCAGCAAATACCAGGACAGAACAGTCATTGCCCTTTGGGATTATGCCTGTGCCTAACTGTGGGGTAGTAATGTTTCCTATCATTTCTTTCTCTCCGTCCTTCTGATCAACCTGGGAGACCAAAATACTCTGGCTCCAAGTATTAGAAGTAGCAACATGTGGTTGCCTAGTCCCATTTTGTCTAATTTAGTTGGGTAAAGCCAAATCAAATGGTGATAAGAAATAAGTTTTTCTTACTGATAGATAGGCTGCCACAAGTGAGGATCATTCCGAGCACTACAATCACAGCCACCACAGCTAGGAGGAGTGGGAGAGGCAGGTGTCCCTCTGGGATGCGAGTCTGTGGCACTGGAAAAAGAAAAATAAAGGTGGATTAATCAGGAAACAACCCAAGCTGCAGGAAAGAATCTCTGTCAAGTTTCCTTCTATTTCAGAAAACAATACAGAGATCATGGCCAGACCACCTTATAAAAATTACACAAAGTCAGCCCTGGAGTTTGAAAAAATACCTAAATCATTTTTAAAACATTGTTAAGACAGAAATCTAACTGATAAAACACAGGTTTCTTTTTTCCATTCCTCAGTTTTTTATTAATGGATGACATCACTGCTAACAAATTGAAACTCTACAGTCTTGATACTCTGGAGTTCTGAGATACTGTGTCAGAAAACCTAATGAATACCAGGCATCAGCCAAACAGGCACAGTGAGAAACTTCTGGGGAAGGAAGTAATTTGTGGCTAAAATATCTCAGCATTAGGTGGTATATTATACAAGAAAGGTATTTACGCTTAAGCATCTGATACACTGTGCCCATTCAAGAAATTTCCATAGTGTCCCTTTACAAATATTTCACCTTCCACCTAATCCAAAACAGAATTTTGTATATCACGATAGACATGCAGCTCAGCATACAAGGCAGGGACATCAGGAATTTTCAGTATTGGGTATTTGAATATCAAAAAAGCCAAGAGATGACACAATGAATACAAACATTATCCAATTAGGGAAAAAAAAAAAAAAAAAAAAAAAAAAGTCCTATGTCTTACCAGTGCAGGTGACATTGTCGTTGGCTAGCACAGCCCCTATCTCACATTGGCAGACTGGCAGGTTGGTGTCAGGGTCCCTCTTACAGTTGTCTGAGTGGCAGTGGCTACAGTTAAGATAGATCTGAACCTCCACCTCACCATGACTTTCCATGGCTGAATGAGGAATCAGAAAGAACAGACAGTTTTATCTTAGCTTTTCTCACCTTTTTACAGTAGGGAGAAAAAAAAAAAAAAAAAAAAAAAAAAAAAAAAAAAAAAA
>CM021769.1:32521394-32549712 GCA_011076525.1 Nettapus auritus
AAAAAAAAAAAAAAAAAAAAAAAAAAAAAAAAAAAGGAGAAAGGAAAGAAAAAAAGAACTAGGCACATACAACTCCTCTACCCCTGTCTGTGCAGGACAGCAGATACTATGGACATATGTAAAAAAACTGATGGGATCCAGGGTGGGGAAGAAGGAATTGTGTCCCTCAAGCAGAGAGGTCCTGAAGTGAATTGACCTGAAAATGTCTGGGACTGAGGACGTGCAGTTAAACTGGATGACTGCTGGTTTAGGAGATTGAGAGGGAAAAGGTCCCAGAGCATTACAAATTTAAAACAATAACCACAGCTGAGGAACTGCCCTGCAGAGTGAAATATGCCTGAATGAAATGCATAAAAGGAAAAGGCAGGAGGAGAAGGAGCAGGAAAGAGGAAACAGAGAAAGGAAGGAAAAGGAGGAAGAAAAGAAATAAGAGGAAGAAGTAAAAATGCATTGTACCTGCCAGGGGATGCAAGAAGATCTCTCCAATGGGGTTCACAAAAGAGATGCCATCCTGCCCACCAGCCAGCATATCATCATTGTCAGAGGCATGCCCCCCTGGAGAAAGAAGAGTACGGCTAGCTGCAAAATGCTGCAAAAATGTGATGCTTTTAAAGTGTCACATTTGTTCCTGCTTCTAAACACCTGCAGTCACTCTGCAGCTTTTCAGTGATATTAGTGTGTTTAACATCCTTGATGGATAACACTCATTCATCCCAACAAGTACCAAGACAAGTGAAATGACTTATCCCAGTGTAGGTTTTTCAGTTCAGCAAGGTTAAAATGTATTTGCTTGAAACAGAAAAAATAAATGGAGCGTTTTCCCTGGGCAACTTAAGGACAAAAGAAGGGATTATTCAGCACATCTTCCAAAAACTAAGTCCTGTAGAAACACTTATGTAACCTTGACTTCCACAATTAACTAGAGATGGAGTGAGGTGGGAGTTTGTACAATTCAGGATGAAGTGTCTGTGAATTATCTTCTGCAGTAGCGTACCTCTGCAATGAGAGCTCTAGCCCCTAGCTGCTGGTGCTCTGAACTGTACAAAATTAGACAGTATGACTATTTCTTCATCAGACCTACCTCTGTAGCCTCCACCTCCTCCACCAGAAGTACAAGCTCCTCCTCCCCCACCAAAACCACCAGAGGTGGCCCACTGCAGTTTGGCTAGTGCTTGGGGACAAGCTTGTCCCCCTTCTCCACCTTCCAGAAGGGACTTTCCAGCTTGAGGAAGCAGAGTCATATCTTGCCAGCCACCACCTCCACCTTCACAATCAAAGAGTGAGACATGAAAAACAAGAGCAGGTGAGGGAAGCACAAACAAATAAACGTTAATTACTGTGTTAAGAAGTGTCTGCATGCAAGTTAACTATTTCTTAAAGGGTAAGAGAATATACAGATAAGCTCCTTGTTGTTACAGATAATAACAAAGTAGAAATATAGTGCATGATCTTGAGTAACTGCTGCAAAACCAACACTTTAGCACCAATTTCTAGTGGCACTGGGCACAATAAGGAGCCCACCAGACTCCTTTGGGTTAACTGATTAGGGCTTTCAGCCATGCTGTGTTCCCTGGGAAATAAAAACTAAACTGGATTTCCTTATCTCATTCTAGTGGTCCCTCTATATAAGGACATTACACAGCAAGAGATGGAGAACCACTGGATTATTATTATTATTTTGTCTCTTAGGAATGGATTCTAGGCACATTTATTACAAGATTATAAATAAGCTTCCATTTCTAGGATAATTCCAGAAACATTCTTGTTGGAAGGTTTTCAGGGGAGTAACAGAAAAAAAAGTCTTCTCTTCTAAGGCCCAATACATCATTTTCAGTCTGAGTCTTTACAGAGGAGAGAGAAGCCCTTCTATGGAATAGTCTCTACTGAAGCATTCATCACCTGTTCTGTTCATTCTCTTTAACTAGTGACACACCATATAAAAGTACATCCTTTAGGGTCTACCAGCATAATTCTAAATACTGCTAACACAGAATTCAAAAAGATCAAGAAGCCCCTCACTTCTTGCCTACAGGACAGCTTGTGTATGCAGCCATTATATTCAGACCTTGTGTGGTTTTAGCATCTCACCTGCTGCCCCAGTCCTCCCATTGACTCCAGGTACTGCAGTGCTGTTCTCAAATTGCTCCAGTGGTACATCATCCAGAGAGTTGTCCTGAGCCTTCAGGTAGGCTTTTCCTCCTCCTCCTGCTGCGATGAGCAAAGGTTCGAAAATCCCATCCTTCTGCTGGAAAACCCCCCATCAAACATCAGAAAAACTTCATGTCCCTTGGATATGTGAACTTACACAAACTCATCAAAAAGGATGAAAGCAACCCAAAGAAGAGTGGCCCAATGCCAGGGCAATACTAATGGTTGTTTCCTGACTGCATTATAAAAATGCTTTACACAATGTTTTCTGTGTACAAAAGTAACTGTTCAATTGAATAGTTGGGCTGAACAGTGGGTTGGGTTTTTGTTGTTGTTTGGTTGGTTTTTGTAGGAGTGCTGCCAGTATTAAAACAGGACCCTGGTGTGATTCCCAGACCTGAGGTGTCAAGAACTGAAGAACCAGTTCAGCTTGCTTAGTGACAGTGACAAGTATGATTAAGGATATGAAAAGAGATGAAGAATTTAAATTAAAAAGACTAAAAGACAGGGAGAGACACAGTAAGAGGTGGAGGGGACAGACGGAAGAGAAAAAGACATTCCTTTTCCATCACTTTCTTTTAATAACTGAGTATCATATCACGATAGATAGTGAAAGCTAGTTGCTCTTCTGGACATTGCTCAGATTGGATGGAAAGAGGGAACACTTACTCTAAAGACGTAGGTTGCTCCTCCTCCACCACCCCCTCCTCCAGCCCAGTCCTTCAGGTCTTTTCTTTTTTTGTAATCTTCTTCAATGAGAGATGACTCCCCTAAGCAGATCTTCTGGGTTTGAGGATTGGCCTGAAAGGAAACAAGAGACACACTCATATCAGCAAGGCCCAGTTCTTGAGATTTATCTGTCTTAGTATAGTAATACTGTTTGTGATGCTTGTCAAACACATATAAATCACTATATATATTATCTATATGGAAGATGAGCTCTTCTACAAGGACCAACAGCTGAAGGATGGAACTGTCTGTTACCTCTGACTTGCAAACTTATGCCACACATGCAATTAAAAATAGAAATGCTACAGTTAGAAAGCATTACAGCAATTAACTCATTATTGATATAACATTTTTTTCTGCATTTTTAGAACATCGTATATCCAAAAACATTAAAATGTATTTGAATTATGGATTAATTCTCAGACCTTCCTTACTTCTATATTTGTTATTTATTTCTCAAGCTCACAAATGCATAAAGCAGACAGAGGTGATAGGCACATTGTTAACAGTGAACCAATTACACATCTTGGAACAGGTATCTGGAGTCCCATCTTCTTATTCCTGCTAAGTATTAGTTGACACTGAAAAGGCTGAAAAAGTGAAGAACCTTTGGCCATCTTAGATTAGTTTTTTTGCATATGCTGAGTTACATGAGTTGCAATGACTGTGAATCTGCCCAATGTCAGTCAGATAAATTCTGAATGATTTCAGAAACTACTGTTAGCTTAGTGCACGTGAAATCACCACGTCAGTTGATCATGTCACATATCTAGACCAGAAGCTTGGTGCCAGTTTTGTTGCCTGTCTTCTCATTCAAAGAAGAGGACTAAGGATGGCAGCATAGCTGAGGTCCAGGGAGAAGCAACTGGGGCAAATCTGAGGACAGAGTGAAGGTTTGTAGCTGCAGAATTTCTTCACAGAAAGGAGCTAACACATCAGTTACTAACATACACACAGCGGGATTTCCAAAGCCAGAAACAAAGTTGGGCCAAGGGGGGAAAACTTTCCAATAGCATCTGCCAAAGGGAGGTTGTACTGGGATATACCTTGCCATTTTGGGAACAATTCACGAAATACAAGGTAATAAAGGAATCTTTGAAGACTATGACTTAAGCCTAGATAGTCCACTATCTAGGTTTATCAGGGAACTGCAGATATACAAATGTATGTTTTATTTAGACAGATGTAATTCTTCTACTATCTAAGGTGAAGAAACATTGCTTTTAGAATCAGTTGCAGTATCTGGGAAAGACGTCATATGCTCTGGGCAAGATTAATGGGAACTTTGAATGCCTCCAAGAATAACATACACATCCCAAAACTTCACAGTCTATCTGTGAGGAAATGAGAAAACTGTCTGCACAGTAGTCTATCTGTGAGGAAAAGAGTTCCTGGGCATGGGCTGGCAGATCACATTTCTGGAAAGAAACAAAGAATTCATGCTGAAGACTTAGCTTTTGAACCTAACTGATAAAAACCTAACTGACAAAAACACCGGATCTGGTGTTAGCGGACAAACGTATAACTATTTTTTCATCAATTTCTGTTTGTCATGAGTAGTTTTATTTTGCCATTACATACATCTAATTCAGGGGCCACTGTAGATAGTGGAAAGATTCCCACTGGTTTTGATAGGCTTTGGATTTAGATATTAGTCTCTAAGCATAGAGAGTACCTAAGAAAGTGCAGCCACGATGTTGTTTAGGGCTTCTAGATGCTTCCACAAATAACAGAAAATTATCTGAAATCCTGGCAGACAGAAAGAAATCCAGGCTGCAGAAAAATAAGAGAGGGAGCATACAACTCTTGCCTAGTAGCTCCCCTCTTAAAATAAGCAGAAGAAAACTGATGAAGAATTTAAATACCAGGAGCTTAAAGAAAAGTTCCTGTGGGCTTTGTATTTGTTTGTGCATTTTGGAGTCGTTTTTCTTTTCAGAGTTCTTTATATTTGTTTTGAGATTCTTTCGAACTTGGTTTATTGGTTCTTCCCAGTCCTGACTGGATTTCATTGCTGGATCCTGGGATTTCTGTCTTTCATCACCAGTTCAGCCAAACCCCAAGCCACCCACTGAATCTCATCTGCAAAGTCTCTGCCCACATGTGCTTGTGCAGCCCTCACCCCAGGACAGGCATCTTCCCCCTGCTGCCCCACTAAGATGTACAGCAGCTCATCTTTCTCCAGCTGGAAGGTGGCTGAGATGAAGACCCCATGGGACCTCTTATTGTGGTTTTTGGCTCCCTTCCCTCCAGCTGCTCCATAGGCAGAAATCCTGAAAGAAATGGGTGTAGTTAAAGAGACAAATCTTACACTTCTCATTCCCCAAAGCAACTCCATCTGTGAGCCCTCCCCAGCCTGTGCTTCCAAACAGGCATTGCTCCAGAGCAGACTCCCGCTGCAGCGTTTCATGGCCATCCTTTTTTGATACTCACACAGCCAAGGCTGATCAAGAGGATTGATCAACTGTAAGCCAGAGCGCTGGAGACAGATTTCAGAAGCAAACAGCATGAGCTGGCATGGCCAAATCAAAAATACCAAGGCTTCAGACTGAAATGATGGTAGCACTTCTATCTGATTGCATGCCCACAGTCACTCCTGTTCTAACCCCCCTTAAGTCACTGTTTCAACAGTAGCTCAGACACAGATCCTTTCAGCTAGCTATTTCTTTTTTATGTTGCTGTTCTCTTCACCCCCTCAATAAAGATGGTCCCCTACTTATGCTTGCTGAAACTCCACAACCAGAAAGTAGACAAATGGCTACCTCTTCAGCACAGATACATACCTATATCGGTTTGTGGCTGGCACTCTCCAGACTTGCACTCCTCGAAGCTTGCCCTCTTTCTCCACCGTCACCGACACATTGCTGTTCTTATAGGCATTGTCACACTGAGCTTGAGTTGGCCCGTATGGACCACTAGCACCACATGTTGTGAACCACCAGAGAACAACAGATGTGTCCCCTGTAACCAGAACAGCCAGAGTTAGGGCAGGTATGAGCTTCCCAGTATTTCTCAGGCATGTGCAATAACTCACAGTAATCTGTAACTAAAGGCCAAGTGCCATCCAAATGAGCAACTGTTCCTGTTGATGTGTTTCCTTTGTGATTCTTTGATAACAAAATGCACATCATTGTGAATTGTGAAAAGGACATTAATGATTTTTACATAAAAACTAGACGAATGTGAGAAAGATCATGATGCAGCACTATCGGCTATGTACAAGGCTTTAAAACCGAATGGGTCGATTTGATCATATGCTTGTGATGGTAATTATACAAAAAGAGATACTTAAATTTACAGTTGCAATGCTGAGGACTTGAAAGACTGAATTTAACTGTTCAACTTTAATACAGTTCGCTCATAATACAATTCAATATGATACTGTCCTTAATTATATGATCACAGAATGCTTTTACCACATTATTCTAGCTTTTTTTCTAGTCACAGCACAAATAGCGCTCTATGAATGGTCACTGCTTTTTTTCTCTCACCTTATTTCCTGCAAAATATTTAATAAATCACAGACTGCAGATAAATGTGTCACTGTGGGGTTGGGAGGGGATTCTGAGGGGTTTATCCAAGTGCCTCACAGACATAACCAAATTTTTCTTTTCAACGCCCGTATGAAACAAGGATGTATTATTCACCTTTCCAGGTGAGAACTGAAGCATATACAAAGAAATAAAAGTTGAAAACATCTGCCATTGCAACTAGTGACCATTGATGAAAGGTAGTGTAAAAGTTTTTAAAACTGTCTGATACGCTGCAAGCACAAGGGCCAGAATCAAGTGGCACTGGATTTACCAACACGGAACTGTTTAAGAACTGAATGATTAAAAGAGCAGTAAAAATCACAAGCCTTTTAAAAACAAAAGTCTTATCTTATTCAAAGGAAAAGACAAGCAAAACTATCCTCAACAGATGTCACCCTGCCAACACACAGATGGATCAGTGGGATAAGAACGTTAGCTACACTAAAGAAATCTCTGCCATGTAAGCTAACTAAGAAACTGACAGCAATATAGATTGTCACATCTCAGGTGAACACAGCTATTTGTTGGCAGCAAAACAACCTCAAGACAGAGGAATCTTACATTTCATTGAAGGTTCTGGGATGGAATATGCTTTCCTGAATACTTACTGGTTTTGTTCCAAGCTTAATATGTCCTGTCTTGTCACCTCCTCTTGCTTCTTCTCTATGCCTGGCTCCTCAGGCAACCCCAGCCTCCTCTCCTCAGGCCCTCCTTCAGACAACTCTAGTCACTCATGCAGCTGTTATCTGTTCTCCAGAGTGGTGCTCGACTGCTATAAGTAAACTGGTCCCTAGTATTCCTCGTCCTCCATGCTTTTCATCTAGTTTCTCCCCTTGGTGGATTTCCATATCTATTTCACCTATTTCCCTCCCTGGATCTTCATCTTTACACCTGTATTCTCCACCCATTAGGTTCAGCTTCACCAAGTCCCAGTAGACCTCTGTCTGTCCCCACCTTCCTAAACTGACCTACACCTTTGTCTCCTGCCCTAGCTTTTGTGTGTTTTGAATTTGAGTTATGCAGCTTCTGATTTTTCTTAAAGATTTTTTACTTAAAGATTCTGGTTTTCCTTAAAAACATTCTGTTCTTTAAGGACTGCTGAGTTGCACTTCAGGAAAATGCTGTCCTATAGCAAGCAGAGACTACCTGATATGGTCTCCACAACTTTGGGAAGGATTATACTTCATTGCTTTGTTGCTATAGGTCAGGCAAACCACACTCAGGCAGATCACATACAGGAGATGCAAAGGGACCCACCTCTCACAGCCAAGAAACAGGTTTTCAGTACAGAATCATCTACCTGGGAGGGAAGGCTCTTCCAGGGGGTTCAGAAGATGCTCATCTGGGATACTAATCTCCCGTGGGTACTGTCGCTTCTCACCAAAATGATGAATTTGTCTTCCTGTAAAGGAGGATGGTAGAAAAGGGAGACAGAAAATTTAAAGACCACATGAACAAATGAAGTGCAACTATTTGGTTAAAATAAGTAAATAATACCTTTGACAGAAAACACCCAGCATTTTTTCTCCATTCTTTTGGGCCTGTATCTTGTCTTAGCTACTTCTATCTGTGCTGAAATCAGTGGGACTTCACATGAACACAAACTCCCCATGTTATCCTATGGAGGCTTACCTGCAAAATAAGCTCCTTGGCCACCAAACTGCACTGTCTGCGATTACAAGAGACTTTGGGAAAACATGGTGTGGGAGAACAGATAACATGTACTGATGCTGTGCTGGTTAAAGGAGCGAACGACAAATGTGGACGGCCAAATGAGTGCAGGTGTAAAGGACAGTGATATCAAAAGAAAAAAGTTATGTTCAGTTCTTAACAGTGTCATAGGAGGTAAACAAGCATAATGGGTCACTCTTCTCTAACCAAACAACTTTGAAACCCCCAACCTTGCACAGAGAATAAAATACTAAATAAAATGATGTCTCTCTAAAAGACGTAGTTAAGAAACAGCAGTATATCCTTGACAGGAGCCATAAATCTTTGGACAAACCTTTCTGAAAAACAGAGCAAAAGGTAGCATTTATGAGCAGTGAAACAGGCCTTCAAAAATCAGCTCTTTCTCAGAGAGAAGGGACTTCAGAGTAGCTGCTGAACCAAAGCATCTGAATGCATTGAGAACATCATGCATAACCAAATAGAACAGGGAAAAGTAATAACTGAACACTTGCTTTATACTCTGCAGGCATCCTGTTTCCAAAGTTAAATTACCCATTTTTAGGCAGGTCTATTTTACGATTAGAAAATCTCAATAAGAAAAAGGAGAGATTTCCTTCCATTTTTTGAGCCCTCATTTAATTTAATATTGAATATTTTTCATTATCTGAAAAACATTACAAATATTTCAATTTGTTCTGGTTGTGAGAATCTAACAGCTGTTTGATGCTCTATTCAAAAGAGACTCACTCAGTTCCAGCTGGACAATTATCTCTGCTGCAAAGCCACTACTCTAAATAGCAATAATTAACACCCTTGTTAGCTGTGTCAGAAAGGCCAAATAACTAATTGAAGCATGGCGACCTTGCTATGTTTGTACTCCTGAGAATATTCCCCCCAGGTCTGACTGAATGCACATTGATAGATGGAAGTAAAAGGGAGCTTTGTACTGACACACTCTGTTCATACTGAGATAGAGAACTTCAATGGATGGAGTTGTCAAGCAAGTGAAAAATGAAATTAACCCAAAACAAATGATCTGGATCAAAGGCAAGAAGGAAAACCAAATGAAAAAGACAATGCATAGCCAGAAAAGATGCTCGGTCTCCCAAGGCCTGAACTGAATTATGAATCCCATAGGTCAAAACAGTTTTAGATAGATAGAGACATACAAGAAGTCTGGTTATGTTTGCCAAAGTGATGGAATGTAAATCAGTCCCCGAAATACAGACCCGGCCTGTGTCTGCGTGGATTTTTTTGCAGCATCCCAACTGAGTATCCTGAGGCAATGCTTGTTTCCAAACAAACAATCTTTCCTCCTTTTCCAAACAGTCTCAAACCCTCACATGCTGGAAGAAAGCTTCTGTCTCCTCTGTTTTCAGTACACAAGCTGCTTGACAGGCTGAGCATCAGCCTGTCCACAAGAGCTGTTAACTCTTAGGAGGATGATCCTTTATGTGCTGCCAGACATGAGTTTGTAAGGTGACATTTTCTACAAATATGGTGTAGGCCTGGAATCCAGAAGCTGGTGCTCTAGTCTGTTTTAGCTTCTACTTGCTCCTCTGACAGCCAAATTATTGACAGTAGGCGAAGAGAAAGGAACAAGAATTCTTTATGTTAAGGTGTGCTTACATCAGAAAAATAGGAAGAACACACGACTCTGTTACTCCAGGACTTAGCTCAGGCTGTTGACTCACAAACCATAGAGAGACAGAAGCAAGTGTAAAGGAGAAGGGGAATCTTCTGCAGGCACAGAGCTAAAGCAAGTAGCTCTTCTCTGTCTCTGGGACTGTACCGGAAAAAAAAAAAAAAAAAAAAAAAAAGATGCAGTGGAGTAATCCTGGAAGTCTCTCCAGCTTGTCCTGGAGTAGAAAAGACAATGAAGAAGCTCCACCAGCCTCCCCATTCCCCAGCCTTTTGGCTGATCCAATTGTATTTCTAGTCAACACCTCATTGAACCAATCGAATAAGGTAGTGCTGAGTAGCTTGAACCACCCACCTCCATTCACCTCAAGCAATGAGACAGGCAGGCCAAAAAGGCCAGATTTGCTGGGTTGGGGATTCCAAAGTAAAAAAGTAGAGATATGCCACACAAAGCTCTCTTTGGACAGTCCTGTCATGTAAAAAACAGCCTTCTTTGAAAGAGTAAATGATGTGCAGAATGAAATGTAACCCCTAGGCCAGGGCAGTAGAGTGCACTTTGACAGACCACAGACCTGTGATCTTAATTGGAACAATACCATGCTTGGAGCCCTCAAATGTAACAGTAAAAGCAGTGACCACATAAGCACTGAGGAGGACAGCAATCATGCAGATGCATTCTATTCACTATGCCAGCCCACATTTTCATGTATAGCCTGTCTTCTTTAGAACCCCTAATTTGTACTGGCTAACTAAAAGGATAAAATATCTTTCTGCCTGTTCCCTAGAAGTTCTCACAACATATCAGACTCATGTCACCCGGCCTGTCACACTGTCTTACACAGGGTGATTTTATTAATTAGAAGATGGTTTCATTTTGCCTTTCTCACAGGGAAAGCATCTGTCCCCACCGAGTGTCTGCCATCCAAAAAATTGGATTTTTTTTTTTTTTTTTTTTTTTTTTTTTTTGTCCTTATTGATATTTCTTCAGCTGCCCTCACTACTGTGCGTTTTCTTTCCTGTTGGTGTTGAGGGATATACAAGACCTCACCTTCTTTCCCGGCTTGCATGCATGCAAGCAAGACTTTCAGGGTCTGCACTAGGTCTTGAAGAACAATTGAACTACAGGATTGAAATAGATGAAGAAATTAATATTTACATGCCAGCAAACGGCATATTCTTCCTTCCTGCCGTATGTCCTTCCTGTTGCCCTCATGCAAAGAATTCACTGCTTGGATCTTAATTGGCTCCATCTCTGACATCTGAAACCTCTCCTTGCTAGGGAGAAATAATTTCATTACTTAAAGCACAGCAGAGCTGCTGGGCTTCTCCGCAACCTAACTGAATTAAAGTCATGAGAAGACAAATGCAAGGGAGTTGCTTTTAGAGGCGAGAAAATGTCGATTTGCAAAGAGGATTCAAGGAACAATGGCAAAAACAAGGCTTCCGAGAAATATTTCCTTCATGATGTCTGTCTTCTGCATGAGTCACGTAATTCAGGGTCACACCTTCAGATAGGGTAAGGGGCTGCTACTCCTGGACATTGGTTTGATTTATAGCATTTGAAATTGAGGTGTGGGGGTGGTGGTGGGGGTGTTGTCTAATGGACTGATAAAGCTCTGATAAAACTGTTGTAGTAGTATTTATGCCCCACCTCTTTGCCAAATATTATGTCCCTATGCCAGAGACAGCAAAATCTCTGCAGGTACACTGCTGCCTGTATTTGCTCTTAGGAGAGCAGTAAACTACAGCATCTGGATGCATGGCAGCTGGCACAAGAGCATCTGGAATCACTCTATTCAGTTTCCTCAAAAGATTTCCTCAGATTTCAAAACAAAATGTTAGCGTGGAGGTTCCAAAGTGTTTGGGAGCCAGGGGTGTTAAGTCGCTGGAGTGGACAGATGACTTTACCCTAAAGGAGCATCTCTTCCTCTTAATTTCAAATGAAAATGTGCATGCTCAACATTTTATACAAGGGTGTCCTCAATCCCAACAGAACAAAGGGACAGAGTAGATGACACCAAATCGGACAAAGGTGGGAGGTTAAAGGGGCTTTTGATAATGAAGAACTTTTAACACATGCCAGTTTTAACACAAGCCTTCCCACATGGTACATTAGGCTACAGCCAGTCTCTTCAGGGATATTTTGCTACCCTCATTGCTGACATAATGGATGTGGTGACGTGAAGGGTAGCACAGGGCGTTTTGTCTGCAACAGAAGTCACAATTTGTTTCATATTCTTTTGTTATTTTACTACAGAGCATATAGGTCTTTTCTCCATGGACAAAAAGAGGGCAGTTTCTAGTATTTCCAGGCGGTTCCAACCTCGCTCCGCTTGTCTGCTAAGAAAATTCAGCTCTTTTGCTAACATGCTTTGGAGATGAGCACTGGCTCCATCTTCAGTGGAATACATTGTGATCAGTCACATTAGCAGTAACAAAGCAAAGGAAAGCATCTATTATATATCTGGCAGTGTCATTCGATGCACCTCCTCGCAGGGTAAAATAAACTTGTTGCAACAACCTGAATTTTATTGTCAGAGAGACACTTTATTCCTCCATTTTCCTCCTTTTGTCTCCTAAAATATAGTGACTTTCCCATTTGTTTTCAACAAATTCACTTGTGCTATCAATTGTCAGGGTGTGTGGGTCATAGAGGACTGCTGAAGAACAATGTGATGTAATTCTTCCACTTAAGGCTCAGGCATAAGTCAAGTGTTTATTGCCAAGATACGCAGGCAGGTCTCTACTATGTGATATAGGATATCCCAGATTAGAGAAAAGAAAGAATGCTAGGGGATGAACATGCTGTAAAATCGCCTCTACTTTCAATCTTCAGTAGATCTGAGATTACATGTCATTCTACTGTAAAAGCTAACACAAACGAACCATGTGCACTCTGTGGGAGAAACAGAATAAATGTCTCCTGGATCAGTGGCATGCTGATTACACTACCCAAATTCTTTAAGGGATTCTGTAACGTGTGACTTACCGTCACTGAAGCAGTCCAGTCCAAATGTAATATTGTCGATAGCGATGTCAGCTTGGGAATTCCAGCCCCAGGTTGCCAGGAGTTGCAGCTTAAACCTTTTCAGTAAGACAGAAGTTTTAGAGACGACAGAAGGGTTTTATATATATATAATGTTCCCTTATCAACCAATCGTGATAATCACATTTTAGAGTGTTTCCTTCAGGCAAGACCCATTGAGCAGCCAAAAAGGCTTGCTAGAAATCTTATCCACATGCCAACAGTTTGTAAGGACCAACCAATATTCATATAATGCCACATTTCATGTGGAACATATATGAGAACCCTACTTCTGCTATCTGCACACACATGTAGAAACACAAGCTACCATCCCTCACAAATATTTATAAATGTACAACCATTCTTATTCAATCATGGTAATGGAATTTGGCAAGTGCAAAAGGAAATGGAAAAAAAATCTCCTTCTTACCGTGCACAGACTGTCAAAATAAAAACTGAACAGAACAACAATATTCAAATAGATAGAAATATTAGGCATCAGCCTTGGACAATGTAACTCAGCATAAAAACCAGGTGACAAATTTATTTCAGCTGAAGGTTAAGCCATTATAAATTTCAGCCACAACTCACTGAAATGTTTGCATTCTGAGCTATGTCACTTTTCCCACCATGACCAGGTGTTAGCTACTTCTCTAGGAGGTCTGTCAAGCCCCATGTGCATTGCCACATTCTGAATTCAGAAGGAGGAAAGAAAATGGGCTGAAGAACCTCCTCCTAGCAGATAGGACTAAATTGTTTTTCATTAAACTTCAGAAATAAACAGATGTCTGATGTCCAGTCCATTTACAGCTTATTAAAAGCATATGGAGCGGACCTCTACTGCTGTCACTGCCAAAGCTCAATTGTGATTTATGAGCTGCCTAACACTTTAATCTTGCAGCCTAGGTACACCATTTTTCCAAATTAGTGGCAATAGAGCATGTGTGCATATTCTACCCACCAGCCAAACATTGGTCGATGTCACAGAATCACAGAACTGTTGAGGTTGGCATCTACCTGTGGAGGCCATCTGGTCTAACCCCCCTGCTCAAGCAGGGTCACCTGGAACTGGTTGCTCAGGACCATGCCCAGATGAATGCCAAAGATCTCCAAAGAGGAAGGCTCCACAGCCTCTCTGGGAAACCTGTGCTGGTGCTCAGTCATATGCACATCCCACATATTAACACCACAGTTGACATGATGTTGCGCAGCTGAATCAAAATAAGCTGCTTTTATCCTAACTCAAGAATACCCCCTTGTGCTTAAATGAAAGCATTAATACCTACAGGATCTGAACCCTCTGGGAATAAGTGTTGGTGCAGCAGATGCAAATCAAGGGTCCCTTGGATGACTACTCCCTTAGGTACGGGGTTAGCAGAGAAATTTACGACTGGATCACCTTCCTACATAAGCCCGTCTCTTTATTAGCAATTTAGCAATATTTCTGCATTTTCAGACCTTGCACGGTCCCAGAACATTTGATGGAAGAGAAAGTCACAGCACCTTGAGCCCAGGATTAGGGCACTTCTAGTATCCATAGTTATAGATATAGCACCACAGTCTACTCTTTACTTAAGACACCCATGTCAGCATTGCTTTGGTCAGCTCAAGCTAGTGCATCTGGTCCACAGACTTGGAACAAGAGAGTGGCACTGTGCTACATGACAGACTTCTGCTCTAGCTGAATACAAGTGGGAGCCTAGGGAATGATCCTCATCCCCCAGTGCATAAAAACAGATGTCTCATAAGTTTTGGGCTCTTTATGCATCCCCTTCCTTGTAACTTCAGAAAAAGGGGAGGAATTTGCCTTTTGAACTCTGTGCTGTGCTAGCCAGAGGGGTTTCCAGTGTTCCTTTTCATTGAATTCATTTTGCTGCTCTAACATATTACCCTTTCCAGCTATCTGCTGTCTAGTCTTCTACCTGCCTGATTTACTTCTGATAGCAGCCTTTTTCCCTTTGTATGTGAACCAAATGAGAGAATATGCCATCTGATCACCAGAAACACTTTTTCAGGTAGCTAGGTGCCCAGCTGGGAGACTGATCAGCAAATTGTTTAGTTTGTCTTCTTTCTTTCCTAAGAAATAAATTAGTATGGGGAATCTGCTGCTAAAAACTATGTATAAATCCCCTCCATGAGCTCCTTCTACTTGCCAAGGCTTCTGTCCTTCCAGTTTGTTATATGCTGTCATCCAGTATTTTCTCCCATAACCATTAATTGTTTTGCTGAATCTGGACAAACAGAAGAAAGAACTTGACTGAATTGATTTCCAGAGTGAAAAAAGTGGCATCTTGGAGAGGTTGGAGAGCTCCCTGGGAACATTATAGCAGGGGAGTTTGAACTTAATGTGCAAGGGGTTTGGGCCTGAGTTCTACAGACAAAAACAAGTAGTCCGTGGGCGCAGAAAGACTGGGAATAAACCTTGACTGTAAGTTTGGGGCCATCTAAATAAAAGAGTGCAAGAGATGACTAGGAGAAGTAGGGAGCAGAAGGGCAGGGAGTGGAGTCAGGCTTTGTAAAAAGGTACATAGAGACATAGCACCTGCTGGAAGAGAGAATGAAGCAAGAAGCAGGGAGGAGGTCAGAGATGGAGATTAGGACTGGAAGTGCGAGACAGGTAAAATGAGTTCAAAAATGAGAGCTTGAGGGAGAAGGAAGAGAAACCAAGCGTACAAAAACAAGGAAGAGTGCTGACTGAGGGCTAACAGAAGGTGAGACAGGGCAGAAGTAGCATGGCAAGAACAAGACAAGAGTCTTGGGATGCAACCAGTTGTCCTGGGAGTACAAAGGCCAGGGTTTCCTCACTTGGGTCAGATAGCTGCAACACTTTCCAGCAAAGAATGTAGAACTTAGTACCATGGTTTGATGGTGGACTTGTCACTACTAATTTAAAGGTTTGACTAGATGATCCTAGAGGTCTTTTCCAACCTGGAATGATTCTATTTCTGTTAGAGACCAGTGAACCAAATGACAACTTACTATGTTTTTCAGTCACCTCTTTAGCTCAGGTAGCACAGGTCTGCTTGCTAGATTGAACTATTCCAGCCTTACCCATAGCAATTACCACTGTTGTGTCACATGATAAATTACCCACTTCTTAAATTTGCTTGAAAATGGCATACAAGAAGGTTACACAAGGTGAAACAAGATTGAACTATTTGAAACAGACTGTCATAATAAACGTACACATGATCTACCTAATTCTTTCATTTTGTCTGAGTGCTCAACTCTTTCAAACATAGCAGTATTTTAATTTTTTTTTATTTTTATTTTTATTTTTTTCCCATGGAGTGCTGGCTAGTGCTCCCCAGAACCTCTTTCTATTCCTTCCATCCTGCCACAGAAGATCTGTTTCCCTTTAGAACCGAGGGTTGATACAGAAATCAGTCTTTGCAAACAAACGTAAGAGACCATTTATCAGAGGAGGCAGAAGCTCTTTAACAACTCTGAAGAGCCCTTAAGACTCTGCTCTGGTTAGGTCCAGATGAAAATGCCTGAGGAAAAAAGCTATTCTGGACAAATTCACTGGTCAAACTTTAAATACACAGAACTAAACGTATGCTTACCCACAGAGCTCCAGACTGCCAGACAATATTAATTACACTGACAGCATGCAGACCTACCCTATTCTGATGGAATAATTCGTGACAAAGGTGCATATGGTGAACATTTGGTAATGTTGAGACCAAAGGTAATAATGAAATTAAACAAGCAAAAGGGTAGAACAACATTCTCCCACCCTCTCTCCACTTTACTGCTGCTTGGATCTGAATTGTTATCACTCCCAGACCCAAATTCTTAGCCTTTTAAAAAAAAGATGTAGGGAACATTTGAAGTGGTAAGCAAACCTTTCATACCTTCTAATCCATGAAGTTTTGAGATGCTACTTTATTGCCAATATTAGGTAGATCTTTTTCCATTTATAATATTCACTGCATACACTCTGAGATTGATTTTTTGTGTGTGTGTCTGAAGTATCATGTGAGACAGGCTTTCTTGAGGAATATGCAAAAAACAGATTGGAGCAATTTAAAAATCATTTGTATTGTGAAAAATAACCTGCTGCCAACATCATTTCATAGCTTGAAATTGACTGGCATGAAATGGAGAAGAAATACATGATTAAAAATCGATTGGGCAGAAATTCTTGAAGTCTTCAATGTTTGACTTCATTTGATGTCGTGCTATATTTTTACATCCAAAACTGTGATACACACTCTTGTGGAAATCTGATTTGGGACACAGTCTTTTGCTAAGATTGTTTCATCAGTGATGTAGCAATGAATGATCTCCATTTCCTAGGTTGAACTGATACAGACCCGAGACTAGACAGCTGTACTGGCTGAACTGATTTTACCGCAGTCATTTGTTTGAGTCATATGGCTGCTTTTACTGTAGGAGTATAGAGTGCAGTTTTTGGTAGTTTACCCATTTCCCTACTGGGAGCACTTTGCCTGCACAACTGTGTATTTTATCAATCTGAGAAAGCACAACCTAAACATAATTTGAGACTGCATGGAAGCGCTGACCTAAGCTGTATGTGTCTATGAAGATATGTGAATATGACAGAAGACTTCCTCAGCAAGCAAAATTGCCATACTCCTCTAATTTTGTCATTAGAAATGGCCCTGGAAGAAGGCAAGAATTAAAGTCATGCTTCTCAGCTAAGACATTAATAATTTACTAAACCTGTAGGGATATCCCTGGGTGCTGCTGATGGTGTTCTTACCAGTTTTGAAGCGCTGGCATTGGTAAAGTGACAAGAAACCAGTGATCACTCCAGCTCCCTGCTCTTTCCCACATTGGCAAGACTATTGGAGCTCCCTTAATCTCTTCTCTGACAGAGAAGGAGACAGTACCATTGTAGCTGCCAAAAACATGCACTGAGAACTGGATCTGCAATAGAGGAAGAACAGAAAAAGAATGATATCCTCTGATAAGAAGGCAGCAGTATTTATTACTCCCCTCTTTAGGGATCTGAGACACCAAACCTTTAATCCTGAGTCAAACTGTTTAATAACACTCAGTAAGGCCCCCGATGCTTTTGTGTGACTCATCACTGTTCCTGGTACAGAATTTTCTTAGTGGAGACCCTGACTGACATTCCTGTTGGGCAGCTGTTCTGCAGACACTAATGTCTATATTAATGGCCTCAGACACCATCTGGGTGACTGTTACCTCCTTCAGGAGCAACAGGCAGTAGAGCAGAGGAACACAGGCTTAAACTCAAGAAATGCTTTATCATTAAATACTTCTAGAGCTGGGTTATTGCAGAAAAACAATCCTAAACACATTCCTCTTCAGGATTCCCACCAGTCTAAAGTTTCCTGTCAAAGGTGTTGAAACAGTTTACATCTTTTGAGGTTTACCATTTTAATCACCCATGCTAATGTATTGCACTGATGTGGCTCAATCCATACCCAGGCACTACATGGCATAAAACCCTGTAAAGGGAGAGGTGCCTTGCCTCAAGTGCTCAGGAAATGAGCAATTAGGCTGCCTCCACAGACAGAAGGCTTCAGTCTATATACTTGCTCCAAGTCAAAGACACCATCTGAACCGTAGCACCCATATGGCAGGTAAGCAACTTGGTCACCAGGTCAAAGAGTATTTTGAAGCAGAACTCTTTCTCTCTGTGAGGCAGCCATTGCCATTTTGCTGCAGATCAAGAGAGAACTGCCATTTCCACTGCTGGTGTGAGCACTCAGCTTCTGAGAACACCAGCAAGAGAGTGAGCACATACATGTACACAACCAAGGGAAGTTCCTTGCTCCTGAAATGTGCATTCAAATTTTTGTTAATGAAAGAAAGAAGGGTTCTGGATCTCCTGTAAGACACCCATAACCAACAGTTACTGCTCCTGGTTATGTAAACCTAGCTCCAAGCACATTTTATTTTGTTGAAACTACCCAGCAAACTTGACCTGAATTTATAAACAAATATAAATGCTGAAGCTACATTTTTGGCACCTGCACTGCTTTTCTGTTGCCAGCTCTAATTAAGAGGCATCAAAGCTTTCAAAGCTTTCTGTTTTCCCTTATCAGGGCTGGACTCCAACTCAAACTTGCAACTTAATTTTCCTAAGTGTTATGAGTTCAGTATTATTTAATATTTTTAATTACAACATCTTGAAGCTCCCCTTATACTTTGTAGGGATCTGGGCTGAAGGCAGGATACGTGATTTTATACATGCCAGGTTGCCTTCATGTTCTGAAATTTCTGAAGAACATGAACAGAAGTTTATTAGCTCCATCTATTCCTGGAAGGTCTAATGCCACACAAACTTCACGCTCCTATTCTCAGGGAAGCTGTCAAGTTTGTTAATTCCTAGCAAAGTGGTACAGAATTTAAAAAGAGAAGTCTCAGCGGCACGTATAACGAATGGCTCAACACACTCAGCCAACTCCCTCTCTTATAAACCAAGGACACCCCACGCAATTCAGGTACTGGGTTCTCTTCAGAGGAATGATCAGGACAACCAAGCAAGGGAGTTTTCCATATCTAGGAGTTGATTTGGCACTCCTGCTTTTACCTACTGGGAATGCCCCTCTTGTCTCTTTTCTGGCATTCTACAAGTAGTGAGCTAGGCAGTAGAGTCTGCTCTTTGGCTTTCCAGTGTTTTATGCATTGGGCAGAGGCGCAGGGAGAACCGGCATATTGCACAATGTGCAGCCTGAGGATTACCTACACAGAAGTGCTTAGACAGAGCAATGTACCTGGTAATCTTCAGTGGCAATACTTGCTGGTAAACTGGTACTGTAAGCCTTGGCCATACCACTTGTGTGACTGCTCTCTGCTCGCAGATAGAGGAAGTGTCCTTTGAACAGAAAAGTGAATTAGAAAAAAAGAAAAAGAAAAAGAAAAAAGACAATGTTTTGCTTTATTTAAAACAACAACAACAACAAAACAACAACAACAACAACAAAAAACAGCATAAAACCCTCTTGAAAAACTAACATCATTGTGCTGAAGCTCAGTGTAAGTAGGAGAGCATGGTAGAAAAATGTCTTGAGAGCACATTTATTACAAGGAGATACAATGAACATTCATCGCAGATTTCAGCAGCACAAAAGTAAACTTCCCAAACCCTTCCCTGGAACATGAGTACATAAACCTCAGAAACCACTCAAGTACATTCCCATACAAGGGTTCTCAGCAATCTACACTGTGCTCTTTGATCAACTTTAATTCTTACACCATTTGCATCAATGACTCTTGCTGAGACAAACTGTGCGCTGGAACTGCTTAGTTGCAGTCTTTGTTCATAGGAACAGTTTAAACAAGCCATCAAGAGACAAACGGGACAATCATATGGATGGCGTTCACTTTGACAGGGAACTGTGAACCAAAAACTCAGCTATGGTGAACACCTGTGACTTCAAACCTGAACATGTGAGAGGCTGGCCTCCATTCCTATTTAGCAAGCTGATGGTTCTGGGAATTTTTATTTATTTATTTATTTTTCCTGTGGTATTCCACAGCACGGAATATGTATTATCACTTGGTCTTGGGATAGATTTACATGTGATGCTCCTTCTAACCCACTGCTAGAATCTGACAAGAGTCTCCAGAAGATTTGTGTTTCTACAAGTTCTGTTGGTCAATTTTTACTTTGTGATGCAGCAGCTACCATGTTGCTGCTGATGTACACTGCAACTGCATAGCTCATAAGAGCACGGAGAGAAGAGGTGTATATAGAGAAGAGTAAATTCATCATGTAATTCTTTTTGAAGGTGAAGACAAATCCTAGACTCCTACAGATTCATATTAACTTTGCTGCAGAACATTTCATATTAAGTTCTGAATGATCAAAAAATAATTTTAGCTACATTTAAAATTAGTCTAGATAATAATGATGCTAAATTTGATTTAGAAAGGGGTGGTGCCAAAAATTTTAAACTGATCAAAAAAACACCTAAGTTCAAGACTGTTGTACACATGCACGCACAAACGTACACAGGCATACCGAGAGAGAACTATGAGGTACCTACCTTCAGTGGTTTGCAAGGTAGACCCTACAAATGAATGACCTTGAATCATTTCAGGAAAGCCCCTAATAGACCAAGGAGAGGCTGCAGTTTCATTCAGTGTCCAGCCACATGAACCCTCTTCAAAAGAGCAATGTGAGCCCTCTGGGAGACTATCTACAATTGAGAACAAGAAAAAGTAGGAAAATAGGAGAAACCTGATTATGGAAAAAGACAAACTGCAGCAAAAGTCAAAATTCATTATGGATCTCTAAGCTACCCCATATATGCCAGTGTTTTTCAATGTTAAAATATTAATAGGCCTCATTTGTTTATTTCTACAGACACCATCAGGAAGTCAACGCTTTTTGTTACTGGAGATATTTGACACTTTACAGCTCTGTGCTGCTCTAGGTACTATGGAAAACATCAGCTCCTGCAATCTAGAACAGCAAATCACTCCATAAATATTTAAAGGCCCTACTGTATATGAAATTGCAGACATTACAAGGGTTTCTGTGTTCAGTGAAAGGCGGCCAATCAATAGATTATTCTAGATCTCTGCCACCGTACTTGCAAAAAAGCTAAATGATGTTTCTTAGCATTACATGTATTTATATTTAGTGAGGGGATTTCTTTGTAGTGATATGCAAGATGAGCTCTGAATGGGGATCTTGGAGGGACAGATTTATGACTGATTGGTGACTGGCATGAGAACAACGGTCAGTGCCTTCCTGACTGGGGAGGTTTCCTCAAAGGGAGGTTCAGACCTTGGGTCCATAAGGAATTTCTCACACAGCTGCAGATGTTTAAATAAGATTTACACATATGAAAGGCAGGTCACTGAACTAGTTACTGCAATATTAAATAAAAATAAATAAATAAAATTTATCTTATATGGAGTAATTTTTTTTAAATAGAATTCTAACATCAAATTAATGAAAATAGGCTAAATTATTTCAGGAGGCAAAGAACTGAATTAAGGTAGAGATGGAATCAATTCAACATATTGTTCTAAATGGTTTGTTCTAAGGGGATGAAGGCCCATGAAGTGCCACACCGCATACTCACCACACCTCACTCCTTTCACTTCTTTGGCAGGGCAATCACTAATGAATTCACAGATTTGTAGGTGGCTAACACAGCCTTCATGAAGGCAAGGGAAAGCTGAACCTTTGTCATATATAGAAATATCTTGGTTTTCTTTATCTAAAGGAAAAAGGAGAACGAAACTCAGAGATGAGCTGGCAGAATGTATATGTTCCTTCACATGTATCAGCCTTCACATGTACGAGCTCAGAAAGTGTCCTTTGGGTGATAAACAATACTTACCTGTACTTTTTACCATGCATGTTTCTATCCAGCATGAGATTTCCAGATTGTCTTGGGTCTCACGGAGACCAAATTCATCATTCTTTTTTCTTTCATGCACACACTGTCTTCTGTTGTGTTTGTGCTATCTTCAGATAATCAAATTTTTATTTTATTTTTACTAAGGATCCTGCAGTTTCCTACCATGGTATGTTCCTTGGTTCTGCACACGTGACTGTGCGTCTGTCAGACAGCTCTGGCAGGCTGCATAACACTGCTGCTGGAGGCAGTGATACCCACTTAGCTCTGATCCTGATGGACACACTGTTATGCCCTTTTGAGAGTCAGGCTTAACTAATGCTTGTGCTGCTGGCACATTTCTGCACTGCCTTTGTGGCATCCAGCCCAGCAGCCTGGCTCAGCATGTAGGACCTTTACTCATGCACCTTAACTAGCCTAGTCAACTACACTCCAGGAGTATTTAACTGACTGCACAGGTACCCAGCAACTGGTTTAAATACAGTTTTAAAGTCTGATACTTCCTGAAATCACGACTCAGTGTAGCCAGCCTGTCCTGTGGATGTGTGTGCACAGATCAGTTGTGGACCTGCAGGTATGTGCAGGTCTCTCCTGCACCTGCTCCTGTTTAGCAGAGCTCTGTGCAGAAGTTCCACCAGGATGGTTACTGCTCTGGAAATAATGCAAAACTTAGAGAACCAATCCCTTCATGGCACTGTGTTGTGCTGGGTACATATCAGCTTATTTTGGGACCCTTTGAAGGTTAAGCATAGTGCTTCAGGCTGTATGCATCCCCTCAAAACTCCATGATTGTCAAAAACAATGCATTAAAATTTACTATTAGTTAAATCAAAAGATTGCAGTAAAATTAAGTCTTTCTTATGCTCAAAACGAGTCTCATATAATGAAACAGCTCTGTGAAATCAGTATTCTCCTTTAACAATTGAAGCTTTTTAGATTTTACATTCACATTCAAAGATATTTCTATAATGTCTGCAAAACAGAAGCAATAGCATTATATTAATGGATGAAAACCAGGAAGTGAAGATGATTATGTCTCCAACCTGCAAGCTGCCTGCACCAACAGACTTCCAAGAAGCCTAAATGACATTAGCAGGGTTCTGCACAGGTACTGAGGATCATTTGCATGGCACTGGCAACAGAATTGAAAAATGCCAAGTAAAACCAAGCATTTCTGAGCTGAGCACTTGATACTTTGGAGAAAATAATTAGAATGCAATTATTTTCATTTTGGTCAGATGTTCTCAGCCTGGCAGTAGCAAACAGACCCCATGTTATAAATTTGGAAGATGAAACCCCAGTATGGAAAAGCCTTTAGTGACACAGGATACTATTACAATTACTATTTAAGGAAAAAAATTAGTAAATACTAACATAATCTAGGCATGTATTTTCTCAGTCCCTGTTGCTGGATGCAGCATGAGCCCTGTTACATAAAAATATGCAAAGCAAGCCTGAAATGCAGTTCTACAATTTTGCACTTCAGCCCTTCCTTCTGAGCACATGTACACGTGTGTACACACATAAAATACATGCAAATATAACTCTTGACAGGTAAGCACTGCCAGAAACTCTAGAGGTGATTCAGTTTTCACATATGTCCTATCTGACCGACTCTGATCGCACTGATCTGTTTTGGTGAGTATGCTACTCTCTTTTTTCACTGCATTTGGTTATTCCAAACCTGACTGTGTTGCAACATACCATGAAAGCAGTTTCTGAGTTTCAAGGAGCCCACTGCCAGCAGTCCAACCTCTTGTGCTCCACAGTTTGAATACAGCAAGGTGATTTTAAAAGGTCTTTCTACACGGCCAACCTGGGCCATCACGGATTTCCATTTCATCCTAGAATACAACAAAGAGCTATCAGATGTACACAGAGCATGCTGGAGTCCATGGAGTATCTAGCATAGATTCTATGCTGTACCAAATACAAGCAGTGGTATTCAGATGGGAAAGGATCAATAAACAAACAGGTGTTCATTTAAAACAATTGATACTCTGCCTAAGAAGCTCATATTCAGCTATCCTTGTCTCAAATTCTACTGTTGCAATTTGCATTTACCCACAGAACAAATGCTGTAACTCCTAGACAGCAAAGTTTTCTCAACTGTAGGGCCCTTGTGGCAGTTCAGAAAAAAGGTTGTGCCACATACTCTAATTTTAAGGATGGTTGTTAGACATTGAAAGCTAGATGTCTAACATCTAGCTAAAAGATGAAAAGCTAAAAAAGAAAAGCTAAATCAGTTTGACAGGAGTCAGGGTACCCAGGTGTCAAATTAAAAAAAAAAAAAGAAAAGAAAAGAAAAAGATTTTATTTTCTTCCTAATATTATTATTAAAAAAAAAAAAAAAAAAAGGAAACAAACAAAACAAACAGTCAAACAAAAAACAACAACAACAAAACAACAAAGAAAACCACCCTGTCCTTCCACTTCGTGGTAGCAGGAAAATAAAACACATTTAAAACACTTGTGTAAAGGGGTTGTAAAAGGATAGGAACAGAGGAATCCCTGCTGTGGGCTCTCTTCTGAGAAGAGTACCACACAGATACATTTATCTATAACCCACATGCTACTGATGTTGCTGCTGGCACCCTGGATGAGTGTCACTAAGTCAGTGCTGGCAGGGTGAGAAGGAGGCACTAGTAGCTGGAAGGAGTTCCCCCCACAGTGTCAAGATATGTTGCTAAGCATGTTGCTCTGCTCCTGGTATTATTTTTTCATTTAGGAAATGCTTTCAGCTGCCATGGAATGATCATCTGCCCTCACCCTGCACCAGAAACAGACTAGAAGGCAATTTATGGATGAAAACAACCAGATGTCTACTGGACACAATGTGAAAATCTCAGACCATCTAATTGACAACTTGAACAAAAAAATAAAGCAACTTGAATTGTTTTTCACCTTCTTCACTTTAGTTTGTAACTGCTTAGTCACCTTAGTCATTCCACCACAACCAGCTATACACCCTTCTTATGGGGAGAATTCTTTACTCCCCCTTCTATGGCCACCCCTTATGTTCCACTATCACTCTTGTACACACACATAAAAACCCACAGACACCCACAGAAGTTGAGCTCCTCTTATCAAGGTGACCCTGTTTTTTCCTGTTTCCTGTCCCATCATACATTTGTTAGTTCAATATAATTTAATTCAGCTTCAGAAACTTCCAGTCCTGAACCACAACCACATTATCTCTACTACCCAGCAAAGGAGAATGACTTTTTTTTTTTTTTTTTTTTTCCATTGTGCATTACAGTACATCTTTAGGAATACTCATCACTGAGACACAAAAATATATCCCCCCTGCCATGCTGTGGCACAACATCCAAGAGCATTCAGCACTGACCCAGAACCATATCATTTCTGCTCCACGACCAAGCTTTGTTCATCACACCATTGCATCCACTTGGCCACAAAAATCAACAGGCCATAAACAAATTGGTTCAACAAGCCACTGAAGATAAGGACAGTTTCTAAATCTTTTGAATCTACTTATTAAACGTACTAGACCTTTTAAGCACTGAGGCATTGTTCTACTACTGCCGCTAAGCTCCAGCCCTGCTGAGACACCACTGTAGCACCAACGTTATTGTGCCCTTGAGTTCAGGAACCCATTGCACCCAGCCTCTGATTCATAACCAGTGTTAAGTTTATTGGTAACTGCAGAGATTACTGCCCCACAGCTGAAGACAACAACTTTCTTTAGCTGCTACACTTAATCATACACGGTTTATGAGCCACATACCGGGGGGATCTTGCAATTTATACCCTGGTATATCAAAATAAACCCACTGATGATCTAAGTCAATAAAGCAACCTCTGAAATGTTACAGCTGTAACAGGTGGACCATCCATTCTGCCATTTTAGCTGGGAGAACTGTAGCCTCTGGTAGGGGAGCAAGGCACTTAAACCACTACTTGTGTGAACTGGCAGCAGCTTTGAGTCTGAGCCCTAAGGACCTATGAAGCATTCCAGTTCTGCATTGAAAGATCTCTAGTACTGAAATTTTACTCTGTTTATACTGCCATTGGAAAAGCTTTAAAGCATCCAGAGACCACAAAAAATAAGTAGCTTTCCATCACTCGGAATACTTAGGTCTTGTCATCATCAAGGAATCCCCCTCGGAGAAACCCTCCACCTCAAGATACAACTGCAGCAAGATTTCTAATGCTGTAAATAATTACACTCTCTTTGCTCTGTCCCAGTATCCAAACAGGGGCTAGTCAGAGCCAACTTAATTTTCTTAATGGAATCAGGAACAAAACCCGTTGTAGATCTAGCAGAAGATGGATCATTGCAGCAGAGTTTCAGATAAGCCAAGCTTGGCAATATCTTTACTATTGATTTTATGTCAAGCCAGATCTCAACTAACAAGGTAATATTACTCTTCTAAATACAGATGTCAAAACTGCTCTGTATATATAGGTTGTCTCTCTGACATCATTTTGAGAAATTTGCATAGATAAAATGTTTGGAGTTGCAAGCAACCTGACGCTTAAGGCAAGAGGATTCAAGACTCACCCTGAAAACCTATGATTTCAGTGTTTGATTTTCACTAGCCTCTGTGTCCTCTGCTAAACAAGTCTTTACCCCTCCTTACCAATCTTTTCTATGCCATGACTTTCCAACACAGGTAACTGATCATGCATTTTAAGGCTGCTTTAATATTAAGATCAACAATTTCTTCATTAAAAGTGACAAATTCGAAAAGCCTAATAGGAAAGCTGAAATATTTTTTGAACTGGGGGTTCCACTACACAAGTTATTGTGGAAAGGTATTCCAACTGCTTCAAGGCTCAGCCAGTGAATGTATAAATTAGAAGCTTTACTTTGCTTTTCCACATTTAGCTCAAAAATCTTCAACAAACATCCAGTTTGTGAAAAAAAAATCCAGTCATTGTATGGATGAGAGAAGAGTACACATCTGCAACTCTTGCTCTTACCAACCATCTAGAGGGTCAAGATCTTTCTTACTTGGCCAGTATATTTTGGGTGCACTTTCAACACAAGCATAAAGGGCAGTATATCATAGTCCCAGGTTAGTGTTCAAATACAGTCATATATAGCAGCTGGGCAGTCTTTCCTTTTGTAGCTGCATTTTTTTAATTTAAATGGCTGTGCTTGTTGTCAGTATGTGTTAGGCATTTTCTGAGGATGCTTACCAGACTATTCCCTTTCAAAGACTTATGTAGTTGGACACCTAACTTATTAATCCCAAATGACCTCAGGTGTTTCTAGACATTCAGATCAGCTATATGGCAATGTTTCTATTGAGAGCAGAAGTTAAATAGCTTTTGTCGATGATAAAATCCAGATTAGTAGATTGGAAGTGTCAAAGACGGGAAGTTTCTAGAAGTGTCTCAGAAGCTGGCAGGGCATTTCAGCATCACCACCTCACAAAAAGAGGTGGCAGTGGGGGAACACAGGACAAACTACGTAATAATCCTTTTGTGTGTTTGGCTAACTGACAACCCACATGTGGTCTTGAACTTGTTTTTTTGGTCTACCAAGACTACCGTGGCCATTGCTTTATAATTCACATTCAGAAAGAAAAGAGAACAAAATAAACCTGGCTTATTGATCACACTCTACCATGAAAAGGGAAAAGATTATCCCTGCCCCAAATGATTCTTTTTTATTTTCATTAAAGTTTGAGTATTTAGAGCTGAAAGAAACAAGCTTCTTATTAAAATAATTTTGGCTGACAACACTGAAATAATTGTGGTCAACAACAAAAACAAGGATGTGAAACCATTCAAAACAAAACCACACAGAACTCAGAAGAATTCTCAGCTGTGACTAGTTTTTGGCTCTGCATGATAAAGAGGGAAAAAGTGGGATTAGCGACGTAGTCAGAAAGACATTAACTGTGATCTGAACAGGCACTACAGCTATAACAATAACAAAGCGAAGACAGCTTTGAGCCAAGTGCCAGATGAAAGCTTGGACCTACAAGCAAAAATACAGGCTCTTGATGTTTGATCTCCATTGAGATCATGAGAAACATAATTTTATACATATTTCTGTAAATACATAGAATTCCAAAAGCCTCACTTCCCCAGTAGTTCTTCCTTTGTCAGAGTAACTGGGTATACTCATGTGGTATAGGTGTGGTATATAATAAATAATAAGAGCTTGTCCTACTTGTCCAGAGGACTTGGTACCTGAATTTCTGATTTCTGTTTCTTTTTTCTTTCACTACAGTATATTTGTGAAAAAAAAAAAAAAAAAAAAAAAAAAAAAAAAAAAAAAA
>CM021769.1:32549812-32779529 GCA_011076525.1 Nettapus auritus
GGTGGACAGGAGAGCAAATTTTTCTCATGAGTGACATATCTCTTAAGCTTTTGAGAACTGTGTAGGTGATGAACCCTGAAGGAGGAAACACAACCAACAGATTTCTGGAACCAGAAAGAGGACAGTTCGCTGAAGTGAGCTGGTGAAACTGGAATTCATGATGAAGTGTAGCTTGATCTGGGAATTAAGAGGTGGCAGAAGGGACTGAAGCAGGATTTTCTGGAGTGCCTGACTGTCTGAAAAAGTGATACCTAGCCTTTTTTCTATTTCTATGTTTCTACTCGGATTTCAAGATAATCCCTCAGTAGTAATTAACAGTTAAAATACATACTACCCATAGGCATCTATCTCAAGGTCTTTTCCTCATTGACCTCCTTGTTCTGCTCCAAATTGTGCAGCTGTGATTGGATAGCACACAAAAGCTTGTAGAACTTCCACTCCTTCTGGAAAGTGGGAATGCTTCAGGAGGGTCTCTGTTCTTAACAACCAATACTGTTAAAATCTTAATCGCAGAAAGAATGTTCATTTCAGACTATCTGCCTAGTAAGAAACAGCCCAAACACTGTGTGGAAATAAATTTTGTTCTGCCTGCACACAGATTTTTCTGGAATTGTGCAGAGATTTTAAAGAGCTGCCCCATAAAGAAGGGGTAAAATAAGGATATTTATCCTAAAATAGTTCCTAATAGTTCCATTCTGTCTTTGTTCCTTCCCCTTCTTTCTATCTTTATTTAAAACAGTATTTAGTCACCTTCCACCTCTGAATTCTTGAAACTAAAGCCACTGGATTTACCAGTGACTCATTTCCACTCACTAGAAAAAAATAATACCAATGGTCATATCAACTTCTGGCAAAGGTAACTCGATTCTAGTACATCCAAAGGCCATCATTTAGACAGATGATAATTTTATGCAAATCTGTTTTGTTGTGCCCGAATAAGCTCTTTAACAACATCTATGATTCATTCCAGAGACTCTGCAATGACTGCAATCAAAGCGTGCTCTAGGCAGCTAGGTACATCAGGAGGGTATTTTATGAGTTAATATGGGAGAACTGTGGCTGCATTTGCTTAGACAAGTACAGGCTTGTCAAATATTTAAAGCAGAAAGGACAGTTACAGGTGAAAAAGGACATTACAAATTGATCCCAGAAAATGTAACAGATTCCTTGTGAAACTGGTAAAAAGAAGGGGAAGGAGTAGCTAGGAAGGAAGTGAACAATAGCTAAAAGTAGGAGCGAGAGAGGGATCTGAGAGAGAGTAAGTTTTTTTAGTCAAACTCTGTGTTCTTCAGCTGACCAGAAATCTTGGCTGCAGATCTCCATGGCAGCCTGGGGAGTGCCAAAGAATTCAAAGAAAACAAGAACTGGGATCTGTTGCTTAAGATCTCTATGGGAGTCAGTCAGGTGATGGAAATAAAGAACTCTGTTGTGTGCCTGACCCAGGTTCTTACAAGGCAGATTGCAGCAAAGGAAAAAAACAAGCACATGGAAAATGGCAAAATCAGATGCCACGTGGACTTTTCTCCCTTTCCTGTTGTGATTCATTCCCTTTACCCATTTCTCCTCCTTACTTCATTCTGCTACATGCAGGAATGAAAAAAAAAATGAGGAAGATCAAAGAGTAGAAAACACAGGACAAGATCCAAGGTTGCTGGTTATTATTATTGTTATTATTATTATTATTATTATTATCTTCATCCCTTCTCATCTCTAACCTTTGCTTTTCACCTCTCTGGACTTTACAGATGAAGCAAAAGAGGATGCTCCTGAACTTAGCAGACGGAAGGACAGACATTACAAAAGAGACAGAGTTAGCCCTACCTCAAAATGTGACCCTTACATTCCCAAAGACAGGACCCCTTGAATACTTAGAGATATCAGTCATTTTGCCAAGGCAGCTGTTGGACTGAGTGCACTTTAAATCTATAGCCCATCAGTGCAAGAGCCAACCACTCCTGACTCTTCTGATTGCAAGGGGGGAAGAAGACTTCTCATCAGGTGTGCTCTTTGCAAAGGGGGTCTATTTGTTCTTTGCAAAACCTGGGTCTGTTACAGATATCCTGTCAGGAAGCTGCACACTCCAGTCCTGACAATTCTTTTATTTTCTGCTCTAACAGAAGTAATGATCTCAAGAAGGAAGAAGACATTGATAAATAGTGGCCTGGAGGGACTCCATCCTACCCCGCAATTCAAAGTCTAAACAGCTGCAAATTAATTGTCTTACCCAGTATCCTCCTCATGGCCAGCTCTCAGAGAAATTACTATGTTTCTGTCTGTGTCCACATATCTGATTTCAGCTGTGAACCTCTGGAGGAGAGGAACAGCATCCTGTGAATATACAGCCAGTTCCAGCAAGCAAGAGTCCACGCTCCCAGGCAGGATGGGGCTATGTAGGCTGAACTCACATCTATCTGGTAGCCTACTGCTGTTCAGGAGGAAAATGTCCCCTGTGAGGAAAAAAAACAAAAGAAAAGAGACACACAGTGTGGATGGAAGAGTAATAATAATAAGCACATGGATAATGAGTTTGAGGAAAGAAATCACAAGAAGGAAGCAGAAGACTATGCATAAAAAACTGAAAATAACAGAAAGAAGAGAAAGAAGACTGAAGTAAAAGTGAGGGAAATACGTAAAGAAGTGACAGAAGGAATGAGAAGAAACCAGACAAAGCAGAGTGAAGACATCCAAGAAAACAAAAGCCAAAGACTGTGCAAGTCATACAGAAATCATGAGGAACCAGCCCTGGCTTGTAAAGGATTGAGTTTCCTAAGAAAACTCCAGTCTCTAAGCAAAAGTAGCTTATGCTGAAACAGGGAGACACAAAGGGAGTATATAATGGCCTGGCTGCATACAGGGTACATGCGTATACAAGCCAGGCAGTACACATACAGGTAATATTCATGATATGGCTCTTAATGACTGATTCTCTTGGGCACAGACAACGCACCTACGAGCTGCAAACCAGAACCAGCATATGGCAGTATTTTTAGTGATGTGTAAGCAAGGTTTCAACCTGACAACTCCAATTGCTACTGCCCATAGGAGAAAGCAGGTGTCCAGTCAGGGGGGAACTGTAACTCTGCCTACCTTCAACATCTCCACGGGAGGAACTGTTTTCCAGAAGCAGCTGCTGCCTGTCCTGAGACACCAGGACACCAACCGAAGATAACACCCAGTCTGGTTTTCCAAAACTGTCTGTTGATGTCACCCATGAGCAGCTTGAGCCGATGATACAAGAGATTTCTGTTATGAGAAACAAAAGCTTTCATTGAGGCTTTTCCCATTTTAAAAGGCAGGGCTTATGTGGGGACATGAATGAGCAGATATACAGTGTATGAGGGCTCCCTGTCCCAAGAAATGGAAGAACTGAAGGGAAGAAAGAAGTTTACCTTGTGCAGTAAAAACAGTTTCTGCACTGGGCAAGTGAAAGAACATGACTGAGAGAAAAACAACTCTGCAAATTCTTGGCAGGTATAGATCAGCATCTTCCCACCAGTATCAACAGTGAATTTACATTAGCGGATGGTCTGCCCACATGTACATAAAATTCTGAATGGGAATAATAACTAGTGCAGCAGGGATACTGAAAATGTATGAATTTAGCATTTTGGCAGAGAGGAACAAAGGAAACTCCAGGGTCTCAAGCAAAATAGCTGAGCAATGAAACCTTTATTATTATTATTATTATTTTTCCCTAGCAGTTTTGCTTTCCTCCAGCAGGATAGATGCCCTCCTAACAAACTCCAGAGCCCATTTGCAGCACTGAGAACACTAGATCATCCTAGCCAGAATTTTTCATAATAAGCATATTATAAACCACACAAGTAATTCCATGTTCTCTCATCAATCTAATATAAGCTCCCCGAAGGGATGTTAGCTGCACAAATCTCTCCCACACAGAATGGAGCTGAATAGATATGGTAAGCTGATATTAACTTGCATTATATTTATTTTCAGTACTAATAATAATGTCACAGTAATAACCTGAGGACCCCCAGGCCATATTAGAAACATTAAGAGTGTAAACATTCATATTTGGGATCCTGACATTCAGAGAGTACTCAGACCTTGCACACAAGAATGACACAACCTTATCCCTTCGGTAGCCCTGCTCCTGGGGAGAAGAAGAAAAGGCAGGTATTAAGAACAGAATTAAGGTCAGGTATATAACAAGAACTGGTTGTTGCACAGGCAACACTAGGGGGGAGGAAATAAAAAATAAAAATAAAAAGCCTCTAGAAGATTGGCTTTACTCTAACTAAACTTTCAGGAGAAAAAAAAAAAAAAAAAAAAAAAAAAGTTAAATGGAAGCTGCCACAGGGGAAAAGGCACCTTTTGATTGCAACAGACAAAGCAGACAAGTTTTCCTAATTTTTAAAGTTAGCTATAACTACGTTTTTATGCACACCACCCAGTGCGCATAAGAGAAACATGGGTGTTATGGTTGCATATCACTGGGGCTTGGAACAGGCTGTGATCTCCCACCTGAACACACACATCCTCTTGCAGTTCCTCTGCATGGTCCCCAGCCCTGGCTCACCAGCTTGCTGCTGGAGGTTATTGCCTTTCTCAACCTCACAGCTGGGACAGTGACCTGAAGAGCTTCTCAGCCCACCTCACCAAATCCATACAGCTTAGCAAAGGTCTACTTCATGGTTCAGCCCATCATTTTTAAATGCAAACCACAAGAAGCTGAAGTAGCAAATTGTGCCTGTGCATATGTGTGTGCAGCATTTACTTCCAGCAGGGCACAGGAAGGAGGACACCAGCCACTCTCCCAGCTTCGGTGGATCTATTGAAGGATGTCTGTGTGCACTCTCAGGCTATGGTTTGATGATCTATTAAAATACCTTTAGGGATCTCAATAGCAGATCAGAAACTCCATGCTTGTTTGAGACAAAGAGAGACCTGCTATGTTGTTTATATTTATTGAAGTTTGACAGGTTAACACAGTACCCACAGAGTTATTGGCAGCAGTAGTAATATTTTTATCAGTTAAAATTTGATTGGTCATAAAACTCAGAAAACAGTTTGTCTTTCAACAGCATGACAGTGCAAGAGGGCAATGTGGGAACCTGGGAAAGAAAAAAAATATTTATTTAACAGAGGATTATTGAAACTAGTATTTATGACAAAGTAATCTTAACAATATCCCTCTTGCAGCAGGAAGGATTGTACCAATGCAGACTTAATCCTTAGAACATCTCACATAAAGTAGTATACAGATCAAGTAAGTAAACGCAACATTCTCCTTCAAAAGCAACTCATTCCCGTACTCTCTGGACTGTATAATGCCTCTGCCACAACCTATGGCCTGAGAGGATTTGAATGCCCATAAGAAGAGTTTGAAATAAATCAGAAAAGTTGTTGATATCTGGTGAAAATGGCCTCTGAATTTTTGGCAATAGACTGTGTGCACTGCATTGCAATGGAAAGATCTATCACCAGGAAGCTAATGTTTAGCATAAATCACAGTGCAAAAGAACTGGGTACACTCACGTGACTGCAGCAGCATAAGAGAACACCAGAAGCTGCAACCTCTAATGCTACCACACATCACCTTTCAGATATCTCACATCCAACTTTGCTTAGCACCTGTGAAAGTGGGGAACTTCAAATGCAGGACCCCAGAAAAGCAAACTGTGACAGAAATGAGAAGGAAAAATGTAAGACAAATATATCTATATTACTATAATCAGCAAATAAGATGTTTTCAGGTATTACAAGTGTGATCTGAAAAAAGCTTAAATTGAAGAAATCTCATGAACAATCATAGGGAATGTCAGGAAGGTGATTCACACTTTAAAGAACTAAATACCATCTAGACCATTGGAGACCTGGTAAGAACAAGCTGTACATGAGCCAGCAATGCACCCTTGTGACTTAAGAAGGCCAACAAACAGCTTTCTGGGCTGCATTAGGAAGAACATTGCCAGCAGATCGAGGGAGGTGATCCTTTCCTCTGAACATCCAAAGTGTGTTGTCCAGCTCCAGGCTACCCAGCAAAAGAAAGATACAGACTTGCTCAAACAAGTCCAGCATAGGTCTACAAAGACGATTGAGGGACTGAAGTATATGTGAGGAGAGGCTGACTGAGCTAGAGCTGTTCAGCCTGGAGAAGAGAAGGCGCAGGGGGACTTCATCAACATGCATAAACACCTGATGGGAGTGAATGAAGAGGAAACCAGACACTTCTCAGTACTGCCCAATGACAGGACAAAAGGCTATAAGCACAAATTAAAAATCAGGAAACTCGACTGGAACACAAGAAAATGTAGTTGTGCAGTTTCCATCTGCAGACATACTAAGAACACAACTGGAGGTGGTCATGGGCAACCTGCTGAAGGTGACGCAGCTTGAGCAGGCAGGTTGGACTATATGATTTGAAGAGGTCCCTTCCAACTGAAATGATTCTGTGATTATTTCCCTAAATGGAAAGGTGTCACTTCAATTCCCACATTTCCAGACCACAGATGGCAACTGGCTCCTTTCCCTTGGGTGTTTATCAAGTGTGGCATTTGCTCAATTTATCCCAACAGCACAGTAAGATCAAATTCATCCCACATGCATTTTGTCCAGCCAAATGGGCTTTTAAAATTCATAGAAAAAGGAAATTCTAGTTGAAAAAAGAACTTCATTCTGCATCAGTAAAGGTACTTTGGTCTACAGTTGCTAGAGAGCAGCTCCGCTAATTAGAATTGTTTAAAGAACTCCCAAACCCAAATGGGGTGGATTGCACTGTGCTGATGGAGAAGATTTTTCTTTTTATTATTATTATTTTATTTTTTTAATAAGGAAGTGAGGGATTCCTTTAAGGTTACACTGGACTTTGAGTTATTGTCCCATTTCAAGTCAGAAGCCCAGTGTCACATCTTTCTGGTGAAGGGTCCTTGTGACTGCCAGCATCTTGCACTTTCAGAAGTAGAAGCAAGGAGGATGTAAGGAACAGGATTTGTGGTACCTGGTTTAGAAGGCTGATGCAATGACACCATGCTATTTCTTATCAGGGACAGCTTCTGAGATGGATTTGGTGAAGAAGAGCTTTCTTCATGTGACCCAGCACAGAAGACAAGAACTACAACAAAACAAAAACAACAAGGGAGAGTTGGATGTTTTTACACAAAAGTATGCTCCCATACCTTTAAACCTAAACATGTATTTAGCAGATCTTATTTATCTTAATAAAATGGGGCTCTGTTAAATATACATTATTTATATTTAATCTTTACTACTCTTTATCCACCCATGTTTTTATCAGTATATAACCCCTGAAGAGACACTATATTCCAGCAGCACCAGTGTTGTAACAACAGTACATCTGAATGGCAGGCACACAGTTGCTTGCCAATGACTACACCTTTTTTTCTGGAAACACATGAACAGAAGAAATACAGAACTTTGTAGCTATCTTCTTGCAGAGAGAGGAGATGTTCTAACTTATTACTTCTTCCACTCTCATGGAGAAATACCCTTTGAAGTTCACAGTCCAAGACTTACTGCTCTAATGCAATGAAAGGAGAATTTAACTATAAAATACATGCTATCTACAGAACGTGTGACACAGATTTAGCAGCAGTCTTCTGGCAGGACCTACATAAGTGCTCTCATCTTCAGCACACAAGAGCAATGCCACATCTGAAACTAACATTAATGAAACCTTTGCATTGCTCATACTTTCAGAAAACAGATTTCTTCCTTACTGCCACACACAAAGACTAATTTTCAAAGTAATCAGGTAAATTCTTGGTATCTGGTATCTAGTAATATGTAGTCTCTTCAACACCCTTTAATTCACCTGCACTGCTCTATTTCAAGGATAACCCTCTGTCACATGTCTAAAAAGGACTGATAACTGTGACATTGGACCATATTTATGACACCAATACATATGTATTTGTGCATTTTTATTCAGATGAAATCTTGGAGTCATATTGTAAAGTCTGGTTGTTCTGGAAAAATGATCAAAATCTCATATTGGATAAAAGGCCATATAAATTATTTTCTACTTCATTCTTGCTATGATTTAATGGGAATATTAAATCCAGCATGCTAAGATTAGCTAGTTTTAAACTGAGATGTTCTTCTGGATCACATTTATGTTGTTCAAGGAAAAACAGATCTACCAAAATTATTATTCATTGCACTACTTCCAACAATTAAATATTCAGTACCTTCTGACTTCTCTTTGGAACAATTCATACCACAATGGCATGTTGTTTTTTTTTTTTTGTTTGTTTGTTTGTTTTTTCATTTGAACCTGTGCATGTGAAAATGCATACGTACCAATCTAAACATGTAGTAATCTTTATTTAAAATTCTTCCCAGTCTTTTCTTTTCCAGGAATCATAAGCAGGTTGTCCAAAATAAAAATATTGTTTTCAAAAGATGTTCAAAGACAGGGAAATGCAAAATGAATTGCCTTCAAACCTCAGCCATGTGGGTTATGAATTCAGCAATATAAAAATGTGAAATTCAATTAACATTGGTAATAGCTAGGACACACAAGGTACAAAAGGTTTTTGTACGGTTGAGATAAGTGTCTATCAAGTTTGCTGGTCTGGTATTAAGATATATTAAAACTTGAGTACTGCTTTGTCACAAAGAGCACTGCATGAAACTTGGTTTGTTAAATACGTTACTCTCAGTGCAGGCTCTCAGAAACATCCTATTAGAGGCTGGCAAAATCCAAAAGGGTTCATTCAAATACCTGGTAACAATCCTATTCACCAACTCTGGGATAATGCAACTTACTGCACTGCACACAAGAGAGCGAGGAAAGGCAGTCATTACAGCTGAGTTCACGGAGAGACAAAATATGCATGGACAGAAGACCCTAGACCCAGTGAAAGGCAAAGAATTATTTCATATTCACCCACAGGAATGTGCATCCATCCATTTATTTTCTCACAGCAAAGGATTTCTGGCCAATAATGATCTGAAGAGGGCTCACAGCATGATGAATACATGCATGAGATCTGGATAGTAGTTTTGTAACCTTCCAGCCTAAACCCTTCTTTTACACATCAATCACTTTCATGCTCATTCAGCCTCTCTGAACTGAAGATTTGGCACATATGGTCACTTACAGAAACTTTTCTTAACTCTTCTTTGAAACTAGGAGCTCCAGAGGTTCTTTCAATAACCTCACATCACGTCCTCTCATAGATGCTTGTACGCAATTCGTATATGACATGAAGCCACCATTAAACAAATAAAAAAGACCATCCTGTACTAACTACTTGATTTCTCTGTCTTTATCAGTAGAAGGCAATAATTTAAGTGAAGAGAAATAAAAGACGGAGAGGAAATCTGTGGTTACGGGTTAAGTCTGCCATTAAGGAACAATAAAGTATCAGGAAGAACCAGTAAATATAATGATATTCAACTGTCACAGCAAAAATATGGGATCTTTTAACAGCACAGCACAATCCATTGCTTTTTTTCTGTAATAGAACACAGTAAGACCAGAAGCCTCCAGCACTCAGAAGGTAATTCCATTTCTTTCACTACCTCACTGAAAAAGCATTCAGACACCTGCAGGGCTGAAATTTTTCCTGAATCCTGATGCTGCTTTGCAGAAAAAAAGAAAATTACAGAAAATACTTACAGAACTCATGATGGGAAACCAATTCCAGATCACCCAAGCCATCTTTTTGCCAAAACAGGAACTTCCTTTAGAGCATTTTCTAGCATTTTGTCCTTTGCAATATCAAAATAGGAACTCAGTATTTCTCACTGATTCTCTTAGAAGATAAACTAATGTACAGACTAATAGATCTGACTGTCAGGAACTCAGACTAGACAAAAAGAAGACTCTTAGTCTACAACCTATCCTAGTATTTTTCAATTACTCCTAAACCTTCCACTTTCAATTCAATAAATAATCTCCCTCCTTCATGAGTATTTACAGCTTTAAGTTGTTAACCTTTCACCTTGAAAATGTCACTGGGATCTCTGGCGGCCTGCTGTTAAACTTTCTTATTGTTTGCTCATTAGTTGCTCCCCATGTCACTTGCTTACTGCATTGCTCTTTTTGTACTCTGTCCAGATACATTGCTGGTACTGATCAAAAAGGGGAGCATGTGACGAAATACAGATTTACCAAAGCTTATCATATGAGGCAATACCTTAGGATCTCAGAATCCTCTCCAGTTTTTAAGGATTCTTGCTCAAAGGCAGACATCAGCACACACTCATGCCATGCAAAGCAGAATGGCCATTCTGCTCCCTCCTGAGATCTCCCTGTTCTGTGCTACAATCACATCAGTCATTTTGGCCAAAATACTTTCTCTTAATTGATCATCCACCATGACATTAATGTTTCCCTGGCATATTTTCTTCCAGAAAAGGCATTCTCACCCTATCTTCATTCTTTCCCTTTTAGATAGATGCTTTTACTGTGTTGGGGAGCTAAGGACTCTGCCTCATCACTTCATATCTTAATTTTTATGTTATCAGCAGATTATCAATACAGTTTTCACATTGGTTTCTGACTCACTGCTAGAAGTGTTAATTAGCATCCAGGCCAGTACTGACCCTTATAAGCAGAGTTAATTGGCAGTTATTCCTATTTATGCTTTCATTTTAAACCTACATGTGACATACTGATTTGTAGCAGCCCAGGTATGCACAGAGGTACTATCAAGTGTTACCAATTTAAGTATTTGAAATTGGGATGTCCTATATCCACACTTCAAATTTTGTCAAACTCGTAAACTCATTAAAAAATGACACTGCAACAAAAAGTCTTTGATTGACAAGCAGTTATAAACCCTTTTTCTTTGATCCTATATCAAGTGCTCTGATATTTTTACTTAGACTGATGTTAAGGAAGCAATCTTCATACTATCAAGTCTTATTCACACTAGTAGAGTATATGTAATTAAATACAGACATCCAGCATATTTCATTTACCGTTTTTAAATACTAATGCGACATTAACTTTCTTCCACTTCTCTGGAATTTCTTCAGTAACTCAACACTTACTGAAAAATTCAACACTGATTGCTTTTAAAAATCTTTAGCTAATTCTTTCAAAATCTTGAACACGAGCTGTCTTGACCAGTTGTTTCACAAACTGAACATTTTAACAACTGCTTTTCCACAAATCTGTGTTGTTATGGAAACACCTGCATCATTGCTATGGGATGAGGAAGCATCAATTGCATTTTTTTCCTAGACAATAAATATTTGTTGAATTCTTTTTGTCTCTGATATTGACAATCCTACCTCACACATCTATGACTGATTAATATAATTGCTAAGATATTTATTCTATAAATACACTTGAAAAACTTCCTTAAACTTCCTAACTCTGCTGCTTGTTCCTTCTAATGCTAAACTTTCTACTTTCCAACTTTCTTTTACCACAAACAATATAAAAACATAGTTTTGTTTTGTTTTTGTTTTGTTGTTTTTGTTTTTCCCCTCCTCAATTTTATACGAGCAGAGCCTCCTCCTTTGTCTATGGATTTGCAGCTTTCTAGCTGTTTACACATACAACACAACTCTTACCTATATTTATGTCCACTGCCTTTCTTTCAACTGAGTTAACATGACATTGCTTTAAACTTTGGAAGATTTGCTTCTTCTGAAAGTATCCAGATACAGCAGCTCAGAAGTTATTCAGGCAACAAAGTGCATTTATTTGAATACCTGGGTCCAACTGCATACCAGACTGCTTCAGGTTTTATTCTGTTTGCAAAGAAGTGTGTATTCAAGCCACAATCACTTTCAATTGCATAATACCTGGTTTAAATTCTTATCTCAGTTCTTTATTTATTGAGAATAGGTCTAACCTGATATTCTAATATATAATATGAGGATTCCCATTCAGATACCACAGTCTACTCAACAGCCACAAAGATGTTCTCTCATGGTGGCAGAATGAAAACTCCAAAATGCCATTTGTATTGAAGGCTTCACGCATCCACCAACAAGCAAGATTTTTTTTTTTTTTTTTTTTTTTTTTTTTCCATAAACACAGTAGGTTAGCTGGTATTTTAACCAGGTCTCTAGTTGGCAGTCTATAGCAGTCATCAGCAAGCACATCAACATTTGTTTTGGGTATTAATCAATCCTTTGGCCTTCTAAGTCACTTGGTTGAATGGCTGGGGAAAGAGGAAATGACATTTTGCCATGTAATGCTGTTCCCGATCTATTTCTGTCCTTTGATTTCAACCACAGGAATCTTCCTTTCCTAGTCTGAGAAATTTCAGCTTATCAGCATTTAGACTTAGAAATGAATAACTCCATTCCATTTCCACTTGGCTATTAGCCAGCTTCATCACATTGGCAGCAGGCAATTAAAGAACTCCTCTTTCAGTCCTTGGTGTCTTAATTAATTTTATTCTCGACAATTTGTCTCTCTTCTAAACAAATGATTTTTATTATTTGTTTTTCCATCATTTGCCTCAGTTGCTAATTTAATACCATTCAAACAGGTCTAGCTTAACAAATCTAAAAAGTTGCTTCCCCTTTAGCGAGCTGGAGGCCAATCAAACCATACAGCCTCTTTTCCCCAGAGAACACAGACATCTGTTTCATAAATCTGTAAGTCTTACACAATATATCAGGCTAACAGAATACTTAGAGACTTTAATTTTATTTTAGTTTCTGTATTGTTTCATGTGCATATAAGAAAGTATCTTGGACAACTTTCTTCTCTGGAACCGTTAGAAGATTTCCAAAATTATTGTATTCTGTAGAACTAAAAGCAGTCATTTATGCTAGTCTGAAATACCTCTGGTAACTCCTTGCTTATTTACTTCAGAAAACCTATTCAGCTGTTGCAATCCCATCTGGTATCCCATCCACAAAAGACAGAACGCCACCTCCTTGCCCACCTGCACATTGCTGACAAGAATCTTCCCTGAAGGGTGGTAAGTGAATCAGCCTGAAGAGGTTTTCACAACCAGGCACTGAGCAGCTCCCTGATACAATACTCACTTGGATTGTCAAAGACCATCGGCAGTTTCCCTGACATACAGAATGACTAGACATTTACAGTTGTACCAAAATTCCTGTAGTCCTCTTTCCTGCTGCTCACAGTATGCCTGCTTCCTGACTGCCCCTAGTTACACAAAACGTTGCTTTGTTTCTCATTTCCTCACTTTCTCTATTTAGTCACTCAGTGGCCAGTTCCTCCCCTGAATGGTGATGTTTCCTGAATCATGTTGTCCAACCACTCTTTTTTCCTTGCCAATGCTCTGTAGAGTGTGTACTTATCCTTTCAAACATCAATTTTTTTTTCTAATAAAACCAGTAAGCTGCGCTTAAAAAAAAAAATCTTTTAATCTCAGTCACAAAATACAGTACACTGCAGGCTGCCACCATTGTGCTATAGCTATGAACAGAACTCACACAGAGAAAGTATTGCCCATGCCATCTACATTTTTCTTACAAAATGTACCTGTTAGATAAGATGCAAGATGGATGCCTTGGGTCCTCCTCTTGATACTACTTCCACTGCTTGGCATATTGCCCTTGAATTAGTGACTTACTAATTATGCCTCTTATTCAGTTTTCAGTGTACATGTACATCTACTGAAATAGAGCTGAATTACTATTTTCATTACAGTTGAGAAATAGCATGCCAAAAACACTTCTTCAAATCCAAAAATATGCCATCGACTGAGTCCTCTTACTCTACTAATTGTGTAGTGTATACATGCACATACTCATGCCTGCATATATTGTCACAATTACTTAGAAAGATTTCTCTTTTTATAGCACAGCTGCTCATTACTCATATGTCTATTTTTATAATACTAGCTGCTTATTACTCACAGATAATAAGGGCAAGGTTTTGCACTATGTCTCACCTCTATTAGAGCTGTCAGGAAGCATATATATGCTACTTAAAGTGTACAAAGGCTTTTCAAGGACCTTTGAGATCACCGTACAGGAGAGCTCCATTCTGCTCTACTACTTCTTTTCTCTTCAGGTTGGGGTGACTGCTGGCAGAGAAGGCATCCAATCCACTTCTGCTAGCTGTGTACAGATAAGACACTGAGAGCTAACACATATTGTACCAATGCTTGTTGTGAATAAAATTTATCCATATGACCTAAAGCTTCACTGGCAAACAATTTCTGTTTTTCTTGGTAGAACCTAATTGGTCTCAGCTACAGCCTTACATCTGAAAGTTGACCACTCCTGGGGTGATGGCTTGGAAAAAAAAAAAAAAAAAGCCTCTTTTCTTTCAGTATCCTGTAGTAAAAGTACAATTCTTAAGGAAAACTCTCCTTTCTCATTGAAAAGCTGGCTTTGTCATTAGAGAAAAGGGATGTGAAAATGGACCCTAAGATACCTGTTTTAAAAGAAACTGACAAAGAAGTACTCTCCATCACAAATAGAGCTTAGCTTGGATGACCAGTTCATATTAGATGTGCAGCTGTGGTGGATAACATTACAGGGGAACATGTACAACTCTAATAAATGTTTTCAAGCAGCCCCAAGAAAGAAGCTGAAAGGAACACACAGCAAACATACATTTTGCCTTCCAAGGGAACAGCACTTTAAAATTGTTGTGTTCTTAAGCATAAACTTAGAGGAAGAAATATGATTGTCATATTCCTTCAGAACAGCACTCCTTATAGGGATTTTCAAACACAGCTTAAAAGGAGATATGTATGTGTGAATTCACACATATTGATGTGGCAGTATAATTAGGCACAAGTGAAGGTGAAGAAAAGTATAAAGCCTGTAGATGCAAAGTTAGAAAGAGGAAGAGAAGGGCTCCCTCAAAAGATTACCAGTAGCCTCACTCTCTCATGGTGACCACAACATGCTAAGCAGTGACTATTTTCTCATACTACGAATTTACGTGAGAATGCCAGTTTCATTACATTAACAGGAAATACTAATATCTTCCAAATATTTACATGGAAATCATTGTAGCATTTTGTTACTGTTAAAATGTGTCATGTTTACTCAGTAACCTACTCTGAGTTCAAAGTTTGTAACATTAACGAAGTAAAATGATGCGATACTTAGCTGAAGGAAAATATTTCCATATAATCAAAACAGACTTTTTGCCAGTCTGAATAACTTACTTTGATTAAGTCAAAGCATAAATTTGGAACAATTTAGTTTGTGAAAAATATTATTAAGGTTTGGAATCTTCATCATGATTAGAAAAGAAATAAGATTCCTAAAGTCACAATCTCCCACAAGACAGGATATTTAGTTTTAAACAAACTCATACACTAAGATGCCAAAAAAAAAAATACCTCTGCGGACTGCCCAGAGCTACCAATAAAATTACGCAAAAGAGAAATGGGAGACGTAATTGCTAGAGAGCTGCCCTCTCGCAGATGTTGAACAACCAGCTTCGGGATGCCTCTGCATTTTGTGGCCTGTGGCAGGAGGTCTGTGGCCCTACCCTCCAGCTACCATGGCACTGCAGCATTTGGCAGCAAAAGAGAAATTGTGTGCCAGCAAGAAAGTGAAGGAAATATAATTTTCAGATCCAGGTTTTGATTGAATTATTACAATGGATGTGGAATTGATCCCATATAATTCAATTCTGTAAAAAGATAATGATCTTCAATTGCTTAATTTTACACAACATAGCTTAAGTGGTGAGGACAAAAGTGACTTTGAGCTGTCCTTGAGCTCCCTTGATCTCAGAGGTTACTTGATTTGTCTTTCCATTCTTGTTTTACTAGGAACAGCCTTAGGAATGCTCTAAATGTATGCACTGCTCCAAGAATCCCTCAGGGGCTGCTCTGCTCACTGAGACTGTCCAAGCACAAAGGCACATTTCCTGCACCTCATTTTCTTTGATCCACTATTGACATAAGGATGACTGCCAACAGCTCTTCATCATCTAAGGATTCCCCTTTGAGAACTTAACCCTTGCATAACAGCATCAGTCAGCTCTAAAGATACTCCATGCACCTTTTGAAGCAGATTTACTAGACACACACCCTTCTCTGCTAACTTTTCCTAGCGTGAGTCTTGCAAGAGGCACTGGAACAGAGGTTTCACACCCCAGTAGCGTGTCTAGCAGAGAGTGCTTAGGAGCACTGTGTATAATAACACAGATGACAGCATCCATCTCTTGGGGAAGGTGTTTTCACCACAGGAAGGGAAAACGTCACATGAAGACTTGGTTACTGTTGTTATCAACCCTCCTGGTTCACCTACAGGAGGAGGAGGAACTATCATAGCCAGCACAAATGTCCTTCTCTGGCACTCTTGACTGGGGAAAAACAATGTTGGAGCTACAAGCTTTTCTCCAGGATTCAGCTTCTGTGTGAATCTGTTGGGAGGTTTATTGAGGGACCAGAAACTAAACCATAAGTGGCAGACAATTTCCTGCTTTTGCAGTTTCATATCAGAAATAATGTCACCTCCTACCTTCACTAAATGCTCTCAAAACCCACTCTGATGAAGAGCATGACTACCAGTGGATTCTGTGACACTGAGGATACCAGTAGCAGAAGAGAAATGCCTAAAAACTCATGTGCTGCCAGACTGATTCCTTCTTAATACTCAAGGCTCAACACACAAACTTTGTGCGAAGTGTTTCTCAGCACAGTTTTGCCCTGAAGAGGGCATGCACAGTTGTGCACTGTGCCCTCACATGCACAAAATCATTTGCACAATGAGCCGCCCAGCAATGAAAAAAAAAGAAAAAATATTTTGCCACATCTATTTTTAATACTGAGAAAACACTCAGATATTAAATTAAATACAGATCATATAAAACTACTAGCTCAATAAATACAGTTGTTTCCAAAATATGACAGTAATAAAGGTAGCAGGAAAAAAAGGAACAACCACTTTGGGAAAGGATCAGATGCCATTTTTTTTAATTTTTTTTTTTTTTAAACTTTAAGTAAAAAATAAAATGGTCAGTCTAATGCCCATTATGCCATTTATAAAGAGTAAGTGCCCATTTCATTTTACTATACCAGTTATTTAAGAACTCTGTTCGTGATTCCCTGCTATTGGACATACTGTATTTTCTCTTCTAAATCACAAAATCCTCCTTGGTGAATCATTAGTAAATTTTTAACACTGTGATTTTCTTCTTACTCCTGAAGAATGGCAGCTTTATTAAGATGAAACTATCCTTGCCTTTGCCTTTACCTATCCTCTTTAAATCAGGCTCTGCTCTCAGCTTCCTTTAAACATAAAACAAAGAGGGAAGAAGAAAGAGTTATGTCATCTCTGTAGAAAGGCATGAGACTGAAAGGGCCTGCCAGTTAGTTGCTTCTGCTACAAGAGCTGCCATTCTTTTCTTCCAAGACAGTCCCAGTGGTAAAAAGTTCATCTCAATCCACAGAGGAGCAAGGGATTAGAAAAAGTCTAAATAAAATTATCAAAAAGAAAACACATAGGTATTGCAAATCTATCGTTAAAAACAAAACTAACTAACTAACTAAATAAATAAACAAACAAGCAAAAACAAATAAACTACCCCCATCCTCAAACATACAAACAAACAAAAAACAACCAACCAAGCAATCTACATACAACTTGAGCAGATTAATTATTAAGGTAGGGAAGATGCAGAAGTACCAACTACTTGATTTTTTTCATAGGAGACTTTGTGGAAAATGTTGTTAAGCCATCAGTTGTGTAAGGACCTGCACAGCTAATTGCTTAATTCTAATGTGCTGTTACATGAAGAGCCTCTAATTAAGAAAGCAAAAATTCTTGCAGCATGGAAAGTTCCCAGTCATTCCACTCCTAGTGCTGAAACAGCCTGGTATCAGAAGTGTCATGTGTGATTTAAAGCACTGATCTGAGTATAGAAGTGTCAAAATGAGGCCCAAATCTCTAACTCTAACACAGCAAGAATACTCTCACATTAGGAAAAAGCATCCAGACAAGGAGTCAGCAGTAGGTACACAACTCAGGGTGTAAAATGTAGGAGACTTGCTAGAACCCTGGTATTCCCTGTTGTCCTTGGTCTGATGCTGGTTTAGACCTATTCAGAAATGGTACCTCTTATTACCGAGCTGATACTATTATTACCGTTTCTTCTGGAGTTTCGGGGCAATAACATAGCAAAACACTATAAACTGCATTTTGATTACTATAGTTAATGCTACAGCTCTCACTTCTGTTAATTAATTTGAAAGATAATTTCAAATGTATCATGCTCAGCAAGCTGCAGAAATAGCAAGTAATTTGATCTGATAGTTATTGCAACATATCATTCACTGCTTACCATTCAGACTCACAAAGAGAGGAGAATACAATCCTTACTGCCTTTGCTTAATGTCTTTACACCAAAAGACACATGAACAGGGAAGAAGGTAAGATAATAACACTGGGAAAGCAGAACACCAAGACTTCACCATGAATGTCAACCAATTACCCAGCTAGCAGAAGTGAACATACAAATTTCCAAGAGAGAGTCATAGCAAGCTTTACTGGGCAGCAACTGTACGATTTGCATGAAGAGCAGGTATCTGGAATCCCTTAAAAGAGAGTATAGAACCAAAAAATCCAAAGTAAAACCAAAAAGGGGACAGATTTTTTGTTTCCCCTGTAGCATCCAGAATGCTAACTACTTTGTGATACAGGGTGATTGAGACAGTCAGTCAACAACTGCCAAAGAAAACCCCTGTCAGCAAGGGATAAAGACCCCAGCTGAGCTGGAAGGGGTCAGGACACAAGAAACTGAGTGATTACAAAGTCCACAGATAGTTGTTGGCTCAAATGTGTAACAAGGCAGACTGACATGCTGCTTTGTTGGGTCACTTTCCTGATTTCCTATCTTGACCATCTCATTTTGCATACTACAAAAAAGGGACCGTAGTAGTCAGAGTGATAAATTATTTGCACTGTTTTAAAAAGAAAACAAATAGCAATAATCTGTAGGACTAGATGTCAGAAGTCTCTTTCATCTCTCAGGCTTGCTGTCTAGGACTACAATAAAATGTGGGCTTTTCTCAGGTGTTTCGTGATATTTCTCCTTCATCTCAGCTAGATTCACTGGCAAGCTTCCTACTTCTCACAATAGCACCAACAAGAGTTTGAATACAATATCTGCCTTCAAAATGTTTCACTAAGGTACAGCAGCACTGTTACCCCTTTTTGTCAATATGGAGAGGCATATCAGAAAGATAGCATGTCCTAGACAACTAACAGAATAAGGAGCGCTAAAGCTCAGGGAAAGAAAGAGATGTGGGTAAGGAGAAACTTGTTATCCAAATGTTTGTTTCCATAAGCAAGAGAGGAATGTAAAAAACAACCAATGTTTCTGTTTTATTTACTTTTTCCCTTTTTCCTACTTGGTCACCCTCATGTGAAAATCACTCTGGGCTCTATGACTTCAAAGGACAATATCTTGTACACAAGGAAAGATACCTTCACCGTTTGAGTTGTAATGTAATATTATGATAATGTTTTCTTTTAATGAAAGAGAGGAGAGTGTTTATTTGAAAGTTGGCTGCTGGCCACCTCTTTTAAAGCTACATGAGGTCGTGGTTTCTTAAAGCTGTGTCAAACATCTTTTATGAAATTCAGGAGAGGAAAGCAAACCCTCAAAGCCAAAACAACCGGGTCCTATTTTCAGCTCTTCTATTGATTCTTTGCAATTTAGGTATGGGCAGAAGCTCTGATCAATAACACATTCCCTACAGATAGCATTGATACACAATAGGACCAGGCTTTATCCAATATAGTGGAAAGCAAAATCCAGCCCAAAAGAGCTCACACTCTCAGAGGAGATGAAAAAGAAATATAACAGAAAATAAAGATGCATGGAGATAAGAGGAATAAACATATACTAGGAGAGAAAGGACAGACATAACTGATTTCCACTAAAACACTAAATGCTTTCTTTTCTATTATTTTTATTTTAAGAAGTTAGAGAAATAATCTATCAATATTAACTAGTCCCCTTTGTTTTCAGAGTACATCCCTGGGCTCCCATAGAGCATTCAGCTGTCACAAACTGTGCTGTCAATTCCTGCTTGACTGAGCAGAAGACAAGGTATGGTAGGTACCTCCTGGAAATTACAGAAGATAGTGACTGAAAGCCACTGCCAAGGATACACTGGTAGCATACTTAACAAACCTTGCCAATATGTTGTAGCAAATCTATTTTAGGTTTTCATTTGTGAGCATCCAAAGGCTGGAGCCAGGTCTTCAGACCTAAGGGAGTACAAGACCTGCGCTTTTGTAGAAGATGATGCACTTAAATTTTAGCATAAAAAAGTGACTTCCACAGAATTATTTTTCTTAGAAGCTCCCTTCCCTAACCTTTATTAAACCACTGGTAAGGGCAAAAGAAACCACACTAATCATGTTGTACTTTCACAGGAGAATGCAGCACCCAAATATATACAGATACTTACAGTTCACAAAGATTACCATAGCATTTATCTCAAAGTACCACTTTATCACGGAGGATGCATGTGAATGTGCATATGTGTGCCTGCACACACTACTGTTCGAGACCTGATAACATTTGTTATGTGCATAAAAAGATAAAGTCATGAATATTTGCAGTTATGCAATCAGCTCTTTCCTAAGTGATAAAACAGATTTTTCTTGTGCTGATGCAATACTTTTTCTGGAGTTAGAGAAGCCTTACTGATCATTTTGTAAAAATTCCAAAACCATTTTTAGGGCCGGAAACTTAGACCTTGAACACATCATTACCACTTAATTCTCCCTGGGAGATCAGGTGACAGCTTCAGGTCTCCTCAGCCATTTCCATACCACTCTCGTGCAATCCCCACATCCTTACAGGCTGTTCTACTTCCACATGGCCCCAATGTGCCCAACAGGCAGACTGCTGAATATATGAAGAAAAAAGCTTACTTCTGTGAAGGAAATAAGCAAAGATGGAAAAAGAACAGACCAAAAGTTTAAATACAAGTACCAAGGTGTAATTAATCACTGAATTCTAGAAAGTTTGTATCCTTACATGTGAGGTTAAGCTTTATATTGCAAAAACACATTTTAGAAGTTATAAACACAAGAGATGGGGAGGATAACACTTTTTCTACTATATATTCTCCTTAACTGTTGCTCTTGTCCACTCCAAAGAGTTTACCCACCCTTCTCAAAGGGACAGAGACTGAAACACTTTCTTATATGAAATAATATTTTCTCCCAAAAAAGCATCTTCAACAGAGGCTTGTCCAGATGCTAACTATAAAAAATGAAGCAGGAATATGAATAGCATAGTCCAGAAGTACTGTGCAGCAGTAAAGAGGAGTTTTGCTACGACCTTTGAACTATGACAGACATGCTCTAGCCTAGGATATGTTACCCTAGTTCTGAGAAAAGGATACCTCATTAACAGGAATCTTGAAGAAAAATTATCTGCATGAAAAATACAGCCATTCTAGGTACACATAACATTTCTCTCCTTGACAGAAGTTATGACCAAAGACATTGAGAATCTGCCCAACACCACATACTGAAAACGCTCAAGAATACAAAAGGAGAGCAAATAAATAGGCTATGCTCCCCTAGATCATGTGAGAAAGCATCTCCCAGTTTTACACGCAGTTTTGAAAGTTTGGTTTAGGCCATAAATAGAAAAAGACACTAAAGCTACTTGACTTGAAAAATAGTTATTTTTGTTAAAGGAAAGGATACATATTTTACCCCCTTCTTCAGAAGACAATTTAGTTCTTTCTTTGGGGTACTGCCTGTAATTCCTGCTGCTAAAGTCCATCACATGTCAACAGGCCAAGAAAATCTCTCACTCTCCTGATAAGGGCAAGCCTTGTTCTGCCCACATTCCCTGAAGCCATAATACTTTAGACTGATCACTCTTCTCTCTTCCTTTTCTTCAGGATGTTTCTGAAGTCACTCTACAATCTATACATACTGAGCAAGCAATTTAGTTACCCTTCCCAAAACGTGATTGTGTGAAAAGCCACCCCTGTATGTATTAGGCTGAAAAAAAGTTAGGCAAGCTAGATTAGCCCCCAAAAAACTCAAGCAAGTTAGCAAAACCTTAAAAGCTTTATTTCTTAATTAGTTGTTTGTTTTTCCCAAAAGACACAGAAAAGATAGCAGTTATCTTTTTTTTTTTTTTTTTTTTTTTTTTTTTTTTTTTTCCTCCTGAAGACAGGAAAAGTTACCAAGCGTAGCAAAAGAAAGGAATATAGAATCAACTATAGAATCAACAATCCTCTCAAAAAGAAGTGCTCTCCCACCTAGTTGGTGAGCTCTATTGCTGTGAATTGGCAGATCTGAAAATGTCCTGGAGCCCGTGTTTGAAAGATTTCTGCACATCTACTTCATTCATGAACTACACTGGAGCGTTAGATGGACTAGAAACAATGGAGGCCCCTGCCTTAAGACAAAACAGGGAAAGTCACAATCCGTAGGTGTCTGTGAGACTTCACTAGCTATAACAATGACCTGCCTTGCTGGTTTTTGCAGTTCGACACACAAGACGAGACTGAACAAACTGTATTCTGTCCATACCTCTTCTGTCAGTCCCAATAACATGGCTATTTGAGACTGGGGAGGAAAGAAACAGATCATTGAATGTCCAATTGAACTTGCAGCTCATATTAAGGGAATCATCAAATACCCTAAAAGCATACCTCATCTTTTCACTGTGTTATGCCATTAGCAGAGACATGATGGGAAATACCATCTACTGGAGTTAGAACCTAATTCAGCTCTTTCTTTACAAGTCAGTTTAACACTTCTGCTACAGAGGAGCAAGGGAGGATGATCCCAATTTCTTTATTACCTCAAAAAATATTACCTAATCATGCTGCATGGTTAGTACTTCATTTCCTTACTGCATGGGCTGATACATAGGACAATTTGCTTGGAAAATTTAAAAACAGCATTTTAGAAATTAAGCTAAGTCATTTCCTTTCAGCATTTTCCATTAAACAGGAAGAATCTTAGCATGGGGGATACTGTTATTGAAGCTGTTCAAAATTGATTTCAGGGATTTAGAGAGATCAAGCTAGTGAAAAGGACAAGTTATTACATTTTGCTGCTCCCACAAGCATTAGAGCACATGTTAAGTCACCCACTTTGGTTTGATGCTCATGCAATATTGCAGCACCATTCATAATATAGCTCGAACCAAGCCACTGTTTAATGAGGCAACCACCAGTTTTAAGTGGAATGATGCAAGTGCCATATGGAAGAGATCAAATATAACCCTTGGTTTCTACACTTGGCCTGGATCAGAAAGCTCCTAAGATAGCTCCATTCTTACAGATTTGAAAGTGTTGCATCACAGTCAGCTCTTGCTTTTTTTGCCTTTCCAGCACTGTGACCACAAGTTGAATGTTCTGTGGTAGCTTCCCATCTAAGTTTTCATGACAGGGCTGCCTGGGACTGGCAGGCTGTACTCAGTGACCCAAAGGATCCAACTGGTCCTATAGCCCTGTTTCTTGCAGCATGCTGAGCTGCTCTAGCAAATCTCCTGTCAGTAAGTCACACATTTGATTCCTCCTTGCCCTGGCAGGTTATACCGCTGTCACTCAAGTTCAAGTAGTCTGGTGTGAACACCAAACCAGATGGAAAGCCATGAAGATATCAGGCTATAAGGCTGCTTTACCATCAGTGACACAGCAACATTTTTCAAGGTGTTCTAGATATTCTCAGGCAACAGAGCGTTGATATATCCTTCTGGGCTGTGTTAGATATTTCATATGCTTTCCGTAGAAAAGACTTTGATGTGTACAAGCCTTTCACCCCTCTACTGAAGTGTAGACAACACTCCAGTGTTGTTTCCCACCTGCAGTCTGACACTATTGCAGCCTTCCTTCTGTTTAGCTCCCAGCACGCTGTACGCACTCACAACCATTTCAGGATTAAATTTAACAGGCTTCTTCAGTAAAAATCAGTTAAAAGCTTTCGACCTCCACCCAAGTCTCTGAATACATTAATATGATGAGTCATTTCAAACTCTCTCATCATATTTGGAGATAGATTTTGCTTTTTCAGATGTTTTTGCTTTTCATATTTATATGGACATTTCTGTTAACTCAGTTCATAGTGCAGTAAGGACCTGGTTTTATGGTCATGAACTGATGTATTGAAGAGACTTGCTGAAATGAGCCAATAGCAGTTTGCAGATAATTGCCTGTTATTAGTTCATTTGGGATCTTACAATGAGCAAACTGTGACTTATGGGGTGATATTTCACTGCTGATTCAAGTATCGTGCAGTAGGTGGGAACAAAATTTAATTTAAAGAAAGTGAAATATCTTTCAAATACAAAAGGTAAAATACATTTTTCCTAAAGGCTTCTGGGTTTGAAAGAATAAAGAATATGCAAAACAGATCTATGCAGTCTGCATAGATGTTATTTCTAAAAGTCAGCAAGGAAATATTAAGAACAAACCAATGCATTATTAGGACAAAACTAGTTTACCTTCTCTAAACTAATTAGCATTTAACTATAGCGAAGGTCACAAGATTTGTGATCAATACCTCAAACGGGTTAACAGTGATGTCTTAAACAATCAAATTCTGAAATCTTCAAAGGAATGCAACAGCTAGTAAAATCATATCGCCAGGCTAACACAGAAAGAATTGTTTTTCATCAGTCCTTTACCAAGAGATTGAAAGTGATGGCTGCTTGCCTTTGATCTGAAGCTGCTCTTCAGTTCATTGCATGTCTGCCAGTCATGGATTTCTGACAGAACTGTGCCTTCTCTGGACAGCCTAGGTGAGATGAATCCCAGTGTTGCAGGACTGAAGTGTTACACTGATATATCCAAAGAAAAGTGTCTTCACCTCCCTGCCACTCCAAAGTGGACTCGAGACACTTTCCTGCTCAACAGGACTGATAAACCACGAGAAAGAGATCCTCCTCCTAATAGCCATAACGTTTCTTCAAAAAGTAATAATATATAAAAAAAGGCAAGGCTGGGGTGGACTTCCACTGACACAGGGATTAAGGAACCCTGTTATATCGGAAATCCAGGGACAGTTAAATGACTTCTGCTTCCTAGAAGCATCCAGTGTGGTCTAAGTCTCTTTTAAGACACGTACTTTTGGACATCTCAGCCAAGGTTTTTGAAGCGCATTTAAAACCAATGAAACCACAGTACTTCAGCATCTGCCACTTAAAACTTGGCCTGTGCCACCACAGACAGACCTGATGCTGTCAAAAAAGCACTGAGTGTTATGAAAACATGACTCAGCTGAGGTGAACAGGAGATAACAACAGATAAGAACAGGAGATAACGTTAAAAACTCTTCTTTCATCCTTTCTTTAGCATAATGGTTGGATAATATAGGCAGCATGGATTTTTTTTTAAATGATCCCTGAATCTTCATATCTATAACTCACAGTTGAACCATTGCTTTCCATTGTCAACTCAAACTCAGGGTTTCCTAACAGCTCTTAAAATATACATATCTATATACTCACACACACACACACACTCATTTTCACAGACCTCTTAACAACTATCCTATCACTGCACCCTGAGAAAATTAGGGAGGTAGATAAAGCCCCATCTGAAGGACCTCTGAAGGAAGAGAAAGCCTTGTCTGGACTACCTGAGAATAAACGTTGCCTTTACTTTTTTCAGTGTGTCATTTAATTTATGAAAATTTAAGTTTATCCAGATGCATTTGGTTAGGAATGATTCTGATTCAATTGCGCATAAACTGGAGTAACAGCTAATAAAAGGAAATCTTTCCTGCTTATTTCAAGTAAACTAACACCCACTACGGGCTAGCACAGCTAGGAATTTACTGTAGTTTCCTGAATTGGCTACATATTTCTTAACTTCAATATTTGCTTATAATGGCAACAGCTACACCAACAGAAGTTAGAAGCTTCAGTAATAAGTTGCACACTGAAGCAGAGATTGGAGATTTCTGACTGCATGCTATATTATGTTTTCACACAATGGTATGTATTCTTTCATTAAATATTCAGCAATTTAATAGTGCTAGGCACATTACATTTTTATATTTTGAAGTTTTAGGATTTTCAGTTAGCCAGTTACATAAAATACCCTCTTGAATTTCTATATCTGATCATCTTATGTTTCTCACGGTGCCATTTTCTCCAGAAGCGTGTGTACTGCTGGAAGCAACTTCATTTCCAAGTCTTCTATCATTCAGACATTTATTTTGGGAGGAAGAGGCAGGCCTGTGGGTGGGGAAGGAAAGGATGGGGCATTCCCCTTACACGATGCTTCTGGAGCTAGAGGGCAGCGTAATCCCTTTCAACAACAGCAATTCAAATTTACGTTAACCTTTCATTATTTAATAGTGTATCTGTCTTTCAGCATGCTTCTAAGAAAATTTATGATCTCTTTTCTTAGAAGGTACTTTTGTTGCGTTAGATAAAAACGTTACACATAAAGACCTTCTGTGCTCTCTGAAACCATTCTTTATGGAATTGTAGATGATGACAGCCTAAGAACAAATTTACTTAGATATGTTCACAGAATCACAGAATTTTCTAGGTTGGAAGAGACCTCAAGATCATTGAGTCCAACCTCTGACCTAACACTAACAGTCCCCACTAAACCATATCCCTAAGCTCCACATCTAAACGTCTTTTAAAGAGCTCCAGGGATGGGGACTCAACCACTTCCCTGGGCAGCCCATTCCAATGTCTAACAACCCTTTCAGTAAAGAAGTTCTTCCTAAGATCCAACCTAAAACTCCCCTGGCGCAACTTAAGCCCATTCCCCCTCGTCCTGTCACCAGGCATGTGGGAGAACAGACCAACCGCCACCTCGCTACAGCCTCCTTTCAGGTACCTGTAGAGTGCGATAAGGTCACCCCTGAGCCTCCTTTTCTCCAGGCTGAACAATCCCAGCTCCCTCAGCCGCTCCTCGTAGGACTTGTTCTCCAGGCCCCTCACCAGCTTCGTCGCCCTTCTCTGGACTTGCTCAAGCACCTCCATGTCCCTCTTGTAGTGAGGGGCCCAAAACTGAACACAGTATTCGAGGTGCGGCCTCACCAGAGCCGAGTACAGGGGGACGATCACCTCCCTAGCCCTGCTGGTCACACTGTTTCTTATACAGGCCAGGATGCTGTTGGCCTTCTTGGCCGCCTGAGCACACTGCTGGCTCATATTCAGCCGACTATCAACCATCACTCCCAGGTCCTTCTCTGCCTGGCAGCTCTCCAACCACTCATCTCCCAGCCTGTAGCTCTGCTTGGGGTTATTGCGCCCCAGGTGGAGGACCCGGCACTTGGCCTTGTTGAACTTCATGCAGTTGACCTCAGCCCATCGGTGCAGCCTATCCAGATCCTCCTGCAGAGTCTTCCTACCCTCGAGCAGATCGACACACGCACCTAACTTGGTGTCATCTGCAAACTTACTGAGGGTGCACTCGATGCCCTCCTCCAGATCATCAATGAAGATATTAAAAACGTTAACATGCTAACATGCATATGTTAACATGCACTGCAGTTAAATCTCCTTATTTTAGGGTCTTTCTGCTAATATAACTGTTTTCTAAAATACTGCTTCCATGTAAACTCTATCTGTTTTTGTGACGCTGCTGTCACAAAGTATAGCAGGTGTTGTCTCAACTAATCCAGGTTAATTTAAAGCTTTCTGGTGGCATGCTGCAGAACAGAATTCAACATTCACTTGCTTCACATCAGGCAAGAATCAACATCTATTTCCATGTTGCGCAGTTTGTAATGATCTGACACTCAGTACTTTGTTGCACCTCAGTGGCTGACAAAATTCCAGTATCTACATTATACATACATAATAGCTGTAAGCACAAAAAAATGACAAAGCACTATCTGTCAAATCTACAAACATTTTGGATTAATTCCCCAGACATTTCCTTGTCTGATACATGCACAAAACTTCCTCAACTGATTTTAAGGAGTCACGGTTGAAGCTTATATTCTCATACAACAGTGATATATATCAGATAACCACAAGGGTATAGACGAGCAATAAAATAACCACAACACGGAAATAAAAGAAGTGAACGGATGTTCTCTAATGCAGAGAAGAAAGAGAACCTGAGGTCACACAGCCAGGTTAGAAGTATCGAATTATTAACAGATATCCAGTGAACCGGCAACTGGTGTATCTGTCTCTGCAATTAGCTCCTGGTTACACACCTTTCCAGGACACTTGAGGTATGAGGCAAGCTTCTATGACATTAGAAATCTGTTTAGGCTGCATAAGAGGAAAAATATGGTGAATAAGACTGTGAATGACATGCAATATTACACCACTGCCACCTCAGTCCTGCATGATTTGAAGGCACATGGATTAACAGATTAAACAGCACAACACGAGGGAATCAATACTCAGCCATTAACTAAATACATATCATAAGGTTCTCAATAATTATGTTGGAAAGTCAAATATTCCATTAACAGTAGATTCTGTATTTAGGAGAAAAAGAAAAAACAAATAAATAGTACATGTATGCCACATAACTATGTAAGAGCACCACCTTCTCAGGCATAATAAACAGCTTAAAATCAAGAGTCCTGGACACCAAAGTCCTTTGCAAACTGACTGATGGTACTTCTGCCCTAATGTTCGTTTTAGAAAGCATTGAAACACTGTCAGCTTCTGAAAGCAAAAAGACAACAGGGATTTTCTTGATGTTTAAAAATGGTAAAGATGGAAATAAATGATATGCTGGATCCTGACTGGAATCTTGAGCAAAACAGTGGAAAACGGCACTAAATTTGATTAATTAAGAATAGGAATACAGTTAAAAAGTCTATGTTTCATGGAATAAAAGGTTGTCCTAAACTCACCTCTTTCTTAGAAGACAATAACAGCTTTGTCCACATGAAAAACCCTTATAGCTCCTGACCTCTCTTCAGTCTTTAAACACCCTAGAGCTGCATCCCACCTACCAAATTACAACCACACCTGCACAATGACATACTCCATCAGCTTTCCAAAGCATGGCAGAAAACTGGCCTTTTTGGCTAAATATATTTTTAAAAACTTGGTTTTCCTTCATAGATTTTTTTCTTTTTATTCATTCATTATAGAATCAAATAATCATTAAATGTTGGAGAAGACCTCCAAGATCATCTGGTCCAACCATCCCCCTACTTAGTTTATTTGTTGATATTGCATACTTTACTACCCACTGCACATCACAGATATTAAAGAAGACACCAGCTCTCCAGGGAACAGACCAGGAAGTGCTAGTGCAGCAAGCTCCTTGTTTTCCCAATGACATTCACCCGATGCATGTATAATAAAAAAGAATAAGAAACTGATGTTTTTGTCAGGGACCTTCTAGGTCTGTACATAGCCAGCAGATTTCAGAAGCATGCAACCTTGGCGCTGTTTCTTCTGAGAGGACTCATTGTATCTGTGATTGCAACAATCTGATCATTATGCATGCTTTTTTACAGTCTGTTTGCTAGTTTATTAATAGGTGTGCCACTGATTCTAATATCAGGGAAATGCAGTACATACTGACCTTGCAAACTTCCCTTCCAGTGCCAAGACTATTTTTCATAGTAACTTGCTTCAACCTACTTTTCACTCTGACCACCGGTATTTCAGTTTTTATTTAGCTTTTTAGTTAATAGATCAGATTTATGCAGCTGTATCACAGGTTGTGGTCTTGTGGTTTTCCCTTGTCAGAAAGAGTTCTCTCTCAAATTATATTTTCATACGAGACCACAAGTGCAGGATTTTTTTGCTCAGCTTCATCTATGCCTACCACCAGTGCCTTGGCAGTAGCTATTGTGCAGCAACATGGAAGATTCCATCCTCTACAGCTTCTCTTCAATACTGCCAGGAAAATAAGGAAGTACTGCCACAAGTCTTCTCTCAGAATCTGCCAAGTTCCTTTCCAGGAGAGATTCCAATTCCTTCATGCCAAAATTTAGTTTTCATAGGCATAAGTTGTGAAAAGGTGGGATGCACAAAAGTACTGTTAAGAGATTAAACTATTTCTTACCATAAATTGTCTGGTAAATAAATAAGAGTGGGATTTATGACTTCAGCCAACTAAGACTTGGGTGTTAAATCTAAGCTAGTCAACAGAGAGAGAAAAACATGATAGGAGGAGCCTAAATAACTAACTTAAACTGCTCGTCTACTAAATAGCTCAAGTTGGCCAAAAGGAATCCTATCACCAGTGCCACATGGTGAAATGGTTTGCCACCAGTCCATTTTGTACCTCTGAACACTTGCTAAAAACCTCTGACATGGCAGTAATAGATTGTTATATGGATCAACCCTTCTGGCTAAACCATGATGGAGAAAAGCACAAGATTAAAACCTTTATCTTCTGGCAGTATCTCTTGCATTCTTCATGATCAAGACCCTAGTGTATTACAAACACACACTGTGTTATCTGGGGTTTATGCTGTTAGCGCCAAAGCTGCCATCTGTAAAGAGAGTGCAGAGGAACCTATCCCTACGCTGGCAGAGCCAACAAAGGAGGAGTTAACAAATCTGGAAGAAAAAGAGCTCCCTTAACATCCATTCAAGTGAGACTGGGTTGATCACTATGCTAACTGCAGTGAAAAGTGTTTCCAGGTAATCTGCATTGAACCCTAACCACTGCCCAGGGCATTCCCACTTATTGAATGAAGAGATAGGGGTAGAAAGGATGTCAATGAAAAGACAAACCAGGGTCGTGAAACCCAATCATAATAATCAACACAGAGAATGAAAATGAAAATGCTAAGCACATATGCATAAGCTAAAAATCAGGAGAACACAGATTCCCTAAATTAGACATTTATTGATTTTTTCAAGGAATCCTGCAAGTTAGGCTACCATATTCATCACTATTCACCATAATATGTGAATTGGAAGGGGGTGGAAAGAAAGGATGAAAGATGAGAGGAAGGACATGTTTTAAGTTTGATAGGAATAACTAGTTTTCCATTTTTGTATGTGTGTATATACACATGTATGCACATATACATATACACACGCAAGATGCCTGTGATCCTGTGGGACAGCACAACACAACGATGCAGTTCTAGATGGTTTTGAGGGACTGAAGAATACATAGGGATAAAGAAAACACTACAGACATAACTGTTCCAAATTGACTACAATCCTACAGAAAATAGGAGCCATATTATGGGGTCTCAAAGTTACCTTGTGAAAACACAATGATGAGAAGCAAAGGTCTACAGCAGTTCTTAGCAAATTCCTAGCAGACACAAAATGGAGTTGGAGGCCTACTAGACGGTAGTTTTGCATCATCACAATACACCCTTTTAGAATTAGAGTATGAATTAGAATCTTAGAAGTAAAGTATTAGAGCCCAAAATATTAAGGCTGCTCCCCATGGACAGGGTGTGCTGCAGCCCAGAGAAATAAAAGACAGACCCAGAGGAAATTTAAAAAAAGGAAGAGTCAGAGTACACAAGGTGCCTTGTGCCACGCAGCTATGGCCTTATTCTTTTGGGCCCAACTGCACTGTGTGGAAGAGAGCAGGTCTGTGCCTAGCTACAAAACAGGCTACACAAGGCAGTTGCAAGAGACAGCAATTAAAGCAGCACCAAATTAGATGGCAACCTCAGAACACAGAGGCATGTAAGAAAGGCAGTTGGTAGGACACAGTATGCACTAGGTCTCATGAAGTTGGCAAAAACTGTTAGGAAAAAAAATATATATATATATCAGGGACCTTGAGGGGGAAAAAAAAAGAGAGACTTGTCATCAGGAAATGAATCCATGCAGATAGTGTTAGGATGCTAACTCCAATCACAGCACCAATATTAATAATCTTCTTAATAACAAGACAATTTAATAAGTATGGAGCCCTGATGGTACGCTGAACATTAAAAAGAGTGATGTTTTCATTGCTTACTGTTTCAGATGAGCATGAGAGCCAAGCCTTTGGAGGGAGGTAAATCTGCGCAGTCTCTTAAAATCTGCAAGTTCTCTTATGGAAAGGATTAGGACTAAGCTTGCTAACACTGTTTTGAATATTTGCTAGTTGCAAGATGACTCTCCTGCATGAATACCTTAACTTGCAGCCAGCACAGTGTAAGAGGTGCAGAGTCTTTTTTCAAATTGCAGTTGGGATTGACACTGTGAGGAATGAACTTGGTAGAACCAATTCGCAGTGGGTGGGAGAGCCCTGGTATTCACGACTTCCTGAATGAACTAAAAGTTGGAGATGAGTTAAGCTGCTGTTTGGCAAATTGTTTCCTCCTTTTCAAAAACATTTCTGTCAGTTGTGCCAAGATTTGAACTTTATTTTTGGATCCAAAAAAATCACCTTTGGGTTGAAAAACCATGACACAGTTTTTGCTCATGGCCTGGAACAACATAAGCAAGATTTCTGAATTATCAGTCCTCTTTTGGTTGGTAACCGAACTTCTGCAAACAGAAGAGTGGTCACTGCCATTTCATTTTTTTCATTTGTTTTCCTCCCAGTAAGGATACATAAATGAAAGTGGAGATGATAGACAGATGATCCCACTGTAATCAGAACACAGAAAACAGAAGACGGCAGGTTGTGTTGTAAAGAATGATTATAACTCTAAGGTTATTTCTTTATCTTGGCTTTTCATTTTACTAATTTTCTTGATTTCCAGAGAGCAAGGTGTAGAGTGATAAACTCCTTAGTCTACTATACCACACTTCCCAGCTGCAAAGCAGTTAAATGGGGACATTTCATAGGAAGACTTTTATTTTACTTTTGACTGGAAGTCTTTAAATATAATGACCTTTTTTTTTTTTTTCCTTAAAAGACCACTTTGGGTTCACTGCCAAAATAGTAATGACAAAATTAGGAATCTGATCCTTACCAAGGAAGAGTGTCGCATTACTACAAGGATGAGCTTCATGGTTTGACAACTTTATGAATTGTCCTAGCACAATGGAACATCCAAACGCTATCATGGCTATTTTGATACACTAAGCTGGACTTTGAAAACACACCACAACTCTCATATCCAGACAACGTTATGGATGGGAATGAGTAGCAGAAAACCTAAATGACTGATTGCTAGATTATAACAGCACTGATCTGGTCCATTTTAAGACAAGAGGGCCTCTCATTCATTTCTTTCAAAGAACTTTCAGCCTGGTTCATCTTCATGCTGAAGATGGAAATATCACACAAGAAAAACACCCAAGTGTGAAATCAGTGCAAGGACATCAAAGTAGGGAAACACAGAATGAACATCTGAAAAATAAAATAAATAATAATAATAAAAACAACTACAACAACAAAGATTCTTGGGAAGTTTTCTGATTTCCTTTCAGACCATGGATAAATTGATTCAACGTTAATGGACTATTTGTGCTTGAAAGAAAATGACTGAGGATAGTCCTTCTCAACATTCCTGAGCTATTTCATTTGCAGCCAGTAGGGAACACAACCATTTCTGGGTACATCTGGTAAACGTCCATGCACACAAGAGAAAGGCATACAAAAACCACTGGTGGCAAACACACAACATGAGGAAGCTGAATTCTCTGCACAGCTCAACTCAGTCTCTGTTGTTTGTTTCAAGAGAAAACAAAAACCACTTTTTACTACAGTTAATGAAACATTGTGGCTGCTGGAGTCCAGACCTGCTCCACCATCACTTACCTTCTTAAGTACTACTTACTTTTGGAGTCATGAGAAGAGTGCCCACTTTCTGAAAGTGATTAGTGGAGAAACAATATGAGGCTGTCAGCTCCCTTCACTTATTACTCACTTTAACCAGATCTGTATCATAGAGTTATGAAAGATGCTACATATCCCAGTAGAGAATCCCTGAAGATCATGGACTGACTGTTGTTGGCCTGCAGCTGGAGTTTTTTCACTGGTAAAGAGTCACTCCAGATTAGTCCACACAAGGGAGAAAAATAAGGTTTCTACTCAGCCCTTGAACGAGTGAGCTGAGATGAACAGCAGACAGAGTCCTAGCTCTTTGCTCCCGGAATACCCACCAGCACTCATGAGCCAGCACAATGAGGAAACCAAACAAGAAGCCAAGAGCTCTTTTCTGTTGGCCCTCAGTAACTGCCTGAATCACAAGTCCTAAAGCAAGCCTGGCTCTGCCCAGAGTGCAGTATATCAGTGTGGAATCCCTTACACAAGGGAGCTTGCAAGGTGATAAAATGCCTCACAGTGGCATGTAGCTTTCAATGGTTAACACAGACACTGTCTGAAAGTTTATTAACTTCTGCACGGTTTCTATGCTGTGTGTGCACTCTTTCAAGATAGAAGTAATCTATCAGACCGTAAATGGGTTCTTTGGCTCATTCTGCCCACCAAATACAGTACACCTGCCAGAGTTTCTGTACATTTAGATCATGTTTGGACTTCAGATGCTCACCCAGCACCTTATTTTAGCTGTTCAGATATAAAGAGCCTGGAGCTGTAAAAGACCAAATCCATGTTTCAGTAGCATTGTTTATTTCTATATATGATTGTCCAGAGTTCCCACTGCCAACCTGGTAGTCCACTAGAAATTGTCCCAGTGAAGGGGACAGCAATATGAAAAATATCACTGATGTCATTTCAGTCTCCCTCAGTGCTCAACCAGAGCTTCTTCCAGAGTTCTCACAGTATCACACATCTCAAACCACTGTCCTGTCTGTGCCAGCTCCCCAGCACAGCCTCTGCATCAGGAAGTTGTAAATGACACGTTCTGTAAATAACAGAAGCACCTCAATGCCACATCAATAAAAGCCACAACTTCTTTGCAAGTAAAAGATGAACTCCATTTACAGTAATGAGAAAGCGACAGAGCATGCACAACAGACGCACTCCGAGGGAGCTGCAGTCAATAGCAGAGAGGATATTCTTTTGGAAGCAGATGTTGAAGCATTTGCATTGCCCTCTACCTAGGAATAGCTTTGCCAAGCACTTGCATTTTGCTTTAAGAAAAAGAGAGCCACATAACCTGTTCCATAAACCCATCTGAAGTATTCAATATAGAATCCGTTACTGCATCTTTCTCTATCACACCATCGTGGGAGGGCTGGGTAAACAACAATTGTTGGAACAGTGAATTCCTACTTTACTGTCTTCTACCCAGAGCAAGGCTGGACCTTAAAGCTACTCTGAGGCATGATGAAAAGCCAGTTCTCTTCCCAGGATGTTAATAAAGCCTCACTGACAGAACCCTGCAAGGGAGCAAGCTGCAGCATGCTGGGCAGAGAGAGGCCTGCACTGAGATTTGAAGGTAGTCATGGCCACTGTTACACCACCACATCAATGCGCCAAGGGCATGCAGTGCAGTGCCCAGGCCCATGCCTCTGAAAAAGGGATGAAGTTGTCTGGAAGGTGGACAAACACCTTCACCTACCATCATCTCCCCAGCATGGTCCTATCAGCTCCAGGCCAGAGTCAAACATCTTGCAAACATCTTCCTCACAGCCTCAGCTAGAAATAGTTGCCAGCAACCTCAACTTTGCCAGCAAGCACATTGAGTCTGCCAGTGCCAACTGAGATTTCCAAATGGGCTTCCTCACAGCTGAGCCTCTCATCACCAGCTGGACTCCAGAAGAGGAAAGCAGTCAAACAAACACTCAGAGGAAGCTAAGAAGGTGGAATTTGAAACCAAGTACAAATTTCAGCAGGGCGTTTAGCAGTTCGGTAGCCAAGATTTCAAACATCTTATTTGCATCGTGGCTAGCATTCTCTGGTGCTCTAAGCAAAGTTCACCCCCAGATCACACTCACCCTAAGTAATGTGTGCTCTGTTCTTTGCATGCACTTGTCTTTCTTCTTTATACATCTGAGAATCTGAGCTTTGGAACTAAAGACATAAAGACATCAAGAGATTGCTTTGCATTCTCTCAAAGTTCATTCCATATGTAAGGGAAACACAGACACGAGTTATGGACTTCTAACAAGACCTAGAGACCCCAGCACATCCTTCACTGAGCTCAGCCTGCCAGGAGTTCCTACGCACTGTGTGGAAGAGGTACCAAACCACAGGAGAAAGAGCAAGATGCAGTAGGGCTAAAAAGGTGCAGAGGGACCAGGAATGGCTCTTCACAGCAGGCAAAAGAGTCAGAAAGTTTCAAAGACCAACAAAAATTTAGTTTAAGAAAACTGATGATGCTTAACACACAACTTTGTCAAAAAATGAAGGTGATGGAGAAAGGGAACCTGATTACTGTACTTCAGTTAACATTCACAAAATATGTTACTTTTAGGTAGCAATGGCATTTGGTTGTTCCTAGAAATCCAACAGCAACTATAGCTCTTCTCTCATTCTTCCCAAGATGAAACTAGAGCCTGAAACTTGACTTGGTCAGAAATGACTAAGCTGGTCAGAATATCAATCACATCACCAGAGGAACAAGAGGAGATTTGACATCCATTCATCAGTGCTGTGCCTTCTCAGAAGCAGATAAAGATACATTATAGAAAAGTAATACAAATGCACACCTTTAAGAATGCTTCTATTTCCTCCACCAATATTGTTAAAAAACTCTCATCAGCAATGCAACATCCAATGAAAAGAATATATTTTTTCCTCCAAAGCAAGGCATTTAAATTTCCACTGAAATTGTGTTATAAATTCTCCTTAGTTGCACTTCATTAAAAAAAAGTGCTAATAAATAAAAAGAATTCTGGACTTATTTCAAGGAACTAGAACATACTGTTTTATGTGTTATCACATCTGAATAAAGGAGATAAAATAGGTAAAACAAGATGAGGATTACAGCACAAAGACTAAGTAGTTTTTCCCAAGCCATATGCAAATCTTGTGGCAGAACGAGAAACCAACCCTAGGAAATCTAACTCCCTTACCATTTTGTAAAAGAGTTAAAATGCTATAAACTTCCAGTTCAAGTTAAATTTAAAGTCACACTAAAAGGAAAAAATGGATTTATTTGGTGCATTTGCTTTTAGTAATACATTAGGACAATTGAAAGAATGACAGATGCATCCAGTGCTTATAATTCTATTCTGGACCTAGATCTCTACAGTGTTTTTCTTAAACATGTAGTTTCTGGAGCCATGTAATGACATGAAAATTACAGCAACAAAAATTGCTTAATAGTTACCCAGGATAGAATACACAAACTGGAAAGACTCATAAACCAGATGGCTCATAAATATGTTTGTTTTAATTTGATGATACTTAACCCTATCTTATGATGTGAAACCTGAGTCTGCAGAGGTTAGGTACCACAAAACCTGTTCGTGCTATACTTTTACCCTTTGCCAAGCTCAAAAAGACTAAAAGCATGGCACTTTCAGCTGTTACTTATCATCAGTTTTTTTCTTTGTTTCTCTGTGCGTTTGGGTCACTGGGAATAAACAGATATGCTTAATAGTATGCTTAAATTTTTTAACTCATGGAAGTATTTCTGTGCATAGTAGAGTATATAAAAACATTTGGTGTGTAAAATTTAAGCCTGGTCCCAAAACTATTTTGCTGTCTCCCATTTGTACTATAAATGTAAACCCCAGCTCTCTGTCTACAGAACATATTCAGTCCTGTCCCCCGTTGTTTCAGAGCACCTCTTCTATCAGCAGTCTGTACATGGTTTGGGTCAAAGCTGAAAGCAGCTTATTTTACCTTATGAGCTAAGGGGAGACATGAACACCACACAACTACATGGCGCACCTTATTCCTCAGTACTGTAGCATCAGTGATGGGATTCAGTCGACTAGTCTGAATTGTATGTCCCCTCAATTGTTTGAAGTTTTGATAGCTGAGAAGCTAACAAGGTCCAAAATTAAGACATTTTTCATTAACAGAGCCAGATAGCTAACAACTATGCTTTCTATTTAGTAGAACAGGATTGTAGGTATTTTCACATTGGTACAAATTCATACAGGGATGTCAGCTCACCGATACCTGCCTGACAAGGGTGACACCTATCACTTGCTTCTCTGTAATAGAATGGAAAGCATACATCACTAAACTAGGTGAAGGTGTATTCACATAATCTAATTTCAGGTATTCACACTACAGGTTACTTCCATAAGACACTTATTTCAATGACTAGGAAAAAAAAAACAAAAAAAAAAAAAAACAAAAAAAACATCAGCTTAAGAGTTTCACAAAACAAGCACCAAATAAGCAGCAGTGGGAGATCAACTCTCTTTCTGTCCTCATCCAGCAAGCATCATCTCCTCAGTTTTAGCAGCACAGTGGTCACAGTACAACCGGACCAGTGAAATGATTTATAAAAAAGAAAGTTAGCTGTTAACCTAGATTGTTCCAAAGCATCCCTACAGCCTGACTGACGCAGATAAGATGAGACCAGATTGTGCCTTGGAGACTGGCAGGAGAGGTTGAGGTGGGCAAGAAAGAGAGAGAGCTGAGCTAAACCTTGCCTGAGTGTTGAACTTTTTCACATTCACTCAGTCTCAAGAGCCCTAAGAAAGCCAGCAGAAGAATCAGCACTTCAACGTTCAAAACTCTACATTTACTTGACTTTAGGTACCTCACACTGCTCTCAGGGTGGGCTGTTGCTTCTTGTCAATCCTCCTTCATGCAGTCACAAAGCAGTTTCTTCTATCAGTAATGAGATAACTTCTGTAGCTTACTCTGCATGTACGCTGGTACTGCCGTGTATGTAAATTCCACTGAAGCTTTAAAAATAACCATTAGCTAGTATTGCCATAGCTGATAGCCTATACAGTCACAAGCCACGGAAGTGCCTACAAAATGGTAATCTATATATTAAAAATATATTTAAAACTTTACAAATAGTCACAAGCAACCCCTGAGTACTGTACAGTTTTGGATAACTGTATCCACTGAAAACAAATGTGGAAGAGAGACTATTTAAAGCAAAGCTTTTTTGCATGTTTTCAGGTCCTAAAATAAGTGAAAGAAATTATTCTCCATCAGGAAAACAAATATTTTTTCTTTCATTAATCTTCACGCACATATGCATGAAGGCACACAAGAGAGGAAAAAAAGATGTTTGGAAAGTACAAAGGTAGAGGTAGGAAAAAAAAAAAAAAAAAAAAAAAAGCCTTATCAGAAACTTATCAGCATACCAAAAATGAAAATAGCTTGTAAAAGTTATCAGCATACCAAAAATGAAAATAGCTTTTAGACGGGAAGCTAAATGCTTGTGTCTAATCAGGGCAAATAAATTAGAGCTTCAGATGAGGTGAAAAGAGCTACATCTTCATAAGACCCTTATTTTTCTAAACTGAATAGCCAGAACACAAGTCCTTTTGAAGTAACTAAATAAAAGCCAGCATGGTTTATTCACCTCATTTTGCTAACCATTAATTCACAAGGCTATTTTTGTAAATTTTACTGACTTTCAATTTTCTTCTCTGGGACTTCAACAGAGTGACAAACACAATCTGTCAAACTCTGGAAAAGTTTAAACTCTGCTAACAACTCGATAGACCCTGAAAGGCCAGGAGGTATCTGGGACTTGAGGAAATTTGAAAAAATAGCAATAGTTGGTATTCTGCAACAAATATACTGTTGGGACTTACAAGAATTGGAAAGTCCAAAGTCTCATTAAAATCTAGTCTGAGCTGCTAGTCTGCATGGGGTTAAAGAAAGCTTCTTTTGGAGATTTTAAATGCTATTTGGGCTCCTGTAGTGACTGTAAACACAGAAAATTCTCCTGTTGTGAATTACAGACTTTAAAAATGTTACTAATATAAAGAGATCTGGATTCCAGCATATATCCACTACACACCAAAATGACAAAGAGCAAACTCCAAAAACATGTTAGAGGCTGAGGAAATTTCACGTCAGTCATCCATTAGCTAAAGTAAAAATGGCAAAAGTGTATTAATGACTTAGTACGCAGTAGGAAAAAAATGAAATTATAAAAAACACATACTCGGAAAAACAAAATTGCAGTTAAATACAACAACAGAAACAAGACATCTAAGATATTAAATGTTTATAAATATAATCATCCAGGTTCCTTACATTACCTAAAACATTAATCAAGACACCAGGTACTGCGAGACTGCCAAATGAACTATACAGGGAGGCAAGTCACTTCTCTAGTTCCATTCCAGTTTGATTTCAGCTTTCCCTGCGATTGCTCAGATTCAGGCTGACAGCTCCTAACCATTTCATTTGGTAATGCCAAACCACATTGGTTGGGCTCACCCTCTCCACTGGAAGAGAGTTCCTACCTCCTGTCCTCTCCGTGTATCCACAGTTTCCTCCTGCCTCCCAAGGCCAAGAGCTACAAGGGGGAATGGGGAATTACTACTCTGGGATAGAGGAGCAGGAGAGGGAGTTAGGCATGGCGGTGCAGAAACACAGACGCTGCTACACAAGCAGGAGGGCTGTGCAAGTGCCAAAAGCCAGGTCACAGGTCTAGCAGACATTTACAGAGCACCCTTGGGATAGCTTATATCCAAAATACCGCCCATCCCTCCCAGCATGGCACTCAAGAGTTCACCCTCAGCATGTAGAAAAAGGTCCCGGTCACAGCTGCAGAGCGGTTCAAACCAGATGTGTGGAAGCAGGCACTTGTAAGGGTCCTGTGGGGAGGTAGAAGCTGGATACAAAACTGCTCAGAAGCCCAGGCAGTTCAAGGTCACTCCTGTGCTGATGGCGTCTCTGCTACGGGAAGCAACATTTCAGTGAACTGTGAATGTGAACCAGTAGTAACCTGTTTGGCTCACTTCATGTTTAGGTTCCAGTAAGATTTCAGTTAGTGGGTCAGTTCTGACTCAAGGGGTACAAAGTTCCAGTTGGGGTTTTGTAGGATTCCTGGATGGCACAAAAACTCTTCATTATGACAGTGAATGAACTGAAATTTCTTGCCCTTTGCACTTTTATTCTGCTCTTCAAAACACTATCACATCCCTTTGTTTCACCTCCTAGATGGCTCTCACTCAGTGTGTAAACATCTATCTTCATAAACACAGAGACAGTGGAGAGGTGTGGGTACTTTAGCCCAAGAAAGTTTGTCTGTCTCTACCATCAAACACATGCTGTATCATACTCTGGAAAAAGAAAAACCCTAAGTGAGCAACTGAAATACAAGAATAAACACATAATTCTTGGCTGATTTGCCAAAGCTTATGGGATTTCAAATACCAATTAGCTGAAAATCTGTGATGTCTTATTAACAGACATGGCTCTCCCATTATGTAGGGCAAAAGGTGAGTGGCAAGCGTACATCTGTGCTTTTTGGAAAAACTTCAGCTTTTTTTTTTTTTATACTTTACTCTTGTTCTCAACTACCTTTATTTCAGATGAGCTGCTATGTCAATAGGTGTCTCTTCTTCCTTTAAACTCAGTGCCATTTTCAGGGAGTTTCTTTCCCTGATGTAAAGCCAGTTAGAAACCTTAACAAGTTTTTCATTGACAAGTGGAAGGAAACATCGTACAGAATCATGTAACATTTCATATTTTCCCAGCCAGCTTCATCTTAAGGAGCACATACAGAGAAGCAGCCTGAACTTCTCCTAAAGAAATAAAACCTGGCCTGTGGATGAGTATCTTACTGAAATACCAAACTCTTTATTTCTACAGTAAATATGGCAGAGTTGTCTTTTCTAGGTGAGGAAGACTGAATGATCATCTCTGTTTCCCTTTATGTTATTTCTCTTTGGTTTTGTTATTCCTCGGGCCCGACAATTGTGCTGGTATCATACACACTTGAAGCAGCAGCATGGAGGCACAGCAGCTCAAGGCAAGCACTTAGCTACAGCATACCTCAGGAATTCAAATGCTTCGGGGACACTGCCACTTGCTTGGGAGCTGTTGTCCTTAGGCCACAAAAAGACCTGGGCTGGCCCTGATGCCATTTCCATTTGCTCTGCTATAAAGGTCCTACAGCTGGAGCTCTCCTCTTGCACATTGGACATAAAAAGAAAGGAAACTTGCATCCCCCAGGCACAGCCCCTCTGACCTCTAATGCTGCTGAAATTGTTACACTCTGAATCACATAAGAGGCAAATAAGAGATGTTCCTGTGCACACACAGCCCACTGGTATGGTCTGCCGCCTCTCTCACACTAGATCTCAATTCTCCCTACTCCTCACTCCGAGCACTTTTGTCAGACCACCTGCAACTTGCCTCTATCAAACACCTCAACTCACCACTTCTGCAAGTCGGCTTGCTCTCATACCTGCCACGAGTGTCATCTTTGTGCACACAGATACGTGGGTCCTGTCCTGCTGATGGCTGGCCAGATCAAAACACAGGGTTTGTTATACTCCAGGAGAGGAGTAAAGCAGGGGAGCAATTATAATGGAATGAGAGGAAGAGGAATTGTGAGAGGAAGAACTGATGCTGAGAGACAGGAAAAGACTATAAGCTTGATCCAATTAATTAACATAATTAATGTCATTATTTTCCTCCTCTGATTTAAGCATTCAGTACAGAAATCATGCTTACTTGTAAGAGTCTCTGATAAAAGTCTCCAGACACAGAATGGAAGATGTTCCATGCTGTAACTGTGCTCACATAGAGATCTATCAATTTGCATTAACTAAGAACCCCATGGATTCCTTCCTCTCCATTTATTTCTGAAAGAGCTCACCTGCCTCTCCTCTCAGCAGCTGCTTTGCGCTTCTGCTTTCACTAAAGGTTTGCAAAAAAATCATGTTATCTTTGTTTCTTTACATTTCCGAGGAATTTGATCCAATAAGAAGCTTCAAGGTACAAACACCAATACCAGCCGCTGTGTATGTGTGCAGCAATGAACATCAGCCTGAGGACAACCACCTGCATACACAAATCCAGGTACAAATCAGTATGTGCTTTTACAAGATAACTGAACAGCTTTAATACAGGATTTTCCAAGTTACTGGCAAGCCTAAAGAAATTTTAAAAATAAAATAAAATAAAACTGTCATAGGTCAACGTGAAAAATTTTCAGATGTTTTATCAAACTGCAAACCCAAGCACATTTCAGGGAGTGTTGAACTACAGTATTTCATGTCAAAGCCAAACGTGATACTGAATCATGTTTTAAGATTTTTAAATAAAGAGTTAAGATTTTTATATAAAAGTCTTCTATAAACAAAAGTTTGAATAAGAAAATATTAAAACAGTTTGACTCATTTGAATCTCTCAACATGAACTAACTGGTGCACTCATAAACCTCCTGTACATAACGGCTCAAAACCTAGACCATTTTATAGAGCATTTTATTGTTACCTCATCAGCATTTTTTTGCTAAAATTAACACAAGATGAACATCTCTCTAGTCACGCATCCACCATAGATACAGTTCTACACACCAGCCCAGCCAGTGCACACCCAATCTCACGTACAAACGGGCTGAAGACACGGGCCCTTTGTATCTGTTATGGACTCCAGGGGTGGGAGAGGAATGCTTCTGAAACATCACTGAACAGGGACATCCTTTGCTCCCACTTTGATCTAATGGACCAATTAGGAACTGTAAAACTATGTAATACTGACAGAAAGATGGACTTCTGTGGCTGACCACAAGACATTTTCTTCAGCTTTAAAGTAAAAGTACACACACCTCACTACCAGATTTCTTCCTTTACCACTTCTGTCCTTCCTCTTGATGTAGTTTACTGATTTCCAGCACTTGCCTTCGTGTCCTCCCTTACTACTGGACTCCCATACATATATCCTCTCATTTTTCACCGTATTTCAAAGGATCCTCAACACTGCAATGTTTGTGACTTAAAAAGAAGTCACAGCCTTTTTTATTTCAAGGTACCTTCCCAATGCTTGACTTTCAGAGTTCGTTGAATTGCATATCCAGACTGGGCACAGTATCTGTAGATAAACTGTAATTTGCACAATAAAGGACCATGAGCCTATCTCCCAAGTCAGATTTCAAGGATCATTTGGTACTATTCTGGCTGGGCCTATTTAAGTGAAAATACTGAAAGCACTACTGTGTCTGTATGCTACTTTAACCCAGCAGAGTTACAAAGAAGAAGGCACAGGAAGAACAAATTAAGGGAGTTCTTCCACAAAGAAGCAGAAGAGAATGCAGCCCCCCTCCCCTCCACTCTTGGCATGCTCTTTGCTAGACAAGGGGATGTACAAATCAGTAAAGGTTTGCATAAGTGAGATAGATGTGTTCATTTATTTTAAGGTCCATGAATCTGTTCTCAGTTGGTTTATGACAAAATGAGGTATTCCTGCATGTGTTTTCATGCATGTGTAGACTGATTAAACTTCAGCCAGTTTACATTCACTTTATAAAACAGGCCAGATCAATCTTGAGATGTAGACAAACCCAGAGAGAGGGAGAAAATCTTTTTGCACTTCCGAAAACAGTTTGTTGGACAAATGCAAGGGATACGTAGTAACCAGGAATGGGGCATTCACCATTGCCATGCTGATATACCATTCTACGCCCATGTCCCACACCCGTGCTGGCCATTTTACTCCCAAACCTGCTGTCAACCTTCCCATAACCATAACCGCTTCTCTGGCTGAAATTAAACATAAGCTATCCTAACCCATGACAGTTCTATTACAACTATTAGGAAGGGCTATAAAGAGAAACTTGACAAAATGCCTCTACTAATATTATCTCAAGAACTGTGGTTATACTCCAATAGCTAAAGTTCTGAGCAATGACATAAACTTGAGTGCGCTTCAGGAAAGGGGCTTGAGGTTTGCCCAGGGTGTATGTCGTGCTCGAATTTTGCAAATAGTTTGCACTCCACACCCAGAAGCAAGAGCACAACATCTGGTGAAGCACAACCCAGTTTTTCATAGGGAAGAGGACTGGTCTCTCCTTTCCATTAAGCTCAAGCTATCAAAGGAGAATAATCCCATATGAAGACTCAAAGCAATACCAGTGTTTAAAATTAAAAGAAACTTCTCCCACTCATTCATCTGGTGGCTTTTTTCACCACCTTCCTAGCCATCTCCCAAGAACTGAGGCTAGGGTGCTACCTCGGCTTCAGAATGACTGTGACATTGCCCTAACACAGAAAAATGCTCACTGGTACAGTGAATCCTTTTCTCTTTGTTGTGTTGTTGATTGGTTGTGTGCTGATTTTTTTCCCTGTTTTCTCTAACTTCTTGAATTTTCTTAGAGTCTTGATTTTTACACCAAAATGACTTCTGACCTCCGCCAGTGTTTTGATGTGCCTAAAATTCTCAGTGAATGGGAACTCTTGAACTACCCTTTTAGGGTACTGCTCATTAGAAATGCATATACCAGCCAGTAAAACAAAAAAGAGAGAAGTGAACCTGTAAATTCCCTCATCATCGGGACCTTGGGCTTTCCAAATTAAGAAGGAAATATAAAGCCACTCTGAGAATCTACTCCAGGAAAGCTTCTCAGTGGAAACACAAGTGGTTTTTTAAATAGTTGACTGCAGAGCTGACCGTAACAACCCAGTGAGACAAACCACCCCCACACAAAGATCATGACAGCAGCTACACAGTTAAACACTCAGTATCCAAGTCTCTCCCTGGGTGATTGAGATTATTTTTGGCAGAAGACTGGACAGAGATTGTAAAATGTATGCTTGTTTTCATCTAGCTCTTTTCTTACTCTCTCTGAAACACACCTTTTATTTTATTTTAAATCTCTGCTCTAATACAATCATGCTTCAAATTACAGACTTGGAGATACAGCAATTATAATGACTGTTCCTTACACTAACCTTACTGCCATGTTGAAAGTCATTCCACCAAAAGCACATGGATGTTACTTAGCAGCTCTTGATGAGACCACATGGCACAAGAATGTAGGCTGTGGGGACACATGGCTCTGCTTTGGGCTCCCCTTTGGCGATAAAGCACCCTCCTCCCAGTGGGAGTAACAGGACAGAAAAAGCCTGAAACCAAAAACTCTGTGCTATGCCTTGGTATTCAATTGTAAATAGACAAAACCTGCTTAAAAACTGATGTCCCAGTATATATCTTAATGTAAACTAAAATATATACGTGTTCAGAAGGAGAAAACTCTAGCTCCCAAAAACCTGTTTGCCTCATCTCCTCCTCTGTCTGGAAGCAATATGATTTGTTGCACTGAGAAATACAAAAGTGTCTTTTGATCCTTGTCTGAGGATCAAGATAATGTTCTTCACTCTGTACTGGGGTTACTATTGTAACTTCACTACCCTTGGAAGTTCAGCATGTCCTAGCAAGGATACGCAGATTTTTCTCTCCTAATTTTTATAACAAGATTTTCACCACAGTGCACGCATGGTGTGTTCCACTCCTTCCTTCCATTAATGCTTGTGTGCATGCTGCCACTTTCCAACTTCTCTCCTACTACTGCAGCTTCCTTCCTAATATCTCCCTCCTTCTCTCCTACTATGATTTCATTCCTTTTGCTGTGTTTCAGAACCAAAGCTGACAATGACAAACAGAGCAGCACAAAGATTCCTTTCAAAACTCAGCCCGAGCACCGCTGTTTAGGTGGGATATCCTAACACTATCTTTCATAGTCTTGGTACCTTCTTTCCTGTCATCCATTTCTCTTATCCCTCTCCTTAGACAAAGTATCTCCTCCAAAATACACCTTTTCCTGTAAGCAACCTTCACGACTCCTAGAGCATTACTTTCTCCCATCTCTTCAGCATAGTCCCAAAGAAAGCAATTCTGTAATCACAGAGCCAAAATGGTACAGGGGTAGAGCTGTTAATTTCACGTTGAACCTTAATACAATGACAGAGCCTGATTCCAGCATAAGAGCCTTGGTCAGCTCAAGCCTTTCTAAAACTACAGATCACCTATTCATTTCAGAGAACAAAATTTACTTAGAATCAACAACCGTCAAAATTTATCTTCCCACATCACCCACTTTGGGGATGTTTGATACCGGTATTTTCCTCCCCAGCTCCTTTCTCTGCACAGTTTTGAAATCTAATGCTTTCCCGTTTTCAAAGGTAGAAGAGAACGGGCAAAGGACTAAGTCAGAGTCCCCCGGGCATCAGAGGGAGTTTGTACCACGGGGAGGTGGGGGAGAAGGAGCAGGGTACTTACCCACTGCGGCGACCCACAGCCCAGCCAGGCTCATGGCTGAGCGTGGCCGGGTGCGCGGCTCTTTCTGCCGGCTCCGCAGGAGCTCTGAGGCTGGGCTCGGGCTCGGGCTGCTTCGGAGGAGAATTCCCACCTCCTGCTCAGGAAGGCTCTCATGGGTCCTAGAGCCGTCGCTTTCTTCCACCGCCCTTTCCCTCCTCCTCCTCCTCCTCCCTTTTTGCATACCGCTCCTGCACGATCAGCAAATCCGTACGGCAGTTGCTTCAGACATGAACACATCCATCTATAAATTTTTTAGGCATTAGTATTCATTAGGAGAAGCCGAATTCAGCATCTTCCTGGGCTGTTCCCCCTTCTTAGTCTTCCCTTGCAGCTGCCCCAATGGTGCCCAGAGACGCCTGGACCACACTCTGTTGTACTTAAGGTCACAGAAACACACCCTAGGCGTGAAAGGCCGTTCACTGACTGCTCTGAAAGGGAGATTGGACCCCGTTACACAAGGTGGATAGCCATAGCTGCACCTCTCTTTCCTTAACTTCACTCGTAACCACTTGCTCCTGAGCAAGACAGCCTCAGTCGGTGAGAGATGCAACAGGGACCTGCAACAGAGCAGGTGTAGGTGCTCTGCCTCAAAGCTTTGTGCGTTCCCTCTTTAATCACTTTACTTGCTAAACTCCTTTTTCCTCTGGTCCATCAGCATTTCAATGACATTAGTTCGCCTTCAATCTGTTCACATGTTAGTTCTTCCTTCGCAGCAAGTTTATTTTAAAACAGCTATTCTTTTTATAATTGGAATATATTATTTCTGATTTAATTCTCCGCATATGCACCCTTTATCTGGATGAGGAGCCCCTTAGTCCAATTTATTGTGGACACGGACCAAAATAATTCAGATTGGAAACTTGTGAATTTAACAAGGAGTACCTGAGTCTGAATAAAATACCATTCACACTGTAGGCACTGAAGAAATTCAGAGCTGACATGAATTAAACCCCCTGATAGACCAGTATGTCTGGCACTTTCAAGGTAGAGACCTGCCTTCCATTTTTAATTATGATTCATAAATTAAATTACAAATTTTGTGAATTTGCTTAACCTCCTGCGAATCTTCCACTGATATCTATGAGCACCATGCATCGTTCAAGGGTAGAATTTGCTTTTGTACTGTAATCATATATTTGGGTCTCTAAATTTGCTCTTTGTTCAGCAATGCATTGTATCTCCAACAGATTGAGAGAGGCATCTTTCTGAACATGGCCTGGGTGACTTGGAGGAAAACGTCATTCTGAGGCTCTTCCCTGCTGCCACACCAATTACAAAAGTATAGTAACAAGGCAGACAAACATGATTGGTTGTTTATTAACTAAGTTGGCACGAACTGTCACCCAAGCAAAGCAATAGAGCAAGAATGGTGTATGTTCCTAAGACAAATAAAATAAAATAAAACATTAAAAATAAGGCTGCCAGCTTTCCATCTCTTCATAAATAACTTTCTTGGCTGAGGCTCTGGAACTGCAAAGCAGGTAATTTTTTACTCCAATTGGTACAAAAGTAGAGGCAACTCAGGAATTTCTAGTTTCCTAAACTCTCCTATGAACAGAAAGGTAAAAAAATATGTATCTGCAAGGAACTGCTAGGAGCAGAGACAGACAAAATAGCATTGTTTCTGACAATACTCAGTTTTAAAGCAATCATATTTTCCATGGTTTTCAGTTAGTTTGGCCAACACACATGAATTCTGAGGCTCAATTCACAAATGTGAGGCATTCAGTAAAAGTGAAATAGATGCATGTGATGCTTTTAAGCAGAGAGTAAAACCAGAGGAGAAGGTGACTAATCTAAGAGCAACTGGCTCATTAGCCAATTTTGAGGGTTTGGGTCCTGTCTCAGAAAAGTAAGCCTTGGTCTACTGGAATTCTGCAGTTAATCCTTGGCAAGGTTAGTCACGTCTGACAAGCAAAGGAAGTAAACCCAATCCAGAGAAAAGCTGGTATTAAAGGGAGTCAAAGATTTTAGATATAAGAACAGGGCATGGAAAAAAAATACTACACAAGAAAAAACACAAGAAGCTATGCATAGTGCAAAGACAATGAAAGTCAAACCAATGCCCAACATTTGGAAACAGGTGCGTGTACTACAGGCAAACGGCACTTGCCAACAGCTTGCAAGTGGTCAAAGCACGTACAGCAAGATGCAAAAGCCACCACCAAAAGGAATGACAGCAACACCACTAATTCAAAGGAAATCTGTAGAAATAATTAAGAGCAATGGACAATGCTGCATCAGCAGAGAACTGAACTGTCAGTCTGAAAGCAACTGTGACGATTACATGCTTTTAAATTGGGCACTGATGCACAAGCTAGAGCACTGCCAGAATCTGGATACTAGCAACTGAGAAAAAATACAGATCTTAAATAATGACAGTCTCTGGCTCAGCAAACCAGGAACAACCTACTGGAGCTCAGGAGAGGGAACCTGATATGCTTATCCTATTCTTACGTTCTTCTGAAGACATCCATTATCATCCAGTGTTGCAAACACAATGCAGAGGGCAGCACTGAACTTTGATCTAACCCTGTAAGGGCATTGCTATGTTTTTAAAGTTTACAATAACAGAGTTATCTTCTTTAACAATGTTAAATTCATCAATACTGGGGAAGATGTCTTTGCACAAACACCAGATGAAATTATGCCATTGTCCACATAAAAATGTGTCAGGTCCTTAGAGACTCCAAAACTATGCACTCCGTTGCCAGCTATGGGTCCAAAACAACCAAAAATAGTGGAAAGATCTCAAAACTATTCAGAACTGGGTTGCAAGTTCCCCATGGTGGGGACAAGACAAGTTCTAACTAGGTACTACCAAGAAAATTCCACAGAACTGAACAGAGATGAGGTGGAAGCACTTGATCACGGAGCAAGCAGAGCTCCAGCAATGGCATCTAGTCACTGCCAAAAAAAAAAAAAAAAAGAACGGAGTTTTCACTTACATATACATGAAGCCAAATTTTAAAGAGTGGAAAGTATTCCCCATATATCACTGGACAGGTGATGGATAAAAAAGGTATTTCTACTTGGGATGAAAAGCAGAACAAATGCTAATATAGCTTCAACGCCTTCTTTGGGAGATACCGTTCTCATTTGGGCTGTATTTGATACCAAAGGCACTTCAAAGAAAGATACAGTACATTTCAGAAAGTATATATGGTACAAAAGTCTGTATTGTGACATTTTGATCAAGGAAAAATATGAGAAAAATGCAGGGACTTCAGAAATCTTGCATGGAAAACAAGCTGTAGGGCAAAAGCTAAACAAATACCATGCAAATTCCTTATGATGGAAATAAAATCCTGCAAAACAAAGCCAGTGTGGCAATATGATCTAGACTAGCCACACTAAGATAAAGGAGTACAGACTCATGTGAAACATGAGGTATGTAAAGAAATGTGTGATCAGTCAACCTGCCTCGGCATCCTGAATGCTATTCTACAGAACTGTCTAACACATAGGATTCCGCTGTTACAGAAACATCTGGAAAACTTTAGGCATTAATCTAAGATGGCCCAACCTAGAGATACAATATCTAAGAGCATAATTAAGTTGTCCTCGGATGATTCTACTGAGAATACTGGTAATTATTTCAGAGTTGTATAGTCAGACTTGGAGAGCAGTCATGTAAAAGAAATTGGGTGTTAGTGTACATAAATAAAGAAAGAAGCTTTGGCTTTACTCCACAGCCATTAAAACTTCACATCTTCATGCATGGAAGAACTGTGTGAGCTGAAACCGATCATAAAACTCTTTACAGCCTAAGGGACCTGGTAATTCTCACCCTAACCTTTCCCACAAGCAAAAAGACTAAAAAAAAATATTTTAGTTTCAAATATATGATTGCAATGTTGCATAAAAACTAAGTGAGATGTGATGATAGTTACATACATGCTCCCTGGAATACTTGATAAAAACACAATGAAGCAAAAATATCCAGAACTAGATTTTATATGTTACACACACAAGCTCTTAAAAATAAAAATATTACCTATCTGGTGTCAGAGTGAATGTGAACTTTGATTTCTGGTGATACTGCTGAGGGCAAAACCCTGCATAAAGTAGCTGTGGCCACTGCCACAGATAATGCTAGTTTTTCCAAATGGTAACAACTAAATAGAGTGGCTTTACCCCTTGAAATAATAATAGGTAATAAAAGTTAAATTTAATTGTTAAATAGGATTTTGTTTCACTGCATCAGAAATCCTCTGACATCAGAGAAAAAATATTTAAAAGGACACATAATATAAATATATCATAACATAAAAATATTTAAAAGCACAGAATCGTTTAGGGATTTAAAATCTAAGAGGAAGGCCAATGATATTTTACAACAGTTTCAGATAATCAGAAAGCTTGAGGAAATTGTTAGAGGTTGTTCCACATGCCAAAGTGTGGGTAAAGATGTGGGTGGCAAAAGCAGGGAAAAAAAATAAATACCCCCAGAGTAAAGCACTCTGAGTTTTGCCACTGCTGGCTGGGAGAAAACCAACTTACTTGTGTCCCAGACTATCAAAATCATTCCCACATAGAATATAACATACCTGAACGGTCATTTGTGCATGTCAGTACCATCCTTGCTGTATTTTACAGTACCTGCATTAGTAATGTCTGACAACAAGACACCTTTAATGAACATGAGTTGCAGCAATCTGCAGTGAAGTACATAATGGGCATGTCACTACAGCTCCCCATTATTTCCAGTACAACAGGTCGGTAGAAAGCAGCATCAAAATAATAAAGCACCTACTAATGAAAAACGACAGAATCCATATTCAGCATTGCTAAATCGGAGCATGGTACCCGCAAAGCATGGTTTGTCATGCGCTGACAGTTTGTTCAAGGGAAAACTGAAACAAGAGTGCTGTGCTGCTAGAAAAGGATGTCAAGAGCCCTTGGGGACTTGCAGGTACCAAAGGAGACAGATGAGGAAAAACCAGTAATCCAAACATGACTTGGAGTACCTGGAGCTCCTGGCATTTGCTCAAGACATAAAGCTTGTAACCATGAAGGCAAAACAGCAGAAAGTCAGCTGAGACAGTTCCACAGTCATGGGAGTGTGTCACACAAGAAAACCAATGAAGAAAAAGGCCACCCTGTGAGTCAGTTGCTGAGCCATATAACAATGCCAGGAAATTGCACTTTCTGAATTGCCCGGTGTATACAATTAGAATTAATGAGCCCATCAGCATCTGACAATATATATGACCAAAACATACTAAGAGCTTGCGGATGCAAAAGTGCTCTTCTTTCAATAGCACCTTAGGCTCCTGGACCACCTGAATGACACACTGCTTCTTTCTGAGGCCCTGGATTTAAATCACAGCTCATCTACCATGGCAGTGGCTGGACCATCTGCTCTTGAAGCAACATCATGAGACTGATACGGGAGGAAAGAAGGCACATGCTGTTTCCCGTGTAAAAATATTTGCGCTGATTGTTTTTATCAGCACACATCTAAAATAGAATAATACACTATCTCCTTGAGTGATCTCATAACGGCAAAACGAATTAATTGAGAACACATAAAAACATAAAGAATATGCTGTAATTAAATTGTATTAATATTGTCAATGAATTATTGTTTATACTGATAAATGTTAATTCTGTCTGTGGAAGATTCAACACCATCTACAAATTAATGAAAAATGAGAATGAATAACTACTTTCAGCTTACTGCCTAGGACATATATGCAAAGTAAGCAGTAGATAAGCTATCATTTGACCTTGAAGCAGAAAATACATCATATTTCCCCATTTACCAAAAGAGTGTCAAGAGTTAAAGACTTCAATTTGTCGGCTTTATATACATGCAGATGTTGAGGTACATCCCTGAAGATGGTTATCTTTATACCCTGCAGTTTAAAAGGTACTGAAATACTTCTCAGTAATTAAGATGTATTTTCATCATGCTGGGTGAGCATAGCTTAGTTGCAACCCTTATGTTTGTATTATTATTATTATTATTTTTATTTATTTATTTTTTTTAAGAAAAATGAAGATGAGGAAAAATGGAAAGGCTTTTAATTCTAACAGCTAGTTACGTATTTTTTGTTGTTGTTGTTGTTTGGTTTTTGTTTTGTTTTTTAAAGAAACAGTCAAGACCTGCTGTAAAACAATTTAAACTAGCAGACAGTGGCTATAGTGACTATAAACAAAATCGGCATTTGATTAGCAACACTGCCCAAGTGATCTTATTGGCTGATGATGTGGATTATGCAGATTAAATGAGTTCAAAGAGAATTCTTATTACATTTTTTCCCCATGATATAGTCACAGAATTTCATGCAAGTGTACACTATTATTCAGTCAGTCATTTCTACAACCAGTCCTATTACTCTTCAAGTATTTCACGTACATCTCTGACAGTTGCAGACGATGTAGTGTCATCGCCTTCTCATGTTAATAATTTATTGGAAGGGGGGGGGTTGCATATTTCCAACATTCCAACCCTCTTATCTTATCTATTGTTCCAGCTTTGGGTATTCTTGAATTGAATCCATATGTTATTACCTAAGCAGGTAAGTGTCATTCCTTTCAACTAAATTCCAGGCCGGTAAATGTTAACACTGTGCTGACTTAAACATCATTTATGCTTCTCTCACAATGTGCTAAAAACATTCTTTAAGTTAATCTGAAAATTAGGAGGAAAAAAAAAAAAAGAAAAAAAAAAGGATCTTGTGGGCACTAAAGTTCATGATATAATGCATTCTTAGACAGGTAAGTTAAAGATTAATTGGAAATTGAAAAATTGAAAAATTCTATTTTTAAAAACAGTTTAATATTATGCCTTCAAATTCTAGTTCAGTTAAATTTCAGTAATTGATTTTTGAAGAGAGAATAAAATTATTCAAGATGATGTTTGCCAATCTTAAAAAAAAAAAAAAAAAAAAAAAAATTAAGAAGAAAAAAAGGTAAACAGCTGATCAAAATGATCTCTATTAGTTCAGATTTTCTCAGTGAGAACATCAATAGCACAGTGCCAGCAGTAGTACAGATGTACAGTAGTTGTGTGCCTGGGTTCACAGAAGGCTGATGTCCTAAGTGCCTACAACTCCAGCTTGGAGACAAACAACAGAAACAGCCTCTGCTCCCTCTACCTCTCCACTAGAAGTCTGACTGCCTACCTGCCTCTCATCAGTAGAAATAAATACATAACAATGACCGTGACTGATCCTTACATCCAAGGAAAAAACTGTTCTTGCTTCCATCTGCTGATCTGAGACCAAAAGAGAGAAAAAGACTTTCCACTGATGGTAGTAAAAAGGACAGGAAGAGACAGAAAGGATTTCATAAACTTGGTGTTTTAAGCTGGACATGTGGCTAAGTGGTTTGTAATTGCACACTCTTCTAAGAAACCAAGGCTTACACTGATTTTATTATTATTATTTTTATTTTTAATAATGGTCAACCACTACCATGCCTGAATTCCCACAGAAATTCTTCTGACATTTCATTTCTGGGCTGTGAGAAGGCAACAGGCCACTTCACGCTTAGGTGTGTTGGTCAGTACTTGTAACTGAGTCGTAAGCACTCCATCTGCTGCCATGCCGTTATGTGCATTTTTGAGCAGGAGACAGATGTGGCAGATCATCTGTATTCACTGCTTGCTTTGCTGAGCATCAGCCCAGCGGAAAACAATAAGGGCAGGGGCTAATTAGCCCTTGCCAGCTCCTTGCAACTCCTTCCTCTGAAGCTACAGCAAAAGGTCTAGCAGTGACTCTGACCTGGTACTATTTGTTTATTTATTTATTTGAGGGTGCCTTTGAGGTGGCTCCTGGAGATCTTTTGAACATCCTGCCTCAAACCAGTTGTTGCAGCAGCTTTGGCAACACACACACATGCCTCTGGGTCCTTACAAGCTTTTCCCTCTAGAGTTTGTTAATGCAACTGTTATTACATTAAGCAGCTATCGTAACAATAGCTGCTACTCACACTGCTCATTAGTCACCTCCTAATGATATTATAGAGTCCACTGCATAAACATGAAAACATGCATTTTTGAAGATCTCATTTCTTGGCTGGGGTCTTTCAAAAGCTTTTATTTCATCTGTTTCTCTTCCTCCTAGTTCTGACAATAGGAAGAAATAATCATAGTCCCCAAGAACTTTGGCAATTAAACATGAAGAAAATGCACTGTTCTTTCTTGCCCCTTAGAAGTGGAACCTGAAGCACAGAGAGATAAACAGCCAAGTTTTAAAGGCATTTAGACACCTAGACAAGTAGATGACTATTTACAGAAGCAGTCCCATTAAAAGGCAGTTTTTTAATGACCTTCACAGATTAGTATGGTCATGAAAATGCTTTCACCTATACTATTAATCCCTTGCAGAGATGGTCTTGAATCTTGTCTGTGGTCTTGGCTTCACCAGACTTCCTTGGGGTCAGCTAAGTATCTAGGCTATGTGAGCAGACATGCAACAGTGAATAAAACGCATTTGTGATATTTTAAGATTGTTTTCCATTTCTAACTGATAGAAACACTGAATCTCCTAATACCACTATGCAAGATTAATCTAAACACAGTTAATGCTAGCAGACCAGATCTTATCCTGTTGAAATGTAAAATACCATATTTTATAGAGGGCAGATGAAAGAGGCAATCCTGATGCTATTTTTGAAAAGAAGAAAAAGTGCAATCCTAAGAGGGAGACATTTGCTAAGGATTTATCTGGTCCAATCTTTCCTATTTCATTTAACATGCTTTTAGTTAATTAGCTCAGAATGTCTACTAACGTAATGGAAACTATTGAACCAGTTAGCATGAAATTAGTTTGAAATGGTCTACACCACAATTAAGGGAATCCCATACAACACAACTGCTGCCATTTTTTTTGGTCTTGTTTATTTTTAATTCACTGTACCTCTCATGTTTTTTTTTTGTTTTGTTTTGTTTTGTTTTTTGTTGTTGTTGTTGTTGTTGTTTTAATTTTGTTGTTTCTTCCCCTTCTTCTTCTATCTTATTATTTAATTCTTATCACAATCTTATGAATTGGTGTCAAAGAGTATAGATTGGTAGTCTTTAACCTTGACTTTGGAATGCCCAGTCTTTACCATTCAAAATATTGCCACATGAAACATCTTCAAAGTAACAAGAGGCTTGATGATCACAGAACTGCTTCAGCTTGTCAAAGTCTTGGGCAAGTCCCACAACACTGGTAATTAGATCTACTCTCCATGTTCTTTCTAATTCTAAGAACTGATGCTTGCGGTACTTTTGTTCTTCCATTTCAGAAAGAGTTTCATAAGCCCAGAAAAAGCAATGCCTTACAATTTTCTTCTTGAAGTTTTACAATGAAAAGTATCTCTACTTATTTTCAGCTTATGACTACACAGATCAAAGGAAATCCTGAAGAACCATATAAATATAGAAGAGAGGGTTGATGTTTTACATAGCCTGACTTCTTTTCAGATAGCGTACAATGGCAGGACACAAAAAATGTTGTGTTTCAGAAGCTGGATATAAAGGTGACAAGGTTAATAATAAGGTAAGATGCATCTTTTACTTGACCAAATTTAAAGCTAAAAAAAAAAAAAAAGTGATTCTACTTGCAATTAAATATATTTTCAATGCTTTTCATCTCCATGAGTTTGGGACTGAATCAAGGGCCTTCTTGCTGGCTACCCAAGCAGTTCCTACGTTCTTCTTCTGCACTCAGAATTCCTCTTAACACAGCTTAAAAACTGACGCTAAGTTGTCTTGCACAGCAAATAACAGGAAAACCACTCAGTTCAGTTCCCTACTTTTTTTTTTCCTGTTGCCTCCCCCCCCACACCCCAAATTTTGTAACATGTAGTCTCTCTCCCATTTATATATACATATATATACATATATATAAACATAGTGTTGAGGAGCCCTGGACTTCTTCTGTGTTACCTGTTATACAGACAGCTTTTTCTTACTTCTTTCTTTCTGCATTTAAAAAAAAAAAAAAAAAAAAAAAAAAAAATTATTTACCCTCCGTCTCCTTTTCTACTTAAGCTTTTATCATTGGTTCATTTGGTTACTTATTTCCTAACCCCTTCAGTGTTCCTCGCTTTTTCATTTGAAATATTTTAAACAAATTCTTACACTCTAATTACAAAGAAAGTAACATTCTATCATCTATCTAATATCTGGTGCTTTCCACTGAGGGAACTTAAAATATTTGACAAGCATGAGATCAGTTTTCTTCTCAAGTCTTCCTTATGTGACACAGAAGGAAATTTAGGCAAAAGCCCTGCTATTGTCATAGTGGTCTAAAAGATTCCCACTGTTTTTTATTTGGAGCAGGACACCTAATTTCTAGCTGGAAGCAATTTTGGAGCCAGTTTTACATTTTCATCATTACATCATTCCTTCTTCACAGAGAGTTAGTCATTACTTTTGTAAATTAAAGCCCACTCTAGAATAAGCATTTTACAGAACACAGTCTAATGTCTTTAGATGATGCTAACTGACATTGCTGCACCAACAAACACTGTGGTGATTTACACCAAGCCTTTGATGATCCCATCCCAATACAGTGGCACCTGCAACTCTGACTACGCATCTAACAAAATTAGACAGAAATTTTGGATTAAAAGCATGAGAATTTAGGAACTTCAGGACAAACCATGACACAGAGAGAAGTTCCTGTTTTGAACACTGAACTATTCCAACATAATACTACATATAGAGAAACAGATTAAAGAAATAAACAGGAATAAATGATGCAAGGTAGCATGATAAATTCTACCTAAGGAATGCAGCCAAAAACAGTAACAGCTGCTGCTATTCTATCTGTGCACGTTCGGTTCAGTACATAAGTACACTGAAATTCATTGATTTAAAGAGGTAAAAGCGGCCAGGCAGCCACCAAGCAACGCTGCGCTGAGGTAGGAAAGAAAAAAAATTCAGGCTGCATAAACGAAGGCCAGGTACATCCACCACACGTGTGGTATAGCCCGTCACGTTTGTATACACAACACTTGAATTACACAAGATTTCTGGTAGTTGGTTGTCACAGCTGCCAGTATTTCATTGACATGGGACTGAATGACATAGGTCTCCAGACTGGTGTAGAATAGCTGTTTTTATGGCTGCTGCGAACACCCATGTTCCCTTCAATGAGGAACAACATGTAGCAGCAGTCTCCAGTAAACTACAAGCTGTGTCCCGTGACTCTATGCTAATGCTGTTAGCAAAGAGCAAGTCACTCAGTTTCAAGATCAAAATCCTAACTCTTTTGCTCAGCTTTATACTTTGGTGTTATTAAAACTCTATGAAAGCCTTATTTATGAGCCCCCCTCAAGGACCCATTTCTTGCTTGGGAGAAACTGCCCTATCCAAGCATATATTGCCTGTGGATCCTGATTCTTGAGTTCAGTTATGTATAAAAAAAAAGAGATGGTTTGTTTAAAATAAATGTAAAAATGAAGATTGGGATGGAATATAAATGACTGACAGTTGATGCATCTGTCTTTGGCTACACACACAATTAATTCAGTGGAAACTTGCAGGCACCAACCTCCTTTTCCATGACACTTCTGTAATTGCCAGCATTCTCCAGGTGAGCTGCAGTCACTGACCACTGTCATCCTCCACATTGCAGGCCTTCAGCTTTCAAAGACAATGACATAGTCTGTATATCTTACCTAAACCAATGGAAAAACCCGAAAATGTGTGGAAAATTGGCTATTAGGACAGATTACCATTATATATTCCTACAGTAAATGATTACAAACAACCTGGAATATTTCCTGACTTATAACAGACACCTGTAATTACTCTTATGTTTCAAGTGATTGGCAAACATAACAACATATGTTTATACTTTACATGCCTGTTTTACCAAAATGAGATGCTCAAACTCAATAAAATTCCAGAATTTTATATCATGCCAGGAAAAGACTTGAGTGTCAAAAAGAAGATGTAGCTGGCCATAAGGCCAACTTCTGTTGTAACTTCTGTTTTTTTTTCATGATTTTCTATTCAACTTCATTTTCAGATAATATTGTAGGAAATGTGTGTTAAGGCTTGTTTTTGCTTTGCACAGAATAATCAATCACAGTCTTTCTCAAAAGCTGTGAATGTAAAGCAAGAAACCATTTGGCCAAGAGTCAAATACTCAACAGGTCTATCTCCTCAGAGAGCAAGATGCCTTTCACAAGACATGCTTTGGCATAGATTTCAGCTATAGCCTACAAAAATTATTTTTCAAATTTGCATAATCCTGACTTTATAATAGAGTTACTGTGTTCTCTTTAGAAGCCCAGAAGAATGCAGAGCCACATACTGTCCCCCCTGCCCCTTTTGAATTTTCTCATGAAGAAAAGCTTGCTCCTCCTGCATTGTTTAAAAAACAACTTTCTGCATACCCAAAAGCATTATAGGGGGCTGTACTGTAAAATTCTTTTCACTGTATTTACAGACATGTGCACTTATAATACTTGGCAAAGATGACCATCTGATTAGTGGAAGCAACAGACTGTCGTTAACATAGAGGAACCACAAACAATAGCTTTATCTTAAAAATGTGGCTCGTGTAGGTAGGCAAGGTGGGAAGCTTGGCCATTAATAGGCAAAGACGGTGCTGTCATCTAAGTCCTCAAATGTTAGGAGAAGCAGTAATGGTTGGGAAATTCCCTCAGAAACTCTGTTTAACTGCCTAAACAATATTTCCTCTCAAAGATATAATGCCCTGGGCTAAGTGCTCCTTTAAATGCTTGGGATAATAAGCTTCTTCAGCATTCCAGTCACAAGTGCCCAGCATTCAAAACCCGTAACTTCTTGAGGACCTTGCCACATGCAATGGACAGTGCTTGAGGTAAAGTATAGGTAATAAAGTGAGAAGATTCTTAAGTATACCACACTGGAGACCAATTAAAAACAACAAACTGTTATTCAGCACCATTTAATAACCATTCTTATCAAATTCACAAAGGCCAAACTCTCCTTATTTATTTTGTCCATAAGACACTGCTCCACAATGAAAGCCTGAATTTGAGCACGGTCAAAAAGGGAAAGCGCTGTCCACAGGAATTATGTCTATGGCCTGATTCAATTTATCAAAACCAGTTCATCTGCAATGACAGAGGACCTCCTTTAACAAGGTGTTTGAATGCATGTTTAGGATGGATGGCATCTCATTTTGTAAGGACTGTTCTTACTCTATACATTTATTCCTACCAAAGGCCTCTGTTCTGAAACTGACTTTGGTATTTGGTTTCTGTCCCTGCAAACCTAGTAACTGCACAGTCCTCAAAACCTGGCTTCAACAAGTGGCCATATTTCCTCCTCAGCTCTTTCTACAGCTTCTACATCTGTAAGTTTTCTTTTCTCACGTTATAGTCTCACATCTTTTGCAGCAGCTCTTGCAGTAACACATCCAAATCTCACCTACCACTTAGAACTGAGCTTTGAACTCCTGATACCTACTTTAGTCTCAGGCTGTTGGTGATGGTGGTTGTGTGTGTGTCTGCACGTGGGTTTGCCAGTAAATAAATCAAAGAAAGCAAATTAAGGTTATACTAGAAGTTTCTCCAAAATCCCATTGCAACTTTTGCTCCTTATGCCCCCCATTTCCAAAGGCCAAATTTCTTTCTGATGTAATTTCTCTACAGCTGACAAGAAATCACACCACAGATGTACCAGATCTGCTTTATTTTTCCTTGTGAGTGGCATCTGTGGGAACTAAAGGGAAGCAATTAGACTGTCAGTTGTTTTGTTTCACATCAGTAGAGGCAGAAGGGAAGAAGCTCTCTTGCAGGGGTACACCAAATAACCCATGTAACAACAGTGCACTATAGGACAGTATTCTTTGAAATTATTGAACATCACACATCTTAGAAGCTTTGCAGTATTCAAAGATTGAAGGTGGGTACATTCTTTTAACACATTTATACAGACATGCACAAAAATCACACAGTTGATAAGCAACATTTCCCAGCTCTAGTAACAGCTAACAAAAGGACCGTAAGAGAATGCAGAAACAGTGACTTCCAGAATCCATCTGTAATTTCGTTTGGGCATCAGACTCCAGCTCACCCTTACTGCCACGCACTCCATGCAAAAGCAATAATAACAGGAAAGACATGGAAGTTCCTGTCAGATACTTAGCCTTTTAGAGTTTTCTAACAGGGAGTAAAAATTATGTTGGAATAAATATTTTGGGTTGCCTTTTTATTATTATTATTTATTATTATTGTACAGAAATGAGTGCCAAGTTAATAGACATTGTTTTTAGGTAAGAAAGGTGATCTGGTCATTTATTTCTTGGTCATTTTCCAATTAATAGCAAAATTATAACCACATGTTTTGAATGTTTAGCATATGACAGATGGTTCTACTTGAGCTGAATCCAACTCACTCTTGTCCAGAAAGGAAGAAAAAATTACTGCTTTTTCTTTTCCTCTCTGCTGGCTCCAGCTTTCTCTTAATTTCTCATTGTTGAGCAACAGCAACACAATAACTTCCTCAAATCATTAGGCTCGCTGTTTAAGAAATGCTTGGCTGTTTTAAGAGCCTAAACAGTTTATACACCCAAATCCTAAATGAAACATTTGTGACAGTTCTGATGACTTCCATTAATCCTTGCAAATAAAATAATTTTATTTTTATGTGCTTTTTCACTTAGAAGTAAAAATACTATGAGAAATGTCCTACTTGTGATACTTCCCGTTTTACCTGCACCAAGAAATATTGGGTACCTCCCTGGAAAACCTGTTTTTGCAATCAGGGCGGCCTACTTTACATCTAAGAGATTCACTTGTGACAGGTATGCTTCTAATACAACTGGAGCCTAACAAAACAGCAGCACGTGAAGGAACTTTCCTGGCAAAGAACATCTCTCTTGCAACTGGATTCTCAGGTGTAACAAGTCCATAAATGCACCCTTGTGGTAGTCCAGGGCTTTTCATTGCTACAGCACTCAGATGCAGCTATCTGTATTTTCCCAGACTGCAGAAGTTTGGTGCCAAGGGTTAGCCATCCTGATGGAAGGCTCCAACTCTGAGGTTTCCTCGTCATCATTGAGACTCTAAAAGAGAGCACCAGCAAAGTCCCAAAAGTTGGTGGAGAGCAGTAACACAGACACACAGGGTGCATCATGGTGAGCTAACTTTGGTCAAAAGAATATCACTCCCCTCTTTCTCGCTTCTCTTCAGAGAAAACATTGATTCTGAAATTAAACTTTTATTTGTTTAAGAAGAATAAAACATTTTGTACAACTAGCTACAAATTGTTTGGCTTTGATTTGGGGAATCCCTTCACAATTTGTGTACTTTTTATTATCTTCCAGCAACAGCCAAAGAACCTGTGAGGAGGAGACAGCTTTAGAGAAATAATGAGAGAAACAAAAGTTGAATGTTTTGCACAATGGTTGTGGCAACACTCCTGAAAGAAACAGAATCAAGCTTTCAGAGGCAAATATAGGATTTGAACTCAGGTCTCCAATACTTCAAAAGCTGGGAGAAACAACACCACCACCTTCAGCAATTCTTCCTATTCCCACCCTATACAGCTTAATTCTTTATTATTATGATCATTATTTTATTTATTTATTTATATTTAATTATTACCTTTGTTTTTTAATCTGCCTTTTTAGATCAAAGATAATTAGCGACTTGAGCTAAAATTTATGGAAAACTAAGCCATATTCCCCATTGAATAAAATATTTGAAGAAAAATAAAATCACTTCAACTAATGGAACAAGAGGCTATTCAAAAAAGATGTGGGAGGAGAGAAAGGACAGAGAGGACAGAGAGGACAGCCCTGAGAAAGGAAGGGGAAAACCTTCATCCTTATTCAATATATTACTACTCAGCATAATTTAATAGTTAATATTCAAGTGCACAGGTATATATAAAAAAATAATCTTCTACCCTTTTGTTAGTTCACAGGCAAAGTTAAATATGTGACAGTAAAGATACTGAGAAGCCACTGAGAAATTTTACCAGGGAATAAGTATGAGTTTATGCTCTATTTGGGGAAAAAAAAAAAAAAAAAAAAAAAAAAGCTCTTAAATTCTTCACACCAAACATACAAAGAGCTGGCACTGTTTCTTGTTTCTTTCTGAGGAGAGTAAAGATAGTCTGAAGGGTTAGTGTTAAGCCAATCAATACTGCTGGGAATGGTCCCTTGACAACACTCTCCCCCTCTAGATTCCCCTTCTGGAGAGTTCAGAGCACTGACAATTTGGTGTAATAGTGTATTGGTCCCACACACACACACAAAATCATCACTTTTAATCACGCTCAACATAGGCATAAAAGAATATAGTAGCATGATGGAAAGGACAGGGGAAATCTGTTTAGAGCTCTAAACAAACTTTAATTTATTTTAATGAATTACTGTGGTACACACGAAGTGAGCAACTACAGTCAGATTATGGTAACAGTCTCAAAGAGGAGTCTGAAAAAGAGGACTGTAGTAAGTATAAATGACAATAGGTTTAAAAGATCACTTCAGTGTCAATAGGCACTGAAAAATGTACTAGAAATATTAAGAATGTGGGAAATATCATCTCAATCTGTCAGCTGTTTTCTTACCCCCATTCTCAGCTTCAAATCAAAGTTGGCATTTGAACCCATAAACCAGGAATCTGGGCTCTGAAGTTAGAGGAGGATCCCTGAGGGCTTTGAGCACCAGCAGCTTCCAGGCTTCACAAAAATAAGATCCTGAATCCACATGAGGGGTCCCAGAAACCTGCAGCATGCAACTGCTCCTGAGCCACATACTCTGTAGGCTGTGAAGTTTCCTGAGTCGGTTTCCTTGTTTGCCTGAGAGAGCAACAGAGCTATGGCCACAGCACCCAAGAAAGGAAGCCAAGGTGACAGCAGCACTGGGTTCACCACCTCTGAGATACGGAAGTCCTAGCCCGGGATGCTGTGCCTGCTGCTGACATGATGGAAAACACTAGTAGCAGCCCTAAGCTGCAGAGACGTAGGGATGGTATGAGGGAAGACAGGGCCAGGAGACTGCCAACTAGGCTGTGCACCATATACCAAGAGGCCATTTAAGCAGCTGGGGACAGGCAGGGTAGCAGGCAGCACAGGTACCTCATTCACCCCCAGACAGGTTCTCTCTGCCTAGTGCACATGGAGAAACAATGCTAAATTTGGGGAAAAATGTGAAGGTAAAAGAAAAGAGCACCATCCTGTGACAAGTATACACCAGAGCCCCAGATGACTTGGAAATCCATATTAAGGTCATACATAGCAGAGGGACATAAACCTTTGGCATCTAAATCAACTTCTGTGGTTCAGGTTTGAAATTTGGCTATATTCAACCAGTAACTTTAGATGCATTTTCATTAAATGTCTTAAATGTGCTTCACAGACATGAGGACACCTACAGGTGAAAAGCGCATCATCATTCTCAGTAAATAGGAGACAAGCTGAAAATTTAATCCATCTTTCTAAATAAGCCTCCCACCTTTTTCATTTAATGCATACATTTTCCATTTACTTTTGCTGTACAGCGGCATTTGCATATGAAGTACGCAATTAGGAGCTCTGAGAAGACAACTGAAACCATCCACTAACTGGAAATTACCTGAAAATGTAGCTCTCAAAAACACATGATTATTAGTGTAAGGTACATCCAGATTGTCCAACATCATTATACAGCGATTTCCTATACTGAACATTAGCCTTTTTTAAAAGTGTGTTAAATTGCAAAGAATTTGTGCAATTGATACTATCGCTATCCCCCTGGTCCTCATTGTAGTGGGAATTTGTCTCTAAAGCAGAGATGATGCAGTTTCAGTTGTCTCATTGCTCTGAAGAAATTTAATGGATCTTTAATAACATACTGACATCGTTTTTCATGCAAAAGTCTTCCTCTTTTACACTAATATCAGCCTGCATTAAGTGGTAGCTCCTAAAACTTCATCCATGAACCATTTAAGTTGTCAACAGGCATGCAGAGCAAACATCTCATCTGAATACAGAGAGCCTGAGCTCCAGAAACAGGAAGACAGTTGTTTTTCTGCCAGCTCACGTGGAACTTCATCAGAATCTACAGAAGTTCAACATCAAACTAAATTATAAACTAAGTTTTTGTGGTGAAAACCGTCATTTCTACTTGAGGATACTTTTTCAGCCACAGATCTCTTAGACACGATTACAAATCCTTACCAACAAAAGCAGTCCTAATGAAATCAGATCGTTTCACTGGAACAACTGTAGGGAATTAGGACTTAAAATCTCCTTAATTTAAAATCCATTGTTTTCTTCAGGACAGTTGTCAATACTGGACCACATGCTCACCTCACATAACTACTGAAATCAATAAATCTAATTCTTCTTGCTACTATTTAAAAATCCAGTTAACCACATTTAATCAAAGTCAGATGCACACTATCACTCTTTACTGAAATATGGCCATCCAATTTTGAAATTGTGCCATTGTTTCTGTTTCCTTGGGAACCACCTATGATCAGAGCTAATTTTTTTAATGTTTTGTTAGTATCAACATTTTATAAAAGCTGCATCCAAAAAGGTTCTTCAAGCCAAAGACAGAAAAGAGCTACATGTAGGATACAAAAGCTGAGCCTTGCCACGAGCCACCAGCTTGCATGCCACCAGCAGTCAAATGCATGAAGAGAGGAGCTAGCTCCCCTGCCACGGTACATAGCAGTGACTGCACTGGCTGCTATTCCAAACCCAGAAATCAGCAATCATTCAAAATGCATACAAAAAGAGAAGGGGGTTTCATTAATATGTTTCCAATAATGTTTGTGCCTGTAGAAGAGGCTGAAATGCCAGATAGCTTGATAGCAAATAAAGATATCAAATAAAGCACAGCACAGTTGCCTGCAGAAAGCAAATCTTCAACTCAGATATTTGCCTGATGCTCAGTAATATCATCGGAATCAGAAATGGAGTGCTTTATCTGCTACAAAGTGAAGTTCAACTCAGTGCAATTGGCATGTTCAGGCAACACAGTTTGACACTTGTCCCAGAGGCACACAGCAAATTGGTGTCCAGACCACAAATAGAAGGGAGGTATTCCATCTTCTAGGTAGACTGTGCATCAGCTATGTTGATACTTTCTCCTAGCTGCCCATAATCAAGCAATCAGTCACGGGATTCTCATCTGCTCATCTAAAGCACACATTTTCCAGACAGCTACTTTTCAAATGCTCCTGTTATGCCGACTACTGCATCCCTTGCACATTTTAAACACAGGACAGTACTGTGGATCTTTGAAACTTTTGCTGGAAGTACTTTATGTACAGCAGATATTTGCCATGTGGGTGCATATCTCAAATACACTTCTGGAAAGGAAAATTCTTCCACGTTAATTTTAAATGAAAATCAAGAATTATTCCGTCTTTGACCAGGTTACCATTCTGAGACCGAAGCAGCTCTCTGTACTCCTGCTGCAGATCTGGCTAAAACTGATATATTGTATGATACTCAGTGTAGAAGACAAAGTTTGACAATGGAGATGCATATGTATAAAAAAATAAATAAATTAAAAAAAAAAAAAAAAAAAGATTAAAGTTTTTATGAAAAACTGGGTCTCCCTAAAATGGTATTTCTAAGACGATGCTGTGCTCAATTAGCTCGTTACTTGAAAGGTTATCTATGCTGTTATTTTAGCTCTTAACAGTAAAAGACTGTCTCCTGTGGGCTTGAAATGTCAACTCTTCCTAGCAAATATCAAAATATTATTTCTGTCATATACTCATTTAAGACTTACTCTTTAGCAAGCTTTGAAATTAAGCAGTTGCTATACACTGCAATAAAACTGCCTTCAGAGAGACACACTCTCACAGGCACATGTATGACTTCACCCTTTACAAGATCTTTCTGCTATTTGTCCAAATCCCTAAGGGCATCCTCATGACAAATAGCGATGAGCAGTGACGTTTCTCAGAGGTTTTACTCAATTATGAGGAATGGAGTTTTCCTCAAATATGGGTTTTATTTAATATGTGATGTATCAATTGTTACATTCTTCACAGAGATCTTTAACCCACTGAGCAAGAGCTCAAACTGCATGTAAGTTACTTAACTGTTTTATTCATCCGGACACAAACCATCTCCCTTTATTTTCTTGGCAACTGAACAATTTTAGGAAACTGTAATGAGGAAAATTGAGAAGCTTTTAAGCAAGCCTCAACCCAGCCTACCTACTGACACTTTATCTGTCCATACAAAGCTCCCTGCAAAAAGTAATTAAGCTAAAATTAGAGTTGAAAGGACACAAAGAATCACAGTGGAGCTGAGTGAGTTAGAAAGAAATCACAGCATCTGATGACCTTTTGGAAATCAAATTAAATAAAAAATAAAATTGATGTAACCTATGTAAAAATCTTTGTGAAAGATTTTATTTTTATTTTTATTTATTTTTTAATCAGGGAATATTCCTGATGATCACATTAAAAAGACATAGATTTTAAAATTGACATTTGTACCACCTGTAGGCTTTCACTTTCACATTATATTTAAGAAGATCGGTGCTTGATGCAATTGTTCAATTGCATTGCAATGTAATACAGGCAGGAATACTTTCCCAACATTTATCCCATGCTAGCAGTTACAGGCAAAGTTAGTTTACACGTATCTGCAAGTACTGCTGGTATTTCATGCTACTGCCCTTATGAAAGTAAGGAAGCAATATTGGATCTGAAATGCAAAGAACCAAAAGGAGGCTGCTTGCCCTACTTCTTCCATGTGTGTCTTTTTCTTCCTTCAGCAGTGTAGTACAAAAAAACAAATACCCAGGGACTCCATGCACCCTTCCACCCTCCCTTTACAGCCCCGGCAGCACTGGGGGCAGTGGTGCTGCCATTAAGGGGGTGAGAGTGTCACCAGGCTCTGCCTTCTTGAGGGTGTTCCGAGAAGAAGGACACAGGTGGATCAGATGGGTGGGTGCCTCCTTGTTGTTCCCTGAATGCCCCAGCAAGGTGCAGGACAACCAGCTGCACAAACTCTAAACACCAACAGATCAAAATAGGCAGATGACACCTTGAGGATGGGAGGCACAAAGTGGCCTCTTGGCCCAAACTTGGCCTCAGTGCCAGCAGAGAGAAAGCTTTGTCGCTGCTCTGTACGAAGAGCAAGTACAGTGAGGAATGACCATTCCCCTGGGCCAAAGCAGAAAGCAGCCAGCTGAGAACACCACCACTGCAATCAGCTGGGCTTGGTGGAAACTTCCGTGGGCCACTTTCTACAGAGTTGTGGAGGCACCCATTTTCCCTAGTCTTTCCCCTGGACAGACTGAGATTACTGAATCCAGGAAACTTCAGAAAGAATAGTTTCCTCTTGCTCTTCTACTGTTTCCCCCCAGTGACAGAGCAAATGCAGAACCATACTTTGTAAAGCACAATTCTTTTAACTGGCCAGGGGCCTGTACCACAAGCACCACGTCCTGCTGCTCTCCAGAGCAAGCTCAGGGAGAGTTAGAGAAGAGACGGGCTGGCAAGGTAGGTGCTTAGCACCTCATCTCAGCTGTAAGACAGCTCCCAGAGGAGGTGGGGCAGCAGCTGAGGCATAGAGCTGTGCCTTATGCATGCTGGGTCATTTCTCAGATTCCCTTGATTTGACAAGTGAACCCAGCCTGGATGTTAAAGGGGACATAAATTAGCAATGCAAATAGGAAGCTACTCTCCCTGATGTTCTCTCACTTACAGGATACTCTCCTGTTCTGTCTTGCTTTCCCTGCTATGCAAGTGGAAAAAATAAAGTGCTATAAAGCTTGCTTGTAATAAATATTATGAAAACAAGTTATGAGGATCAGTAGCATCAGTCTCTGGATTTAATGAAACAGAGCTTACCAGCCTAAATTGAAATGCATGGTCATACGCTGCCTCCTGTGTCTGTATAATGGCTCTAATCTTGCCTGATCAGCTTTTGCTCCTAACTAAGTGGGAGCTGGACCCAGTTTATTGCTGGGCTTTGTGGCCTGAAACATTCCCATGGCAGCCTATGGGAGGAAAAAATGCACGTCCCCAGTTCATTCCCCAGCAATACAGCCTGTGTGTAGAGGCAGTGAGTCACTGTACTCGGCCAGCATGGAGGGTTCCCTCATCTCCAGGAGGTGCAGAGTAGCTCAGGCACACAGGTTGGTGACTGTTCTGAAATCCCACCCAGCCACGCAGTCACCTCAATGCTAGCAGCACGTCAGATCGCACTCTCAGCCAGAGCTGACACAATCTCATGGGCTTTATTAGTTTACACAAGCAACAGCGGAGCAGAATTTAATTTAATATGCTGATCGTCCACAAGCAGGCCAAGGCCTAGCTGCATTTTATGGTGTACCAAGAAGCAGCAGTGTAGAAAAGATTGAATGCAGGTGCTAGCTCTCGTTGGCAACTGAACAGATTGCCCACTCAGTGGGAACGACCTTTTGCCGCCTTCTGGACAATGGCAATGGCACAGTTAAAATGGAGTTAACATATTTATTTTTTTCTCCTGAGGGTGCTAAAACTGATCTCACATTTCCCAGTGAGAGTGGAAACCATGACTGCACATTTTCCTGCACCTGAGAATATATATGCTAGATTTTCAGTTCTTAATATGGATATTGCAAGAGGCTGAGGAAAAGCATCAGCAAATATAGGCCTCGTTGTCAGCTAAAGATTTCTTTCCCAGTTTTCATCATTACTTTCTCCCCAAGACATGCAGATATCTGGTGACTTCTCATCCTTGTACACTCAGAGGTGTGCAATAAAAAGAGAGGTCATCTCAAAATTCAGTAGCATATTTCAAGATTCTTCTTTGAGTATCTCCATTAAATGCATCACAAATAAAGCAAGGTTTGGGTTTAATCAATTCTATACCATGTAAGAATTTAAAGATAACTCTTAGCAACTGGGACATTTTCCACACACTGATGCTCCAGAGGACATCACAGCCCATGATAACCTGTCCTGCATAAGCAGATAAGCATACCAAAAGGACGAGAAACAAAGGATGAACCCTACAAAGCACCACACATCATGGCATCCTGGCCAGGTCCCCCAAGCCTTGAGCTGCACTGCCCGTTTCCTTTTCTCTTGGCCATCCTCAGAGCACCGAGAGAGAAGTGGGGCAACAGGGAGAACGCAGAGCAGCCAGCCTGACTTTCTTTCTCTCTCACACACATTCCTGCTGCCTCCACTCTATTTATCATTCTTTCCTTCCTGTCGTTTTTTGTGCTAAGAGCCCTCTCTTCTGCATTTCCAGCTCTAGGAAACAGATCTGTTATGCATCCATGCTTCATGACGATTGTCCCATTCACTGGTAATCACAGTGGGAAATCACTCTCTTCTTGTCCTAACCTCTTCCTTTTGTAATTTGAAGCCTTTATCAAAATCTGAAACTATTACTGATGTAAATAATCCCATTGATGCAAATGAAATTACCTTGCTGCAGATAACTCCTGAAAATTGGAGGACATTTCCTAATCATTTAACACTTATGTTAACAAATTCTATGATTTTCCTCTCTTTTGACAACGCACCAAATGCAGTAGTGTGCTCTAGGAAAAGAAAATAGAAAGACAAGTGAACCACCTCTAGCACTCTCTCAAAATTATAACAATCTTTACGCTGCTGGAGAAGGAGCTCTAAGCAGTTAGGGTAAGGTACCCCATTTTACATAATTATCTCTAGGATTGGTGCCAGGTTTTCCACAGCATATTTACTAGCATTTGAGGACATTAAATACGAACAACCAGATTTAAAGAAAATAATATCAGTAAGTTTCATGCCACTGTCAGAATCCCGAAGAGGATTTTGCTCAAGGATATAGAACAGTTTCTTCTACGACTGGGACACAAGGTTACATTAAGTTAGAGCAGCCAAAATGACGTCTGAGGGACCGAAGCAGGCTCCGCTCAGCCTAAAGCCATGTTCAGCTCAATAGCAGTGCCAGCTCACAGCATCCATGCAGTCCTCGTGTGCTCTCTTCAGTTCCTGGAATTCATGATAGAATTTTATTCCAAGACCTGTGCTCTCTCTGAAGAGTTTTTTATGCTAATGGGAAGAACTATGAAATATCTTATTTATGAAAATCAGTACAGCCAAAAGATGTAGCTTGCTTTGTCTTTAGATAGACAACTTTTTAGCACAAGGAAGCCTAAAAAAAAAAAAAATAAATAAAAAAAAAAAAAAAAAAAAAAGGAAAAAACAGCTAATGCTAATAGTAATAATAAAATAGACATATAACACTGTTTATGCATGCCTGCCCTAAAGGAAGACATTCTTTAGAAGAAATCTTGTTTGCAAGCTCTAATGCCTTGAAAATACTCTTCCAGCATTCCTGACCATTCATTTAAAAGAAATGGAGATTTATTTGTCATGAACAATATTAACTAGAAATGGTGCTCACTAGGACAGGAGTTCTAATTAGTTCCAGGCTGACCACAACTTGTATTAAACAGTTTTTAATTCCTCATTATCAATTCTTAATTAAAGATCTCTGGCTGTAACTATCTACTTTGGATCACAAATGCCCTGCAATCTCTATTGAGATCATCGTCAAAACATTTCTGTGAGGCAGCCAGAGGAACAGAGCTTGTCGTAGAGTAACTGAGCTCAAGATCTCTGAAATCCTAGACAGCTGCTTTATCCTTAGACTCTCTGTCCCCTCCACCTATTAGATACAGAGCAAGTCACTATGCTGGATGATGTTCCTGTGAAACACAGCCTGTTAGCTGTACTTAGCAGTGGGCAGCATCAGAAGTTTCTCGGCCTCATGTTAAAGCACCTCAGTCCTCACTAAGGAAAAGAGCCACGGAAGCTGAGGGTGAGGGACTCAGTGCCCAAGGCCAGTTCAGCCCCTGCATCAGCGCTGAGGCCGACCACGGGAGCGCCTGTCAGTGGAAACCACCGGCTGAGACTGCCCAGACACATGACTGCCACAAAGCTAACTGGCCCTCCAGATCCCTTCATGCTGGGAAGTTGTACTAGCCAAGAAATGACACATCTCTGCTTGCTCTGTTGCTGAACTATTCTCTTTTGCCTGCTTCCCTGATCAAAGCATAGTTCTCCTCTTGCCTTAAAAGAAGCAGCTTCTTAAAAACTGACCTCATAAATATACATAGAAAAAGAGAGAGCCTCTTTCTCCCAGCGATCTGGGGAATTCTGCTTTTCATTTTAAGCTACTTCCCTTTTGTCTGTCTGCAAAAATCCTCCAGACTGCTTTTGTCCTCTTCTCAGCTTCTAGCCACGTCCCATACTTCAAATATGAACTACTCTCATCTGATTGCACACCTTGGTTGTATTTATTCTATTTTTGCCAGGCCCTAAATGCAACACCGATGCATAATCAATCAGCTTTTCATATTTGCTGCAATTTCTACTGTGGTGGGAGATTTAAAAAAGCAGGAGGGGGGGAAAAAAGCAATAGTTCATTGAAGAAAAGTGGCTTTCAGCATTTTGATATGATTTTCACATTTTATGATCCCATACAGCTAATATTCTGTCCTTCAATTGCAGTGGAAGACCCTAGGAAAGGGAAACTATTGCTATGTGGGCAGTGAAATGGAATTGCTCTTGGTCAGGGCACTAGCAGCATCACCTCGACCCTCAATATCCTCTTCTGCTTGATGTCCATGCTGCAGGAGGCAAATACACCATACATAAAAGTAGAAATCAACAGCAGCATTTCAGTCATTTTTGTAGGTGTAGTTTGAACAGTGTCATTGAGCACTTGGTGGATGCAATGATAGGCCAGACCAGGACGGTGAGGGTTTAAATCTCTGATGACATCTCCATTACAGTGATTCATGTTATCATAGGGTTAGGTCACAGTAACAGGGCTGCAAATGCCACCGTACTTGTCAGAAGCATCTCTTGATGCACCCTCCCCGAGTGGTGCCAGTGACACATACAGTACTTGTTCCGTGAGACTCCAAGTGTTTAAAGACTAGAAAATGACACACGGCATAAATGGACATCCCAGGGGATCATTAACAGGCTATCAGGCTTTCACTTCATTGTTTTGAGCTGATATCCAGGATGGGGCAGTGACAATCGTGAGCTCTTTCCATCAAGCCCCTGGGTAACAGGTGCAGTTCTGACTGGTCACCCAGAGTACAGGGAGGCGCAACACAAAAAAAGGGACTTTAAACGGCAAGCACAGTGGAATCCAAATTCTGAGTAAGGTAGTTCATGCTCCAGACTTTCATGCTCTGTATGAAACAGAGTGAAACTTTCTCTGTTACATGCTCTGTAAAACTTTTGTCGTGAGCTGTACGCTGCCAACAGAAAGGAACATTTAGAGAACAGGGGCTACAACTGAAAAAGAGAAGTAATGTTCACCAAACATGATCAAGCATATTTTGGTTCCATCTTAACCTGATCCATCCCTTGCACATGCTTCCCTAAGTACTCTCCAGCTTTTACAAGAAGCATGTTGTACCAAGTTGTGCTCCATGTGAACGCACAGGTTCCCCATTCCCCTACAGGCTTATGCAACACATAGTGCATATGTGCAGTCTTAATTCACATCTGCTTCATGATTAATTAGTAAATGTGAGAAGGCAAAGAAGCATTCAGAAACACCTGTAACATGAAGGTGGGATGAGAGGTCCAGGGAGGACTACTGAAATTACAGAAACTATATGGAAAAGAAAACTGAAGCAAAGCTGAGTATCAGAAATTGGCAAGCACATCCCTCTCTCTATCCAAACACCAGTGTACTTGCAAGAAATACAGAATGATACATATTTACACAGCAAAAAAACTCCAAGGAAGTCCATTCTTGCACAGCCAGAACTCTTGTTCTTGTACTCTTATAAGTGCTGCGCCTACCTGCCCCCGGCAACCTCATCCTCCCCCCCCCCCCCCAAAAAAAAAAAAAAATATATATATATATATGTATTTAAAGACCCTGTTTTTTTGTAGAGACAGCCCTGGAAATTTACACAGAATAACAGGGACAGGACAGAAAAGCACACAGACACCCACATGAATCAAGCAATCAAAGTGTAGCCCCAAAGGAAGGAACAGTAGAATCACCTCTGGAGGGTGAAGCTACCCGATCTCTTTCTCCATGACCTACAGGAGAAGCTGTTATTACACCTTCTCCATAATGTGAGCTGCTGGTGGCAAGGTCAAGCATCAATAATTCAGCCAGTTTGCCCACAAGAAGAAAATGAAGATCATTATATTGCAGCTTTCTTTTGCTGGCATCTCTTGTGAGGTATGTGGTAACATGCGCTCACCCACACAGCAGCACTGTAATCAGCCTAAGGAAGTTAGTTCTTCAAACCCTATCCCAATAAGTGCAGTCACATAGGAGGCTCTACGTCCCAAGAAAAATTTTTGTGCATTCCCATAGTATGTCCAAACATTTAATCCCCTGCATATAGTTTCTCTCTGGAAATCATTATTCTAGTGATGGCGAGAACTGCTTGCAGAGCTCCCATGCTGAGCCAAGAGAGCTTCCTTGTTTCTTGTTCAATCAGTTTTAGTGACTTGATATTGGGTATTGGGGTACCTGTCCAATGAGAGCTATTGGGAAAGTATTAAGGCAGGCAGCAACAGGAGGCAATAAAGTATGGACAAAAGATGCAATAAGAGAAGGCACATACTCTTCCAGGATTTTTCCTTTTATTTTAGATATTCCTAAACTGCAAGATAGTGTGAAGCAAAGAGAGCTAAAATCAAGGGACTGCAGAGGAAACAGGTGACAAGTAGCTGTCGGAGCAAACAGCAATGAGGCTGTTCAGGAGGACTATTTGTCTTTTAAAACAGATTAACAACTGCAGTGTATTACATCACTCTTCCTCAATTGCTTTACATTAACATTCCTCTGATTTTAACTTCATTGGAGTCACTGAAGAAATTTCTTGATTTACTAATCTGTAAGGAACAGGGAAAGCAGCACACAAGCAAGGCAGAGTAGCTTGGCTTTCTGCAGCCATCAGGATGAGGTCAGCAAGCCTCTTCACAACACGCATCATATCTGAGAAAGTTTAGAAGTACAGTGTAGTAATCTAGAGGTGCTTAGAAACACAGTTCTGGGGATAGCATGTAATTTGGATCCCGATCTCCTTGATCCAGAAGAGCAAGTTGAACCTTTGTCTCAGATTATGAGCAAATAACTGAACAATTCAGATACCTAATATGAAATATTCCTGTATCAGGCAATTCAGTGACATACCAAGTTTCCATTTCATTGGCCTTTACTGTAATTATCTGGAAACAAACACACACACATCTTTCTTGCAAATGAACCATTCCATTGAAGCCAAATGAACATCCTTCTGTTTCTTGTTTTGGTTGTGAGGATTAAAAATAAATATTACTGTGGTCTGGGGTTTGGCATTGTGAGCCTTGGCATTTGAAAACAGTGTTAATAAACAGACCACTTTTTATACATCCTTCTTAGAAACTACAGGATAGTAGAGGGTTAGCAGCAGAGTAGCACAGACACCGACATCCTACTGCCACTAATCAGGCATGAGCACGTTACCCTGCCTTGGACATCTGTGCGCCTTGTAGCTCACAAGTTACACAGGCACCACATAACAGAAGCCAACTGAATGACCACAAGTGACATTGGAAGAAGATGATGTTAGGTCTAATAATTCTTTTGGTATTGCTGTAACTCAGCATTGCCAGGGCAGGGGTCACTCTTCAGTCAGTGTGCATATTCAGTGCCTCATTCAATGCCCCACACACGTTTATTATTTATGGACTAGCTGTCAGCATAGAAGATAGGCAGATAGTTCCTGCTGTATGTGTACTCACTGTAAGAGGCAAAGGAGCAGGTAGCACTGCTAACTTCTGTGTGTTAGTCTCTGGGAACGTGGTTTGTAAGCACTCTTGGCTAGTGATGGTGGCATCACTATCATTTTCAGAAACCTCTGGTGGACAATCACTGAGGACCAGAAGCTGCTTGGGGAGGCACTCAAGGCACAGGTACATAGAGTTGCCAAAAACTCTACAGTAAGCAGAGATGTGGTGGCAGCGTCCTGCTGTAGCACAATCAAGGGCACGATCTGCCCGCATGCAGGTGTTCCCTCTCACCCCACAATGCTGTGCACTACAAAATGGTTTGCATGAGCCCTTAGGCCATCTTGGGTTATTTCAAGATGAGCCACCCACCGTCTTGGTGTTATTTTCAGTCCTGGCAAGAATACAATGGGAGGGTAAAAAGGAAGAAGCACGAAGGCTGAGGAACATGCTAGTCTGTGGCATGAGCAGGATTTGGCTTCCACTCTGCTGCCACCTGGAGAGAAGAGAAATTGCTTCCACTTCACCTCAGGCTTTTCCATAAACAAGACACAATTATATATGAAACAGGCTAGAGAAAACAAAGGCAGCACTAATGGCGCTCTAAAAGGGTCTTGTTAAAGTGGAGAGCATGAGCTTAGCTGTTGATGGCAAAGCCACTGGAAACAAAATGTCAGCAGATTCACAACTGTCATTTGCTCTCCCATCCAGTGCCCCCCCAGCCCCAATCCGGGGGAGGCACGGAGTCAGCAAAACTCGCACAGGCGCTGAGCTGAATTCCCCTGGGCAGCTGGGACCAGGCACTTCCACGAGTCCTTCCCTCACTCTACCTTTTTCTCCGCTCAGCAACAAGGTCTGCCGGTGAATGTTATGCGCTTCCGCAGGAGAAAAGCTCTTCTCTACTTGCTCTCCCAGTGTGGAGGGGAGAGCCTGAACAGTGAGAGCTGTTAATTCCTATCTTTCTTTGCCACTCAGCTTATTTCCTGATTCCTAAAATGAAGCTGCAGCTGCACTGGATGGATGTGCTTAAATGCAAGCCTCCGGAGAAGGGGAAGTGCTGACTGGTGAATTGCCTTCTTTCACCTTGTTCTGATGCCATCCTCTACTCTCTCAACTTTTCTGCCCTCTCTCTTTCCAAGGGGGAGTCAGCAACCTGTTTACTGTTATTTTTTTTGCTCAAGTTGTCCCTGGTGAATGCTCCCCCATATGCTTCCCTAAACTGACATCTGCTCCAGCTTCCCTGAGCTACGGGACTTGAAAGTCCAAAAAATAAGATCTTGTAGGTAGGCAGGTAACTGTTTCTACCATTCCCACCCCATGCCAAAACGCTCATAGTCTAATTATTTCATGTTCTCTGAAGAAGGCACTTATTACCATTGCTACAAGGAAGGGCCATATTAACCCTTTCCCAGGCTCTCAGTGGAAAACCTAAGCTCTCACAGGGACATGCCAGCTTCACGCTGAGCTCAGTGGCTAACAGCAGAATATTTAGCTGACGAGATAAAAAAAATTAGTCCCATTAGAATGAAGTAAAGGGATTGATTAAAAAAAAAAAAAAAAAAAAATCAAGCCCCAAGAATCATTAAATTTTCTCATCCCTTTATTTTGGGGTGAGATGAAATATAGGATAGGAAACTTGACATACCAGTATCTAATCCTGCCAGGTAATGGTCATACCTGAAGTCCTCACTCAGGATTAGACCCACTGTGGCAGGGAAGAGTTAGTCTAAGACAGAAATACCATAGGAATAAAATCAGAGCAAAAGCCAGAAAATCCACCCTGAAGGAAGCAGTCATACTGCTGCCACAGTCCTTCAAGACACCTGCCTTCAGACCAGAGCCTAGCTGCTATCATACCAGGGACCCCAGTAGTATCTAAAGTAGTAGGGATTTTCACTCTGACATTAATGCTTCCAGACGATCCTGCTTGTATCTTATTTGCAGTTGTACAATCATGCAGCAAAGGGATAATATTAGGTATTTATTTTTAAGCAGAACAAGAACATTTGTCAAGGATTTCTGGGAAAAACAATCACATTAAAACCAAATGAACCATGAAAAAGAGGCAAGAACCCCAATAAATGTTTTTCAGAGCCTGAGAGAAGAGGGAGAAACAGGAATTTGGTCAAATCCACAAATCTTTAAATGAAAACAAATCAGGTGGTTTTACACCACCTTCTTTCCTGCCGTTTTCTTACACGATTAAAAGCGTACATTTAAACAATCTGTTCCCTCTTCCCTCCCCTCTGCCAAAAAATATAATTTAAAGGTTTCGACTCCTAGCTGTCCAAACAAAACGTTGCACAGCAACAGCCCCTACTGCTATCACTGATCAAAATAGATCTGGGCCATGATATCTCAGATCTTTTCTTTTCTTTTCTTTTCATCATATGGGTGAGAAATTTGGAGTCCACAGGTCAGATACAGTTTACCACTTCATTTCAGATAGACTCAGAATCAACATGGTAAAAGTGAGCACCGCTATTTCTAGGATTTTAATGAGAAGAGCTCAGTCTATTATGTGTGTTACATCTTCAGCATCTGCAAGGCCAATCTGGACTTCAGTAAGAAGCAATCTACTGTCCTTATGAAGGAATCAGCCCCCCATCCTCGTTAAATACATGCACCAAATCAAAACACACGGTTTGCCAGTGCTACAGCCAACCAGTTCAACCTCCACAAACATTGTTCTGCTTACAACACCGAGCCATCCTAGCCCAAAGAAGCAAGGAAACCACCCCTACCAAAAGCAGCTGCCAGCAAAATGGTGAACGTAGCTAATGAACGTGCATGTGAGCAAACAAAACCCCGGGCATCCCATTTCCTAAACCCAAAGCAGAAGGCCCTATAGAGCCAGCCTGCTCCCTGGGCAGCCATGTGATGGGTTGTCGCTGGAGCGGGCTGATCAGAGCGGCCTGCCAAACACACCGTGAAGTCACGTCCGATTAGCTTTTTGCCTTGGAGCTGTGGGGTGCCAGCCTTTTTTCCTCACAGCACTTTGAGGGAAGTTAATTTTGTGAGTCATGCTGGAACATTTACAGCATTTCAAGCTCAAAAATGAGAGGTTAATTAATGAAAAAAAAGTGGGGGAGAGGGGTAAAGAAATAAGCTGGTGAGAGAAACCATGATGACAGTAAAACAGCTCTGCAATCATGAAGCTGTGCTGGGACAAAAGAGTGATTCCTACCATTAGGTAGGAGCGCTAGGAGCCATTTGGCTGCAGAGGGCACAGCTCCCCAGCTCCGCCATGCCCACTCTCGAGGACTGCGGAGGTGGCAGACCCATGCAGAGACACTTTCTCCTCCATCCCACCATTAAAAACTCCCATTTTACTTCCAGCTAAATCACCCCTCCCCCCCCCCCCCCCGCCTTGTACTTACATACACAGCTTTGCTTTTTTATGAGTTTAAATTTAGCTCCAACCCATAACGCAAAATGCACTGTGAAAGGGCAAAGCATTGTTTTTAATCTCTTCCTACCCACCTTTCCCACTACAAGATTACACAAGGATTTTCAAAATAACTCAAACATCATTTTATTCTCAGTGTAAATCTGTAATTTTGTAAACATTTGAAAATCTGCAAAGTTGAAAAAACTTTATTTTAATTTTTGCATTTAAAAAAAAATCCTATGATGAAAAAGCACAAAGCCATAATCATTCAAATTTTCTTCAGCTTTGGTTCCCTCTATAGTGAAACTGAAGAGTCTGGCTGGGCAAAAATAATGCACATAAAAGCTCTAAAGAGTAGAAACTAAAAAAGCCTTACACAGTCAAAATTCTTATGTACTCTCAACACAGGATAAGAGCTACAGCAGCTGACACATAATGTGCCCTAAATAGCCTTCTACTGAGGAGGAAGACTACTGTACCCAGCCCTGAGATAAGTGCACCCAACCAGAGAAAAACCAAATGGCTTGCTTCAGGAACCAAGTCTCCGTAATGGCTTGATTGCATTAACTGAATCCAAATATTTGGAAAGCCACTTAGAAAGTTAGTATTTGTGCTGGTGGCACTGGCAAAAGTATGTGATTGTGTCAACGAGTTAAAGTTCAGAGCTTTTTTTCTTCCAGCTCTTGTGCAAGCCAATACTAGCTGCACTGTAGCAACATCAAATGGAGAGATCTGACAAAAGCATTATGTAGATGAGTACACAGCTAGTTTCAATAAAATTACTGGGAAAATATATTTGATTGCTACCGGTACTGCTTAAACTTCTCAGAATTTCCAATCACCTTGCAAAGGGGTTGAAAGAAAATACTGAAGTGTCCAGCTCTCATCATCGTGTTCATACTTTCCACAAAGCCAACGCTCCTTATTCATATACTCCGCCATCATCACGCAAGTACAGTCTGCAGCCAGAGGTTACAGCCTAGGAACCTTAATTAATATACATGAAAGAAAACTGAGACATTCAAAATCAAGAAGGCAAGACAGCTCCCAATGCCTTTTGGAGAGCCTCTATTCTAGTTCTGTTAAGAAAATAGGTTCAAAGTTAAACTAGATCAAAGTACACACTGGGAAAAAAAATAAATAAATAAATAAATAAATAAATAAAAAAAAAAAAATCTCCCCAAACCTGTTCTTTGTTCATTCAGAACAAGCTTTAGATAGAGCAAAAAGTCATAGAAAACACTAATGCAAGTAACTGGGGCTGAAGTTTTAAGGTGTAACCAGAGCTGTCATTCCAAGAGCCATGCCAGTATTAGCAGAGTTTAAAACTAATTTCCTGCCTAGAGAACACAAAAAACGTCTTCAGATGTATCGGAAGCTTTCATTCCACAAAGGAAGAAAGGTATATACTGTAAACAGAAGCACAGGCCCTGTGACTTAAGAGACCTCAGAGTCTGACTGAAGCAGGCCAACCTGGTATGCACACCATGTATTATCAGTAAGGAAATTCTCTGAACCTCATTTCCGAGGCCTTTTCTTGCAGAAAGTCATTAAGCTCTAATTAATGGCTCTGTGAGTTGGAGGGATCCGCTTTGGCATCCATTAGGATGGAGGCTCAAATGTCAGACCAGCAATGGCATTAGGCAGACTCTGGCATTTTGCCCAATGCAGGATTAGCATTGACGCATCCAACATCCTTTGAAATGTTTAGCCCTGTAAGAAAATCTGCAGGTTTTCTCTCTGCCTGTGTGATGGATAACATCTCTAAGTGATCTGCTGCTCCATTACCAGACAACACCTCTCCACCCCAAATGAGCAGGAAGAAAAGACTCCAGCCTGTAGCCCAGCTGGAGTCCCTCTCCAAAACACAGGAATAAACCAGCCACAACCTGGAGATGCCACAAGTCTGGGGAGAGCTCAACCTTTACATGGAGCCCTCCCTGCAGTTTGGGAGCAGACTGTGGAGGTAACCGAAGATGCGAGGGGCAGAAAATGGCCTAAAAGCCAGGACTGAAGAGCTGCCCTGCCAGCAGGGGCCAGAGACGAGCAGTTAGGAAGCACGTGCACACAGGGAGGAAGGGGAGCATAGAGGGACCACAACTTTCTTTGTACTCCGGCTGGAGGCAAGTGGGCTGTTGTAAAGGCACTGGCTGTGAACAAATCATCAATCAGATATTCGTTTTCACTGAAACCAAGTGGGGAGCTTAGAGAATGAGAGGATCTATGACAGCCTGACAGAAACCACTGTTAGGCAAGGTACCGAGCCAGAGACTGGCAGTCGACCCTTTTCCATGCCACCAGGCTCCCTCACTCCCTAGCTGCCTTGCCTGTCTGTCCTCAGTCTACAGCTCCCACAGTCCCTCCCTCTTCCTAATTCCATTGCTAACTCATCCACTTTTAATGAGAAAGCCCATTCAAATTTGCATATTGGACTAGCCTAAGTAAAAGATACCAAGTTGTCAGTACTTTTCTGGTTCTTTCTTTTTTAGATGCATTTTCCCTACTACTGAGACGCATCGCTAAGAGGCATTCAAAATAACTTCTGCAACATCTTGCCCAAACATATTTTGCTCCTAGGTCTGTCTGTCCCATTCCCCCATCAGTAGAAAGGTGGGTCTACTGAGTGAAGTTGTACAACTAAATTCTGGAGAGAGAAAAGAGTTGCTGGAACTACTGCTGATCCAGCTGGATTGTCATTAATTAAACCTCAAAGGAAGTTCTGGCCAGTCATCCTGAGACAGTGATGAAACAAAAGCCAGCCTTTGTGAAAGTTAAAATATCTGACTTCAGCTATCTTCTCCCTTGATGATCTCAAAGTACTTCAGAGATGTAATCTCAAAGCAACTCTGAAATAGCATAGAAATGTGGAGTAATATGCCAGTTTTCCACAAAGAAACAAGGCGTGGAATGAGTGAGAGCTCTTTTCTTCAGACAAAGAGCACAAAGTAAGATTTCCAATGCAAGTTATGTCCGTAATTGTGAATTCCCCATTTGTCAACAAACAACTGTCAAAGCAGGAGCAGAACTCCAGTCTCCTGATCCTAAGTTTTTATGTTTTAAGTCCTGAACTTTCTTCAGGGCTGCAAAAATCAAATTATTAGTTTAAAATTCATGTCAATTGAATCATTTGAGAGTTTGGGAGTTTTACTTGCTTCCAGGTTTCTGACTTAATTCAAGTTCATGGCTGTCACGTCATCTTTGAAATAAAACTCTTTGTACCTTCACTTTCCCACCTGTAAAAATGTGCATTATCTTCCTTCTGCTTCCAAAGGCAACTAAGAGAGAGCAGCATTTTTATTCATATGTGGGGAGCAACTGAGAAAGATGCCTATGGCAACAAATACAACTATCAACCTCTTCTAAACTAGTTTCTTCCTTGGGGAGGCTGAGCACCAAGCCTGTCTGGCTATGAAAGAGCATTTGACAGCAGGGAAAAAGCTTCTCCTTCCCTCCAGGAGGGGAAGTATCAGTAAATGCACACGCATTTTGAAATCCAGTACAGTTAGTCTGGCAGCTTCTGTCTCAGTCAGTTGTTTCCACGTAATACTTCACAACTGCAGAATCAGCTAAGTGGATTATCAAATTCAACACCAGGCAAGTACACTGTGGTACAGACCCAGCAAGCAAGCAAACCAAAAAAACAAAACCCCAGAATATATTTTCGCACTGTCCATACTCTGCTACCATGTAGGCCTCTTCCTTGCAAGGACAGACCCTCCCACCTTACGAAAGGTTTCTACCCCTGCAAAGAGCATGCTGCCAGCAACCAAAATGAGGCATCATCCAGCCTCATTTGTTTCAATTATTCCTCTGTCCTTCCCCAGTTCAGCACCACTGAGAATAAGCATAGGAGATTAGACCAGGCCAGCAGTGAAATTAGACAATGGGCCTTCAGATATGCATATGCAAACGGCAAGCTGTGCCAGCTGGTTAAGCAAATAGATGCTGGCAGACAAAAGAGCTGTGGGGACCAGGCAAAACGATCACTGTCGTGCCCGGTGCTGACGGCCCCTCACTCTGGTGGACCCCAGTCAACAGAGGGATGTGAAGTTTAACCTCCCAGGAAGGATAGCAGTTTTTCAAAGTGATTGTTTGGTAAGTGTTGGCACAACTGTGAGAGCAGCAAAGAGCGAGACAGCCAGCAAACCAGGCTTTTTCTTTTTCCCCCAAAAGGTGCAGGTGGAGCCATGGCCGGGGCATCAGTGAAGGGTGAACACAAACCCACACAGCCACCTCTGTCACCTGACAGGCAGTAACTCACTTCCATGCCAAGAAACACCAAAGGAAGGTACAAAAATGTCTGCCCATGGTCCAAGCTGGGGAACAGCTGCAAAACTACAGCAAGCTGCTTTACAACTGTCCTTAAAGAAAAAGTAAATAAAAAGGCTGTGGAAATGTTGGGCAAGTTTTGGCATTACGTAGTAGAAGTGACAACCTCCTGGCCAGAAGCAGAATGGCAAACAACGCTACACCTCAGTCCAGGCATTCTGGGGGCTTGCTTTCGTCCTGTGCATTTCCCATTTGCTTTGATTTCTTCTCTTTTTTATGCCTCTACTTCATACCAATGTCTGGAAGAGACTGACAAATTTAGCTGTGGAAATGTTTCCATCTTCCTTTGTGACGCAAAACAGAAGGAGAGAAGTAGAGAAAAAAAATTTACTATCCAGAAGGAATTCCTGAAATATTCTTGATATTAGTTTGAGCAGCCATCAGCTTGTGATTGCATGTGAATATTAACACGCAGAGCTGGAAAGCAGATGAATAATCAACAGCATTGGGACAACAGTGGGACACAAAGCCAGGAAGAACACAAGAAGTAGAATTATATTAGAATCAACATAAAACGTAAGAGCTAAACAGAGCAGGCAGAGACCAGGGGGCATGGAAACAGTAGCTTCATTGCATAGCTTTACAAAGCAGACATAATGAGTTTATGTGACGTGCCAAAGACTGCACAGCCAGAAAAGGCTGAGGACTTGGGTTTCTGCAGCCCTGTCCTGGCATTTTTATAGTCTCTAATCTCACCTTTTAGCATGGCTTCCCCCTCCCAGAAAAACAGGGTTTCAAACTTAGAAGGACAAATGCAAGAGAAGCCCTGTTGGGAACTAGTGCTCTCCATTTTATTCTGCTACACAGGGCACAGGGGCAGTGTTACAACACTTCGCCTGCAGTGAGAATAAAAAAAGCCTATTTTAGCTGAGTTTCTTTAAAATATATGTATTGACAGTGTCTTGGGGAAACAGGCTGTATTACTGCAAGGCAGCAATATAAGCATGTGAACACAATCTATTTCACAGCCATTAGAGGCTGCCGCATGCATTCTGTATGGGGTGAGATGTTCATGCACTGAGATACCCCGCATGCTTGAGGCTGGGTGATCCGTAATGAAGTGACCTAGGCCTTGTTTATGAATGGAGAATGCACTGAATTTGCAAACTCAACAGTGAGGCAGCCTTGTGCATGGCACGAACAGCTTCACCTCAGCTTGAAGCCATCATAAACACGCCTGTCAGCAAGCAATGCTAGAGTTTCTGCTGCCCAAGAAAATAGCACTAACTTTAAGTTAGCACAGGGCTTTGATTCACAAACCCATGCTGATCTGGCTCTGGTGATAAGGGCAGCAGTCCCCAGTCTGCTACCACACCTCCCTGCCAGTGATCACCTTCCCCAGAGCAAACCCCACAAAAAGTTTAGTGCATCCCTCTTCCAATCACTGGAGTTCAAAGGCCAGCAAGAGAAGCCACCACATTAGCACAAGCAGCAGCAATAATAACTGGGAGATGGACACCTTGTGAGCGTACTGTCAGGTGGTAAACTCCAGCATGGAGGCGGCACGCCCTGAAGGCATAATCCGGAGCCTTTAGCTAGGGCAAACCCCTGGTTTTCAGTCTCCATAGTTTTTATTGTCTTTATGTTGGATACTATGCGTAATATTTGTGAAATCAATAGAGATATGCCTGGAGCTGCCTGGAAAAGCAGTAAATGAGGCCGGCTGTAATTTCAGGAAGTCGGAGTCTGGACTGATTAACAGCCCTAATGCTCATGTGAGATGCATCGCCATGTCAGGATGGAAGAAGCTCTGCGAGTTTCTGAAAACAGACCAGCATACTAAGTAAATACGTGGTCCTCTCATCGTTTTCATAACTTTACTTCAGTACACATTGTACATGCTTGTTCCACAGTTCACATTTAACAGACATTTCAAGTAGCTCACCTGAAGGATGGTGAAGATGTTTATACAGGAAGCCATGAGGGCAAGAAGATGAAAGACACACGCACTGCCCTGCTTGCTCCAGCTTACAGAATGCTTACTAGGGGCACTGGAGCAGGAAATACCACATAGACAAAGAAATCTGCAGTCAGTCAGAGAAAGGTATTCATTGAATAGAAGTCACGTAGGGAGGTTGCCTTTCACTAATGCTCAACTTCCCTGCAGTTTACTTTCCCACAATGCATAATAAAGAAAATACTTGAAATTCAGTCATATCTTGCTTGAGAAGGTCTTCACTAACCTATGAATTGCCTTAAGGGAAATGAGGTGTGGGGAGGAAAGCGGCGGGTGGTTGAATATAAGACAAACATAGCTTTCCAGTCTTCCTGTGGTCCATACTCTCTCTGCCTTGTAACCTGCCCTGCGTTTGCCCCGTTCTTTCATGTTGTGTTAGCTACCAGCATACAGAAGCCTCTGAAGACAGCTGAATCCATCAACTCTCTCACTTGCCTTTAGTTAAGAGGCTGTGCATCTGAGTAGTTAGTCCTCTGAACTAATCTGTTCATTCAGTTCTCCATGAGGATAATGGATGGTATCCAATATTTGAACACTCCAAGGGAGCTAAAATGGAGCTTCCCAAAGGTGCTGCAGTGGAGGGGATGGGCAGAAGGCCATTCTGTACTGAGACTATCTCTTGGCTACTCATTGTTCAGAACCACAAAGTCTGAAGCATCTGGGCCACCATGCTAACAAGGCTGCCTTGGGTCTGTAACCATGAGAAGTATCCAGAGTGCCATGGAAGCCTAGTGGCTAACCAACAAATCAGTCATTAGCCACAGCAGAGTATCAGTGTGAGAATGGAAAACACAACCCACCGTGTCCATTTTCCTTCTGAAGAGATGAGCAAAGATACTGAATTACCAGTTTAAGTAGCTCCATGATTGTTATTTTTTTAAGAAACAAAAGCAATTTTCAAAAGTGTTTCAAGATGCCCAGCTCCAAGCTGAGCACAAAGATCAGCCCATCACATTTTTCTCTGTCTCCTAACCTCCAAGCTGTTAATGCAGTCTTGCTGTGATTTGTGATGCAGTGTACTGTGCCACACCTCACTACAAAATTTATCTTTTTACATTTGAATAGGAGACACTGAGCTGCCCAGCAGCTCTGCAATACACATACTCATTTGGTGAATGGCTTCAAGATGTTAAATGGAAAAAGTTGGTTGCAAAGTACAACCATTTTCCTATGACTGTCATAACTGATACTGCCTGATCTGCTGCAGATGTTCTGAAGTGAATGCCATCACATTTTTATAACTGCAGGTAAAGATGATACACAGAGATCATGTTCTCTCTATACTGGCAAAGTTACCTGATCTTTCAAAAAAATTTTTTTTTTGAACTTGCCCATTTTTATGCAAATGCTGCATACAGCTTCAACTGCTGCTGTTCAAAGAATATTTGTTATGTTTTCTTACTGGAATAGTTACATGCTTGAAAATGTATTAGTTTAGCATACAGGACAAAGGAGATGAACATTCTGCATCAATTTATTTGTTTGTTTGTTTGTTTTTTGCTGATCTAGCAATTCCATGCAAAATCAACCTTTTCAGAATCCGTTAGCTATTTGATGGTAGAAACCGTCAGGCCTTTTTCCTCAAAATTTTGGATGCAAGGACTCTGATGGACTTTGGGCCACCTAAAACAGAACCACAAAACAAATGAGGCTGAAAGATTTCTGGAGTCAACTGATCCAACCTGCTCAATGTAGAACAACAGAGATAAATAAGATTCCTCACGGTCTTGCCCAAATTATTTTTGCAATTTTTTTGGTAATGGAGAATCTGTCATCTTTCTGGACACATGTCCCAGTGTTTTACTCCTCTACAGTTTTGTTTTTTTTTTTTTTTAAACATGATTTATCCAGTTGGAATTTCTCTTTTTGTAATTTGTGACCGCTGCCTCTTGATCTTTCCCTATATAACTTGGAAAAAAAAAAAAAAAATCTATCTTCTCTGAGAATAGGACAAGTATTGGATTAGCAGATGATAACAACCTTTGCAGATAAGAAAATGCAGCAATTAAATTCTCCCCTCAGACTTCTCTGTTCTGGGTTAAACAAGCCCAATTCCCTCAGCGTCTTATCTTACATCATGTGCTTCAATCACCTGACCATCTCAGGGACCCTCCACTGGACATGGTGGTTTGTTAATGTGGTTTGTTAATCATTCTTGTGAGCAGAGAGGCCCCAGACTGAACAGTGTTCCTCACAAATGCTGACCAGGGGAAATCATCCTTTCCCTTAACACATCAGTAAGCCCTTGCTAAAGAAACCTGCCATTTGGTTTATATTCATTGCCAAGAGAGCACGCTGTTGCCGCATGTTCCTTTTTTTTTCCACCATGACACCAGCTCCATTTCCACAGTGCTGCTCCCTGGCCAGCCAGACCTCCAGCAGCATCTGAGCTGTCGCCTGAGGCTGTTTTGTTACAAGTGAAGGCTTTCCCTGTTGTCTGTCATTGCTGAGCTCCAGGAGGTTCCCATCACTCCACTGCTCGAGCCTGTTTAGGTCCCTCTGAGGAGCCCTTCAGCAGGGTACTGGGAAGTAACTTGCAAACCACAGCCCGTAGCATCCCATGAAGAGCAGCAGGAAAGCAAAAGTAGAGCTGTGCTGTAGGATGCTTCAGTTTTTACACATTCCCCTTTACATCCCTCTGTAGCGCAGATTCCTTGAAGAATCTTCTGCCTCATCCATACCCTCACCTGAGGCAGGCTGGTGTGCCAGAAGCACTGTAGGCAGATGAATGTCTCCCTGACATTTAAAAACCTCAGATTTCAGCCTCTCAAGGTAGCTTCCCTCCCAGTGCTATCTTCCTACCTGTACAAACAGCTTCCCCTTAAAATTTAATTCAAATCTCTTCTTGCAAATGCGACTCATCCCATTATATTTCTTACCTTATTATATACAGAGAACATCTGATCAGCATCTTCACTGCAACTACCTGTCATAAATTTATGTATTTTAATTCACATTCTTTGTTACCCAATCCCTTCCATCTTCCTAAACAGGTCAGATTTTCTAGAACTCTCATCTCTCCTCCATTTCTCTGTCACACTCAAATCACAGTGCCAAAACTGGATACTTGTGTATTTGTGCATTTGATTTTTCCCTTTTCTAACCACTTGTCTTTATTGAATTTCATTTGATTGGATTTTACATCATTACCTCGATTTATCAAGATCATTACAAATTCTAATTTTGTCCTCCAGAAGGCTGACAGTCCTTCTGGCTTGGTATTATCTGCAACTCCTATACGCATACTTATCCTCCAGTTGTCAAGTAACAAAAGAAACTATTGAATAGTACTGGACCCAGGACAGATTTCTGATGACCACTCTTTAATGTTCTCTAAGCTTGACAAAAACTATTGATAGATTACTCAGTCTAGTTTTTCCAATGACCGTGCCAATCTTAGGTGGATTTTCTTTCCTGAGTTTGTGCAGCAGAGTGCCACGCAGCACTGTGCCAAACCTTACTAAAAATGAAGGCACGTCACAGCTGCTACATCCACTTGTCCATTAGGCTGGCAACATGAACATGGCTGGTTCAGGCTTTGATAATAATTAAGAGATAACAGATACCAACTTGACTATCATGTCCAGAGTTGATCAGAAATTATTACTCATGCAAGTACACCTGTGTCCAGCTTCTCAGCGTGCTGTACAGCAGCCTTCATGCCAGAATTTCAATCTGTGCCCAGCCGGGGAGGATCCTGCACCAGACTCTTTTGCCTCCCCTCTATGATGGGGGCTTGGCAGCTCTGACAGAGCCTCTGTGCTGCATCCCATGTGCTCCAAACTGCTGGCAGTGGCTAAAATCTGGATTCCTGCTGCTTCCCACTTCAGAATATAGGAATTCAGAGTCAGGTATCCATAAAGCTTATTTAGCTGGCAAAGTTATGATGAGATTTTGTTATTTGTGTGGATTTGTTTTTCTTAAAAGGAATTCTGTTGTGTCTCTAGCATTTTCTGACTTCCTCTCTCCAGCCTGTTTTGCAAGTCTGTTACTATTCCCACACTTCCAAAAACATAATTTTGTCTCTTATTGCTTCAAACACTCTCTTTTCCTCCTCTTCCTTCCATCTATTCTTGCTTTCCTAGCAATTACTTTATCCCTCAGCCTCTTGGTCACATATCTCCTACCTGTGTGGGCTCTGTCCCTCACTCTGCCCCGCATAGCACCTTCCTACTCCAGACCCCACCAACATGCCTCTCCCCAGCACACCAGCTCCACTCCCACTGCTTTTCTCAGCAGCCGTCAGAAATGCAAGATATTGAAACAGGCGCTGTCAATAGCTTTGGGACTTTAAATAGGAACTTTGGGGCAGAATATCTGCAGGGACATTCCTAAGTGTGTCCCATCTTCCTTTAAAGTTGCCACAGTGACTCCTACACATTAACCGCAAGCATAAACTCTCCCCTCTTAAGTTTAATTCTTTAGGGATGTAGCACAGCAAAAGCAAACAGATACAGAGTTAAAAATATTTTTTTTTCAATTCAGTTGCTATTTACTTTAGGGAAAAAGGAAAGTTAATGCAGAGAGCGAAAATGAACGAGTGATTTCATATCAGTTCACCTTCCTTGGGAGTCTCAGCATTCAGATAAGCAGAAGAACCTCTGCTTATCAAGCTCCTGACAAGTAGTTCCTCAGCCATTTTCACTGCAAAAGCTGAGGGAAAAGCAGAGCAGCTTCTGGCCCAGGTTACCTCAGACCCTGCCAGGCAACCTCATGGCCCTTCTCCTGATAAAGCAAATGGCCGTAGGTGGAGCCAGCCCCTTATCTAGGATGGTTCAGCTTCTGTTGTGGGGTACCTCAATTCACAACCTCTGTTGTACGATGTCACTACTGCTCTAGGCACATAGTACAACACAGAAAGAAACAGGAATGAAAGAGAAGGCAAAGAAACCGGGTATTCAGATTGACTTGGGTACTCAATACACGTGCAACAAGAATGTGACACCAAGGAAAAGTAAATAGATGCAGGAAGACTCCTGAGCTGGTGCAAGCTGGCAAGGATGCTCTGGTGTCAGTGACTGCCATGCAGGTGTAATTTCAGCAACGATTCATGGCACTCCACAAAGAGGAGCGGCTGAAACCACGGATACTTAGGAGGCTAACAAAAAAGAGTTTCAGGAAATGCGTGCTCCAACTTAAAAATAGGAGAATTCTTTGCACTGCAGACCCCACAGTTCACCGTGGAATAACTTTAAAAGCATAAAAGCATAATCTTAAATCTCACTTTTCCATACACATATCTATTCGCCCACTTCAGAGTCCTGCCAGGCACCAAGTACAGCTAAAGGAACCATCAGCGATTTCCAAATACAAGCCATATGCTCAACCTTTCTGACCTCTGTCAGATTCTGCCTGGTTTTTGCTTCAAAATTGGATGCGGACAGTATTTGCATGTAAATTATGGTTCATCCCAAAATAGGACTGCATTGAAAATGGGGTCTAGGGCTCTCCAGAGATGGTTTAAATTTAAGTGAACATTCAGATGCACTTTACAGATGGCCTGAAAAAATGTCAATTGTCTTAAACATATCAAGTAGTATTTGCAGTTGCACACTCTCAGCGTGTGCTATTTCCTATCGGAGTTCTGCAAACACTGCTGTACTCTGACATTTTTGTACATGAAACTGGCAAGTTGAAACTGGTGAGTAATTTGATTTGTAACAAAATGCAAAGCCAGCTGAACTGGTTCTGGCTTCAGAGTTCACTGTAAATATTGCACGTGCCTGGTTACAGCTTAAATCATGATACAAAGGCAATCACGTGGCAGCACCTCTTCATTGTCACCTGCCCCCTGAGTGCAAGTGCCCTGGGTGGAGCTGATGGGTGAGCCACTTGCCCATCCTTTTTATTTTGTGCTTGGTTCCTATGGAAACTGCTGTAAAGCCACAAATACTAGATTAAAACTTTCTTTTCTTTGAAAGTAATGGTCTGTTGCTTTTCAAAAAAGGGCAGAAAATGCAGATAAATACAAGATGATTTACAATGAGGTTATTATGCATTCAAATATCTTTTTAACCTTAAATGCGGTAAAAATATTGCCATAGTTTTGAAAGAAATCAAAGACTTCAAATAATATATAATGTAAGCTGAGAAGAACTCAACTGACAATGACTGCCCAAGAATATCCTTTAGAAAATCTATTTGCTGACATTGCAAAGTGATTCCTCATTGGAAAAGGAAGGGGGGATTTCAACTAGTCTTGCTCTTGTTTAAGTACTAGAGTACAGACAGCAGACAATTAAGACTATAACAGTTGTTGATATACTAAATAATGTTAAACTTTAAAATCATATAACTAATACGTATGCTGGGACAGAGAACAAAAACTAATCTGAAAACATTAGCACAACGTAGTAAAAATGTGCTTTAAGTACAGACTTCAGTGGGTGGAAAAAAGCCTCTCAAAAGAGAAATGTGAGGACATCCAAATGCCTAGCAAGAGCATCCAATACTGAAATAAAGAAGTACATAGAGATGTTGGCGAACAGGGCAACCTTATTTTTCACAAGAACACGGTCAGACAACTGCCCTGATCCATCCAAACGTGCTCAGAAGCCCCCTTGCTCTCCAATCACAGCGTTGCCCCCTGCAAGAGCCCCCCCACATCCTGACTCTTCCCAAACTTCTTTCCTTAAATCCCTTTTCATCCACCTTTCTCTCCCCACTTTTCAACCACCCACCATCCCCACACCCTGAGCCCCCACACCTCTTCAGCTGTTCCCCACAGCCACAACTCTTTCCTTTCACCTGGTTGAACTTTGCCACCCATTTGAGCAGATGCTTATCAAAACTGTTCCACAGCTCCATTTTTCTCTATCTTGTCCCTCCCCAGCTTCTCCATATTTCACTCTGGGCAGCCAGGGCTGCTTCCTCCCTTCTGACCTAACCCTCCCTGGGCAAGCTCCCACCCGCCATGGGCAAGGTGGGCTGTTGGCCAGCCAAGCTCCCCTGACCCCTGGATCTCCTGCGTGTCCTGCCTGGGAAAGATGGTGCTTTGCTGTATGGGTTCCTGAAATCCCTAAAAACCCATGCACCTGACTGCCTCCAAAGGCAGGAAAAACAAAATGAATGTATAGATGCAGAAAATACTAAAAATAGGCCTTAAAAATCTTCACTGTATATATAATCTACTAAGCATTTATTAAATACATTTAAGATTATGAAAGAGAAAGAGGGGAGAGGAGAAAAAGAGAAATCCCCAGCTAGGTTTGGGAGGGGATGTGGGGGAGTTTTTCCCCATGAGCAGACATTTGCAGCTTTTAAATCTTCTGCTGATTGCAGACCCAGGGTGACACTTCCACTCTCCATAAACTCCTGCAAAAACGTTTCCACTCAGTCTAATGAAGCATGCCATGCTTCCTCTTCCCCTTCACCCCTCGCTCTTCAGCTGCCGCCTTCTATGGGAACTAATGAGACTGCCGGCCCCAGTTCCTATGCATATTTGCATAGAAAAGCTTAAGCACCTAAAGCAATCATATACAGGTGCTGTGCCAGAGCACAGCATCTTTGAATGGGTCAGAGGCACCTGAGATAAGGGTGTTTGTATACCCTGGAGCTGTACACCTGTGTCTCTGAGTTTGTATTTGCAAGGGGATGCATGGGGAGGAGCCCTCTTTGTGCTCTCCATGTTCTTCTACTGCTTCATTTGCCTTCCCCAGCCCTCCCCTATACAAACTTCCAGAGGATGAAGCACAATATAGGGCTTGTTACTGCCACAGGACTTCTCCCAAGCACACACAAAACACAGCACCTGTAAGGGCTTGTGGCACATCATCTACACTTTTGGTGAAATAATGGGACCAGCATTTCTACAAGCCTCACCTCTTCCTGTTTCTGGGAGACAGGGACCAGGCAGGAAGACGGTCAAAGCTTTGTGAAACTGCCAGGAAGGAGTCAGGGAAGAGCAGCAGAAATTTTGCCTGCTCTAAATCTCCTTTTGTAGCTCTGGAGAGACTCCTTGGGAGATTAATTCATGGACATGACTGTGTTTGTTTGAAAACTCTCCCAGTGAGAGATAATTGTTTCCACAGCCTGAAAAAGGCAATGTAAATTAATCAGGCATATAACTACTTAGTCCTTAATAGAAGCTGTTGTAGAGGAAAGAGGAAAAAAAAACCCTAACTCTTAAATCATCGTGTTCATGACACGAGATTGCATGTGTCCCATGCTGCAGCCAGTTAGGTATTGTGCTAGAGCAGTGCTAATGAATTTAATTTCTTCCTTCTTCAAAATGAAAATATAAAGGGGCACAAAAAAGGAGATATATTTCCAATGATTCTTTATAATTATTGTGTATTTCTTTAATACTAACATAACATTATCTTTCTAAATTACTACACTTTCCATCAATCTCTTTAAACTCCTAAATTCTTAAGGAAATGGGAAGGTTGCAACTTCAACTTGAGGACAACACAATGGAGCCAGTATCTATTTCAAGCCCCAAATCCAATCTATCCATGCACAAGAGTATGCTCTTCATGGGCCTGAAATTACAGATACATAGCCCTGTATGAAACTCTTGTACAAATGCACAGATATGACTGGCACCCATTACCCTAGCAATTCTAACTGCAATTCTACCAGGAAACCTTGTGAACATAGCCAGGAGGCTGGTAAGGTTTTTGGCCAGACCACTCAGGTACAGCGCAGACACTCCTGAATGATCCACGTAGATGGGGCACAGATTGTATATAACAAGCCAGAAGTGAATACTAATACCAGACCTCATATTATAAGTACATATTACACTGCTCATCCAGATGGACGAGAGCATGCCAGAAATAGATTGCTAATCTTGAATCACAGCCAGACTAAAAGCTTCCCTCACAATTAAATGAGAAAAGGAGTTTCTTTTAATTAATCCAGACTTTGTACTGATCAGAGAGAGCTTACAGGAGATGAGAAAAGCTGCTGACAGGACGGACGGTAATGCCCTGGGAGATGACCTGTGTTTGGGATTCACCTTTTCCAGTTGATCTCAACCACGATCCCAAGTTTACTGCTGACCGTCTGAATTCTTAGTATGCAACGGCAGCATTCCATCTTCGAGAATAAAGAGTTGGAGCGATGGCCCTGGACAGACATGTCTACCATGACTGAATGGTAGCCAAAGTTGGGGCAGAAGAGAATTGGAGGAAGAAAGTAAAGTTAGTCAAAGCTATTCTTTAAGGTTCTTGATTTGCATTACTTGGGCTGTACTGAAAAAACTTCTAAATATATGTTATCTTTCCCCCTTTTCTTTATTCCTCAGTGGTGACCTGTCCTGCTAGTGATGACCCTTTCCAAGGCTTGGGTATATCATATCAATCCATTCCCTTCCTCTGTTCTTCTTCAGGGAAGTCCTGGCTCAAACTTCAAGATAATGGATGTGTCCAGGCCTCACGAGGATAAGTGTCAGGAAACCTTGTTTTCCCCAGGGAAAGCAGGGCTCCCATAAATGTCTGCACATGTCTTCAGAACAGACTGCACGGGGAAACATAAGGTTAACATTTAGGCAATCTTCGTTTTCACTGCCCTTTATCCTTACTGCCATTAATTTGGAAAGAGGGTTTGGGGGTTCTTCTTTCCCCCTCCCTTATAGTACAAATGGGTCAGTGAACTTCACAGCTTGAAACCTTGACAGAACCATCTGTTCTTCATTAAAAGCCATTAATGACAATGATAATGGCACTAATTAGGCTGCGTGCAAACATACACACGCTTCAACAGCTCTAGAGCTACAGGCAATCAAAGGTCCAAATTGAACCAGCTGCTGTACAGTGTCAATGAGCACTAACACCCCTCTTCGTCCCTGCCCCAAAGTACAGGGACACACAGCCAGCATCAGCTGGACACATGGAGCAGGTGCTTTTGATACACACACAAGTCAGAGGGGTTTGCCTTTGTTTCCTTTGTCCTTCCACCATTTCCTCTTCATTGTGCTTTAAGAATGATAGGGAAACACAAGTGCAGTCTGTGAGCACAGGTACTCGGTCACCATCTGCCAATTTTAGTTCTCCTATGGGTAGCAGTGAGTGTGTATGTGGGGCTTGAAGAAGCACATCTTAATGCTACACATGGAAACTATTCCCAGCACTATGATACCCCCTTGAGTGAACCTTGCCTAGAACATGGAGATATACTATTACAAGTTTTCTTTTGATAGTGCAGCTAGATCACAATAATCAGAAGATCAAGACCCCCCAAAGGACTGATTCACAGAAACATCATCTATTGCAGCAAGGCCTGCTGGATCAGTGGTAGACTTGCATGTGGAAAACTGGAATTCTAGGCCTGTCTGATATCTTCCTCCTCTGACACCATATGCAGGTCTCTGCTCTGCTGTTAGCTTTAGGAATAAACATCTGCTATGTTAATGATATTGAAACTGACCTCCTCTGTAAAAATGCTTTGAGATCTATTCATTTTGTGATAAGAGTGCCATAACAGTATTCCTGAGAAGCGTGTCCTCGCCCACACTCCCAACAGACTTCCAGTGTTGCTCAGGTATATTTATTTCAGGTACCAAGTTCAGGTTTGCACACTGAATGAGGAACACACCAGTTGCAGCACACCCATCCTGTGTGCACATTACACGTTCAGAGCCAGCACAGGCTGCCGAGACCCTTCAGACAGCAGTTACTATGGATGCAGAACTGCCAGAGAGAATATGCCAGGGCAGCACTGCTATGCAGCTGGTAGGAAACCGGGTGTTTCCAACTGGGCTAAACCCAGGCTGTTTCTTCAGCTTTTCCTGCTTATTTTGTAGTCTCACAGTCTCCAGCCAGGAAGTCTTAAAGGAATGGACTAATCCATTCGTACTGTTCTTCCCAGGTCATCATAATGTAGCAGCTTGGCTTCCACAACTCTCTTGTCAGTTTCAAAGAAGAAATAAGGGGACCAGAAGTGCTTTCTTGACATTACATTATCTGACAAGCAACATTAGAAAGGCTCAAAGCATCACTGAGCTAGTTTGCAGAAATGTGTAGTAATGAGATACCTCTCCTGCATAACAGGCTGCTGTACAAACTGCAAGACACATGCATTTCTGCATAAAAACTATAAAAAAAAATAGTTATGTATTACTCTTGAAATTGCCCAGATATTTTTTTCTGCTGCATAGAAAGTCGAGTTTTGTGTGGTTTTGTTTTGATTTTACATTTAACTCTTTTTATTGTTTTCAAACACAAAATGCATCTTAAATTGCACGGGAACTCAGCACACACAGACTGGTGGTGCTAGAGGACAATACTGCACACAGAATATATCAGCTAGAATCATGCCTGCTTGATGTGAAATAGAAAGCTCAAATAAAACTGATAGCTTGGTTTGAAAAATCTTCATGTTCTGACCTCCAGGCAATGCAAAATAGATTTTTATTTAATTTTTAAAAAAAAAAAAAAATCATTCTTTTAGGTTGCAAGAGCAGAGCAGTGTCACAGTATCTACGTTTTAACAGGCTGTATTTCTCCAAAAGTATCAGAGTCATTTATTCTAGGGGTAAATTTGTATGCCCTGTGCTTTTTTGAAAGACAAAGCTATAAGCCTCCTGAATCTGTTTTCACCATACACCATCAGCCCTGCCCCAGCCCACAGCAATATTTCTTTATAGTCAGATGTAATAAAACGGTGTCCCTCCCTAGAAGCGACTCATTACCCAAGCGAGTTGAAGGAGGTTATCGGGAAGGCAGCACAGTGACCTGTGAAGGTTGTTAATCCCAGAAAGGAGACCATGAGGAGCACACAGGAGGAGATGCCTGGAGCAGAGCAGAGGCCTGGCTCTATGCAGCCAACACCTGCTTTTGAGTGATTTTGTTCCTCAGTTCCCTTCCTTCCACACAGAGGTGGGGTGAAGCTACCAGCCAGGCTGTAGGTGGCACCTCCCTGCAAACTGTGGCACGGAGTAAAAGGGCAAATTCCCCACTGGCAGCAAAAGGTTAGGTGTGTAGGCATAGAGACTGGAAGCTCCTTGCTGATAACATCCAGGTTGCAGAAGTAGCAGGACTAATAATGATGTTATGAACACTGCAGTTTATTTTTTCAGTGAGTTCCTTACTCACAAAGGGATTCCACACAGCTGACCTCAGGTCTCAGTTTATCAAGTTTCCCATTTTATCTTTCCCATGCCTCTTCTCTCTTGTTTTGCCTAGGCCACCAGCTCTCCAGAACAAAAGCTGCCTCTTCCCAGCCTTCCCCATAGCGCTATGTGATCTCACTGCATTTAACCCAGAGGGCTCCTGATTCTGACAAGAGTCCCCAGGCACCTCTGTAATTGAAGTAACTTTGTTAAGCCACACAAATTAAAAGGCAACAAAACAACTCCCATTCACATTGTTGAGGTTTGAACACACTGACAACGTAGATCAAGAAAGATCAAGGTGTTAAAATTCTGGTGGCAGGACTGACTCAGCGATTGCCTCCTACAGTGTGTATGTTTTCAAAACAAGATGTATGCAGACTATGTTTCATAGGAAAAGCATGGATAGGAAGCACTGCCTAAGTGTAGGGCTCCTTTCAAGTGTACAGGGAAGGGAAAACCCTGTGACACTGCTCAGAGTTCCCCTAAGCTCAGGTGGCATTTGGGAACATCTCGCCCGGGTATGCCTGCAGCTGGCAGATGTTGAGCTCATTTTTATTTGCACTCTGAAATGACCCAAAACCTTGGTAACTGCATCAGCACAGCGCTGAGCTTGAATTAATTACCCCAACTCAGACTTTTTAAATTCAGGTTCTGGTTGGCAATACAGAAAACCTGAATTTGGGGTTCCCAGCAGCATGTTAGTGGGGGCCCAACTGCACAGTGCAAAACACTGAAGAGGCGTGCTCTCTCCCTGCCAGCCCACACTACACTGCCGAGACATCGAGCAGGGCAGGGAGCATGGACTACACAGATTCAGGCTCACAGCAGTGCCATAATTCATCCTGTTCAGAGCATGGGCAGCACGTGCTCACTTCAAACTGAAGTCTGCACAGACATTCCCCAAGCAGTGAAATGCCTGCCTCGCTTGCCTTGGAGAACTTTCCTCCTCCTGGTGGGACAGCATAACTATCCTCACGGAGTTTGGTGGAAGTACTGGAACAGAAGGGTACTGGCGGAAAAAAGGATTGCAAAATCTTATCTCCAATAATGGATTAGTGCTGTCCTGAAAAGCACACTGGGCTGAGCTTTTGGCCCCTTTCTCTTAAATATCTAGGACAGTGTTGAAAAATGCATGTGCCACCATTGCTGAGAAATGGACAGCTTCTTTCCATTCCTCTTCCATTTGCTGGGTAAACAGGCCAATCGCAGAGTCAGCAGCCATGGCAATTTCTGAATCAATATTTATCAAGCCCTTCTCCAACTGCTATTTCATGCCTCATTGGTCAGAGAGCATCCTCTCCAAGTGAGCCAGAAAATCCTGACCTTGCAAATGACAGAGGAGCTGCTTGAGGACAGCAAAGTAGAGCAGCTCCCCTAGCTAAAAAATAAAATAAAATGAAATAAAATTTAAAAACAAAAATCACAATTCATGACAGTGTTCTCATGGCATTACATATTCTTCTTCCACCTCTTCCCTTTATCCCGTCCCTTCTCACAGTGGCAACCCTAGAAGTGAAAGCTTCATTTAGAAGCACTAAAACAGCTTGTTCATTAGCAAAAATCAGGCTACATGAAAGGGACATTAAAGCCCTGGATACCCGCAAGGGAATGCTGTTGGGTTCAACCCCCCCTGTACTTTTAATGACACAGAAGATTGATTCCTTCCTGCCCCTCCCCTAGGCATGGTAAATGCATTCTCAATTATTCCATCAAACAAAACCAACTGCAACAATTAGGGGGAGCAGATGAGCAGAAAGAAAGGGGTTTGGGGGCACAAGGATACTGTCCTGTATTTTGGTACTCCACAGCAGAGACTACAGAGGGCAGAGAAACCTAAGAGAGACTGAGTACTGTAAGATCACCTCTGGAAAACAAATCACCAACAATCAACCATCAGCTTGGGGACTTCTGGCAGGAGAAAATATATATATATATATATATATAAATATATATATAGCCCTCCCAGCAAGAGATAATAACGTGTTATAAAAACAAACATTACTGATTCCTTGAAGAGATGGAGCAGTGACACTTTCTCGCACACCCTCTGAAGGCTAGGGGATGCCTCCAGGACTCATTCAGGCAGATGAGCACTGGGTGTGCGCTTTAGTCCAGGAAAGGTGTTCAGTGCCACTCAATTGGGTGGCACAGCGGGTCTGTGCTGCAGCTTGGGATGTCTGCAGTTTTCTGGGAAATTTCATGTGTACCTGAACACCCTGTCAAAATATACACTGAAAGCTGAAGGTGAGGAATTGTTCCTGTCAGAAGTGGACTAAAAACACAATCAAAGTGCAAATGTGAAAGATCAGAGAGGAGTCATCACTCGTTTCTTTCTCAAGCAGAAGAAAATGCTTTCTGGCATGAAAGGAAATTGGGTCTTCAAGTTTGCTCTGAGCCTCAAGCTGAGCAGAGGATTTCTCTGCTTTTGATCACTGCAGTGTAGGTGCCTTAGGCCTTCTCTGTACCAGTCCATTATTAAAAACAAGGCAACAAATAATAGGGATGATTTCTGTGCACATTTCCTCTCATTACTCCCATTTACTCTTCTAGGAAGATTTTTTTCCCCCTCCAAGGCTCTAGCAATACTCTATTTGGTTCTTTTCAGCTTTTCTAAACAGGTCCTCCAGTCTTCAGTGCCAGACTCTTTGCTGGGCTCTACTCAAAAGATCACTCAATCCGTTTCAATTTTACGCCACACTCTGCATTTGAAAACTGCTCTCTACTTGCAGAGGGTACACTTGTTCAGGGGAGTTTTGCCATGGGACATCCCTAAGATGTCAGCTCCAAGTCACGTAAAGTAACGCAGCTCATCACCACCTGCTCCCTGAGAAGAGGCTGCTGCCTCTGCACACCCAGCCCACAGACTCAAACCTGCACTGAGTGGCCCAAACTGCCTCTTAACCTCTGGTGCACAACTTTGTTTCTCCACTTAACCCATGCTTCATACTTTCCCCTTTCAATTCCACTGTCTTTATAATTATCTGATGCTCATGCTTCCCACATTAGCAGCATCAGTGATCTAATGGGCTGTTGGTTATTTCCCAGGCCATTGGTCAAGGCACTGAGCAGAACAAATCTGGTGATCCCCACCCCTGCCCAGGATGCTGCCCCTTGTTATCACCACAGCCACTGACCATTGTCCTCCACGTGCCACCCTCCTGCTCACTCACGGGCCACGGGATAGCACCTTCAGGCATACCCATGTAAACGGATTTTTCATCACTTTCACTGTGCATCAAATGCTTTAACAGAATCCCAAGTGCGTGACACTTTCTGCATTTTTTTCAGTCAATCAATTATCACCATATTTTCTTTATATACATATATATTACAGATAAAGCACTTACTGAAATGGAAAAAAATAATAATAATAAAAAAATAAACTAACAAAGAAGCTTATTCCATAAGCAGTGGAATGGAGGAAGCTCAGGTTCCTGCACACTGATCCTGCTATGTTCTCATCCGCATCTCCCAAAGCTGACTTGGGATGCTCAGGCTCCTGCTGTGCCTCTCCTTGCTTTACCCAGTGGTGCACCAGAAGTACAGGATGTACCACAGACAGCCCAGACCCACAGGGCTATTGCCTGGCCAGCTGGCTCCTACCAGACAAGAACAGAAATAGCTGATCTCTTCTTGCAGCAGAGGCAATAGCAGATACATCTCTACTACTCAGCCACCAGTTCTCTACTACTCAACCACCACTGGGCTAAAACCACATTTGCTCTGCTCCCCACGTGCCTGCACTTGCAGTGGCAGTCATTTGGGTCTCAGCCCTTCTTGCAGATGTGCCCATTCAAATCCAAAAGGCTCAGCAAGAGCTGTTCCTGCAGTCAAGCCCTGTGCGAGGTCAGAGAAATGTCTGAAATCAGGCTGCGCAAATTCTGCTCTACTGCATTGGATGAACAATATATTTTAAAAGGTGAGTGTGTGTGGAGGCATTTAGACAATTCAAATTGGGTGAGATGGTACCAAGAGACCTTACCCGGGCTTCCCATTCTAACACATGCTGGCAAGTCCAAAAGCCACAGGGTGAATCTTCACAAAAGCAGTGAGGTGGCCTTTGGTCATGGTAACAGGAGAAGAAAAGAGGAGAAGAATTGCCCAGGGGTGACTCTTCCTCTGTCACACACTTCCAGTGAGACCTTGGGCAAGTACCTTAGCCTACATACCGTGTCAGTTTTCTTACCTGTCAAACAGCAGAGAGAAACTGTCTACTTCAAGCAGGCATCAGACTGCTTAACACATTAGTGTTTATAGACTGCTTTGAGATATATTGATGGGGAAAACTTATTTATTTATTCAGAAGGTCAAGTTTTGAGGCATCAGCTTTTACCAGCATAGTGCACAGGCACTAGAGGCATGAAGTGAGCTTTCCAAGTTTGCTGTGCCAGCTCAGAGCTCGGGGGGACGAGATCTTTCCTCTGAACAAATAGGCCTTGCTGACTTACCTTCCCTAGATGATTCAGAAACACTGACTGATGTGCAATACCCACCAGTGATTCTTTTTGCAACTGACTTCCTTCTCCACCCACCTCTTCAGAAAGGACTGATTTGCTCCTACACCTCGCTACAAGCTCAGGCGTCTCATTTCACTGCCCCTGCCAACCAAGGCCTCAAACAAGGCTCCTGCATTTGACCTTCACAGCCCATGAGTCAAATGGTAGGCTGCGACCAACCTGCAGCCCACTATTCATGAGCACATCAGTGATGAGGTTACCCAGACTGCCAGCCAACCAGATGACTACAGCATCCTAAAGAGCTTCCAAATCAAATAAAGGGTAATAATATTTTGGTGACTCAAAAGAGAACAGGCTTTTGTCTCTAAACAAATTTCTTTCCTTCTGAAATTAAGACGTTCTGATTGCAACTTCACGTCCTATACCACTGCTGAAATGAAGCTGCTAAAAGCACAGATGACGTGCAGCAATGTTCTCTTTGGACTAAACAAAACTTTATAATAAACAGATAGAAGATCTTGGCACAGCTCAGATCTTGGGCACCCTGAAAAAGGAGAGCATTTTCCTTCGTCCATTTTCTCCCATCTCAGATAACATCTGGCTTGGGCAGAGAGACCTTACTGCAGAGACGTGTTTTCTTGCTGCAGGCCAAACAGGTTCCTGAAGGGAACCATGCGAATCCCCACTTTTGTGCTATCAAACAACGCTGCAGCAAGCACAGCGTGCAAATCATATGGCCATGTATGAATGTGTGAGAGAGGGTGGAAATCAGATGGCCACACCATAAAAACAGTGAAGTTGGGAGCTGGGTCTGTACTTCTTACTTCTGCTATAAGTAAAAAACACACACTAAGTTAGACATCATATGCTAAGAATAGCTGGGAGGGGGAGCTCCTCTAACTTCCTGCCACATGTCCTCTTCAGAGCAGAGCTAGGATACCAAAAGGTTTTGCATTTAAAATTCCTGGAGGCTTTTTAACATGTGTATGCATGCACGCACAAAACATAGTTAATTGTGAAACACTTAAAAACAGAACTGTTATAGTATATGCATGTGCTCCCTTTCTGCTGCTTGCTATGGCCACGGTTTTACCGTAAGAGGCAATGAGGGGATTTTCAGAGGCGGCTGTCTAGACAGGGAGATGAGGTCCCCCAGAATAAGCACTGGGAAGCGAACACCCTCCTGAACAACCCAGGAATCAATTGCTTTTCAGGCCTTGATCAGGAAACAGTTCTGCAAACAGTGAAAAGTCACAGAGGTACAAACTGGAAAATACTCTTAGCAGTCTCACTTTAGCCTGCCATTAAGGAAAAAAAAAAAAAAACAAAAAACAACAAAAAAAAAAACATCAGAATAAAAACCTGTTAGAAACCTCCTCAGGCAAGGAATATGGCAAGGACTAAAAGCTTTGATGGCATTTAGACTCCTGGCAACACAAATCTTTTCTAAAATAAAGCAGTCTCTAGAATAGATAGCTAGATCAGACAATGACAGATCAGTAGTTATAAGTTCATGATCTTTCAGATGAGACATAAAACTGGGGTCCTGACCTTGTATGATCATTAAAGATCTCATAACGCTTTTTGCGAAAAGAGGGTTGTTAATTCCACTGGTCTGGAAACAATCCAATTTAGATAACTACCTCAATCAATCTTACAGATTCATCTAAATACAGTACCCTCCTCTGTTCCCCAGGCTAAAATACTGCGTGGTATTTCTCTGGGCTGTAAAACGTGACGAACCGAGTCCGCTTCACCTAGCGCTGAGATGGGGAGATTTTTGTGCGTGCACTCCTACAAGGGGGCTATGAACGTTAATATTTCACAGGAACTTGGAGAGGCACAGAGCAACAGATGAGAGATTTATTATGGACTTTAACGTCGTTCAATCTTCATGAAGCTCTTGCTATATTAGAGCAGTCAGAAATTGGAGATTTCCAAATTTTGAGTGTTAACAGATAAGCATTCTGCTCTTCTCCATTTGAGGTTTGTGCATTTGCCACTGAATAAATCTGTCCAACAGTATTCAGAAAGATGGAGACAAGACCAGGACAGCTCGATATTGTTTTAATTATGGCCACTGAACACACAGATGGTCAGCAGGTGAAACTATAGGTGGTCAGACCTGCAAGTTTTCAGTCATAAAGACAGGACTCTTTGGTAGGCATCAAGGGAAACACAGAGATTCATCCTAAGCACAACTTTGGGCTTACACCCAGGGTGACTCATAAGCATGTCTTACTTTCAAAACTTCTTTACAATTAGCATCATTGGGGGCCCCAAAACTCCACGGAGTTTGTTAAATATGGAAATCCATAGGAGTGAATGAGAGAGCAGACAAAAAAACATAAGTCTCCAACATAGTCAGTAACGATCTCTTAGAGGAATAAAGCAGCAATAAAATCCTGAAAACACACACAGCTTGATCTACAGAAGACATGAAATTCAAGTGCAGTAAAACAACATGGGATTTTTACTTTAATAAAAGTGTAAGAAGACAATCACATCTGTCACCAGAAGGATTAAGCTTTGAAACAGTGTCTTAACACGAGCCTGCCTGCACATACGTAAAAGAATGCCTGGGCCAGGGTATGCCTCTACTAACAGCAAAGGCTGACCTTGTCTTGAGCTCTCCAGTCATAACTGTCTGCCAAGGCGAGTACGTTGTTATTCTGCAGTTAAGATTAAAAGGAAAGCTCATTATCAAAGAAGTGCGCAATTACAGTTACATAGAACACTTCTCATGATTCTTTGGCATTACTAAACAGATTCCATTTCCACAAAAATCCAAGAATGGATTCCCTGGGGAAAGATCAAGACTAATCTGCAGATGATTTCAGGGATGTTCTCACCTGCATCTAACCAAAGCAGAACATCCAAGTTTCCTTAACCTGGAAGGCCTACTAGGCTATAATTTTCCTGGCCTTTCAATTTACCACAATGGTCTCACTATCTAACCAAAAGCCAAATGCAACTTTTTTAAAAGGATCCAAAAAACAAGCAGGTCCTCATTCTGAAGCTTGCTTCTCTGATGAACACACAGAAGCGGAGCACATGACTTGCTTTTTTATGTGTGCAACTTCCCAGTAAAACTTTGTCCACTGCAGCCAGGAGATCGCTTCCCCCACAGCAGGACTCTCTCATGCTCACTCTTCCCTGTTCCTCTCACACTTGGAGCAAAGCCAACGAGCCAAAAAGGCACCAGTGAAGTTTAGCTTACAGTATGCAGTAAAGAGAATGGGGAAATATTTTCCAGTTACCGATTTAGTACAATTTACTGCAGCAATATGTGGTTTTCCTGAAAACAAAGACTGAACTACCACCTCCATTTATCACACTCTGAACACCTTGTTCCTATAACAATCAGTTCTTCATAAACGTTCAGATGAGGATGAGCCAAGTCAGAAAGTAAGAATTTGATGTTATGTATGACTTTTTGACACCGCCACATTTAAGTTCTACGTAGCATGACAACAAGGTGGAAACATCAGAAAACAAGGAAAGCCTTTTCCATCAGATCAAAAGTTAGCCCAGTAGCTAGGGTGCTCTGAGAGGGGTCTCCTACATCAGGAGAGATTACCCTAACCTCAACATATTGGTGTTTCTACAGTGCATCGTGTTTTCTCTCTAGTTTGGACCAGAAACTGCCTTCTGGAAAATGTTCCAGACAAGGTTTTAATGTGACTATAAAACTGTATTTTCTGTTTAAACGTAGGCCAAGAATCCCATGCTTGCTACAGGCTTATTATTTCTTTATTCCATCTGCTATAGGAATGACCAAAATAATTTTTTACAGAAAGCAGTAAGCAAAGGCTGCTGGTTCAAAGGAAAAGATAGGTTGCAAAATTAAGAATGGTTTCTTAACCTCTAGAGTAACCTGGTAGCAGAAGAGACTTATGTAAGCAATTAATGTATTGTCCCTACGATAACATTGACAATTACATGCTAACTCTAGAGGAGCTCTGCAAAATGCACATGGGTGCACCTGTTAACCTTGCCAGCAGTGCAGTGCTGGGCTGTTGGGGCACCAGTGCACACTGACAAAGAAACCATTTGACTCCCATGGAGTTGGAGTAGTTACCCACAGTCACTGCTGAATGCAAATACCCAAGTTCTGCATTCTAATTTTAACTCGCAAATTGTACTTTTACCAAAAATCCACCACCACCAAATCAGAGTTTCAGAGACCGTAAAATTTGCTGATGAGAGTGCTCGTTGCAAAAAACCATGGTAAGCATGCCCACACTCTCCTCCACAAATATTTTAAGTGTTCATGTAACAGCACCAAAAATAAATAAATAAATAAATAAATAAATAAAGGAGAAACACACTAAGAAGTATACTTATATTCCCTTTCCTCCCACTCCTTTTAGCAGTGGACAGACAGCAGGAGAGCACTAGCAGCTCCTGCCCAAGTAACTTCATCAATCCAAACCTGATCAATCTTCTAGAAGACAGTACCAATAGGAACAAAAATGAGCCACCATCTGTGGTGTCTTATGGGTGGCAGCACAACTATGATTTTGTGAGTGAGCTGACACGCATGTCAGAGATGAAAGATGCATGATGCTTTAACAGAGAAACTTTTGTATCACTCTAAATTTATTTTTGATAATCTATTTGAAAGAAAAATTGATGCCAGGAGCAGCAAGCTGCTTTTTTGTGTAGAATGCTAACAACTTATCTTGACAGTTGCTGCATGGCACACTCTCATGGCTGTCATTGTATCTTCATGGTGTGACACAAGCTAACCCTCCCTGAAACTACAATTTACTACTGGCAAGCAGTACCTGAAAGTAATTCAAAGCTCTTACATGCCCTGGTACTCTGAGGAGATCAAAGAACCACCCTGAATGCACACAATGAGGGAAGCTGCTAACAAAAGCCTCTATGCACTCAAGTAGTCCAGAATATTGTTTTGGAGATATGTTCATTGATTTTCTGAGGTGAAAGCTTACTGTGGCGGAAGCGATAATGGTGAAGAAAAGTCACTTGATATACAAGCTCAAGCTTTCCCTTCAGCAGACAGATCCAATTGATTAATTGCTAGAGTGTTGACAAATACCCAACAGATCAGACCCAAATAGTACAGCACGTTTGCACCACCTATGCAGCAGTCAATCCAAATCTTAAAAGGTACAGCCTTCTGCATTCTAAGGTTTCCAAACAGGTACATTGTGTACATTATTTATTGACACCTGCCCTTTAGATGAAGAGCTGTGAGCTTCCACCTGAAACTCAGTGGCAGCATCTCACTTCTCCAGTTGAACTATTGAGTTACTGACTGCTTCTGCAGACAGCCAAAAGAGTGAGAAAAGATGAGAAAGAAGCTGCAATTAGCAAGGAGGAAAACTCAAAATAGACAGATTGGGAGGGAAAGAAAGCCTGGTAAAGGAAAATTGTGACAGGAAAGAAGATGCCAGAGAGCATGAGAGAAAATGAACGCTGGAGAGAGCAGAGGAGCCACAGTCTCAGCTCAACATGAGATGCCCAGTAACAACACAACCAAAAACTGAACCACATGCCATGTTCACCTGCCCACCTGGGTCCTGTGGCTGCTAGGACCAGGCTTCTCCTGCCAGAGGGTCCCAGGACCTGCCAGAGCCCCCTCCACACATACCCCTTGCAAACCACCCTGAAGCGAGGCCTCCCCCCTCCCCCTTCCCCTGACAGGGTGCAGGCAACCTCACATAGCCCAAAAACACAGTTATCACCTCAGCAAAACAAAAGTCTCCACAACCCCTGTGAGAACGCACAGATACCCTCCTTCTTGCCTGGCAGGCCCACACCAGCCCAGACCCCAGCACACAAAACACGCATTTCAGCGCTCCTAACCTGGTTTGTAGTCTCCACAGCCCATCAGCCACTTTGCATGACAGGAAACAGATAGAAATTGAAGAAATTTTGTCACTTTCCTCCTATTGCGGCTGCTGCTGACCCTTCCACAGCTCACTGAGGACCGCTGGGTGCCCCCCATCAGTCACCTGCCCCGGCCACAGCTGCCTCCCCTCAGCTCCCCTCAGCGCAGCTGGCGCCCCTCAGGGCATTCTGGAAAATTCCACACAGCACCCTCAGCCCTCCCAGGCTAGCTGCTCCACAGGGGAACTGTGAAGGAGTTTCAGGTGGGCACGGAGATCATCAGGGCTCACAGGCAAAATAAAAGATGCTGTTCTGGTCTCTGGAGCCACAGATGTCGGCAGTATCTGCTGATAATACTCCAGCAGAAAACAACTTGATGTGAATGTGGGCCAGGTGTCGCTTGGTCTAAAATGTCCTTTGTTAGCAACCTGCACAAAGCACCTGCTCGGAGTCAGGGCTCACTGAAGGGATGTCTCCACTGTGGGTTCTCCCTTCAAAGGAAAAATAAAAGTTTTTGAAAACTAGGGCAAAGGCTGGTAAATTGTCATAAAGTTGTTTGTGCAAGAAATATCAGAGGACTTCCTCTGTGAATGGAGAGTTTCTGTAAGCTGAAAGAAAACATGTTCTGCTCCCAAATTTGATTATGAGCTGGAGGCACCACCTCATTGCAGAGATCTGCAAGGAGAATGTTGTACAACTAGGAAAGAGCAAAAGCTGCCTTTCTGCTGACACCAGAAATGTGTTTGTCTGACCTGTAGTGCATTTATACGCCCCCACCTTACAGCTTCTTCTGTCTGTCCATGACTTGATCAGCAAAAGGTGTTCAGGGTTTACCTGATACAAAGTAGCCAGACAGAAGGCATTAGCCAAGAAATGGATTTTTACATTCCACCATCAAACTGAAGTAGTCAGTAAATAGTGGGATGCAACAGCGTTAATCACACAAAGCTTCATGTGTATGTTACTGTTGTAAAGATACCAAGTGTAGGCTTCTTACAGTGGGGTTTTAGTTCCATTTTGGTTTCCTTCTTGCCTCTTTTTTTTCCTCCTGCACCACTTAGTCCTACCCCCATGTGGAGCAGAGCCAGCTGCTGAGGTGCCTGTACCTTCTTTGGGAGCTGTTGTTCGGCACAAATGGGCCACACACACCACCGAACGGGGATCCCAGCCTAGCAAATTCAAATCACTCAGAGGGTGGAAGGGCCACAAATCAACTCTGTTTCTTCTAGGAATAACTCTTAGCAACACATCAAGTAAAAGTTATTGAATTCTCCACGTTTCCTCCAATAGAATATTCAAAAATTTTTAAAAAGTGCAGAAAATCCAAACTAGGTTTAAGGTGTTTTTTGTTGGTGTTGTTGTTACAGTTTTTTGTTTGTTTGTTTGTTTCCCTCAATTGCAGCAAAGCTGAGAAAGTTTGTTTTTAAACTAGATAAAGCAATGCCCTCTAGTGTTCTGCAGAGAAATCTGGAACAAGGTTGCCCAGAGCTTTCTAGATTTCAAGGTTAGGACTGCTGTACTGTCTCAGTCACAGCCAAAGTTTTGAGAGCTCACAGCTGATGCACAACAGATGTAAAATTTCTGCACACAAGTATGGCCTACAGAACTGGTTGGGATCCTTTCCTTCCCTCTGTTCCTGCTGCTTGCAGCAGAACTCCATGCCAGAAGATGGAAGTATATTCTGGGAATGTATTAATTGCTTGAGAAGCATCTGGGAACAAAGGGGACTTTTCAGAAAGAGACAAAAGCCTGATGCTTTCCTTCTCAGATTTCACAAAATAAATGAAATTTACCTCCTCTCTCACCACCTACAGATATCACCTGTGGATAGTTTTTTTTTTACTGCATTCCCAGCTGTGGCACATGACAAGTCACACAATACTCACCCTGCACCTTTGCCATGTATACACAGCATTTGACACTGTGTGTTACTGACCCACCATACCTCACAGGATGTGGCATTCCCAATATATTGATAAACTAACTCCACATAGAACTATCCAAAGACAAGAAAGATTTAAATAAAGAAGAGAGCATTCTTATTGTTCCAAAAAAACCTAGAGTTATCAAAATGTTTATTTACACCCTGTATACATTTAAAATCTCAACTTTGCATTACACAAAAGGTTTTTGTAGGTTAGAAAAGCAAAAGACGAAGTCCTTGATGAAGGCAGTTCTTAAATGGCCAGCTAGGGGTTCTTAACTTTGCATTTGCATCAACCATGCATTAGTTGCTCTTGAAAGACAACTGCTGGGACTCTCAACATCTAGACAGAACAGAAACTTGAATGCCTTTGATTAAACTTTTACTTACATCAAGTACTTTAAAAATAATTAGCAAAAAGGAAAATTATTGTTGATCACTTTGTGCTTTTGTAGTTTCCCCCAGCTGCAGACCAAAACTGCAATAGGAAACAAAAAAAAAAAAAACAAAAAGATCAAAATGTCAAAATGAAACATCAGTTCCACCTATGTCCTATCTGAAATAGGAGGACAAAAAAGGTGAAGCAGTATCTTCTGGAAACTTAGGGAGTGCTGGTAGACTTAGAAAACTTTCTGACAGGTAGAAAGAATATTATGTCTCTAGGCTAGGCATCACCCTGCACCTCCCAGAAGTATTTGTTCATAAGAACAAAGCAAAAGAAATAACTTTATCAAGTTTTATTCATAAAAATTATTGAAACAAAAGTCTGCCAGACTGACTGTGGTTCTACATAAAACTATTGGATACAAATTACACATCCACTTCAGTGAGACTACACCTAGGGTAAATTCTGGGCTTGACCTGGCATTTGTGATGAACACTTTAGGACACTACATTTGTAGCTCATGTGTTAGCAGCTGCAAAACATAATTTGGATGTAGAAGTGGGAATCAAATAAATTTTTTAAATGAGGTCTAAACTTCAGAACACCACTTGAAAATTTAAATTACATTCCCTTCTTCTCAGAAGACAATCAATACATGTTCTAGTTAAACAAGCAGACGTGCTTTTTTTTTTTGTCTAAGGGGGGGGGTGATTTCTGACAATCATTCTCACTGCAAATAAATTATTTATTTTGTTATATATGTAAACAAATAAGGGAGAAAATAAAGCAGTTTAGATGCTATCCAAAAGACAGACAAGGTAAGATGTTGACTGCATTAGGAGCTATTGTTTCTTAGAGATCCGGCTCCATGCATCTACGACTGGTCAATTGCACAGAATATGATCCTGTATATGGAAAAACTGTATGTGAAAAGATAAAAAAAAGTTCACAGGATCAGCTTCTTCCCTGCTGTGCTGTCATTTTATTGGCAGGGTCAGTGGAGGAAAGGGACTGTTAAAAACTCAGGATAAAAAAAAAAACAAGGGAAAGATCTGGGAAAGACAGACATCATCATGAGAATTCACAACCTCCAGCCTGAATGAACTAAATGGCTTTTTCAGTTCTTTCAGTTTACTCAACAGTCCAGTGCCTCTTAGACACATTCTTACTTCCTCCAGGAATAAGCAGAACAACCTGAAAGAGAATGCAGGAAAATGCCCCAGCATTCATAATGGAGAGGCCACACACACATTGACATATCTTGAAGTTTGTATTGTACTGCAGAGCTGGAAGCATTCTACTAGTACTTCACTTTGCAGAGACGCTGAGAGTGTCTAAGCAAGACACTGTAACTGTCTAAAAATGTACATAGTTTCATCAGTGAAACATAAACTGAGCTCTTCTATTCTCCTTAGCCCTCCCCTTCCACAAGTGTTTTGCTATGAGACCAGCACTGGTGCATTCTCCTTATTTTCTTTCTGTATCACCGTCTGCAGGTACTTCAGTCGCATGGGAGGGAGTTGCTCATAAAGGTCAAATCCCAAAGGGCTCTCGGCATTCAGCAGTCTGTAGTAGAGAAGGTGCTTTTTCAGGGTCTGAAGAAAGAAATTGCAGTCATTAAGCATGTCTTAGAAGTAAGAATCTAATCATTCCTCTACCTCCAACACAACATAGCAACCTACCAGACAATAAAACTCCACCATGCCCAACATTTGAACTGCATCATCTTCAACAGAAGAGCTGTAAAAGATATGTTTCTTCCCAAAAACTCTCTCAATTTGCATGAGTTTTCCACTTCTGAACAAAATTCCTCTGTCTCCTCAACAATCCCTCTCAATGATCTCTTGCCAGATGCCAAAATGCGGTTTTGAGTAGGAACTAAGAATTTACCTTAGACACTAAACATAAATGACCAAATGACTCAGCTCCATTACAGAAATGATAGTCTGGCGAGATCTGTTATGATAACTCAGGATGGAAAGCAGAAAAGCAGACATTTGTTTTGTTCTTTTGTGGGGAAAGTATCCAACTAAGAGTTAAGGGAGGTCCCTGCTGCCTGCCTGTTTACAGCTGTGCTACAACCACCCCTCTAGGACCTCTCACTATCCAGAGAAAATACTGCTCCAGCAAGAGGCTCAGAAATACATTACAGAAGATTCATCTGTGTTCCAGTGGGCTCAGTGCATTGAGTTCAATTACAACAAGAACTGGATAATACTCCTAATAGCCAATGCATGTTAAAATCCTTCTGCTAATCTCTCATTCTCACGTTAGCAATGTGAACAAAAGCAAATTTCAGACTTCAAACACAAATTTAAGTCTGTAAGAGTACCATGCCTGAAAAACTCAAGCCCCAGTAGTGCACACTGATCCTTACGGATCCTACCTCATCCACCAAGAGCCACGTCTTTCGCAGCATGCTTTTCCGAGCAGCATCAGCCTCCTAAGAACAAAACGCATACTTAAATTAACATGGCACAACACTAGCTTTGCCCACAGGCCATGCAGCATTCTAGAAGGATGCTCTGCTTATGATGATGGTCCAAAGAGCAGCTTGTTCCATCAGAAAAGGCTTGAAGTGGCAATCACTTGGATCCCCCTCCTCTTTCCTCCTTCCCCTGACCTGAGGCCCATCTGACATGTATTGATAGAATAAGGGGTAATGGCTTTAAACTGAAAGAGGGTAGATATAGATTAGATAGTAAGAACAAATTCTTCACTCAAAGGGTGGTGAGGCACTGAAGCAGGATGCCCCACCCCTGAAAGTGTTCAAGGCTAGGTTGGATGGGGCTTCCTTGCTCATGGTACGGGGTTTGGAACTGGATGATCTTTAAGGTCCCTTCCAAACCAAACCCTTCTATGATTCTATGACACCTTAAGATTGCCCCAGCAGAGGCTAAATCTATTACAAGCTACGGAGCTAATCAGCTCCACCATTTGTGCTTCATTCTTTCCTTCTGTACAATAGCCCACAGTTGCCGACTTTAAAGGTTTATGTATGATTGGCTGCCACTAGTACAAGTTTCTTATTTTATAATGAATAATGGTTGCCATCTGCTCTCTCCTATGTGGATTCCAACCTTCAGACCTCAAACAGCCACACAGTCTTCAACACGTGCTTACACTCTTTGTTTTCAAGCTCAGGGCCAGTGATTCACCAACAAGCCACAATGGATTCTTGGGAGGAGCAGGTGCAAAAAACGCAAAGCTTCCAGCCCCAAGGCTCTGCCATTCATTACCTACCTGTGTTGTACTGTCTTGGGAGAAAATAAAGCTGTTCACGTGAGCCACAGCTACGACATAAAGAACAGGGCACCAGGTGTGGCGCAGTGCACCAGTGACCAGCGTTCGGAAGTAGAGTCGCAGGAGGTTCAGGTTATCCTCAGGAGGGGAAGTATATCGCTCAAGAGGCACGGGAAACTGCAAGAAAACCACCCAAAAGCAACGTTACTTTTTGTGTCGGGATTTAAGTAGTGAGGGTAAGTTCAGGACTTTAGTGTCCCCTTCGCCAGTTGTTTTGGTGCACACTCCCATGTAACACAACGCACCGTAGTGGCACAGCTCCCAGCTGGAGCAGAACTGTTGCTGCCCACACTGACTAATGTGATGTGCCTTTGTCAAAGTGCCTTCAAGACCTCTTCATCTTTATGAAGAAGTGTTTTACTGGTCAAGTGACTGTAGTTGTTTTTGGGCACAGGTAAGAAGAGGCGTTTCAAAGTGAGGAGACAAAGTGAGGCAAAGTGCTTTCAGCAGCATCTCCTGCTAATGCATCAGAGAGGCTTACACTGACCTATGCATTTAGTGAGAAAAGGAAAGCAGGTATTTATGCCAGAGTTACTGTTGCTATTAAATGAAGTTTCCAACATTTTCAGGCTTCCCCATTTAGCTTTGAAAAATAGGTCATAAAAGCTTTTAATAACAACTTGATTTTGTTTGCTCCTCCGTTCTCTAGAAATCCAAATTTTGTTCTTCTCTATTTTTATAAAAGTTTTCTAGAACCAGCATTACGTATTTCACTTTGAACCATCTTCTTCACAAGATTGAAGACAATCACTGACTACACTCAGTAAGTCTGCAGTAACAACATGCCATTTATGCCAAACTTCAGTCTTTGGCTACAAAGACAGTGCTACTAAAATTTTTACTGCCCTGCCCTCTAGGGTATGTTTAACTTATCTTAAGACAAAAGAAAGGGAAAAAAACACCTCCCCCCTAATGATTTTGCTCAGATTTTCCAATGCACAATTTGTTTTCGAGCAACACAGCAATGAAAACATTATCCAAAGTATTGTTAAAAAAATAATCTGAGCACATGAAAAACAAAGCATAGAAACCTGCTTTGAAACTTTCTCCTTTGTAACATACGTCACAATTCTGATGGCACTGAAGGATTTGGCATTGCAGGATCAAGGCAAGATAAAGCATATGTAAAATGAAGAATTTCATCTGGAATAGGGTGTTCAGCTCTACTTATATTTGTGGAACTAGAACAGAGACAGGGAAGAGCTACTGAGAACAAATAGATCAAGAGAACAGAGAGTTATCATAAGAAGCAAGCCAGAATATCTTGGCTTACTTGGCTTAAGAAACAAAAGGCTCATCTGGCCATAATGATATAGAAAAACTGGCTGCAAGGCTACTACATCCAGAATGAAAGTATTGCAACCACGTGATGCAAAGCATTGATATCATGTAAACTGCTGGTTCACAGTTGCTTTTTTTTTTTTTTTTTTGAAATGTTGTCTTTGTATTAGCAAACTTTAGGCAAAATCAGGTGTCAACTGGTATTTTGCAAGGGACATAGAACTTAAAGAGAGGTAAATTCCATTTCTTATGCTCTGCTCATTCAAAAGAAATGCAGTCCTGCACTTAACAGATCAAACTTTCTCACTGAGTGACCCAGTGAAGCACAACTCCAGTTTAACCAATTGTGGAAACACGGTCTGAGAGGAAAAAACAAGTGTTTGTCCATGCACTGCACAGGAAAAGGTTCTCACCAGACAAAGAAAATACGTAAGGGAAAGGTAATGTATGTCAGAAGAACACTGGGTGCAGAGTAGCCCTTCATACATACGGGCCATAAATTAGGAGCTTCTCAACCATCAGACCATGCAGAGCACGGGACAGAAAGCATTACTATTCTACTGGACACTGAGGGATGAGGAAGAGAGGAAGTGCTGGGAGGATACCCAAATCAAGGTTGAAGAAACACGCAAGAGCCCAGTATCTCAGAAACATGCAGTGACAGGCAACTACTGTAAGCCAGGATTACCTGCTGGAGCGGCACTCCCAGTGCCCGCAGGATACTTGTGTGCTCCCCAAAAACAGAGAGACGCAGATGAACACTGAAACGTTTCTGCAGAGGTAGAAGAACAAAGACTCCAAAGAGCGGATCTCCAAAGGAGACACCTTCAAACTGTTCCAGCAAACCTATATAGAGATCGTGGAAGGAAGCCAAACCAGGGAGTGGAGCATCCAAGTTTAGGGAGTCTAGCACCTTGGGCTGGCAGTAGATAGAGAGAAGGGCAGCTGTGTAGCAGTGGATAGGTGCTTCTAGAAAGAGGTCACCACCTGTGAGGAAGACACACATAAGTCGTGCAAGTTTGGCAGCAGTAGGGATGCTCTGAAGAGTTTTAGCACGCCAGGTTTCCAGCAACAAGACCCATTGAAGGTTCCAGGTCACAGTGTTGACTAGATCAAGTGGGAGAGAGTTCAGCACAGCGCCCCGCGTCTCTGCATTAGTCACTTTGTTGTAGAGGCTGATAAGTGGAAAGAAAGGCCAGTCTGAAGGCAGGATGGGCCCTTTGACCTCAGGAAGCAACATGGACTGGATGAGGTAATTCCGTCCTTCGTAGGATGCTTGGGAATGCACAAGGGCAGGCTGCAAGTGAACAAAATGAGAGAGGTAGCAGGAGAGGATGACAGGCAGATTCTGGTATGATTCTTTCAGCAGGGCACCACGCGTAGGCTTTGAAGATGCTGCTGCTGCAGAGCCAGGCTGTGCCAGTTTGGCACTGGTACCCAGATGAAGGATATCAGAAAAGTCAGCTGCTTCTGGCCCTCCAGTTTTCCCTTCACTGTAAGACAGAAATAAACATCAGTTAAAAGTAAACAAACAAAAAACACCACATACACCAAACACCAAAAAATGAGCAACAGAAGAATTCATCTCTATGATCTCCATGGATCAGGAGAATAGTAGTACACACAGCAGTTGCAAAACTTTCTGCAGCATTCAGTTATAATAATACTGTGTGCCTGTAAAGCATCAGCTACCTTGATATCTACAGGAAATTCACAGAACTACCTCTGGAGCTAGCAACATGAAGGTATTGCATGAAAAACCTCTGCACAATGTCAGCACTCTGCTGTGGAGGATGAATCAGTAAGACAATTCTCACAACAGCAGCTCTGCTGCTTGCAGTTGCAACTATACAGACTGGTAAACTGAAATGGAGGAAGGGGTGCTGTCAAACCCATTTGCCATGATTTCAGATCAGAGGCTGACCATCGTCTCTGATGACTCGCCAAATTCTTGCAAAATAGTGACTCTAGAGCAGATATTTGCAAGAAAATAAAATTTTTAAAAGCTTTCCTTTTGAAAGGCATTTTTTCTGGAGAAGTATGGTATCTCTTTGCAGCATATTGGTCCAACCTCTTATATGGAAGCACCATGGCAAATTCGAAATTGACTGGGACGAACTAAAACTGCTGCCATCTTGACCAGACATGGGAGGCTTTGTATCTGAGATGCTGAGCATTTCTTCCAGTACAAGGCGAAAAACAACATCATTGTCAAATCAGCGAAAGTTAATGTAAGAAATGGTATGGTAAGGACTAGAGAAAGACTTAGTGAGCTTTTCAGAGTAGGTCAGGTTGCAATGTGTTTCGTATGCTCGCTACTCTCAGCACAGTAGATGCTGGACCTTAGTGAAAATCAATTCTACTGTGGACTCTGGCCACAGTGGAGATCAAAAGAATGTGGTCGTATTTCTCAGCATGACTATGTTGGAAAGAAATCTGCAACCACACTGTTGCTCTGACTGGAAGGCTCCATGGCTTGAGAATATGTCAATGAGTATCTACAATTTGAATACAAGCCCTATTAAAGGCAAAAAATTACAACCAAATTCCAGTGCCAACCTCTGCTTTTTTATCTTTCCCAAGTCTTCCCACATAACAGATTACAGAAAGAAGGAAAAAAAATGCAAAGCTTACGGAAGAAACTCGGGATTAAAGGCAAGATCCAGCAGGACCTCATAAGCCAGATGCTCGCTCCCTGGTAACAGACGGCTTAGCAATGCCAGGGCAACGCAGTGATGGAGAGAGGCATGCTGCCTGTAATCTGGACAAGTGCCCACCTGTACGGAAACAAAACACCAGGTAAAAACACTGTAGCATTAGTCAACAGGGCGACCAACAAGGATGGAGGCAGCTGAGGCAGAGATCTCACTGGAAAATTAGAAATTCAGCACAGTGAGCACTGTCAGCATTCATATATATTTTTCTGCTTCGCCTTACTGCCCTAGAAAGGCAGACACAGTTTTCAAGTGTGCTGTTAAAGAAGTTGTTCTCACTCTAGCCCAAAGACAGGAAAAAATATCATTTTGCCATATTTTGGATATGAATCCCCACATCAGCAACCGTAAAGTGAAGATACTCTGCTAGTGGGGCAGAACAGTCAAGACAGCAGAAGCGTCACCAGACCTAAGCCAGCTACGTGGCAGAACCCTGATGCAAAGGCCAGTTGCCAGTCTGACACAATGAGGTACAGAAACTGAGGTGAAGTCGATTCCTGGGGTGAAAGAAATGAAAGGACCAGGAAGGATACCATTCTCTTAGCCAATGCTAACACGAAGTACTGCAGATGATATTCATGGCGCAGCATCCACGCAGATGAGGGAGTTACAGAGGGAGGTCCAGTCTGCCAGCTTTGATGCAGATAATCCTTCAGGCCTCCAAAGCTCAGCACAGAGCTGTACTATAACAGAATCAGAAGCAGAGACAAATACTACTAACACAGTCCATGCATGGAGGAAAGAAAAACAGTCCTCTCCAAAGTCTACCACTCCCTGCTTTCTCCCATATAAATTTCTGTTGGCTACTCCAAAAGCAACATTTAGGAATGGCCTGATAAATATCTGTTCTACCATGGGGCTCACCTGCATCCATCATGACCACCCCTCACCTCACGTAACCAATAGTCACTGCCCGCATTTTCCATTTTGCTTTGTAAGACAGAAACCTGGTCAGTGACTTAAAAGGTTTTTCTCTCATCTAGCAATATACCGCTGTTAGTAACTGATCAGCTAATTAAACATAAGATCACAGAGGAAAGCTTTGAGAAAGCTTCTGCTGCCATCTCCCTAGGACGCTGCCATTTCGTCCTCAGAGTTAGCACTCTTCCATGACTCACTACTATTCTAACAACTCAGGGCAACAAGAAGTGGGAAGAAACCTTTCCAACCACTGTAGCTTTCATTCTCTCATTTATTTTTATCTCATTTTCCTTTGTTATATATCCTTCAACCATCTCTTTTCCCTCTTCTGACATGCAATTGTTTTGTTTAGCCAAACAACAGTTGCTTAACCCTTCTAAACATTCTTTATAAATCCATCCTTTAAGCCTCCTTGTCATTTGACACCCACTTTATAATCCCAGCCTCCCAGTGTCAATTGGATATTGAGTTCAAAGACAGGATATTTTTCAGATCCTTGTTTCACCCATTCTGAAAATGGGGGTATTTCTCTCTATAGTACTTGTATATTTTCAATTTAAAAATATCAAACAGTTCTATTTTAATCATCTTAGTAATCATCTCATCATTCTCAAGCCTGGGAATACACAAACACTAAATTCCCTCCCAAGTATACTACCACTCACATAAAATTTATAGCCAAAAAGTCTGTGCTCACCTTGCTGATCAGCCCTTTGTGAACATGAGTGATGCTATTGATGAGAAACAGGAGGGCAGTGAGGAAGGGGAAAGGGGACTTGGAACCAACTAGGTTCAAAGGAGGTTTGCCTCCAGTACAGCTCAAAGATATGATGCTCAACACAGATTCAGGTCCCGGGGAACAGGACAGAGGATTGCACAAAGCAGAACATGGCCTGTGTGAACAAAGAATGAGAGAGAGATCAGATCAAAAGCACATGTCATGAATTCTTATCTTCAGTTGAATAGTATATGATGTACAGAAATATTGATGCACTGATACATCTCTGATGTCAAACATTTGAAAGTATTGGACCCTTGTTTTAATATATATATACACAAACACATTTCCCCACAAGCACACGTAAGCCAGGCTAATAAGGCTGCCCACACATTTGGGACATTTCAAAAATAAACCATCAGGCAAAGCCAAAAAGCCAGCTTATATCTAAAACTGACATTGCAAAAACGCTGCCCCTTGTGTTGGAATCTTTGGTGCCAGAAGCTTCCGATCTCATTTTTCAATCATGAAAGAACACAGGCCAGACAGTTCGGTGACCATTTAAATGCCACTTAAAACCAAAAATTTCAAGTGCCCCTCACATCAGACATTGTTAGAAGCACCTAGATGGTTCCCTGGCTACAAGTGGAACCGTTCAGGTTCCCCCTCCTCAAAGTATTGATTCACAGGCTGGTAGCGAGGCTCCCTCTACAGCAGAAAGACAGAATATCTGCAGTGCTCAACAGTTCCCAGAGACCAAGACAAAACTCATGTTACCCAAGTGTCTGAAAGGACAGTTTGTCATCTGGCCTTTCACTTTCCTGCAGGAGCTTTCAAGGCCCTTGTGGAGCTCTGCAGGAGCTTAAATTATGTTATAAAAGAAGCATCATACAGAGCATGTGAACAGTATATGCACTCCCTTACTAACATAAGAAGGACTCAAACTGATGTTATTTTCTTGTTTTTAAATCAGGGTAGCCAAAGAAGAATCAAAGCCAAGAGTGAGTAAAATCGATTTGGAATTGATATCAAACACAGCTACATGAAGGGCAGAGATGCAGGCACTGCAACAGCGCCAGTAGGCAAGGAAGAACTAGAGAACCTCTGCAGCCATCCTGCCTTTTGCTATGAGCAGAGGGAGGACAGAGCAGGGTGTAGACACAGCCCTACTGCACTCTAATTCATTCACCCAGCTATCAGTGTCACACACACGGGGCACTTAGGTACAAGGTAAATAAATGGGAGGGGTGGAAACATTTGAAGCAGAACTGTGCTCTTTGATACATTCTAGGCCAACATTAGAGAATTTCTTTGCTGTGAGTGGATTCTCAGTCCCTGAACCACTGAGCTTTGTCCATTCCTGACCACGTAGTACAACGGGCTCCCTTACATCGTACAGCAGTGAGACTCCCTTAGCTTCAGGCAACTGTTTCTTAGCAATGGATTTTACCTGAGTAAATCCCACATGCTGTTTATGGCTGACTGGCTGAGAAGGGGCTGCAGCACCTCAGATGTCAAACGTTCCAGTTCCTCTAAGCAGTCAACTGGATTGACAGACGGCTGCATAAAACATGGGGAAACAGGGGAAAACAGAAAAAGACAGGCTGATTTAATTCCTCTCTCTTTTGTTAATTAGCTCTTTGAGACACAGTATCATCTACATACTGGTACTGCTATAGGTTAGCGCTGGCCTCACTGCTCAACGTGTGGAAGCCAAGAGCTGGCACCTCAAGGTGTCCTCAGTACTCAAGTATTAAATGCATCACAGAGAATTCTTACTTCCAGCCAAATAAGGGAGCAAGATTCCCTAAATTAAAACTTGCCCTAAGTGGCAAACCTCACCTCCCCATAGTACCCACGTGCCGATCTTCCCATTGAACTTGAAGAAAACACAAAGGTGATCAGAACTACCTCAAGAAAGCAGAGTGGCATCATGAGGGTCTTGAAAAAAAAATATCAACTGTATAAAGTGCATCTGACCTACCCATCAAGACATGGCTGTGGATGAACACTGCACAGGGGAGGATCTGTGGCTTTTAGAAAACCATCCAAATTCTTCTAACCCTAGTAAGCAATATTCCAGGTTGAAGGAACACGCTAGCAATTTTTTACTGTACTTTCCCTTCATTAGTATGCCGCTTTAGGGCACAGAAATACTAATTTCCATAACAAAATCTGATTTTCCCTAGGTGAAAACTCTCTCCAGAAACCAGTCAGCAAAATCTAAATGAAGATATTAACCTTAGTTCTTAGTAGCCTAACCAAAATATTCTAAGGTCCCAATATTCACTAGTCTAGTTACCACACAGGTTGACTTTTTCCCTAGCCCATTAAAAATAAAAATAAATTGTATGTAGCATGTTTGATTTTTTAAATCAGACCAGCTAAACACAAGTAGATGATTACTTTTTTTAATGGAAATAAAAATTCTTATGGTATAGTTCAAGGATCTAATAATTATTTAGGCAGACACTCTTCTGATGTATCTATTAAGGTTAAAAAGGAATAGATTAGTCTCTTGAAACGGAAATAGATTAGTCTCTTGAAATAGTCATCCTGGTTCCCTAACACTCATGACCTAATGACAGCAGGTGAAAGGTGCAAACAACCTTTGGGACACTGAAGATAGCTTTGGAAGTTACTGGCAGTTTCCACCCCAGCCATGGCAAGCAAACTCAGTTATTTGGGGCAAATTTCAGAGGATGTGCAGATGTTTGCATAACTATGGGCATTATATTATCCCCACACCTTAAAGACAGCTCTCCCAGGTCAGAACCTGTGCACATCAGTTGGGCAGTACTTATCTTCAAAACATGAATCTTTAAGATAAGTATGAAATAACACACTGATGTATAACCTTTGATGTATAACCTTCAGAAAACTCAGTTTAGAAGATGGTCACATACAGTGACTGGGTTGCAGAATTTGACTTTGAATGTCAGTGGGGCAGCAAATAAATTTATCTTTATTGCCTCTTATCCAAAGTTCATATGGTACGATCCTCAGCGCTCAGTCTTCCAACCAGGTTATTGCAATAACTGTCCACATGTAAGCTCTCAGACCACAACAAACGCAAAAACATTTAGCTTAATTTAGCCCACAAAGAGAAAGGACTGCCAAACTAAATTAGGTCATATTTGCTGCATGCCATGGTTTTCCACAGTAAATCAAAACAGTCAGAGTATTATCATATACCTTGATTGAGACTCCAAGCCCAAAGGAAGAAATGAAGACAGTGATATTTTGCATTGTTAATCTGAAGGATCAGCAAATTCATTTGACCCTAGATGCCACCCACTCTAGATATGAGGTGTGGTAAACAAAATCTAGTCCTCATTTAATGTTCTTCAATGCCTTTTTTTTTTTTTTTTTTTTTTTTTTTTTAAGGTTTTTAGTGGTAATATACAGATTGATGCTGGTGAGATGAAAAGATACCTTGTATTTTTCAGGCCTTACCTGTTGGCTGCAAGCCCTGTAATAAACTCCCAGGTAGATCATATAAGTTGTAGTCAGAGGCTGGAGAGTTTGCCAAGTTTCTGTCTGGGATATCTCCTGTAGCATTTTTTTCAGACCGGTTACAATGAAAGGCTGTAAGCCCGACACTTGATTCCATGCTACTGGAGGAGGCGGAATCTGTTCACTAGCTTCTGAGCTATTGCTGAAACATAACAGAATAATGACAGGATAGTGAAAATCTCTCAAAAAAAATTCTCTCCGAAACATCATTTGATCATAAATCATAAATTATTTGATCAAAACATCATAGCAAGATTGCCAGTTCCATGCAGCCCAGATGACAGAAGCTTAATGACAGCCACTAGGGGAAAAACAAATTTGCACATTCCCACATACCAAACCAATCCAAACCGCTTTAGGCAGAAAGGTCAAATGCAGAATCTACTCATTATAGCAAAAGTTTCTTCATTTGTATTATTTTGTCCTTAAATTATGCTCTAGATTTACTGGACATGTTACCTTAGTATCCAGCTTTGGTTAAAATAGTCCAGAGCTTCTTGCTTTGGACTAGAAAATGTATTTGTGTCTTCAGCAACTTCTACTGCTTTGACATCTACCAAAACCAAATCCATTGCCAGCTTCTCTCAATCCTGACCCACCTTGGTCTCTGCAGAGAGGTTTTTCTTTTTCTCAAAGGCTAAGTCAGAGGAGTTTCCTAGCTCAATTCATCAGTGCATTTTGCAAATGCTGCCCTTGTACCCATTGCTAAACGCTCATTTTCACTCCTCCCTCTCATCAGGCTAGCAGGCATCCAGCTATCTACCAATTTAGATACCCCCTTCTGACCTCACGTCAAAGGAAACACACTCCAGCATGCAGGGATTCAAACGTGGGACAGTACACCACCCCAAAACAAAGAAACAGAAGGGGACAGCCAGGTCTCCTAACCAAAGAGAAGGAATACGGGACACCAACTGCTCAGACACACAGCACTGGTGACAGAGGGCCTACCTGCTCAGCTTGGCCTGCAGCTCCACCGTGCAGCCTGCTGTTTGTGTCACGTGCATCAGCAGAGTAATCACTGCCGTGGCTCGCTGGACAGACAACTCACACATCGGATTCTTCTCACGGCAAGAGCCGAGCAACTCAGGCAGGGACTGAAGTATCCTCACCAGCACAGGGTAGAGATCCCTACAGTAAGAATAATAGAATAAATGATGTTGGAATTGATCTCTGCAGATCATCTGCAGTCCAACTCCCTGCTCAAGCAAGTTTGCCTAGGAGCATGCATAGCTGGGTTTTGAATATCTTCAAGAATGCAGAATCCACAATCTTTTTGAGCAATCTGTTCCAGTGTTGACCACCTTAAAAGTATACGAAATCCTTTTTCTACTGTGAAGTAAAATTTCTTCTATTTCAATTTGTGCCCATTGCTTCTTGAACTTTCTCTGCATGCCATAGGAAGATCTGGCTCTATCTCCCATCACATGTTTATAAGGATTGCTAAAATGAGATGATGAGAACAAACACCACCAACATAATAAACAGACCTGGGACAAAGATGACAGAGAAAGACTCCTGTCATTCCCAACTTGACTGAATGGAACCTACCCTGCCTCCAAGCATTGTGAGCAACTCTTGAAAAATGTCATTTATTTTATTCTTGTTTCTCTAGTTCTCAAATGCTCAAAGTATCTTTGGTTATAATCATGCAAATTTAAGGAATCTTCTGCTGCTTCTCTTTCCTCAGCTTTACCATGTTAAAAATTATATACAGTTTTTTTCTCTATTAACCAAGACAGATGATGGGGCTAGAGAACTCAAAATGCTGTTGCGAAGACAGAACCTCCCTTCTGACATTTACTCCTGACCTCCTCTTTACTCCTCTTCAGGGTGACTCCACGGGCTTATCTGTGGTTTCAAGTCGGTGTAATTACATGAAGAAGATTCAATGCTTGAGGTAGGTCAGACTTATCTCAGTGCAGACCTTGAAGGTCAAGTACAAGAACTTTAATTTTATACTGAACTGAGAGTCAATGCAGAGTGCAGTTTGTTGGCATTAGTCTGCTTCACTTAGTATGCATGCTGGTGACTCCTGCTCACATTGCCCTTAGCTCTTCAGACTCAATCCTGGGTGTGCTGCACTCACTGCGTCTTCATGTTATGCAAATACAGATTATTCATGCCTTCCAGAGCAAAAAAGATGAAGCCCTAAAAAGTTCAGGTGCCCTGCCATAGTACAGAGAAGAAGTAACAGAGTACCAGTGATTAAACGTGGGAGATAAGGGAGAGAAAGAAAAAGACAAGAACTTAGCATGAATACCTTTCAAAACTGAGTTTTACTGCAGGAGACCAAAGAAAGGGAGGTAAGACTCCCTGAAAGAAGTAGCAAGTGATCCTAGAGATCCCAAATTCACTCTCTAGAACAGGATGCCCATTTACTATAGTGCCCTCCACCCCACTGTTCCCATTTCTCCAGCTTTGAACTGTACCTGTAGAGATCACAGGCCTGACCATAGCCAGCAGCTACAGCCCACAGCCGGAAGGCTTCAGTGCTTAGCCTGATGGCTTCTTCCTTTGGCAGAAGCAGATCCTGGGGATCTTCAGCTATAAATCGAATTAATCGGCTCTTCATTTCAAACTTGTTAAGCTGAAAACAAATAAAAAACAGGAAAAAGAACAAAAATGACAAAGGAATAGGAGGCTTCACTCACATGCATCATGACGCTAATGAAGCTGCAGTGAAACCTGTAGCTCTGTTGGTGCATCAGACTATTCTAAGCTCCCCTCACAGTGTTCAAATCTGTCTTTAGCATCTGTAATCTTAGGGAACATGTTACAAAGGGTAAACAAATGGTTACTGGCTATTAAGATGGAAGTATTCCTGGGAGGGATGTCTAGGTATTACCTAATCCATTCCTTACACAGAACAAGTACACTTAAATCACTCCTGGCGGAGGTCTGTCTAGCCCACACACTTGTTTTAGATGCTCTCTGCAGCTTTCAATTGACTTTTAAAATATATAATTATCCTTCTTTAGTAGTCATAAGCAGAACTCTATTAGTCAAGATTACACAGAGACTTATCTCATGAAGACACTGTATACAAAAATACTTGAATAGATGCTTACATTTTTCTTAGGAGGTCACACTTAATGGCTTTCAGAGGTCGTACAACCTGAATCTTTCTATGATTCTGTGTTTATTTCATGAAAAGGGTATCTCCTGCCTATTACTTTTATACAATTATAGAATTTTGGTGCCTTGAAAATGTTCTGAGGTTATTTTAGTACTGAATTAAACATGACATGACTCATTTGAAGTTCTCTAGAAATAATTTTTATCCTCCCTAACAACTGGGTATTTTTGCTTAACCATAAAAAAGAGCTTCTCTTTCCCTCTCCCACACATACAAAAGCTTGTGTGTGCTCTGTCTAAACAAATGAGTTGACAATGTCTTTTTCACAACACAATGACATATTATAGGTAATTTAAAATTCAAATGCTTTAGAGCCATCTTGTAGGGAAATCACTGCACACCAGTAGGAAAGCAAAGGAGCTGATGAATCAAACCATGAATTTTGACACCCCTCCTACAGAACAGAGGGCAAAGTTATATTTACTTTCAGAGGAGGAAGGTGGAAGAATTTTGTTGCTCGGTAAAATAAATTCCTATATTGACAATTTTGATTTGGGTTTTGATTATCTTCAATTCCTATGTTCAAGTGCCTGCAGTGAGCCATATAGGAGTACAACAGAACCAAAGCCTGAGTGGTAGGAACCTTGTAAACAATTTTTGCATACTTCGAAACATCTGGAGCACACAAAGCATGTAAGAGTAAAATTTACATTTTCTATAATGTTCCTACCACCACCTACAGCCCTTAAATATCCCGCTATCTGTTATCAGCATATTACTCTATGTATTTTGTAGCAGAAATTAATATTCTCTTGCTGATGCTAGCAATTTCCAGTATGGTAATTCATTAGATGCTATTAAAAATACCAGACTAACAACCCTAAGAGGTGCTCATTGCTCTGTAATGTGTGCTGCTCTGGGTAGATGTTGTATATTTATAGCACTCGTGTGATGACCTATATGAGTGAACACAATTATCTCTGAAGTGGAAAACCCGTCCAGAAGTAGCTAAGAGGGGTTGGAAATACTGATAAATAACCTCAGAGTTATTAAGAGAGATTCATGACAGGAAAAGTTCAACCAGGGCTGTAAAAGACAAGGATACAAATTAGACCTTTGGCTTATGAAGTCCTAAGCTGCTGGGACATGGGACAGCACAGAGCACCAAGTGCCAATGTGTGCTCTAAGCATCTGCTATCAGTCAGCATCACTCAGCTGTGCTGTTTTGTTTTGCACAGCTGCACTACACAGAACAAAAAAAAGCAGATAAAAGCTTGAGACAGCTCCTCTACTGGTACATAACAGAAGACAGCATTATTACTGTCAGCAACTCCTTCCAAACACACACATGCACCTTCTTCACAATGATTATTTCAGCTTCTTTATTCCAGCTCGCACTCTGTCTTCCAAGAGATTTCTAAGGTTTGCCTGCAACTGGCAGAACACATCCAAAGGAGCAGAGACTGTGTTGTTAACAGCTATGCTGTGCTTTAACCATAGGCAAGTCTATATTCATAGGCTCATAGAGCCACAGAATTGTTGTTGGTCAGAAAGAGCTCCTGGCAATTGCCTAGTCCAGTCCTCCCTGCTTAGAGCAGGGTCAGCTTGAGCAGGTTGTTCAGAGCTGGGTCCTGTAGAGTTTTGAATTTCTTGAAGGATGGGAAGTCCATAGCATCTCTGGGCAACTCATTCAAGTGTTTGACCAGCGCCACAGTAGAAAAAAAAAAAATTGTGTGTATCTGGATCATCCTTCCTTCAACTTGTGCCCATTGCTTCTCATCAATATATCCACTGAAAGGAACAGAGTTTTGCTCTGTTTTCTTCGGTCCCTCCCACATAAAATATCACACACAATGACAAAACATACCACATCCTGAGCTTTTTCTTGCCAAGCCTAAACAATTACAGCTCTCTCAACCGTTCCCTGTACATCAGATGCTTCAATTCCCTAATCAACTTAGTGGCCCTACTGCTTCCCTTTACCTCAGAGTGGGACTGCAAGAGGAATCCTGACACAATCTCTCCCAGTTTCACATGCATTCGTCAGGTCTGAATCAAGACCTTCAGCTCAGTTACCTGCAATTAATTGTCTGTCTTTACTTAGGAAGCAAGGCACAGAGAACAATGGCAGCTGCCATCAGAAAAACTCTTGTAAGAATCACTCACCAGCCTAGCTGTTGCATTTCTACCTCCAGATGCCAACACTCTGATGAACTTCATAGCAGTGGAGCAAGCAACTCCATGGAGACTGGTGAGTAAACACCCTGGTTCAGCCACATGAGGATCCCACTGAGTAGGGATAAATTCCCTGACAATGGTGTCAATCAACCGAGGACAGTCAAGCAGCTGCAGAGAAATAGCAGGCAACACAAATAACTAAAGAAATGCAATTCCAGCAGCAAGACATACAGAACACCCAAGTTTCTCTAACTCCTTGCCATATCTTCATGTGCTTCTTTCTTCCCTTTTTTAAACCTTTCCTTACCATTCCTGAACTCCTGTACAATGGGAAATTTACCTGGCTGCATGCTTCAGAGGAATGCCTCGCTATGTGGGTAAGGATGTGCAGGATATCCAGGACTACTGTTGGAACAGGTCGTACCACCTCTAGAATGTACCTCAGCCGGTGCTGGATCCGTGTCTTCAAAAGTCCCTAAAAGGGAAAGAAAAATATCTGTTATACTCCTAATGGTAGCTCCCTGAACAGCGGAGAAGCTCACTGAACAGTTGCTGGAAGGGAAAAGCAGAGTCAATTAAACCTTCTGCAGAAAGTATTAAAATCACCAATGGGGAAACAGGGAGAGAACTTGTGTACTGAATAAGAACACCAGCAGGGTTTTTGGATACTTATGTTTTCTAGAGTATGAAACTGCAAGTAACAGGAAATACCTCCCCTATAAAGAAGTACAAAAATATCATGTGGCTGAAAAGGGTTCTCATGCTCTTTCATTCATTTTGGCTAGCCACCACCTCCATCTAATGCAGTATTGTGTCTTTAGTGTTGATAGTTTCTGTTAGATCAGAGAAAGCTGAAAGAAGCAGAAAACAGACACCAATTCCTATTTCGCACTAGGAAGAGAAAGACGCAGACAGATCATGTGATTTTGTATGGTTCACAGAGCAGAAGGCCATGATCAGTGACTGTGCTATGAAACAAATCTTCAATATAAGTGACATTGTTATGCATTCCTAGTTCCAGGAAAAGGTATACCACCTGAGTTCACAGAACTGATATTAAAAAAAAAGAGTTGCAGTCAGGCAAGGTTGTGGTTCTAGGCTTGAATGAATTCAGCTGCTGGTTTCAATATTATTTTTCTAACATGTGGAGTAATTGGGCTGTAACAATTAGCAGATGTGAAATGGAATTTCACAACAGCTGGAACAATGCAGAATTTGATCCCAAATCTCTTCTGAGTTCAGGCCACTTGGGAGAAGTTAATATATTTTATGCTGAACCATGTAACTGTTCCCAGAATGACAAACTAACCTCATCTACACCTCTTTTATTAAGCCTTTTAAACAGTGTAACATAGTAGAACAGATCTGAAATCATGAAGTCACTAACTGAGACCAGATGCCCAAGTACAATAATTCAATTGCCCAGTGAGTTTATAAGCAAGTGCCATTTGGATACAGGCTAAAGCATGTGGATTAAGTGATGCGATCACAGACATTAACAACTGCTGCAGGCAAGAGAACTGCATCAGCGCCACCAGGATTGGGTTTGAGATGACAAAGATTACTATTGTTAGATCTCATATCAGGGATATGGGATTAGGCTTAAATATATGTAGAATTCCTTCTAAATATTGTAACTTTTTTCTGAGAGAGGCAAACATGAAAAACAATATTGGGGAATGATAAGTAGCCACCCTATGTCAAACGCAAAGAGATGTCATTGGACAAATCTAACTAATTCAGAACTACCCATCTATAATGCTCCTGCTTAACTTTACAACAGCACATATAGACGCTTCAGTAGTGGCTAGAACCATTTCACTTTCAGCTCAAGTAAATGAGCTTGAAAATCATGTCTGCATGCAATCTTTCAGCAAGTTTGTTTAAAAAAACAGATTTGTTCAGAACATGAGAAGCATACACAGAAGGGTACACATTTCAACAGCATGCCCAGCCACCATGCAGACTATTTTCCTAAAAAGATTTCAGACCTAGCTCTATGCTGACCTTTACAACATCGTATCGGGCCACATCTGGATCTGGCTTGTTTTCATCCTTTAGTTTTTTATTCTGAGACTTCTCTGTTCCAGTTAATTCTTCCTCTTCTTCCTCTTCTTCCTCCTCATTGTTGGGGACAAAGGGAAATGCAGCCATCCCTTGGTACCATGAGAAAGTCCAATCAAGATATTTCTATAAGGAGAGTAAAAGCACACAAAATTCTCACACAAAGATATATCATGGAAGTCAAAAAAAAAAATCAAATCAAGAATGCTTTACTGACTTCCACCTAACCCCAGGAAGAGAGAACACAGTAAAGGGTACTCTAAGCACATACAAATGGGATGAAATGCTTTTTCAGGGAAGTGATTTTAACCTGTGACCTACAGACACTTGGGAAACCATGAAAAGCAATTACTGTGAGGTAAATTAAATTCACTAGACAGGGAACAGAAATGCAGCTTAAGTGGAAAACATTTAAGATAAAAATTAAATAAAATAACCACTGGGGGGTCTAGAAATTAAACTGGAACTTCGCATTTATTGGCTCTATTCCCATTTCTGGACCTGTGTGGAACTCAAGTCACAAATAACACAGAATGACCATTTAAAAATTGTTATCCTAGAATAAACACTACCCAACATATTTGTTCATGCTTGTCTGGCTTTTTGTTGAACGACCCTCAGCTTCAGCAAAGAAAGAAAGTGTTTTTGTTCACAACCAATAACAGCATCAAATACTCTGAAGTTCTAGGGCAGTACTGCAGAATACTGCAGCTTTCAATTCTGTGGAGAGGAGATTGTGCCCACAGACCTATTTTCCCAAAAATGTTTTAGAATATGAAAGACAATTTAAATTAATCCTTGCACTACTTAATAACTGCTTTAAATTTCCATTTCCTGAGGTGGTAATCAGAAATAACTACCACATTAGTCAGAAAAGAAGTGGCAGGCTTCAACTAAACCTTGAGTCCATTTTGAAAATCTTCAAATTAAAGTGAAAGCTATTATCAGACATTAAAAAAAAAAGCAATATTAAATAAAGTTGGGAAGCGAGTGAGTGATATGATCAGAAGAGGCCTGGCTTTATAGGATGAGGCTACATGCCCACCTGGAATACCTACTTTGGCCTATAATCTTCATTCAAGCAATAGAAAGAAAAGCACAGAACACAGTATCTGTGTCTGGTCTTCAAAGGAAATGAAGAAGATGCTTCCCATAGACACTGATGAATGAACAAAACATTTAGGCAGTACAATATTTATGTGTTTTGATCTTCTGCACGTATAGTGGGGATAAATCCAGATTTGTCTTACAAAACCTGGAGAAGCAAGGCTAGACTTCCAACCCTTCCTCTTCCTAAAGGACTTTTTGAAGCTCAGCAGCAGGAGACTTTAGGAAGGACTGTCCAAACAAGAAAATACACTGCCACAACACTTACTGTGTCGCTTTTGGCATGAAGAGATTTAGCAATTCCCACTTACACAAGACATCAAACCACAGGTTTTGATCTTAGAATCACAGCACTGTAGACAAACGCAAGCCAGAGTAATGTCAGAAAAAAAAGTCACGTTAAGAAGATGGTTTATAGCATAAATCACCTAACATGGGTGGGCAGCACTCAACTACCAGAACACCATTACGCTGATAGCTTAGAGAAAGAGCAAGATGCAGAGAAAGCTACCAAATCCTTAATTTCCCTTGCCTTTCCACTAGGGATAGCTCTGATGGAATGGAGAAGTTATGGTGGACTTCTTGAGATCTAACCACTCTTCTCTAACACCAGTCCCTTTCCAGCATGACAGGAGCAGCTCTCATGAAAGGAACTTGAAACAGGCCATAACCTGCTTTGCCCATTATTATCCGCTTCTGTCCAACCAGGAAGACATTTTAATCTTGCTGCTCAGGGCTGTCCAGTATCTCTGAACATGCAAAAGAAGTTTCAACTTTCTAACAGCAGAAAAAGCATCATGGAGAAAATAAAACACGTAAGAAGGGAAAACGAGGTATTTATCAGTGAAAGAAAAGTATGAGAGAACAACAAATAACGGACAATGAGTGGGAAATAGAACAGTACTACTGTGAGGCATGAGGGAAAGCAGGGAGAATATTTAGTCAGTAATCTGTTCAGAAGCAGGAAAACTACACAAAGATGCTGTATTACAAATAAAAATTAAAAGTCTAAATTGTACACTTTTATTAGTAGTGACATGATCTAGATTGTAAAGGTGTCAAAAAGGAAGAGAAACTCCCTCAGCAGCCGTACTGAATTTAATCATAGGCAGAGCTAATTCATACACAACAGATGACTGACTCGCTCAGACTTGGATAACACACCCTCTTGTCTGTCACAAAGCACAGCAATAGCATTCTATTGACAATTAGGCTAACCCATCCAGCAAGATTTTGCTGAAACTACTTACCATGTTTTTTCATTCTGATTCCTGTAAACAGTTTAGTATGAAACAGAAGCAGGGCACTTAATGATTTTTTCTCACCTCATCATCGAGTGACACCAGTAGAGCCCGGAGAGCACCAACAGATGCTGCCATGACATTATCCACTGCATCGTCCAGCGAGAAGCGCAGCAAGAAGAGAAATCCAGCATCAAGCAGCAGACGCAGAATACTGCCCTTCAACGAAGATGCAAACTCCCCAGCCCTAGCCTGAAAGGTACGCCATACAGAACCAGCGTTAAAGCTCTTGATATTTTGCATGTTTGCCTCTTCCAATTTCAATTGTAAAGCAGCTAAACTGCGTGCAGTCAGTACAACAGGCTGCTCTGCTGGTGTTCTCCAAGGAAACTTCAGAACTACCTACTGGGACAGGTAATTTTTGTATCATCCAGTTCAAAGCAGTGATATGAAAAGGCAGACAAAATGCTTAGGGCCTCTGAGATCCTGAAAGACCTACAAAGCCAGCAATGCAGTAAAATCCACATAGATGCTATGAAACTGGGCACCTGAGCCACATTCTGACCGCCTGCTATTATCACTACAGTCAGAAGTCTTACGCAACCTGACATTAGCACATCACTGACTGATACAAACTTCCCACAGTCCAGGGCAGCCCTTCTAGGGAACATTACCTACTGATGAATGGCTCCTGTTTTTGCATTATGTGCTTACTCTGCCTCTCTGCACAGGGGGAGGGAGGGTCACACGCCCCCAAGAGCAGAACAGGAATCCACCAGAATGCCCACCCTGTTTGGCACACTACAAACATCTCTCCCCACTTACAATTCTGTGACTCAAGGGCCAACACAGGAAAAAAAGAGAAGTCCTAATAGAATAATTTCATATTCCAATGATATTTCAGAAACTCAGTGGCATATTTCCCATCTGGTTTTGGGGACAAGAAATCCTCTTCTGCTTAGGTCAGTCTTGTGCTACCTTCTCTGAGTAGTCCACAACCACCCCATAATAATAATTAAGGAGGCAAGTCAGCTGTTTCCCACAGAAGAGGTGTTAAAAAAAATTGTTCTTTATTTTCTCTTCCTTTCCTCCTATAGAGAGACACAACACCAGTTTCTTAATCCAGAGAAGTCTGAACCCATCTTTCTGAAGTCTGGACCCATCTCATGACTTCATCCTGTTCTGCCCCACCTTTCTTCTCAAAACTACATCGTTTCTTCTCTGCGTCCACTGCTGTTGGAGGAAAGGTTAGTACTTCCCCCAAGAGAGTTAGGTGGGAAGGTGCACAGAAGTAAATATTCACTCTGCTTTATGCCCGTCACTGTAAGAGTAGGCTGGTTCATTCTCACCACCTACAGAACACGCACATCATGTAGCTGGCTCAGGCAACAAGAATGAAAGGGTCATTGCCAAGGATAGCTTTTACCACAGAAGTAACCCCAAAAAAACAACTTGTGTCCAAAGAAACAAGAAACTGAAATTGCAGCACTGCTGCTGAGCAACACCTGAAAGCAAATCCCAGCAGAGAAACATGAAACTCAGTTTTTCTCCCAACACTGTAGGTTTTCTAACAGCAAGATCCTCAGTGTAAAAAGAATACCCTGCAGCTGATTTTGCTCACCTTCATTAAACAGAAGAAAGCAAACAACTAGCACCAGAGAACATGGACCCTCATCCACTACAAATCTGAATTACGGGGAGTTCCAAGGAAAAAGGCTTACCTTTTGTACAATACGACCCAAGACCTGTAGAGCCAGCGTCCTCTGCTGAATAACTTGGCTGCGAGATAAATGAAAGAGCTCTTGGAGAGAATAACCAGCCCTCTAAACAGGGAAGGAAAAGAACAAAACAAAAACAAAAACTACTATAGGCAAAAACAGGCCCATTAAAATAAGATTGGCTGTAAAATAGAGCCTAACAGGAGATAAATTGCAACTCAATGTTGTTTGCTGTTTCACATCAATCATGGAAGAGATTCTGATGGATGACATATGCAAGAAAACTACTTATTAAGAAAAGGAAGAATGTGCACTTTTTTCTCCACACCACAGATCCTTAATGGCATTAAAAAGAAAAAGCATTAATGGATTTAACAAACACACAAAGCAAGTTAATGCAAGCACACCCAACTTCTCTTCAGAAGCTTGTTTCAAAAGGAAACCATACATCCACGCTTTCCTGAGGGTTTTGTCACTAAAAAGCGTTGACACAAAAGGAATCTGACAAATTAAATACAGAAAATGGAAATGGGTGTGCTCCTTCCTTTCTGCTTCATTACACCTACCTCTGCCTCTTCTCCATGGTGATGCAGGCCTAGATGAGTAGGCAAATCAGCGTCTGCAGGAATCAAGTCTCCCTTTAAGCTGAATCGAGCTTGCATTCCCTAATATAAAGGGGGAGAAGGGAGGGGGGAGAAGGGAGAAAGATTATTTCTAGTGCCTTGTACTCTATTCACCATTTAAAATTCCACTTCTTAAATCAAATCCTGGAAGGTGACACATCAAACTCCTCAGATCAGACCTCAAATTCTTATAAAATAAAGTTTACTCCTACATTTTCTTTCCTTTTTTTCTTAGTTTTCAGATCTGTTTCATCACAGATCACAGATGACAGTTGCTAGACTCTCACTTTGTAGCTCTCTTGAGCACTGCAGACTAAAGAGATACGTATCATCCCACCCTGTGGAAAAGACTGAGGGACCTCTCCATTCTTACAAAATATCTGATATTAAGTAACCAGAGGACTAGTTTATGAAACCTCCCAAACTGTTACTGCTGAGAAACATGAACCAGACACCTCAAGAACATGAAAAATCAGTTTCTGCTTTTAAACCTTTTTTGTTTTCTTCTGTCGGGGTGAAGGCAAATCTTTCATCCACTCCAGCTTCTCAAACTCCACATTGTCCATGTGAATCCATTCCTTCTTCGGCTTCACAGGCAGATCATTACCTTTGAGGGTTTAAAAAAAAAAAAAAAAAAAGCAGCCTTACCTTTGAAAGCTAAGATGAAGAAAATACTACTCCCTCTTTGCCAAACTATTTGGCTTAAAAACTGCATCAAATATAGCATTCATGTAAAATAAAACAATTTTCAACCTGACTGTTGGCTGATGCATAGACATCAAAGATTTAAAGCTGTTTTCATCTTCCATGAGAGCTAGAAGAGGAAGTAAACAGCACTGTAATGAAATTAACAGACTGCTAATTTGGTGAAAAACTGAAGTCAGGATACAAATTAGGCAAAGTGATCAAAACCAGGGCAGAAAATAGTATCAGTCCTAATTTTAAGAAACCAAATGAATATAATTCAAGGAAGGGAGTGTTAGGGGAGATGTGAAATGATTCAAAAGAAGTAGTAACGCAAGTAGGTCCAGCAAATCACTGGCCTGTCATGTAGCATGGATTTAAAGATGCCAGTACAAAGTCAGCCTACATACACCGGCAGGAGTACCAGTGCTAACACTCATGCTTCCATGGGACTTCCAATACTGCTCTTCATTCCGTGTCTCCATCTAAAGACTCGAGGAGATCAGCTTGGGAGGTAAAAAAAAAAAAAAAAAAAAAAAAACAGAACAAGTGAAAATTGACACAGCTTGCCTCAGAAGCAGCTCAGTGGGGAAACTGGGCAGTTGAACAAGAATTTCAGAGGTGCAAGCACTAAAGGAAGAAACTACTGATTTAACTTGTTAAGGAGCTTTGACTAGAACAATTTGAGAAACAAGACATTTATGCTTATCATCACAAGAATTGCCCCAGGAAAGAGACAGATCAGCATGTGGAAGAATCTCCGAAGTGGAGGGACAGGAGAGATTTAATTGGAAGCTATCTAAACACCAGCAAAGGTAATGCTTTGCAAGTAGGAAACCATCCCAGGCTGGTGTGTGAAGAATGAACTAAGAAGTCTTTGCTATCTCAAGAGAAATCACACGTGGACAGGAGCAGGCAGACTGAGGGCACAAAAAGCAGGATCATCATTCCTACTGGGGCAAAACAAGCCCAAAATTAATTTGCACTGCAGCTATTAATCTTCTGTTGCAAGGAAATCTCTCAATTGGAGAGAGACGGATCTGAACGGTGAACTATTCAGTGGATGAGGAACTGGCTGGAGGGCCGCATCCGCAGCTGTCACCAGCTCTACGTTCAGGCGGAGGCTGCTGACACGTGGTGTCCCTCAGGGGTCTGTCCTGGGACAGGTGCTGTTTGTTTTCTTTTTCAGTGATCCAGACAGTGGGATCGAGTGCACCCTCAGCAAGTCTGCAGACAATGCCAAGATGAGCGGTGCAGCTGACACAACAGAAGGAAGGGATGCCATCCAAGGGGACCTGGACAGGCTTGAGAAGTGGGCCCACGTGAACCTGATGAGGTTCAACAAGTCCAAGCGCAGGGTGCTGCACCTGGGTCAGGGCAATCCCAGCCAAGAGGACAGACTGGCAGAACTCATTGAGAGCAGCCCTGCAGAGAAGGAGGAATGGTTTTCAGCTAGAAGAGGGGAGGTCTAGATTAGATGTTAGAAAGAAATTCTTCACTCAGAGAGTGGTGAGGCACTGGCACAGGCTGCCCAGAGAAGCTGTGGATGCCCCATCCCTGGAAGTGTTCAAAGCCAGGCTGGATGGGGCTTTGAGCAACCTGATCTGGTGGGAGGTGTCCCTGCCCATGGCAGGGGGTTAGAAGCAGGTGTTCTTTGAGGTCCCTTCCAACCCAAACCATTCTGTGATTCTATTAAGGAACAGCAAGTCCAGCTGAGATGCTCTTCTTTCATCAGATCTTTCCCTGCTGATAACTGGCTCCAACCCAACCTTTTACTTTCCACCAGTTAGCAGATAAACTTTCAGGAAGGGCACTTATCATTTTTTAGGATGAAACTTCACCCTTATGATCAGCGTGGTACTGAGTCAGGCAAGGAACCAAGCACAGCGTTATCTTCTCCAGCCAGAAAGCTGTTCCACAGAATTTCAGCCAAAGGCTCAGCACACATTTTAATTGAAGAGATGGAAAAAGCATCTGATATGTAAGTGGAATGGTTGTGGGTGGTGGGTGCAAAACCAGTGGAAATAAAATCAACAGAAAAAATTAAATCTATTGACATTTGTAATTCAATAAATTGTTTTCTCCTCCATTAATCACTAAGTTGGATAATCATTCCGTGATTAGTTAATCGTTCTATGAAAAAGATCACACATATTACCACCAGCCCTTAGCATTATGATCTTGTCAACAAGGCGGATATATTCCAAGGCATCAGCAGATTGTTCAGTTACTGAGAAAATCCTTCAGAGAAACACAAGCTGACAGTCTGAATACAACATTTCTACTGAACTTTCTCAGAGTTGCATTAAATGAAGGGCTACCAAACAAATTCTTCCTTTTCTTGTTTGCTTTCCCTTTTGTCTTGATGCCAGGATTTGTTTTTTGATTTGATAAGATTACAAGTTCTTAGATAAAGGCCTCGCTATCTTGTTTATTAGAAACAGTGGCCTTTTATCTTATTAGAGAGGCAAGTTTGACTCTTGAGCAATCCTGTTCTTTTTTGTTATCCTCCTCTTCTGAGGAAATTCAGAATGACCATTTCTGCTGGGTTGTTCATGACATTTTTACGTCTCCTGTTAGCCAAGACAGGCTGTAGGCATAAACTCAGGTGCTAGAAAGACTTCCTTTCATTTTATAATGATGTTCCTGCTTGTGCTTTCTTTGTTATTTCAAATATCCCAAGAAAATTGCTTCTTCTTTCCTTTGCATTCTTCCACAGGAAGCAAAAGATACTGTCAGCACGCAGTGCTCTGAGCACTGAGCTATTCCCAAGAGCACTACCACAATTTTGTTCAGTCCTCACAGCCGAACAACCCACTCCTCCTATTGCTCCCAGGTGAGTAAAGGAATGTCACTTAAACAGGTGCTACTTGTGCACTCAACTGTTCTGAAAAAAGCATTAAAAACAGTTCTTTTGATTAACATGGATCGGTGAAAAAGTAAAACTTGGGGAAAAACAGCAAAAGGACTGTTCAGTGAGGTGTTTTCTTCAATAAGAGGCTAATCATCCTTCCTTCTCTTGCACTTGTATACACACTCATAGATTCATCCCCCTCATCAAGGAAATGGTAAACAGTTATCTCTTGCAAACATCAAGCTGAAATCCAAGAGTGATTCAGAGACCTCCTTCATCAGTCCACATGTTGCACTGGGACACAAAGAATGCATCAGAAGGCAAAGATCAACATGAAATTGGGAAAAAAGCATGCTAATGAAGGAGAGATGTCTCTTTCATACGTGCTACAAACAAAAGCGTTCAGAATTATGAGAATGGGAGCCTAAAATCATGACAAAGAAATGACTAAAGAAAAAAAAAAAACCTGCAGTGAGGAAAGCAGCAATAATAACAGAAACATAAGGGAGAAATGATTCTTTTTTCTGCCACGAGAATATAAGGGCTGCTCTAACTGCCTGGGATAAAGCAGCTTTCTTCTTATGCAAGCACAAAAATTGCAGTAGCAACACAGCCAGCATCCGTGCAAGCTTCCTTAGCCTGACTGGAACACGGGGACAAGCCAATACTTACAAGTAGGTAATTAAGCAAGAGGTAAAACTTCCCCTAGTGACCCATCAAAGACTCCTTATGTCATTTAGAAAAGGAAATGAGAGATGTGAACAACATGCAGAAATTCACAGGCAAGTTCAATGGACCCAGTTCTGATATGAGTGCACACACACACTCAGGTCTCTTGCCAGTTTGAAGGCTAAAATAAAGATTTCCATCAGCAAACTTCCACATCTTCATTCTTTTTGACACACTCTCTTGCATCACCAAGATATACAAGATAAAAGAACCAATGGCAAAATTGAGAAAGTGTTCTGCCATAAAAGGCAACAGTTCTGTGCAATTCTTCCAAAAGAGCAGAACTCGCTATGCCTTAATACTTCCTTCCACCTACGGCACACAAAGGAAAACTTGGAAATGACTGCATGGGCTCTGTAATACAAGCCACAGAGTGGGTCCACCAGGACAGCGTCACAATAAGACATACACGTGCTATACGAGCAGTTTCACTGAAATTAGATTGACTGTCATCTTCATGCTATCCTGTGAGCACATCAGTTATTCTTTTTGGAGAAATTTACCCAGCAACCTCCTGGCCCCACTTAGTCCCAGTTAAAAGAAATTATTCAAGCAGCAGCTGCATCTATCACACTCTTCTGTTTCCCTGCTTCCACGACTAAACAGAAGAGCAATTACACTTACTGTTTAAAACACGTTTTCCTTTGAGGAGAAGGAAAGAACAGAGAACTCGGAACAAATTTCCAAACAAAGCAAGATCTCCCACTGCATAGCTCACCACCCCCATTACATAGCGTATCATGCTTCTAATCGATGGAGCTCAACTAGGAATGACAAGGATGCTCTTTCCTTAGCTCGAAAAAAAAATCTTTAAATATCACGATAAAATTCTGATTTGACTAATTAACAAAGTGCCCAAGAACTCCACTGTGGATTGACGCAAACACTATATAAATCTTACATTTACATTCAGAACATTAACAACATGTACTTTCTTTCTTACCTGTCATATCCATTTTCGTATTTTCTTCCTTCCTTACAGATTCTTCCAGACCTGACTCCTGTATGGAAAGAGATGCTCCTACACCATGCTGAGGCACAGTCAGAGATTCCACAAACTCCTCCGGTCTGTTCTGTTCCTTTTTTAATTCGTTTTTCTGGCCTACATTAACACCACGTCGTGACTTTAAGAAAGCAACTAAACTGGGATCTGCAAGTATTGACAAAGAGAGAGACAGAGAAGTGACAGAAAGTCTCAAAATACTTGATAACGCCTATAGGTCTTGCTATGTATCTTAGCCTTTTCATTCCCATTCCACATACCCCCTTCTTCTGTGCCAGCTGTCACTTCTTTTCAAACTGGGGCACTTAACTGCTTTATGACCTCATGAGCACGTAAACTGGGGACAACTGACTGGTGAGGTGACACCAGAGAGAGAGATGATGAATGTTTTTCAAGGTAAAGCAGCAACAAAAAAAATCTGTTTATTCTCCTGACTTACAAACAAAACCAGAATTGTTTCCTTCCCCCTCACTGCAACTGAAAAAGGCACAGCCATACAAGACCATTTGTTATGGAGAGAACTCTGGTCTGTGATTTATGGGTGGAACCCAGGTCTGACAGTTTGCCTACCCTGTCTGTGAATTGTTCAGTTCTGAATGCTATGAGAGTACACAGAACAGACACCACAAAAAGAATTACCTGCTGTACTGAATTGCACTAGAACTGCAGTACAGTCTACATATTAAGTTAGGAGAAGGAGATCTTGTTCATTCGGAACTGATTCCGCATCCTGAGACTTAATTATGGTCTAATAACATCCAGAAAACATGAGTGGTCATTCTCTTTATGCTTTGGAGAAGAGGAACATTTGGGAGGTACAGATGTTTTGAAGGACAGGTAAGATTCCTCTCTCAAACAAGAAAGTGTCAGGAGACTTTTACATGTTACTTTCAGATCTGCTACAGATATACCACAACGTTTTTGATGGAGTGCACTTTCTCACTCTGGAAGATGATTCTCCATCTAGAAGATGGTGTTGGGTGTTTATGCCTGAGACAGATAGCAAGAGCCTGTGCATTACCTCTCTAAAACATACAGAGATACTTTGATAAACCATGTCAGGGATGTGTAAAGTAACAGAATGTATCTTTCACTGGTTATTTATTCCTTGGAGGACACAGGACAAGCAATTCAGAAATTCTTTGTACCCAAGAGAAGTCATCCCCAAAAAAGGAAACAACTGCCTCATCTCTTGAACAGTTTAAAGAGGATGCACGGATATATCCCACACTTGTGACTGCTGCATGCTCTTCTCATGATGCAGTGTAAACCTCCCTCAGCAAGGGAGAGGCATTCAGCCCTATCTCATTAAAGCATCCCTATTTTTTTCTTGAATGCAGGCAGAGCTCTCACCTTCCCACACTTCACTGTACACAGCAATGAAGAGGCTATATTCCTTATTTCATAAAAACATTAATCAAAACTCACCAATTATATAAATCTGTGCACAGTTTGGCAAAAAAATACATACAGAAATGTTTCTGCCCACAGTATCCATGGGTAAAAACAAAATACTGTCAACTGTAAGAGTCTGAAGACCCTACCCATCCTCATAATCCACACCATGTAGTCTCATTTGCTTCATGCTTAAGAGGTGAACTCTGAAACTGGTCAGCAATAAACACCCACAAATTATTCTGACTCCTGAATAGGGAGGAAAAGTCTCCTTAATCCACGTGTCTGTACTTGTCCACTTCCCAAGTTCATTTGCAAGCAGGCAATTTAATTTAGGAGTTGCTTCATTGTGCATGATTCCATGGGCTCAGATTTTCAGAATACCAAAATAACCCCCAGTATACTTCAGGCCTCAAAGACTGAAAGATCTGTAACTTCACCCACAGGGTACATAAATACATATGCTGTTTTAAAAAATAAGTAACTGTTGAAAAATACTTAATGTATACCCTATCCTTTTAAAAATCCCTAAGTGTTTGCTTCACTAATACCCTGACAGGCTGAGTGGTGGGGACAAGGAGCAAAGGCAACTCATCAGTCACAGGAAGAATGCGCATGAACAAGGTATTTTTCATACACATGCCATTGCTATAAACAGTGAAGTTCAAAAAGCATGATTCTCTCACCTTTCTTATGGGCATCAGAGAATTACATTTTGGGACCCCAATACACGTATACATAACCAGGTAGCTGGTGCACAAAGTAACAGTGTATGATCTGTGAATTTGTTGAGATTTCAAGACACCTTCCAATTCAGTAAACTTCCGTGACTCAAGGGGAATTCACCCTGGGAAGCACATACCCAGCTGAGCCAGAAGCTTTTCCTGTTCCTGCAGGATCTCTTCCTGGGACATGGACTGCAGCTTCTCCAAGTTCTCTCTGTGAATAGCCTGAGCTTCCTGCTCACTCTTTTGGCTTCTGAGACCCTCTCCCGTTATGATACAAGGCCGCTGAGAGGTGAAAAAGTCATCAGCTTTATCTAAAAGATCCAGCAAAGAAAGCAGTTAGTGATTTAAGTCTCTGGCAATAAAAGCTCGTTTAGATTTTGTCGTTACCAAGCCTGCACAATCCACACACACTTTTTTTTTTTTTTAAGAAACGTTGGTAGACAAGTTAAAACAGGAGGAAAGTTTAGTCTATCTTGAAACAAAATATTTGGGCTTTCAGGTTTTTGTCCCATGTGACAACAAAACACCATTTCTGTCTTGTTTCATTAGCAGTTGAGAAGGGACAAGAAAGAATTAATTTGGTTTCTTTAAAGTGAAGCAACAAAAGGTAAACTTGAGCATAATATTTATTACAAGAAATGGAGCTACTCCGCTTCTCCTCTTGCTTCTAGCAACCCTCTCATGGAAACCCTTCCCCAGCAACCTTAGAGAGGCTAAGCCATTTCCTGATGCCTCTGTTGTATTACTGCATTTGTAAGTGTTCTCCTACTTCAAGGGGATCACAGCCACGGGGCTGCTGTGTTTCCCTTTGGTATTCTCAGACAGAAGTACACAGGCACAGTTGTAACAGGGTATACAGCAAACAGCAATTGACCTGGATGGTGGATTAGTGCAAACACTGTACAGCCTGCTGAGGGTTTTCTTACCAATTCTTATCCAAATGGTGAAAACCTTTAAATGATACCTAGCATCCATTTCAATGTGAAAAAGAGGACGTCAGGGAAAAACCCAGACATATGGTAGTCCTCTGCAGAGGGGACTGCTCAAGACACACACGTGTATGCGCGCACACAAGGCTGGAGCTGCAGGTACCACTTGAATTGGTTTCATCTTTCCTTGTCACATTGCTGTCAGACAAATAACTGCTGGAGGTGGCACTGACTCATCAGCGCTGCCTCACAACACTCCTTATAGAGCAAAGCATCCAGTGATGGAAGACTGAGCTTTCAACTTCCAGGCAGTAGGAATGGGAACCTTTATCAGGGATCCTGAACACCTTCATGGTGCACAACGGACCCTTCTCCAAAAATTGCACAAGCTACTGATGAAACAATAAATGCTCTACATGTGACAGACAGAGAAGAAAATGAGGGCAAGAACCTTGAAAAATAAATCTATTTGGCCTTGTGTAAAAACAGAAAAGAAAATTAGTGTGAAAGCTGACCCAATTTTTTGAATGTTTATTTGGGTCTCTGACCATTTCAAATCCTTGCTATGCCACAGACATTCCAAATGACTTTGCGATGTCTGAACTAAGGACAATAGCGCTTCCCTAATTTAAAGATAAGGTGCACTGGTGTTATGATATTATTAAGGCTATGTAAATATAGTAGACTGGATAAGCAGAACCTTTTCCACTTACCATCCCTATTGCCAGGGCGAGATGCCTCTTCTGCTGATCCCTCAGGATCCGGGGCACCCCGAGGAGCTGATCTTATTTGCATGCACTCAGCAGCAGAGGGAGCTGTTGCTTCCTTTTCAGCAGCCCTCCTTGCTGCCATCTTTTGTGCAAAGATGCTTTTTCTTCCAGATCCCACCTTCACCTGCAAACAAGGAAGCCGTGTGTCACCCCTCTTTTCAGACTCCCCCGCACACCTGGCACTAACAACTATGTAAATCTGATCCTAAAGTCACCCTCGTATCAGACTTTGGGGCTTGACACAAGAGAAGCTCCTGGCAGCCACCTGCCCTTTTCTGTGCGTGTGCTATTCCGTTTTTTAACATACCATTTAATGCTAGGACAGAGACAAAACACCTGAATCTTTTTTCTACCTAGAGAGAGAAGATGATTAATTATAATTCAGACCAGGTGAGTACACCTAAAATATCACCAAACATAACAGTTCCAGCTTTCCTGCTGCTTGGAAACCCTGCATAGCTGAATACTTTGCATTTCTGAGGATAAATGGGGCTGTACTGTGCTCACCACATGCTTGGAACAGGCTTCTTATAAGGTGATTAGAGAGCAGCAGGGTGAAGAGATTTACACAGTAAGAAGTGGGCAAGTGGTGCTAAAATAATCCTGACTAAATTACTGTGCTGCTTGCCTAGGCGATGGAAGGGCAAGGCTCTGAACAGCTTTTGATACACAGGAAATCCAAAGGAGACTAAAAAAAAAAAAAAAAAAAGGATTCTTGCATGTCCCCAGTCCAGAGAAGGAGCTTAAAATGCAATCTTAACATTTAGTAGCTACTGTGTACTCCTGCATCAGATAAACAGAACTGGTAGGTTTAAAAAGTACTACTACTTCCTCTCAAGAGAGCTGTCCATCAAAATCAACTCTCTCTTCAAAGCAACCACAGCTATCAGTCGCATTCCATTTCCCAGTATCTGACTCCTACTCAGCTAACATCTCTTGCTACTACAACAACTATTCTGATGATAGCAACCGTGGCTTCCAGCTTTACAGCCTCAGAACAAATTTTATGTCAAAATCTAAGAAGCTGCAAAAGATAATCTGTGCAACTGCATTCAAATGTCATTCCAGGAAGAATCAGGGGCAACTTGAGTAAGTACAGACTTACACAAACCAGACGGGCAAAGTCACAGAAATTGTTTCTCAAAAAAAAGCAAGGCAGAACATGCTCTCTTACAACAGGACAGATTTGATCCTTCTCACTAGAGTTAGCTGAAGGGGACTGCCTTTTCCCTAAACTGAAAGAATTCCAGTGTTATTTAACTGAAGAGTATGAACTGCCTATTTGATGGCAGTTTGGTAGGAGAACTTCTTCTAGTACCAAGAAGGCAATGCCAGAATGATGCTGAGCCAGCTTCTTATCTCCAGCATGCCAAGTTCCTTATTTTGAGCCCCACCAGTCACGAGGCATTGCACTTTGTTGTGGAGAAGTCTTAATAGTTAATGAAGGTTGCATAGAACAGTTGGTCCCACTCTTACCTCACTTTTTATCTCAGAACGATGAAATGTCCTGGGAAATGGGTCTCCAGTGGGCACTGGCATGGTCACTTCTACTGCACTCGTGTCTCGCTCCTGCAGCAAAAAAAATCAAATGCTGTAGAAACCATCACAACAGCCACACGTTTATACTATTTAGCTATGGGTGGGCTAAACTCTCAGCTCTGCAGCTCACAAGCTTTCTGTTATGTAGCTGTCAGGCTCAGAACACCTTGTGCTTACTTGAAGCCAAGGTGAGGCTGTCTTCCAAAAGGCCGTGCTGCCAAGCTCCACAAACCACCCCAAGAATCAAATGAAGGGAAGCCTGGGCCAATGCAGAGCAATGAGAACATCCTCTTCAGAGAATGCAGAACCTCACCCAAACCCACACTAGAGCACAAGCCTGCATGCATGCAGCGTGATCTGTAGGCAGTCCGGACTGGACAGCAGATTCAAACCCATGTTTAGCTGACAGCAAAAATATACCCAAAGAGCTTTTTTTCCCCCAGGATGCTTCAGGACACTGGTCTACAGTGCTACAACTGCTTCATTACACTGCAGAAATAAAAAGCAGCAGCAGAACCCTTCATCCCTGTCCAGCGCTCAGTTCATAGCACTCAAAAACCACTAGACTATCAGGTGAAAGCTAGACATACAATGATTTTGCTGAAGACTGCTGTAATGTGTCGATCATGACTCTCGAGTCTTTCCTCCGGATCTTCATCCTCAAAGTGGACAGAGGCACTTTTGATCTTGGACTTTTTTGGAGGACCCGGAGTTAGAGCTGGGAGAATATCAGGAAAATCTGTGGATGGGAAATAAAAAAACAGGTTACTCACGTATAACTACTGCACAATAGGTATCAAACCAAACTCTACCTAATAGCACCTATTATTGCTCTGATGAGAAACAAGCCAGATGAGGAAGCAGTAAAACAATTAAGAATCCTCCGTGTCTGACTTGCACTGGATAACGGAGAGCAACATGCTTAAGAATTTTATTATTAATGTATTGGCACTGAAGTTTTTTCAAAGAGCTGCATAAGCAGAAAAGGGTACTGAGGCCTGACTGTAAATCTTAAGGGACAAACAAGGCTGTACAGAAACAACTAGCGTCCTTGCAGGTTGTGTTCAGGCATGGAAAAGCACAGCTCCACTGCCAGCTCCAACAGTGAGCAATTAGTATGATCATAAGCTAGTCAAGGCCTTCTTTTCACTCTAAACTGAGATCGCATTTTCTTACCTAGAAGCAAGCACTGTAAGACTTAAATTGTTGCTTTTAAGAAAGCACCTTGAGCTTCTGAGACTACTGAGTGCATGAGAAGTGTTACTACTGGTGAAAGAACACAAAACCACAAGAAGGAAGCTTATCGAGAGAGATCTGCTGGCTCAAAGCTGGAACTGCTAGCAGAGCTAAATCCCAGGGACACTGAGAACAGGGTCTGGATAGATGGCAAAATAAGCACCCAGAGTCCAATGAGTGCACATCTCAATGCAAGAGGTACTTTATGAGATTGGCAAGGTACCACAGACAGCTGATAGATGTAGATGAAGGCAGTGTGTTGGAAAGATGTTTCTACTGGACATGCTAATGTTGGACAAGAGCATTTTCAAATAAGGCTAAGAACAAAGAATACTACAATGGGGATATATGCAAGAAAAAAAAAACAAAAACAAAAACAAAAAACAGCAAGTTGAAATGGAGGAACTGAAAGGCAGAGAGAAACCAAGCAATTCAAGGAGACCCACAAGGGAAATTACCATCCAGCATCACTACATCCTTGCTGTCCTGCAGCGGGGGTCTCTCTGCATCTGTGCTCCCTTCCTCCCCCTTTCTCTTGTCTGCTTTCTTCACAATCTTCACTGCGGGTGAAGCTCTGGCTGCCAGGAACTGGTTTTGGAAGTGTATCAGGTCTGCCTCGGACTCCCCAGGCTTTGGTCTTGACAACATTCTGCCTTCTTGCTCCTGCCGGCTGGCCCTGTGTGGTGTTCACATGGAAGACATGGAAAATGGGTTACAGGACTGACTTTCCTAGGAAAAGGATGGGGGCAGCAAGCGAAAATTACACATTTTGTCCTGCTTTGCTGTTTCTGTACACACTGCAGCTCTTCAGGATCTACTTCAGGATCACCCCAGGACACAACTAGTTGTACTGGAGTCCCAGACAAACCGCTCACCTTGTTCTTCACTGCTGAACACCGTGCCACTAGGCAAGCCAACACCTGGTCTAGCATCCAGCTGGGAGCAGAATGGCATCCATCCAGCACAGAGCTGGCCAACAAGTACATTGCTGCCTGAATGCCAGCCACACAGCCTTGGATTTGCAAAGCCACAGAAGTACCTGTGCCAAGGCAGCAGGTTTTACTTACTCCACTATCAGCAAACAAGAACACCAGAGGCACGGGGATATGCAAACCTCCTGCCTCCACCACACTGCCTTCTCAACATCCTGCCACTAGCATCTCTGCCAGGATGCAAGAGCCTGTCCATGTAGATTTGGGCAATATGCTCACCGCTAGTGCTCCCTTCTCCCTCTAATCTCCCAAGAAAAGAAACAAAACAAAAAAGGGTTTTCTTCCTTATCTCACCCTTCTGCTTCAGTTCTCTGTTTCACTGTCCTCTGGCAGAATTTATGCTATTCCCAAGCATTTTCATTCACTGCTCAGACCAGTTTTCAGATGAAAGACAGGGCTGTTATTTATAAATACTTGTATCTTGGTCTAGATCATAACTTACATGGAAATAAACTCTTCCACCTCCCATCTACTGGCCATGAAAATACTTGCAAATATTACACCTTTCATTCCCAGAACCTGGGACCATCGATCCGTTTCTCCCAGGCAGTGAGTGTTTGCAAATAGCTATCACGCTAACTGAATCACTGATCAGAACTAATGCTGCAGACATGACACCCTCCCACATCCGGAATTTTTAAATGTTTTGTACACATTTGATCTCTTCCACTTCTAAAAGACCATCAGGACTCAATGACAATTTACTTTGAAGCTGGAAAGGGAAGTAGATGCGGATTTTTAAAACTTTGTTCCTCTCCCGTATGGACAAGCTGTATGCAAGAGAAAATGCAAAGCTTTGAAGTGAATCTCTGTCAATCTCAGACCAAAACAAAGTTCAACCCCAGTGAAAACGCAGCCTGCTTTGAAACCAATGTTTTGTTTGTCTTACTCTGTTACCATCCTTTTCTGTAAGGTATGTGGGCAGATACGTTGCGGGAAGGATGCTAAAAGACTCAAGAATTACCTCATGCAGTACTTCTGGCCTACACTTTGAATATTTCTACCATTTTTAATGATCCCATTCTTGAACAATGTCGATTAGATATGATGCTGCTCACTCTATCATCTCTAAATGAAGAAGAGGCCCAGGCACTTTTACAGTTTTGTGTTGTTCTTTGGTTTTGGTGATTTTCTCTCTCTTTTTTTTTTTTTTTTTAATGAAGACATTAATGTAAAAACAACAGCCAGACCAGATCAGCTTAAATACTTCTTCCTGCCCCTCCTTTTGTGCAAAAATCGGACTAAAACCATTCAGATTTAAGAGCTTTGTGCACCAATACAAAGTGGATTTTCAGAGGTTTTGAGTTTGCAGGGACTGCATTCACTTCTGCGCTCATTACTGAGGAAACAGACCTCTTCATCCGATGCCAGCATCACGAGTTAGTTGCTGATTTCAGACATCTCAGTACTCTGGCCTTAATGAAAGCTGTCAGCTCAAGAGTCCCAGAACAACAACTTCCATTTACACCAAGCCTACACATGGCATAGGCAGCAGCAAGGGGAGCTTCCCCATACCCTCTGAACCATAAAACCCTCCCAGTACAGAGGGAAAAGATGCCTCTCTGCCAAACAGCATCAAGGATGTCTGTAGATCACAGCCACCAATGAGGGGCAGCTTCCCAGCAGGGAGGGACGGGAGGGGAGCACACTGCTACCTTGCCTCACACACCTGGGATATCACTGTGGCTCTGACTGATGCTGAGCAAGCAGAAACACTCCTAGTTCCCCTCCAATTGCACAGCAAAAATTGCAGCTCCTGCAGACGGCTCCTTTTTTGCGCACTCCTAGCGTAAGCACACCTACTTGCTGTCTATTTATGGACCTTTCTGCCACAGCAGGGGTTCCAGTAGTCATACTTCAGCTGATAGGTCCCCCTTTCATATGCATAAGCAGCATCACATGCATCAAAAGCCAAGTGTTTCATGCCCTGTCATCACGGGCTTCAAAGCCTGAGCGAGGACGATGCTAGGATTAGCAGACACAAAACGCCTGGTTATAAGCAAAGCGTGCTGCTAATCTTTCTGCGCTAAGCCCCTTCCACACAGGGATGCACACACACCATTGTCTGAGTCTCTGCATATCGCTTACATTATTCAAAAATATATGGGGCCTTGAGGCTGCCTTTATTTGCCTGGAGAATTGTCAGGCAGAAGCCAATTTTGCAGTCATTGTCTAAAGAGATGGGACAGAAACGTGTCAGAAGCCATCTCCTCAAAGTCAGTCCTTCCTCCATATGGATATGTAAGACACCCAAACAGTTACAGGGTGGTGATAAAGAGGTGGGCATTACTCTGATGTGAAGAACAGGTAAAAGACTTCACTGTGTTCTTTCTGTTTTCTGAGTATAGAAATTTAATACAACCAAGGCCTTTGACTTGGTCCTTCTGCAGTCCAATGGGCAAGAAATTGTTTAAATACACATGGTACCAGACAGACTGAGGTAAAAATATATTACCTCTTTCCGTGCCTTCTGGAGGCCATCTAAGCGAATTAGCAACACCCACCTGGCCATCACAAAGAGCAATTCTTATCCATCAGCACTCAGAGAAAACACGTAACAAAAATAACAAACGGGACTGATCATCAGCACTGCCACCAGCACCATACAGCCTGGTTATCTTCAATCTTGCAACCTGCTATTTAAAAGCTACCTGCTCAGAAGCTGTTTGTCTAGAGGGGCCACCACCTAGCCAACATGCACAGCCTGCCGGGGACACCTTGTCCTAGGGATGCCTGCAAGGGATCAGAAATATAGTGAAATGCCCATAAACACGTATACGCACCAAAACATAGTGATCATTATGCAGATATGGAATAATCTGCTGGTGTATCCTCTGTCTGGGCTAAGAATCTCAAAAATACTTTTCTGTTATGCTTTGGACTCATAGATATGGTTGTTTGAAAAGCCTGTCAGCACTGCAGATAGTTTAACAAACGTGGTAGGGAGCAGTGGGTAAAGTTGGACTAAAAAAATGTACAAAAGGACAGAAGACAACGAAGTCTCAGACTGCTTCAACTGCCAAGACACATTTTTGGATTACCCAACTTCAGCTCAAGTGTCAGCCTGAGGAGAAAGGCTGGTTAGGGCAATAAGGGCCTCCAGTCACAACCTAACCATCACTGGTGTATCACAGAGGATGGCACTTACGTTATAGAACCACTGAGGTTTGTAATACTCCTGCAATGCTTCCCTGAAGTTGCACTTCAGCTCCCGAGGCACGTGTTCCTCCTACCTGCCACCACCCGCAGTGAACACAGAACACTACCAGAATCAAGCACGGTTTTGTATGAGCAACGCACCGCCACACTCCTGCCCATGATTTGTATTGCCATCAGGCCACAGAAAGCTGTGTGTACTCAATACAATCCCCTGCCATAACGACTTTTGTTCTGTTCTAGATCACCTGCATTTCCTCGGTGTTATTTCTCCTGCAGCAGCAGAGGCCCGCAGAGCCACAAAGCAGCACAACAGCCGGATATTGGGAATGGGTTGGACCCGATGATTTGGTCCTTTCCAACCTTATTCATTCTGTGGTTCTAGGATTTTGTGACTGTAAAGGCCGCAGGGCCGCGTAAAAACAAGAAACCGCCTCAGACTCCTAACATATTCTGCAAGTTGCCAGCATTTCACCCCCATCCTCAAGTCTCCAGCGTTATATTCGTTTATTAAAGCTGTCGGGCTTGAAATAAAGAATTAAATCGAGCCCAGCGGCCGCAGGCAGCGCCTCCCGGGGAGCCCGGTAACGCGCGGAACCCCGCGCCCAGCCCCGCCACCACTCACCTGAGCTCGGCCCGCACCGCTCGCCGCCAGCACTTCCGCTCCGCCCCGCAGCGGCTACTTCCGCCCGGCAGCGCCACTTCCGCCCGCACTTCTCCTCCACCGGGGGCGGCGCCATTTTGCTTTTCCTCAGCACCTGCCCCGCGGGGGTCGCTGGTCGGATCCCCCCGGTGTGTGGCACGCAGCTTGCCTTGCCCTGCCCTGCCCCGCCCCGCCCCGCCCCGCCCCGCCCCCATTCTGAAATATTTCCCAAAAATCCTTCTTAGCTTGCGCAGCACAAATGCACGCTCCCCCAGGTGTAAATATAGGGCACCTTCTAATTTTAACATATGCCTGCCAGTATTAAAACACATTTATGTAAATCTCTCATCTGTATGTTCTCTTTATTAGAGGTTGTTGATGTGCCTGAAACTATAGGTGCTTCAGGAGGACGGATACATAAAGCTACATGGAGCTATAATTTATTATTCATGCATAATTATTCATGTGTTATTCACATACACCAAGCTTTATTAAAGAATTCTGGAAAGCAGTCGCAACTTGCAGAAGCATTTATTTTAATAGTGGTCATTAGTTTTAGTGCTTAATCAACTGAGTTTTTTTTTTACTAGAGGTGAACTCAATGGGCATGAGTATGGATGCATGTAGCAGGTCTTGGCTCAGGTGGGCCCCCTGTTTTCAAAGGACTCACCACAAGTGCCCCAATACCGTGAGGAATGCAGTACGTTCCCATCTGCTGGATCTCATTAGGCTTTTTATTCCTTCAGAAAACTATGCTACTGGCAAAATTGCAGACAGATGCAAGTTTGACACCTAACTCTCTATAGAAATTGAGATAAACCCTTAACCTGATGGCAAACAGCAGTCTCAACCATAGTGTCGGTGAACCAGGGTTGTGATGAACTTGTACAAAACGGAAATTCTCAGTGAAAATGCTGGGCAGAAAACATCTCCTTCAGCTATCATCTGCTGGTTTGTACTATTCCTGAGATAGTGAGGTTGAAGATTGTGCTGCTTGAGATCATTAAATACTTCTTAAAGTAGGAACCACCAAAATAATTTGAAGATGACCAGCTAAGTAGCCAAGAGTGAGCCCAATTCTGGCCTTGAGTGGACAGTTTTCTACCCAATTCTGGCACAGGTATTTGAGCAGTTACTACTATTGTGTCTGGTGCTTATAGGTGGCCCTAGCAGGAGGAATAACATTGCATCTAGAGGTTCTCAGAAGAGAGCCTCAAGAGTGTTTGGAGTGCCTCCCAGTTGCTGCCATGCCAGACTGCGGTTCATCAGCTGGCAGAGCTCTGCTTTGCACTCTTTAAAAGAACTGGAATCAACCAGTTCCTGCCTAGTTCCATAATAGCAGTGACTGTTTAGAAATGTAAGGTCCAATTCTCCATTCCACTGAAATCAGCTGTTAGCCCTACCACCACCATCTGTCACTTAATTTTGTCATTCGCAGATTTGGCTGGTTTGGGATGCAAGAAACACTTGGAAATAACTGTTCAAGTTTCTTGCAGTTAGGCCTCAAGAGCACTGTTTTCTAGTCCCTTCTCCATGGAGCCATCCAACACTGCTCTTGTCAACAAGAGTCCATGGCTACTGCAGGAATGGTGTCTGGAAGCAAGAAGTTTAATGTTCCATTTGGTGCCTTGTTGGCTTCTGTGCATTTTTGTGCTTGTGGGTCTGTAAGGATTGTGTAGAGCTGCTTTAAAATCTATTGAAATCAATGGAGTACGTCTCTGCCTGAGGCAAAAGGTGGAATTTGGATTTTAGTTTATTGTGCTGTTCATCTTTAGACCAGACAAGAGAGCATTGATTTTACAGAAGGATTTGGCAGATACACAGGAGTAGACCTTTCTCACTCTGAGACTTTGCTGGTGCTAAACTTCTGAACAATTTGCCTTGGACCCTGACCAGGACATTTGGGTTCTGTTACCTGGATAATAAGGCAGGCAGGCTTTAGCACTGGTTGCATTGGAATGTATTTCAATTAAGTGTTGAGACTGTTTAAATTGTCTGACAACTTCTCATGAAGTTGAGTTGTTCTGAATTCAGGGAATTTAATAACTAAAATTAATAACTATTTGTACGGTCACTTGGACCTTACCAACATTGTTAGTATAGAAATGAAGTAAATGAATTGCTATACATCCAGTAAAAAAAAAATAAAAAAAAAAAAAAATCAGTGAACTAGATAGCCTGAGACATGAAAGAGCCTGTTTGAGTTACAGTTCTTAGGGGTGATCTGCTTGTCATCTTTTCCTCTTATGTTCAGGAAGTATGTATATGATATACATAACCAGTTGCTAGCAGAATTTTTCTTTGCCTTAATAGTTCTCTGTTAGTAATAATAACAACACATTAACTTTGTCTCTTGCTTTCTTCTGAAGTAAGCCTGTGCCTTTCTGTAATACTTCTCAGGTGAATGATCAGCACTGAACTTAGGAAAACTAGGAAGTGTTACCTGAATTATATCTAATCTGAAACTAATCTGATGTGAAACAAGCGTAACTGGTCAATATCCACAGATGGTAATCCTATCCTGAGAGCAGTGTGGCCATTTAAACTGAGCAGCCATAAGCATTTTGCCTCCGATTTGTCTCACACTGACTGTGCAAGTTCTACAACCACACATGGTGATTCTTAGCAATGCATGTGAAGTGAACAAATATATATATATATATATATTTCTGTCAGAAAGATATAAAAATATTCTCAGAATGTTATTTTAATTACTGCAAGACAGGAATACTTCCTGTCAACACTCCTGGAGTTTCATGTATCTTTTCTTCATTCTATTAATTATTTACCTTCTGTTTTAATAATACAGCTAAGGGCACTATATATAGCTTATGCTCTATCAATAAATCATGCTTGTGCATCTTCATATTTATCCTATAAATTATAAGTATCTACACACTTGTGGGGATCTGCTAAGCTCTTCTGGCAAGGAAATTCCCACCAGAGCATCTATAAGAGTCATTGGAGGTGAACTCAAATAATTCCTCACTTAAGGAGAGTCGTTTTATGAGATTTTAAAAGCTCATCAGTCTTGTCACAGGCCTTGATGTTCGTCCTCACCCGCTTCTTCTTGCTTGCCACAAGCGAGTAGTTTCATGTGACTTTCTGGCAGATGTTTTTGATCTTCCAAAGCAGAGAAGCGTGAGAGCCTACAACCAAATGTTTTCTCACTGGACTGTAAAATCCAGAGGATCAGAACAACAAAGACAATATGGCAGTGGCCTTAGTGGGATTAGAAGGTAAATCTGTAAATGCAACAATATTATCTGTGTTGCAGAGATGGAAAATGTTTGGGTGAGTTGCCTAAGAAGCAAATGGCCACTGAGACAGATAATCCTAGAGTTTTGTTTCCAGAATACAGAAACTGAAGTCAAGAATAGAGTAGGTAAAGAGCAGGCTGGTGAGAAGTACACAGGTTTGCCGGGGAATAGAGAACTGGTGATAATATGGGATAGGTCCAAGATACAAGTCCTTACATGTGTTCTTTGTAAAAAGGAGTTGAGACTGATAGAACAAAGTGTTCAGAGGCACGCTATCACCTGAGCTATAGGTTCAACTCTGCAAGGATTGGGCCTTGAACTTGAAAGGAACAGTAATATATCATGCCTCAAAGGAGTAGTTCCCTGCACATTGACACCAATCTCTGCAGGAATCCAGTTGGAAGAGAAAGAACCTGAACCAGAAGGCAGGGAAGTACACACAGCGGTGTCACACAAAGCACAGCAGGAGTCCCTGTGGTATTAAAAAAATTACACGTGTTCTTGAAGAAATGTGCATGCGCAAGAGCAGAACCAGATTGTGAGTAATCAATGGCAGCTTTCTCACTGGTGGGAGAACAGGGTAGGCAAACAGAGATGGAGCATACGTCCGAATGTCCTGAGAAATCCATCTGCAGAGCTTTGGATGGCTTTTTCTGCAGCTCTGTGGCCAACTTTTGGGGTGAGACCCTGAGATTCTGTAAGAAAAATACTTCAGGCTCCTGTGGATTCCTAGGACTAGGCAAAGCAGGAATATTTTAAATCAGACCTCTACTTGCTCACCAATAAAAAGCACAGATCCATAATCAATGTAAATTGATTTAACCATGTAATGAGGGGGAGAGGTTGCGTATTTTAAAAGCCCAAAACAACAGAGTATTTACTCATCTCTAGTAGTGCGTCTGCCAAACATTATGTTAGTTCTTGACAGCATGGGATTTCCTCTTGGCTGTTTGTTTTATCAATTGTTTCTATAGAAATGCAATTTTTATCAGACTAGATATCTGAAATAAAGCACATCTTCAGCAAATAAAGATATTTCTTGTTCAGTCTGTATAATGTATGCCTATCACACAGGGACTTCCTCACCTCATTACAACATCAAAATAAAATCCATCTAAAAGTGAGCTGACGTACAGCTGAGATTCCAAAGGGCAGGCTGCTGTGGAAATTAGAAGGGGCAGTCAAGCTAATGTGTTTCTCAAGTCAGGTCTTTCAAATGCTGCATCTGAAGAGTATTGCAGGTGAAAATCACTGTTTGCACAGATGGTGAATGCATCATCAGTGACATTCACTGGTTCACAGAAGGCTTAAATGGAAATAGTCTCTGAGCTGACCCTGCCTGGCAATGCTCTCTGCCCCTAATACCACCAAGGGAAGCAGCATTTCTGAACTTCAGCTTCCCCGGACTGAGGACAGTGTCTGTCATGGCTACTGCTGCTGGAACTGTCTGCCAAAATTTGAGCAATGTAGTGGATGCAATCAAGTCTACTGTCATAGATTTTAAAGGAAGCCTGTCAAAGTGCCTAAGCCTCATATTTCACACAATTTAAGACAGTTTAAAGCACTGGCTGTGCTCAGATGATTATCCTCTGTGGCAAATCTCCTGAAGAACTGGCTGTTTTGTTGGCAGTTTAGGATTTGTTCCTTTCTTCAGATTATTTCCTGATGTATCATGGGGAAAACCTTATACTTCTGCATCCCAGCAGGACAAGAGTGATGCATGAATGCTTCATCCAGATCCCACCTGTATCAGCAGAATGCGCACCAAAAGGGGTGCCCAGGGAGGCTCACTTCCCCCAAAATCCAGCTCTGGCACCCTGGGAACAGGAAATGTAGCCTTTGCTTTGCTCTTGGTTTTTGTGTTATTCAGTATTATTACTCGGTGTTATTCGGTGCGGATGCATGCTCAGCAGCTAGTTAATACTGCCGGTACACCCAAGCCTGAAGTACTTAATTGTAAATAGCTACGCTAATGCTGCTAGATCTGCCAAGAGTTTTTAACAGCGATGATCGTGTTGTCCTGATGATTTAAGTGATCTGGCAGAACTAACTGCAGTCACACAGAGTTGGGTTTTTGCCTTCGTCTTTGAAATTGTAAAGGGCTGCACTGGGTGGCTGTGCCTTGTCTGTGTGAGGACTCACCCATGAAGTATTAGTAGGCCGGAGCTGGTTTCCCAGCTCCCTTGGGGTGACACGAAATGCTGTGGGTTCCCAGAGGAGCATGCTGGTGGTGTGCATTTCTATTTCTTGGGAGAAAAACACACAGCATTCAGCAGCTTTCCATGCAGGGGAGACAGGTGGCCTGGTGAAAAAGAACTATCTGAAAGGACTACCCAGCACAGTGGAAGTGGTGTCTGGAAGAGGGGTTTTCTAAGGAAACAACCAAAGCTGTACTGGTATCACATGGGATATTTAACACTTATGTGTGGTACTGGTACTAAATCACTTCTGAACTTTTTTGAACCCTGCCTAGCACCAGGACAAGATTGTTTCCTCACTGATGATACTTGGTGATGGAAACAAAGCCATCAGAAGAAGGCTCCAGCTGTCTGCACTTCTCTACCAGGTTGATGTGGAAGCATTTTTCTAGAGTGCTCTCTTACGCTCATTATTTTCCTGACAACAAGTTCTCTTCAGTGTTTTGTGTTTATTATTATTTATTATTATTATTTTCCAGGGCATTTATATCTATTGTGATCTCTTGTGACAATTGGCTACATGAGGAGATAAGTTGATAGCTCCCAAAGGAAGGCCCGCAGGCAGAGAGCCCCCCTCCTGCTAGCGGTGCCATTAGCAACACCAACACTTTGAAGCCCTTTTCTTCAGTGACACAGTTACAGGAGAAACAGCAGAGATCTCATGGTTGCACAATGTCACCATGCTGGAGCACTGATTGCTCAGATGCATGTGTGCACCTTTTCATTTTGGTCTGTCACCGGGGTCTGCGCATTTTAAAAGTCTGTTTGGCACTAGACAACAGCCCTGGGGGCTGGCAGGCTGCCTTCTAGCGACATACAGCAGCAGCGACTGCCCAGCTTTTTTCCCATGGGAAAATGCTGGGAACCTGCCAAATTATCGACTTGGCTCTGGGATGTCACTGCCCAGATGGCTGTTCTGCATCAGAAGTCGTGAGACACAGAGGTCAGTGCATACATCTGGGCTCCTGGGTTTAACTTTGGAAAGAAGTTGGTCAAGCCGTGTGATAGTTGGGTATTTCCTGCTGAGGACCAGAGGTATCTATCTGCTTTTTCTCTGACCATGCACCCCGTATTTTAGTGCTTGGAGCCACTGGTGAATTTCCCGGCCTAGGGTTGCTCTGAGGCAGCTGTAGGTCCTTCACGCTGCCTGTGGCCTGTCATGTCCTGCCTAGGGCTGAGGATGGTGTGTGCTGTCTCTGGCAGAGGAGGTTGGAGATGTCCCCCCTCACGAGCAGTCCCTGGAGGGAATATCAGCAGTTTCAAGAAGCAGAAAAGAGAGAGGGTGGATTGTGCCGCAGTTCAGCTAGCAGAGGAGTACCCTTGCTAACTGCTGCTTGGGGTGACCTGAAGGAGTGCTGTAAGAGGAGGTGCGGCTCTTGGTGATGGTGACTGGGACAGAACTAGGGAAGATTTCTCAGGACTCAAAGACTGAAAAAGCTGGGAAAGAAGATGTTGTGGGTGATGCTGATTGTCCAGGTATTCGAAATAACACCTCAGAAGGAGCAAGATAAGGGAAAGAGAAATAGACAACTGGTGCCAGATTTGAAAGGCGCAAGCTAGAGGAATAGATGAGAAGGGAGAACATTTCATTCTGAGGGGAAAAAGTAAATGTCAGTGAAAATTCTGTCGTATCTGCACAAGTCAGCAATGGTATTACTAAGCCTAGAGCTTGAGAGTGGGCATCACTGCAACCAGGAAAGAGACTGTGGGAGGCAGGGCAGGGACATCTAAGGGAATGGGAGGGAGATAGTGCAGGAGAAAAGAGCCTGGAATGTAGAGATGGACTGAGAAATTAAAAGAAGATGGTGAGCAGTGCCAGGAGGTAACCAGGGCAGGAGGTGACAAGGAATAAAGGAGTTCTTTGCCCCTCTAGAGAGGACCCTTGTCTTGGGTTTCACATCTCTATGGGTGACACCCATGCTGTCCAGCCATGTTGTGTCCTCACAACCCACTAAATTTTGTACATTATCTATTAAAGCCAAAGCTCCTCTGAACAACAGCAGTTGACAACAGGGGTAGCTACATGGCTACAGTAGGTACGGGCATGGTATCAATGCCACTCGGCTCATTTCTTGCTGGTAATTGGAAGGGCACCACACGACATCAGGCTGCTGGTTCATCCCAATGTGCTTCCTGGAACTGTGACCGTCACCCTGACAGCCATGGATATTATTTGAGTCAGAATGAGGCATCCTTTGTCAACATCACTATATTAGAGAATGCAAAGACTTTACAACCCAAGAGACAATATTGCCTTTGTCTTCTTTTTCTCCAAGAAGGCAGCAAACTACAAGCACCAAAGGATATAATCCAAGTGCTAATAAATTATTAATGTCTCCCTTCAGCTTTTTACTTACTAAAAGGATATCAAAGCTCATTTTGTGAATGGTCCAGACAGATTCTCTTTTTCTATATCCACAATTTAATTCACAAGTATTGCACTAAGCTTTAATATTGACGCAATGTGGTGTTCTCCCTTTACAGACTTTGCAAAGGCTAATAGACGTGGTTTGGATTATACAGACTCATAAACAGATACAGTGAGGGAAATGCCACTTGTGACTCCAATAGAATTTTGAATTTGTAATTAAAAAAAGAAAGCTTGGTATTAACTAGAAACGCTGTGGTTGGGGTTTGTTTGGTTTTTGTTGTTGTTTTGTTTTGTGGTTGTTTGTTTGTTTGTTTTAACACATTAAGGGCTGATCAAAAGCCTGTTGAAATAACTGGGCTTGCTCCTTAGGGATAGGCTGTCTAGTTCTTTGGCAGCTCACACAAGTTGTAGGACAGTATGACGTATTTTATATTTAGCAGTAGCTCCTCTCTTCCAATATGCCTATTTGCATAAGTCAGCTTACAAACCATCTGTATTGGAAATATTCTTTCCATTACTTTTAGCTTTTGGGACAGCATGTGGCAATTTCTTAACAGCATATATTAATTTACGCTGTTTTTTGGAGCAGCAGAGAAGTAATTTGAAGTTGTCATACTGCAGTTTCCCTGCTAGGAATCTCCCCTGGACAGAAGGCTTAATGTTTCTCTTCCATTAAAGTGCTCTGTGAGTTTTGATGGCCATAAACACTCAGGATCCCGATAGCTGTCTCATATGGAAGACAGGCAACAAGCTCCTATGTATATCTTAAAATGGTTTCAGACCTTTGCGAATTTAGCCCAAATGCAGTGTCGCACTAAGGAGCAGAACAAAATTCTGCCTGTTAAATAGGTGCAGTGGCCTGGTCAAGCTCAGAGAAAGGATTAGCAGCGTTTTAATAGAGGCATGCTCTGAGTGACAGGGGGCTGATTTCAAACCAACAGTGACTGCAGTTCCTGACTGCACCAGTTTCTTGGTGCTCTGAATAGAGGAGGCAGCACCACAAACCGTGTTGTCTCTGTTCTCTGCTAGCCGTTTAGAAAGTGTGAGTGACCAGGCACAAAGCCCAGAAATGACAGCTAATTTTTACAATATGGTATACATATTTTGCAAGCCAGCCTGCAAAATGCTTATCACATTTTTGGTACTATATACATAAATATTCATAATTAATCTGTGTAAGAATAGAGGGAAAAGCTTCTAAAGAACAAAAATAGCGCCTTCAGGCAGCTTACACCAGTGACACTGATCCCCTGCATGTCTGAAATTAAAAAATGAGCTTTGCACAGATTTTTGCAGTACTTTCTGGAATTCAAGCTTCTTCCTCTTTTTTTTTTTTTTTTTTTTTTCCTGTTTCTTCAGGTTGTGAAGGCAGCCTTGATAACAGAGATTGATGCACTGAATCTGGAGCTAGAGAGGTGGAAATAAAGGCACTGAGTGAGATATGACATTTCCAAAGCTTCGATCTCGGGGGCAGCAACCTTCATTTTCCCTTCTCCAGGGCTGCTTCATCTGCAGGCTTTTCCCCATGTTTTCCAGGTGTCACCAGGATGCTGACAGCATGTCAGGTAGGAAGATGTACAAGCCTGTGCCTTTCGGATCAAAGGCCTGCATTCAACTTGGGGCTACCTAACCCCAAGAGACATCTTCTTCCCATAAAGGTGGAAGGGCTGATTATCCAGTCCCTGGCACTGCTTGTAGCTGTAACCCAAGCACCAGTCAGGATTGGTTTAGATTAAATAACTCACAGGTTTTTCAACATCAAAAGCCGAGTGTCTGTGGAAATGAAAATAAATTAAAAACCTTCATGAAGCTGTTCAGGCTGCCCCAAAGCCCAGTGGGTATTAGATGTATTTATTAAACAGAGGTGACTATCGGGTATAGGATGACAGACAAACCTGAGCTCTGCCAGGTCTTTGTTTTCTGTCCTTGTGTGACTCAGCTCTTAAATCTGATTCTCTTACTCCTTGGCTGCTTGGCTGGCCTGGCTGACACCTCCCTGATGCACAGCCTCTCTCTCCCTGCTGTCTGTAAAAATGGGGTCCCCGACTTCAGAAAACTGCCCACCCTTTTTGCCTTACTATATAGGGGGGGGACTCTTCTCCACTGCCTCGCAGTGCACCAAAGCCCATTTTTTTCCACCTCCCTTTGTTGCTACTGATGCCTTTGAGTGCTGCTCTTCAACAGTCCCCACAAGGAGAATTTGGCACTAGCGTAATGCTCAGTCTGGATTTCTCTGTGGACAATTCTCTGGCTGGGCACATTTCCCCTCTAACCGCAGCCCCATCCTGTCCCAGCACCGCTACCACCACTGTTTTTACAGTGTATGTAAGGTCACTGAAACCGTCCAGACAAACATGCACAAGCTGACCAAGCAAAATGGATTTTTAATTTCTCTCTTCCCCTATAGGTCCTGGCGGGTACAGCACAGGCACTCCTTATGCATTCTCTGCTGCTCCTTCCTGCGTCCCAGATGTGATCCGCTCCCTGCCCATCTGCTGCCCAACCTGTCCCCTGGAGATCCTTCCCCGTTGTGCCACCTGCAGAAAGGAAACGGGGTATTTTAAATGTGTGTTTACATGTGGTTTAGAGAACCTGCATTGTACTGTCTGCCACTGAGTGCTTCTGGCAGCTCCTCTGCAGGGCTGGCAGGAGCAGAAGCCAGACTACTCTGTGCATATGTACTGGGTGCAGCCAAGCAAATGCCCCTCCTGGCAGGAGGAGATGAGCTCTGGGGAGAAAAAGGCACCTGCGGCTGTAGTTGCAGCATCAGTGTGTGCATTGCTGTTGGTCCAAAGCCCCAGGAGCCAAAGGGAACTTGTCAGTTGTCTCTCAAGGATGCCCTTCTCCTCCAAAGCTAGGTAGGTTTCCCCCTCTTGGATGAGCCAAGATTCACCCAATGCAATCCACGCCTTGAAATCCGGATGTAGCAGGTGCAACGCTTCTAGAAAACCCCAGCTTTGGGGCTTTTTTCTCTGTACATCCACACACCAAGCGCCGTTCCCTGCTGTGCAGCCCTCCTAACCAGCCTGGTACAGAGCCCGAGTGCCTTACGCTGGAGTGGAGCTGTACAGAGCAGCACGCCTGAAAAGCAGCAAGCATGTTGGAGCAGGAGTCGAGGTGCGAATATTAAAGCTAGGGTTGATGCCTCAAGTCTGCTCACTTGCCCGTTTGCAAGATTATACAGAGCATTTAAAATATATACTGCTCTAGGGCACCGAGAGAGAAACAGATCAAATGAGATGAGCCTCACAAGGCAAAGAGTGTAATGAAACATGAAGCAAACATGCAGAGATAAGATGGTGCAGCACACCAGTCCTGGGCAGTGGGAGAGCAGATAATGACGGGCTGTGCAGGATGCGGGCGGGAGGAAGAAATATTGGCGGTGTGGGGAGTTCATGGCAGGCTGCGGCTCTGGGGGCGAGACCTGTGCTGGGGGTGGATGAAACCCTAAGGAAGGATGCAGGGACAGGAGAAGCGGGGTGCCTCCAGTTCCTCGGGAGGGAACAGGGGATCAGCAGGGCCGTGCAGACCCTCCTGCCGGGCCGGAGCAGCCCCAGGGCTGGGTGCCGGTGTGGCCGGGGAGAGGAGCGGGGAAGTTTGCCCGGCTGCTCCGCGTCCCCCTTCCTGCCCCGGCCGCGGTGCGGGCTTGGGGAGAGCGGGGAGAGAGACCCGGGCAGGGAAGAGGGATGCTCGCCCCCAGGGGGAGGCGGGGGGAGCCCCCGGGCGGGGCGGGGAGGGGACGGGAGGGGATGGGATGGGAAGGGAGGGGAGGAAAGGACCCCCCCTTGGCTCCTAGCCGCCCCCAGAGGCTCCCACCTGGGGGGGTCGGGAGCGGCTGGGGCACCCCCCTCCGCCTCGCCTTTCTCTCCTCCCCTCCGCCGCCTCCCTCCCTCCCTCCCTCGCTGCCCGCCTGCCTGGGATGATAGAAGGAGCCGGGCGGACCCGGCGGGGCGGCTCTGGGCGCGGGGGGCGGCTCGCACCGGCCCCGTTCCCGGCCCCGTTCCCGGCAGGGGGGCGGCCCGAGGGGGCTCTCTGCCGTCTCGGGGGTCCGCAGCCCCCGCCGCCCGCCGGTGATGGCCAAGGATGTCCTCGGAGGGGGATGCCGAGGCGGCTGCTGAGAGCGGGCCGGGCAGCACCCCCGCCCCGGGGGCGGCCGCCGCCGAACGGGAGGAGGTGAGCGGCCGGAGGAGGGGGGGGACACCCTCCCGGGGGGGTCCCGGGGGACAAGAGGCAAGGGAGGGCGTGGGGAGGGGGCCGGAGAGCGAAGGAAGGAGCCCCGGGGGGGATGCCCGCAGAGCGGGGAGGCAGCCCCCAGCCTGGCCGCTACCTGCAGCCGCCGTGCGGGGGCCGCCGGCGGGGTGCGGAGCGGTGCGGGGCGGTGCGGGGCGGTGCGGGGAGCGGTGCGGAGCGGTGCGGGGAGCGGTGCGGAGCGGTGCCCGCCGCGCCCTGCAGTGCCCGGGGTGCCCGCGGTGCGGGCGGGGTCCCCGCAGCCGGGAGGAGGCTGCAGAGGGAAGGATGCAGGGGAAGAAACGGGGCCTGTCCAGGGGAAGTTTATCCCGGTCGGCACCTGGGGGGCCAGGGGTGGCTGCTGCTGCCCAGGGGTCGGAGGTGGTCGTGGGGTTGCAGCTCCTGGGCACTGGCATAAGTTGCAGGATGGGTTTGCAGCTTGGGGCTTGGAGGCTTTCAAATCCTTGGGCCACAGGACTGAGGACATCCCTCCCATTTTGTCTCGGGGCCTAGGAACTCTTCTTGCCTAATCTGCAGTAGAAAACACCGTAGGAAATAACAGCTTAATGTGCGTCTTCACATCAGCTGTGAAGCCCTCACTGTGGCCTTGCAGATCACCGGCAGGGAATGACTGATGTGTCTGAGCGGTGACACAAAAAACACTGAGCCACAAGGCACCTGCCAGACAGAGCTGCAGGGCTGTGTGGCAGCCGATGACAATATGCTTACAGTCCTGTACATTTGGGACAGCGAGCGGTCCGGTGTTAGAATGCCTGAGGTTTTCTTCTAGCCGTAATGTAGCCTTGGCTCCCGACTGCTTTGACAGGTCTGCCACTTGCATTGCGTAATCCATGTGCAAGTCATGGAAGTGGCTGAACTTTCTTCGTAATAGTTAACAGCAAGCATAGGTGCTCCTGGGGATGCATGGAGCAGCCTCAAAGCGGGCAGAGAACACTGCAAACAGAAGTGAAGGCAACCCCAGAACGTTTCTGTGTGCAATTTGTCTGCTTACAGCTTCTCTTAATGTTTACATTACTCGTCAGCAGACTCGTGGTCCTGTGGTCGTAATCTCAGCAAAGCTTACGTGGAGCTGCCATACGCTTGGGTTAAAACCAAGCAACACTTTTTAAAGCACCTGTAATAGGAAATTGACTTCTCAGCTGAGGCTGAAAAAACTATCCTCCATGGGTGAAAATTAGGGTTTTGTCCTGTCCAATTGCTTTTTAAACACCTGCGACACAGTTCACAGCTACGAGCCGTGGCTGGGCCCAGGATACAGCTGATGTTCTAGCGGTAGAGCTCCCCAATGTAATTACAGCCCTGCAGAAGATCAATAGATGGTTAATGCTGGAAGGGATTTTTTGATTTATTTGGTCAATGGCCACGAGCTACAGAAGGCTTTCCAATATATTAAGTCCACCATAAAAATATCTAAGCCATTTCTAGACATGAGAGCACTTGATCTCTCTGCTAAGCACATTATATCTTGCTTCAGTCATCCTCTTCTCAGTTTTTTTTCTGTTCCAATACAAACATTTGCACATTTTAGTCTATACCTCAAATGCCTGTAACAGTGATGTCTTAACCCTGCAGTCCTACATCACTGGTCTTTTCCTCTTGCTTCCTCCATCTCCATGTAAATAGTGTTGGGTTTTTTTTGGTGCTGGGACCTGCAGTTGCTTTGAAGTGCCTTGAATTAAATAGGCATTTCATGGTCTTCTATATTAGTCTTGTCATTTATGGATTTCACTTGGATCAAATACATGGACTTAAATCTTAACAGTGACTTAAAATTGTCTTTACTGGGGAATAAATCAATGTGAGATAAAATCCTGACTGAGTGGCAGAGAACGTGCCTCAAGTCTGAGTTTTTATTCATGAAAACAGGACAAGCGAGGATGCAGCTGCAGAGGAAAGGATAGCGACTGCTCAGCCCCTGGCTGCAGCCCTGGCCCCGTCCTTCCCAGGGCCACCTGGGTTTTCTGCTGGCAGTGCTGAATGTCAGAGAGAGCCCTTGGATTACCTGCCACTGTTCTGCTCTTTTGTTTTGTGTTTTGGTGGCTGTTTTTTTTTGTTGTTGTTGTTGTTTTTCTGTTGAGATACCAATTGCTAGAGCTGGATGATCTGGACCAGTCATGCTTTTGGTGGTGGTGTAGGATTTTACCACCCCATCAACACTTGTGAAAAAGAATTAGGGTCTTTGAGGTGAGGGATTGGAAGGGACATGTCTTTCCAAGCATTTCAGCAGTTATTGCTCTTGATTTATTCTCTGGACATATTTTCCTTCTCTTTCCTCTCCACTGCTCTGTCCTGCCCTGGTTAGGCTGTGGGCTGGCTACTTTTTTTGTCTTGCTTGTTACTGTGACAGCCTACACCTACACTGAAGAGCTGATAGTGACTTTTCTGCATTTCTGCCAACTTAACACCTCAATTAGGGAATGGTCTGAAATATTTAAATTTTAAAAACTTAGCTGATTTTTTTTTTTTTTTTTCCAGGAAAGTGAAGCTGGTGAGTACACACATCATTTATTTGCTACCAAAGCCAACTAATCACTGAAGGAAGCTGAAAGCAGCACCCACTTGACATTTTGAAATACGTATTTGTCTTGTCTGTATTGGCAGAGTCAAACAGCAGTTGTCCATGACTGGTTTTATCTTGTCTTACATATTTGAGGACTCTAATTGGGCATGACATAGCACAATCAGTTAGCCTGTCTAAATAAAAGAGGAAAAACCTCATGGGTAAATGTTCCTGAAACCCATGGTCACCAACCAGCATGATGATGTACTTAGAAATATTGCAGAAGAGGGAGACCACTCAACGCTGCCTCATCTGCCTCTTGCTGCCAATGCAAAGCCCAACAGGAGATGGTTTTAAAAGTGCTGTTTGTGGCCACAAATAACTTAGGCTAGGTAGCTTTACATTGTGCCCATCTATGAGCGGAGTTGTACAGGGGGTGGAGGAACCAGGCCGGCAGCCCTCCCAGGTTTATCAGGCTCGCTGTAGCTGCAACTTCCTCACATGCAGCACCCCTTGCTCTGCTGAATCCTTCTTCCTTGCAGACCCCAAGGAGCCTGTTGGCTCCCCACTGCCTCTGTGGCTGCCTCCTCCTCCTGCGGAGGCTCACTGTCCTCACTGAGGCTTCTCTGCTCATCAGAAACAGAAACAGGAGCTGCGGCTGGAAATGGGAGAGGGCAGAAGGCCTGTGAAGAAGGTTAATGTTGGTCCCTGCCGTCTTTTAAGCAGAAGCTCAGGAGGTACCAAGCATGAAATGAGGGACCTAGGGAAGCACTTTTCTTCCCCTCAGCTCTTCCAAACCTCTTGCAGAAGACCTGCTCCAGTAACACCCTGAATAATAGCTACAGTGAAAGGCTGTCACCGTCCCAGGCAAGTACAATTGACCAGAGAGGTAATATTTGTATGGTGCACACTATTGCCCCTTTTGAATGAGGGTCAAACAGTGCAAGCCCCTTTCTACCCTTCCTGCCCACTCATTCAGCAAACACAAATCAAGGAGAGCACCTCATTTCTTGATTCAAGTCATCTCCCTCATAAAGTCAAAGAAACAATTCCATCAACAGTGGCAATGGAAAAACAGGAACACTTATTTTTCATGATCCTGCAGTTCCAGGAAATATTTGCATTGCAGATCCTGTCAAAAGAAAATCCATGCTGAGGCATCATATCTTACTCTGCTTTTGTTCTTTTCTGTGCCCCACTTTATCTTCTGCTCACGTGCATGTTCTTGGTGCCCTGAAGTTGTCTCTCTTCTCTGTACCTTGAACAAGAAGCTGATGAGAGTTTAAAAAATAGATAGGAAACAACAGATGGTTGTGTCTGAGCTCTGAGCGGCAGCTTGGGCTCCAGCTGGGGGGGCTTCCAAGGGGAAGGTCCTCTGTCCTCTGCAACCGAGAGTGCTTCATCACAGCCATGGCTGAGACTGGACTGCATTGCTCCTCCTGACTGGTGTTGTGGTTCCTTCCAGCAAGGGAATTGTCTTGGGGGAGTGGGCTGGGGTGACTGGGGAGCTTGTGGAGCTCTGTCACTGGAGGGTTATGAGGACAGCTTTGGCAAACAGTTGCTAAGTGCACAGATGTTGCCTCGTGGGAGAGGAGAGACGAGGTGACCAGGCGGTAGGTCCCATTCAGGCCTGGTTCCTAATGCTGTGCCCTCAGAAGGACAGCCAGCCAGCTGGTACCAGTGGAAGGCAAGGGGTCTTCACACTGGTTTGAAGCCCCAGATATGCTCCTTATTCCCCCTTTCTCACTTCAGGGACCTCAGAAGATAATCTCCCCCAGGAAGGGAAGGTTGGTCACCAAGGCTCCTTTTCACTCAGTAGAAGCCATGGCAGAGATGAGGTAGAAGATGTCTTCTCCCTAGGAACAGCATTGGGCTTCTCCCCTTTTCCTACATCTTGACATGAAATAGCTCACAGCTTTGCTGGTGACCAGGGACACTAGAGGAACAGAGATTTAGAAGAGTGAATTGTCCCAAAGTGGTCTATAGTCAGTGGGGCTTGGTTCTGGGTGTGTTCTAACACGCAGCAGTGATTTAACTCCAAACCCAGCTGCTGCCAAGCTATCAGCACCGTAAGTCCCTGCAGTTGTTACGGTGACACTGTTGTGACACTGCAGATAAGGCTCTGTTTGATTTCTCACTTATAGCAGGAGCTCCAGTTTCCAGAAAAGTGTGGTTAAGTAGTTAATTAGTTTTTAAGTTCTAATCATGAAAAATATAGTTCACTGAAGGGTTCGCTTTCAGACTATAATCATTCATCCTTCTCCTCTGAGCTTAAGAACTACAAAGTTAAAACTAGTGCACCGTGAAACTTCGGTGAGGTCACGGTTCTTGTAGCAGTGCTGCTAGCTAGCCAAAACCCAAGGGGCAGTGCTGTCTTTAGGCTGGTTATGATTCCTGGGATGCCGCCCATGCTGGACCCTACACGAGCTGCAGCCACCCTGCCCTCAGCACATCTCATCCCAAGCCACAAATTAAGGAAGGAAAGTTCCTGGATATAGCTGCTTAACAGTTTATGTTTTCTGCTCTTTCCCTGCACATCCCAGCCCTGGAACAGCCACCTTAGCTCTGCCCCAGCAGCCTCAGCCCCCTGAGCCTCAGGGGGAGATGCTGCTCCTGCATCTGCGAGCAGGACAGACAGAGAGTGGAAGGCTGGCTGCATGGCGCCAGCAGCACCACCAGGCTGGCAGCTTTCCTGCAGCAGAGCTGAGGTTGGGAAGTGGTATCTGGTGTACTCAGCAGCCCTTCTCATGGCACCCTATGTGTCCCTGGGAGAGGACGGAAGGGATGCAGCATGGAGCTCCTGCATGGAGTGCCACAGAGGCTGGGTGGTAGCATCCACCAGTAGGGTCCAGCCAGCATGGGGGTCCTGATGAGGACCCAAAAGGTGAAAAACAAGCCCTTGGGACTGCCAGAAGGTGAGGAGACCAGCCAGAAGTGCAAGTACCTGGTGGAGGAAGGAGGCAACGTGGGCATGTGGTGTAAAGGTGTGAATGGCAATCTGTCTGCAGGCCTGAGGTGTGCCATGCAGCTGGAGCAGCCATGGGCCTTGGCAGGGGCCTGTCCTTCTGCAGCCAAGGCAAGAGACAAAGCCCGTGGTTCCCACCAGCTGGTACATAGAGCGACAGGGTGGGACAGCTCACACATCCTCAAGGAGAGTGCTGCTGTGATGCTCATGTGAAAGCACTTTGCAAATACTATTTTTTCAATGTCTTCGGGAGGTGCAGAAAGGTGTGATGAAGCCACGCCATGGTCAGGTCAGGAAATAAACCCCAGATGTCCTGGCTCACAGGAACTCTCTTAACCATTAGGTGTTTTAAATGAATTTGCAGTGAAATTTTTACATGCTGTGTTGTCACAGGTTATTGCAGAATGTGTCTCTGAGAGAGAAAAGAGTAGCAGGAGAGAGGAAGGAGTGATATTCATTGTGAATCCTCTTTTCTCACTGGGAAGCATAAGCTGCTGGGATGCTACCTCATCTTAACAAGAGCACCATTATAAAAACTCACAGCACCGAGGTCCCAGCTGCATTCAAAAAGCTTCAGGGATGGGGAAAGGCACTCTCTGAGTCTGTCAGAACAGTGGTAGATGTTATTGCAGGGGAGGCTAAGCTCAGCAGCACAAGAGACCAGGCACAGCCACAGCCTGAGCCCAATGCTGTGGTGCTGGGAGGTCTTCTGCTGAAGCATGGCTGGCCCATGGGAGGTACCACATGGGAAATAGGGAAGATGGAGACTGAGACGTCAACTCACCGAGCCACCTTGTTCTGGTTTTTCTGGTTACCACTCAGGTAACCAGTTTCTATCCCCCATTCAAATCTCAGGGTGTTCCTTTAGAGTAAGCAAAGATTAAATGGCATTAATAATAACAAACTATTTTTCTCATTTGCAAAGTCTGTCTAAACTGAGGTGTTAGACAACAAGGCTGCTGACAGCCAGTGTGGAGCTAGCAAGACGGTATACGTGGATTCCTGTTGGATCCAGCCAGAAGATGTCAACCACGTGGAGCTCTCCCCTTCACGCTGTCCCCGTCTCTCACCAGAGGTTGTGGTGGAGCCAGGCTTTCTGTGCCTGCTAGGAATGGTGGATATCCAAGGGGGAGGCATAGGGAATATGACTTTGTGTCACTGCTGAGTCAAAAGCCAGTGGCAGCAACGTCAGCAATTTGGGGGGGGGGGGGAAGGAAAATTTTGTTAGTGTAGTATTTTGTGAGCTTGTGGGAAGCTGCCACTAAAACAGCCCTGACTTCTGTTTGCAAATGGTGACCGCTTTGTTGCTAGGATTCCTTTGCACCAAAAATGTACCTGCATGGCTTTCCTTGCAGCAGCCTGCTGGTGGAGCCGGGTGGGGCCGAATGCTTCACGCCCCTCACCTTCCTCCCCTCAAATTTTACTGGGCAGATTTCCCATCCTGATGCAACGTGCTGCATGGATACTGGCTGGGATCTAAATGCCTTTCTTTTCTGGGATTCCTTTGTTTATGCTTGAAGACCTTAAAAGTATCATGTAAGAGCTACCTCTGGGTCTGATATTTTAGAGGACTGGAAGCTCCTTCTGTCCCAACCTCTGCTTTTCTCTTCTTCAGATGGTGGCTTTTTTATGCTTGAATTCATGAGGGTGAATGGTGTGAAATAACGGGCTGCCTTTCTACCAGTACCTCAGAGGGGTCCTATCAGCTGATATTCAGGTGGATCAGCAAGATGTGTGCCATTCGTGGTTTGCCTTGTCCTGTGATAGCCTCTGCTGGGGAGAGAATTGAGTGCCTCTGTTTTGTGCACCTTTCTGCCCTCAGATAATCTTCCCTGACAGTTCCAGTGAGGGAAGGAGGAGATTAGATCTCTGTGGGGCTTTGAACAACCAGAAGCCCAGCCATCCCCATTCACCGCAGGAGTACAGCTGCTGAAGCGAATGCCTTGGTGACACAGCCAACGTGTGGCAGGTGCACAGGTTGCTCCTGTTAAACCAAGCCACAGAGCTTCTCTGCTCAGTGCTGACATCACAGCCCCTGCCTGCATGAGGTTTTCACTCCGGCAGGAACTCCATGGCAGAGGAGCAAATGGTGCGTTTGAAACGTACATGCAGCAACAACCATGTGACGTGTTCAAGGACCGAAGGGAAATTCTCTTTGATGCTAAATGGCTTTTTCCGTTGCCTTCTATTCCTGATATTTCCCTTTCCCCCCGTGCTGGCAGCCATGCTGAGAGCACTTTCTATTGGCTCAGCGTCAGCTGGGGGTAATGGGCTTCTTGTAGTTCAAGATGGATAGGAGGAGGGATTTTATTTCAGGCTCCCCAGGAGGGAATTTATGAGATGAGTGTTGTAATATCTCCCTTTTCCCTCACCAGGCCTTATTATCGATGCCCCATGTGGTGTCCAGATTGGGTCACATGGTGGAGGAGTACTTCTAACTGTTGTACACCAACATCTGGTTTAGCACAGCCCTGCAGACTCCTTTCTTTCTGTACTAATGAGCATCTCACCTAGGAGTTCATTTGGCCCTGAGAAGCAAGAAGAGGTTGTACTCTGACTCTTCTCCTGTCGTTGCCTTTTCCCTGGTCACCCCAGTCTCCTTGGTCCTTTCACCAGGATCACCTCAGGACTTGGAGTCTGATATCTGCACCCACGTCTGTGGTGGCTGACTGGGGAAGTGCGGTAGAGATCTCCTTGTCTCTGTCTCACTGGACACATGGTGAAGGCTTTCCCAGCAGACCAGAGGCTGGTTCTGGCGTCAGAGATCACTTCACAGTCTAAAAGCTCGCCTGGCAAGGACTTGCTGGTCCTCTCTGCATTACATCCTGCCACGTCCATCAGGAGGTGGAACATTTTCCACTGCCCTCTCCTGATCAGGATGGAAGAAGCCTCATAGTCAGAGACAAAAATCTGCTTTCATCTAGGCAGGTCACCACCTGCCAAAGTGTGTGACTTGTGGTTATTGATTGTTCTTCCCCTTTCATCTATCTCATTGGGATGTATTTGTCACAAGTATAAATCCACAGAGGCAAATGAAATTGTGGCTGGCATTAATTTATCCCCCATTTTCAGTTCTTTCTCCTCTACATCTATTTCTCTTCCTGCAGTCCTATGTCAGCGTTTCTCTTTTTTCCCTGTGGACGGGAAGACTATGCTTGCAAAACTAAAACAAAAACAAAAGACAAATTTGACTCAGCTCACAAGAACAACCCTGAGCTGTGGGGTCCCTTTGCTGTTGAAGATGGTGCTCAGGTCACCCCGTGGTGCTGGAGGAGAGCAAGAGCGCACTGTGACACTGGGTGCTGCCTCATGCCTCTGCTCCCTGGGCCCAACTCCCTCCCAGCCCAGCCCAGGCTGGCAGGTCCCCGTCCTCACCTACCACAGCCCTTCCCCTACCTCGGTGACATTTGCATTTGGAGTATGTCTAGGCCACCCTCTTCTCTCTTCCACCTCTTTGCCTCCCTCCTCCTGTGTTTCCTTCTCATTTCTCTATTTCCATTCAGGCCACGTCTTCACCACCCTCTGTTTTCTCTCATTCTTTCATTTCAGATACGATAGCATTTTGCTTCAGCAAAATTGCAGCTCTTGAGGTCAGCCACCAAGGGCAAACAACTTCACATGTAAGGTTTCAAGGGACAGGAAATGCTTTTGGCATGATTTCCCCGAAGGAGAATTTAAATGCTTTTGAAACTGGGGAACCCAGATATCTGACTGCAAACCAGATACAGGCAGTCAAACTTGGACCCCAAACAGTCCACAAAATAAACATTAGAATAAATTCCTGCTGTTGCAGCATATTTTCTGCCTATCCAGCTCATGATGGAGTTTTCAAAGAGACTGAAGTACTGAGTCTGACAGAAGAGGAAAAAGACATTTTGTTGTTAGAGAGCTACAGAGAAATAGTAAACATGTGACAAAATAATGCACAGTTTTTTTAAGGACTAACTCCAAAACAGTTTAAACAGCTTCCTTTGAACTTCACAGGCTATTTCTCCCCATCCATAAGGGTAAGATTGGTAGCCTTCCATTCAAATTTATTCCGGCAGTCCAGATTGGATGTGGACAAAACAAGAGCTTTATAATTGTCACTGTAACCATTTGCATGCCATAAGCAGAAAAGAAAAAAGAAGTAACGCTTCAAGCATTACACCTGATTTTGGAGTAAAATACAACTACTGATTAATAGAGTATGACAACAGCAAGCTAGGTAATGACGTGCTCCACCGAAGCTCTGGCAGGGTTTGTCTTAGCATTGCATCTAGAGCTGCTTGCGGGATTACCCCCGGCAGTCAGCACTGGAATTGTGAGGAGCACCTCGGTGTCCACACAACACCCACAGCCTTGTTGTAATGACTGACACTTGGCTTTATGAAGATGGTTGTCTTGTATATGTTAAAGGGGTATTTAGCCATTAGATTGGCAGAGTTCTGGAGGAGTAATTACTAGATTTGACACTATCCACTGGATTTAAGCATAAAATCACTGCTGGTAACATTTACAGTTGGCACAAACATTACCAGGCTGTTCTATTACAATGAGATGAGCACTGTCCTACAGAGGGATCTGCTTCATTTAATAATTTTGTTATTCAGTCCAAAGCCAAATGTGAAGTTACTCATTTCATGGTGGAGAGTGCAGCCAAGTCTTTAGTTATCTTCAAAACTGTGACTCAAAAAATACCTAGGAGCAGTGAATGATTGAATTTACACACCGAGGGTGGTGCTGGGCCAAAATCTACTAATGTAATTCTTGGTGATAGTAAAAAGGGAAAATGTGTGGGAATGGGAGGTCTTTTTATGTTTTGGTATGATGTCAGTGAAATGAATGCTGAATTCCTGTGTGCACTTGCAGAGTACGCATTAAGAAGGATTTTGAGGTACCAGAGAGAGAGTGGAGTACCAAAGAGCTGGAATAAAAGCTGTGCAGTGAAGGACTTTGAGACCTTGACCCATTTAATATGTCAAAAGAAGGCTTAAAGGTGTCAAAATTAGCATGGAGAAGCACCTTCAGAGAGAGAAGGCAACAGTATGAAAGGAGTCTTTCATCACATGGAGAATGGGCATCCCCACTGCCATCAATGGGGACTAAAGTAAGACAAAATTACAATGGCAGTGAAATTTCATCATCAGAACAAATTGCAGAGGGGATTGCAGGCCCTTCATTTGCTTTTGTCTACAAATTAATGCAGTGTGCCTTTATGGAAGCTTTCACCAACCACCAGTTACTGGGATGTACATAGGACTGTAGAGTGAAATTGCACTGCCTGTGAGGTATAAGAGCTAAGGAGAGAAGGTAATGTGTCTCCCAGTCTTAAGGTGTAAAGGTAGCTTGGATCATAAGAGAAGCTGAATATTTCTGATCCAGAATAATCTTGCAAAGTTGATAGGAGAAATCCCTATGACTACCTGTGAGGACTAAAGAACCATCTGGCACTTTACTGTATTGTAACCATCCCAGCCATCACCTAGGACAGTCATATGGTCAGCGAGTGAATCTGGCCATCAGATATGGTGGTGTCCAGAGGTCAGCAAAGGCAGTGAGCCGTCACTGATAAAACTGAGGCACTGGAGGTTCAACGTAGGCACCCAAAATCCTGGGCTGGTGGAATCAGTCTGGGCTTCTCTGAGCATCCCATCCTCCTCATGCTAATGGGGGAATGCTGACCTGGGGGAGCAGGGGCATCCAGCCTGCCTTGACCTGCACCCCAGGAGACTCATTCCTTGTTATGCACCCATGACAAGGAAGGGACCCCAGGGACACAAATCACCCAGAAATATTTTGTTCTCTAGCATTGGTCTTACAGCTCAAATGTGCCTTTTAAGGAGAAATCAGGGCTTGGTGTGTGTCTGTGTTTGTGCTGGGTTGTGTGTGTGTAAATTTTTGCCTTCTTGGCCACCTCAGTGCAGCTGCTTGTAAGCTCATGTAGGATGGTTACCAGTTACAACCCAGCGGCCTGTATCTTCATGCTGATCTCACAAGCAGTCCAGAGATGGGTGAGAGAGCCAAAATCCTGGTCACTCATGCCTCCAGCCCCTGGCCACACTCTTCTCCAGCTGCCAAGTGCTGGACCGCACGCTCCCCCTCTGCTCTCTCCCCAGCCCTTTACACTAGGCAGGATTAACAGCCCAAATCTGCACGCTGTTACAGCATGAACTACTTTTAAATGATTTTAATTATTGTTGCTGCAGCCAGAAGCCGAGCTGGCTGCTGCAGAGCTAGGGCAGGAGCAGGGTGGGTGTGCCGGCTCCCTGCCGGTCGCTGCATACCAGTGTTTGATCTCCAGCATCCGCCATCCCAGGGTGTCTTTGAAGGCAATTGCCCTTTCAGCCACTGCCTGAGTGCTTTATCATTTGCAAATTAAAGCACAAAGCTTCTTGAAGGAGAAATAATGGAAATGCTGCTAGCCTGGAAACTCCTGTCTGCTGTAGGTGTCAGTTGAATTTCCAGTTTTCCTTCAGCAGCTAGGGCTTTCCAGACTATTTTCCAGCAACTGCAGCAACAAATTAAATAACTTCTATCGTTTAGACTCTCGGAAGACTCCACGCCACCAGACAACAAACTGACCATGGGAGAACAAGGACCCGCCCCTCTATTTTGTGTGGGATGCAGATATATCACTCTGCCTGAACTTTTTTTGGAAAGAATGGGCCAAAAATCCACAATGTAAAGGTAGAGTGGAGAAGGGCAGCTTGGGGCAGGGCTACCTCTTGTTTTGGGTTAGTGACCCAAATCTGTGGGCCCTAGTTTGCAGGGAAGGTGCCTGGTGACTGAGCTTTTGCCTGTTCTGGGACAGTCGCTGCTTGGCCTTGGCTTTCCGAAGGGCTCACTGACCTCACTTTCTTCAATTACATTCTCTGTTAACATTTTCTATGGGTTATGGTTTTGCTCCACATCAAAACGACACAGAAGCCACAGCATTCCCCAGAGAATACAGCTCTCGGTCGGACTGGCCCAAGTTATCATGGAAATTATTAGTTTTCTTAAGCATTTATTGTAGTCATCCCAAAATACAAGCTTACCCCATTTTGATCTGAAATATTGCACATGGCAAGGAGAAGATTCCATGTAGTACCACAAACACCATGCTTGCAAGAAGGTGGTATGTTAATTAATAAAGTCTGGGAGCCACTGGTTTAACATGTTAATGAATTTGTTATGCAAAGATAGATGGAAAGATATATTTCCTTATTAGACTTTTGAATGTCTGATACTTTAATTGTAACTATTTATTATATTTCCTGTCTTTCTTACAAACACACTAAGAGTGTTTGTAATATTATAAGGAGAAATAAGGAGACATAGGCCAGACAAACACAGGATGTGAAACAAGGGGGACGGCTGAAGGGGCAGACCCTGGAGGAGAGATCCTTTTATACCTGAGGACCTGCAGAGAGTGAACTCTGGTTAGTAGCAAAGGAGGGTATGAGGTGGTGGGTCAGAAGAAAAGAATCATGTTTTTCCCAATGGGTTTTGAGCACAAAGGCCCTGTTGAGTTGGACTGATATATGTGTGTGCATCCAAGAGATCTGTCAGTGGGCATTATGGCTGCATCTCCTCATGCAGGAAGGAGAGAAGCTGCATTTCTTACAAGCTGCAGTGAGAACAGTGTAGGTGCCCCAGCTCAGGCAGACCCAGCCCTCTCAGTGCAGGGGTCTGAAAGCCAATTTTGAGGTGTCTCCATGGGACACATAGAGAGACCTGGACATGCAAGCCTTGAAGTTGCTGCCAGCTCAGGTCAGTGCTGCTCTGAGACTGGTGAGATCACAGCCACCTCTTTCCCCAAAGCTGGGGTGGCATTTCATGGGGCTAAGCATGTTAGGAGGCATTTGCCAGCTCTCAGGCTCTAGTATGGCCACTGATAACCCTAACCAGCACGGCTGGTTGAATCAGTCCTTGGGTAGGAGCCAACCTGTGGGCTGCAAGTTGGACTACAGAGCTTCAGAGAGCAGAGAAGTTTATTAGGCAAAGAGAAGGGAGATAAAGGAAAGGTGGGGATTGCAGAGCCTTTGGCAAACAGTACCTTAACTGACACGGAACAGCCCTTGCATGGCTGCATGCAGGGCCAGGCTGAGAGTGCTTTCAATGGTTTCTGGAAAGGACTGGGGTTCCTGGAGTACTTAAGCACATAACTTACATTACAATTGACTGCTAGACATCCTTAGCTGGGTCCTCAGCACTTCTGCAGAGTATTAACCAGACGCTATTCGTGTGAGATGTACCTATGGAAACAACTTGCTGAGTGCGGACTTCAATTCCCATGATAGAACCCTGCCCCACTGTCTCCTTCTGCTCCGTCCCAGTAGATTGGAGCACAGAACTAGAGAGTTTCATTCACAGAGTTTTCTTCACCTCAGTAAACCTTCAGGGGAAAAAAGGCTGGAGGTTTGCAGTTCTTCATTGCAGTCCATATTTTTGCATTACAACAGCACTCAAAAACTCTAGTTCCATGTAAAGTCAAGAGAAAGAACAAAAGACAGGGATTCCTGGCAGAGTCCACAAGGGCCAGGACAGCCAGCATGCATCTGAGGAGAAGCCTACGTCAGAGCAGTAATGGCACTGGGACAGAGTAGTGGGTATTTGACTAGAGTTTCAAGAGATGAAACTCTTAATGACTGCATGTAGACTCAGGAATTCATCCCCAAAACTCCCACAGATAGTATTCAGCTGATGTGGGGACTGCCTGAAGCCACTTTGCTGCTTTCCACAAGGCTTCTTGCCAAAGGCTAGGGAAAACAGCCTTATTCTTTCTCTTACTAAGGTCTTTTCTCTGCCCTACATGCAGAAAAGGTGTTATGTACCATGTCATGTTTAGCTCCTCTGCACCCATTTTGGCCACTCTTTCAGTAAATGGCCTTAGTAAAGAGTCCAAAATACACAGTCCAAAATAATTATTCTTCATTCTGTCACAAATATATATAGAAGGCTTCGGATCAGAATAGAAATTCTTTGTAGGTTTCTTCTGGATGCATCAAGAAGAATCATGGGCCAAATTCTGCCCTTAGTTGCTGAAGATGAATGGTGTAGCTCCCTAAAATAAATAAAATTACTCTGCACTTACACAGCATCAGATTAGATGCTACAAAATCAAAGACCTAATTCTGTGTAGTCTATTTGGCAGTGCTCAAAACGAATCATCAAAACCTCTACAGTTACTTAGAAGTGGCTCTCTCACAGAAGAAAAAAAAAAAAAAAAAAAAAAAAAAAAGGCAGTATTAAATAGTACTAAACCTGATCTGATAGCCCTGCAAGGTTAGGTGCCAATGCTTCCATCTCATTGAGAAAACAGTAAATGCTTTCTAGTGGCGCCGTGCTATTATTTCCTGAGTTATAAGATGCTGGTCCTTAAACTCTTAGCCGGTTCAAGCTTACTTACTGAATCCTAACTACTCTGGGTCTGAGCCAGCTCTACTGGGTGAGAACTTTATCTCTGGAGGAAAAGAGAAAACATTTCTCAAACCTAGCATCTGCTGGTGTCTATGCAGTAGTTTGATGCATGGTGGCCCCTTGGGAGAAGGAGTAGCAGCATGCTTCTATTTTTGCATAAAATCAGGCTCAACAGAGGGCATGATGATGCATGAATATCAGCATGTAACTGCTTTCTCACTGTCGTTTTCTCAGAGTTAGGGGGAAGTGAAGGATGGTGATGACGAGAGAGATGCATTCAGCCCTCACATGTCAGGTACTTTCTATGGACCAGCAGCTGCCAGCCAGGAGTGTAACCCGTGCTGCTGCTGCTCTTTGCAGAAAGACAACTCTGTTTGTGCTAGCTGCTTGGCTGGATTTGGTCTTTTTTATTATAGCCCAACATAGCATGACAATGCAGCTGATTCGCTGCAACATCGCTGGGGTAAGGACTGCAATCACATCACCTCAGCGAGCACAGCGGGAATACAAGAGTGCAAACTCCCCCTCCACTTCCAGCCTGACTTTTGTGACTTGAAAGACAGGGATGTGCCGCTACATTTCAGATGTTCACTTATACACCCTTAGCTCTAATGCTTAAACCGCTCAGGTGTTTTAGGTAGGAGCTCGTCTTCCAACCAGCCTGCAGCTATACTGCACTGTACTGTAATCCTGACAATTTTTTCAAATAAATGTGCTTGAATCTGGTAATTTTCCTGGCGGCTCGCCTCCAAGAGAATGGTGTCGTTCACTCGGTAGGTTTCAGGGCTGGGGCTGAGTCAGCTCTGACTCAGGCAGCAGCTCCGGCTCTGCCAGGCACTGGTCCCTTGTGCCATGCGACCCAGGGAGCTGTGGCTCCACCAAGGACACTGCTCCCTGCCCCCTTGGCAGTGTGGTGCAGGAGACCCCCAAATCACAGGGACAAGCCCATAGCCCTGTGTTTTCAACCAGTCACCTGCTTTAAATCCCTTTTGGCCTCAGAGGAGGGTGCGTAGATGAGGGCGGGTGCTGGCTCCTTGAAGGGAGGAGGACATGGGGGCATGTCTTGCCCACACGGAGGTCCCAGTGTTTCTGGGAAAGCAGTTTATATTCCCATTTGTGTGAAGAAAGGTGGTGTCCCAGTCCTCAGGCAGTTGAGAGTGAACCCAGACACAGTCTGGAAAGCAAAAGGCACTGTGTGTGTGCTATGTAAAGCAGTGTGACTGACAGGTTCCTCTCTTTGTCTTTCTCCCCCTAACCCCGGTGGTGTGATTTGAAGCAACGCCCCGTGAAGCAGTCCCTGAGTGCCTGCATGTGCAGAGAGTCCCACTGGAAATGCCTCCTCCTCTCCATCCTCATGTACGGCTGCCTGGGAGCAGTAGCCTGGTGTCAGCTGGCCCGGGTCACCAAGCTCAGCTTTGATAGCTCCTTCAAGGGCAAGTCCATGATCTACCATGACAGCCCCTGCTCGGACGGCTATGTCTACATCCCACTGGCCTTCCTCTCCATGCTCTATGTGGTTTACCTGGTGGAGTGCTGGCACTGCCATGTCAAGAGAGAGCTGCAGTACAAGGCGGATGTGGACAGCGTCTACGAATGCATCAACCGCATGCAGCAAGCCACTCCGTGCATCTGGTGGAAGGCCATCAGCTACCACTTTGTGCGGCGAACCCGGCAGGTGACCCGGTACCGCAACGGTGATGCCTACACCACCACGCAAGTCTATCATGAGAGGGTCAACACCCATGTGGCTGAAGCTGAGTTTGATTACTCTCACTGTGGGTACAAGGACATCTCCAAGGAGCTCCTGGGCCTGGAGAGCTACACAGCCACCAAGCTGAGGTTCACCAAATGCTTCAGCTTTGCTAACATTGAGTCTGAGAACTCTTACCTGACTCAGAGAGCTCACTTCTTCACAGAGATTGAGGGTCTGGATGACTACATGGAAGTGAGGGAAGGCATGCAGCTCAAAAACGTGGACTTTAAAGAGCTTATGATGGCCTATGGGGACCCGGATCACCTCCCATGGTACGTGTCCCACTACGCTTTCTGGGTGGCTGCCATCCTGATGATCTCATGGCCGCTCAGGGTACTCATAGAGTATCGGACTGCATACGTCCACTACCACGTGGAGAAGCTGCTGGGCCTGGAGTACACGGCACCCACTGCGGTGGATGAGCCCCTCTACAGGTACCGCATGCCCCGAGATGCTACGCAGGACAGCACGGAGCTGGAGTGGCACATCTGCACCAACCGGCAGCTGATCCCCAGCTACTCGGAGGCCATGCTGATGGACCTGGCTGACTCCCCGGCGTACAACAGCTACACAGTGTGTCGGTACAGCGAAGCGGCCCATGGCTGCGAGCGCTGCAACCGCACCTCCAGCACCTCCTCCATCTTCTCACGCCATGCTTTCCACAGCTGCAGTGGCAACTCCCGCCTGTCCCTCAACACCAGCCGGTTCTCCCTCTGCCGCGTCCATGGCTCTCACAGGACAGGCCTCTGGAGGAGCCGCAGCAGCAGCATTGCTGACCGGGGCTGCCATGATGAGCAGTGCTGCTCCTACTCCAGCCAGCTGGCTGTCAACGAAAACCCCCCAACCTACCACGACGCCCGCTTCTTCCCCGTCTTGATTGTGCACAGGCCAGAGGGGCACGACAGACGGCACTTCTATGTCAGACGCTCCTCCTGTCTGGAAACATCTCTGTGATGGGCCCCTGTGGTTTCTCGGCTCCTCTGCCCTAGGACAGCTTAACTGCTGTGGTTGCAGAGATGCCACAAGCCTGCAAACGTCAGTCTGTAGGACGAGCTGTGGATTTCAGTTCAAAACCTGCCATTGCATGAGGATATGGTCACCCTGACAAGTGGCCAACCTCATTTCCAAAGCTTATTTTCCTCTCCCATTGGTCTTCCTGTTCATTTATCCCCTCTTCCTTTCACTCTTTTACTCCTCACTATTTCTTTGTTCCTTGGGTCTCTGCCTCTTCTCCCATCCCACTTTTTACGTTTCAGTCACAGTCTTTGACAGCTGTTTCCAAGGGAGGATTCATAAAGCCCGTGTTTTGCAGTGCATTTGCCCTCTTGGATGCCCTGCAAGGTAAGAAACTCAGAGACAGCAAGGCCAAGAGAGGCACTGAAAGGCCTGCGGCCAGTCAGTGTCAAGTCAGGAGGAGAATTCACATCCACAGGCTCTGAGTTACCTGCAGCAAACCCCAAACAAAGCTTTTCAAAAATTTATTTTCACAAGTCACTTTCTCTTCTCTCTCTACCTTTATTTTCCTATTTCGGTTTTCTCATTTCTGCTTTCCAATTATTCACTGGGTCTTTCCAGGGGTTTTGCCAGGTGTTTTTCAGCCTATAATTGGCTTCCATTGCCCCAAAATTAGGTATTTGCCGCACAAATTTCACTGACCACTGACACAGCCACAAGATATGCCCCTGAGAAGTGCTGAAGACTTTCACTACAGATTAGCGAGACACATGAATAAAGCAAAAAGCATGCCCTGTGCTAACCTTGCCCTGCCTGATCTGTGGCAGAGATGCTGCTGCATTTCCAGCTGTAGTTAACCTCATTCAGCTCCACCAGTGTTAGCAGTTGTCGAGAGCCGTAATGTAGATCAGTGCCCTGTTAGAGCCACTATTTTTAGGACTGTAGGTCAGGTTTGTGGTTATTTCATTCCTACCACTTGCTCAGAGCTGCAAGGGCTGGCAAAGGGGGAAGGGGCCAGGGAGGGAAAGGTAAATGTGGTGTTAACCCACCACAACCAACCCACTGATAGTTCAGAGGCTTTACCTCACAGCTTCCCTGTGAGCAGGTGCAGAGCCTTCAGTAAACAGTTAGATCAGCCCAGCAGGGTCACATCCAGGAGGTGACCAGTCCTGGCAGAGCCAACTGAGTCCTCCCAAGAGCCAAGGACTGACCCAGGAGCTCCTGGCCATGCCCAGGACCCATCAGGGACCCCCCAGGCTGCCAAACCTCTGTCCCACAAGGGACAGCCATGCGCTGAGCAAGCTCTGTACCATTTCATCGCATGGATGGCAGAGATGGGCATCACCCATGACTCGCAGGGGAATGCAATACAATCGCAATTCAGTAACTGTCAGAAACAAAGCGTTGTAACTCCCTACGGCAAGTAGGTAAGGAACCGAGGGGCTGGCAACAAATGCTTCCTCCCGAGTCAGTTCTGTGTGTATCTATGTGTAATACAAGATTTGTAAAGTCATATCCGTATGTGTAGAGTATATATAACTGCATACTTATATGGTGATTTCTTATGGCATTGACTGTTGCACCATGTTAAATATATTTTGTTTTGGATTGATGACTCCATTTTGATGCACCGTGTTTTATTTCAACTCCGTAGATAGAAACATTGCTTTCATATTGGCAATACCTGGGTAACCTGCTGCGAAGGATGGCACCATCAGAAAGGTTTAAATTTGTATGAGTCAATCTTTTTTAATGTAAATACTTTATGTATGATTTATGTGACATTTTCATTCTGACAGCTTGGCATTTATTGCAAAAGATAGATAACACATACGATGTGTTAGTTTATCACCTCTAAAAAAGAATAACCAACCCAGACACATGTAAGAATCAGGTTTGGGCTCAGGGTAATGATTATTGTTGGACTGGGACCAAAATCCTTAACTGGATACAAGTCAAACTTAGAAAAGAAAAAAAAAAATTAAAAATCCAGACTTAGATCCACCCCATAATGATCCAGTCCCAGACCCCCAGCCAAGAGTCTAGGAAGGAGGAAAGGATCAGACGCAAACTCCAGGCTCAGACTCATCTTGATTTACTTTTATTCTGAAGATGGAGTAAATGCGAGTCTTTCATATGGTTCCCTCCCCTTGACTTCACTCAGACAGAAAGTTTAAACCAGCACATATGGAAGGTTTGAGAGCTGGAGGAGGCTGAAGCTTGCTTCAAGAAACACAGAGGCTGGAATATTTCAACACTGCTACTGACTGAAGGAGGTGTTAGGGAGGAAGAAAAGAAAGGAGAAAGGAAGAGATGGTAGAATAATATAAATTAAAAGTGGACAGAGTTCAGATGCTGCTCAGATAAATCTCAAACGAGCAGCAGAACTCAGTTATGGCAAGCTTGCCCCGGGCAGAGTCAGGGTGCATTTCAGTCTTCTCAAGTAGCTGCTGCAGCCACCTGCAACTTTAAATTCAATGTCCAAGGTCTTGACATGGCCATCTGGGTCCCATATGTATTTCAGGACTGAGTGTTATATTTGGGTCTTTAGAAGTGGCCACATTGAACAGTGTTATTATCCGACATGAACAAGCTCTAGCAATCCCATTATTATGATGGGTAGGGCAGAGAATGGAGACAGTTTATGCCAAGTTTAACCTTTGCAGTGTCCTCAAAAGGGAAAAAAAAAAAAAAAAAAAAAAAAAAAAAAAAAAAAAAAGAGATCCAGCAGCTCTCAAGCTGTGTTCTTGTCAGTGGTTGAAAAGCCCAGAAGGTTTCTACTTCCTTGCTCCTAGTGATCTGGCCCAACCTTGAGGAATTTTTTTGAGAAGTATTCCCTGAGCTGCAAAAGCCCCCCCTTCCCCTTTGGAGCTCCATCCTTTTACTTGCTGTAGCCACTGGTGGTGGTGACTGGAAGGCTGGGATCAGCTCCCATAGTGGCCTTGAATAAGCTGATTTCAGCAGATGACTCGCTCAGGAAACACCTGAGCAGTCATCCTGGGTCTTCTACCCAGCAGGGCAGGGCTGCTCCTGCCAACACTTGGACCTCATGTCATTGTCACTCTTGCCATTGCTGCATCTTCCTGATGTGATGGATCAGTCCCCTAACGATGGAGGGAATGCTGCTGCCCTTTCAATCCTGAGGCAGAGGACAAAGAGGACAGGTTCTCAAATCTGGCAGCTCTGTGGAAACATCTTGCACAAAACAAGCGGTTTTTGTGTCCAATTGCAGACTATTTTGGCAAGGGAGCAGTGGCACGAGCAAGCCACTTTTGCTGACCTTTCAGGTCTGTGGCTTCTGATATATAAATGGGTATTTTGGAGCACTGGCTTACTCTGAAGTGAGAGGGATGGGTTAACCCATCCTTGTCCCAGTGGGTTTCAATAAATAGAAAAGGCTGAAAAGCAGAGGAAGGTGAGGAAGTCCAGCAAATCCCACCTTGCCTTCCTCCTTCCCTCTCTGCCTTTTTCTTTCTCCTGTGTCTTCAGAAGTTTCTCAGTATGGGGATTTCACCTCTTGGTTACTGTGTAGCTCTTAGGCTTATTCTCAGGCATGCCTACGCTGCCCAGCAAGTCTGGTGAGATGTGGCAACACACTGTCACAGCAGCAGAAGTAAGGAAAAGAAGAAAACACCAAATTATTCGTGAGCCCCTGCATTTGTCCTGTGTCTGTTCACAGCAGCACTGTCACTGGTGTCACAGCCTGCAGAACAAAGCCATGTCACTTAATTCAGCGACATGAACAGCCAGGAGAGTTTATTTTTCTTCAGTTCCTAAAAGCATTTCAGAATCGCCAGTTCCTTTGATTTCTGCATGGTAATATAGCACTGCTCTCTGAGTTTTCCCACAGCAGTTTGCACTCCAACTGGCAGTGCATGCGGGATCTTGGTCCAATTTTCATATGGCTCTTCCTGCCTCTCGCTGTTGACATAAAGCCCTTCTCAGACAAGCTGAAGCCAGATCCCCTGCTAGTGAAAATTCCCATTGTTCCTCTGATTCCAGCAAAGCTTTGCTGTCTTACACCAGCTCAGAGTCTGGCCTGTGTCATGCTGCAAGAAGTTCCCATCTCATGCTCCCCTTGGCAGATAAAAGCTCCCTTTCCTTTCTCCATCCCCTTCAGCCCTTGGGAGGGTCACACACGACATTTGGGCAAAGCACACTATGCCCATTGAGATCCAGGCGTGCTGTGGACACGCAGCATAGAGGCCAGCCTCCCTCTGCCACTGCCTCCCCAGATGGTCTTGGTCAAGTCTCCACTATTGCTGTTGCCTCCTTGATCCTGGTTGCAAACCAGCACGTTCCCTGTGCCCACAGGGCCAATGTAGTGCCGTAAGCCTCTAACTGTAAATCTGCCTGAAACTCTCGGGAGCACAATGCCGTAGAAATGCAGCGTTATTGTAATGGCCACTGTTTTTCTCACGAGGCAACTAAAAGCTGAAGAAGGAGCTACTTTCTAGAAGGCGCTCTCCATATGAGTAAGCGCCGAACCACGCAGTGCACTTCGACAGATGGGTATATACGGATACACGGGGGAGAGAGCAGCGACAGCGACTGCGCGTGAAGCTTTTAGCAACCACCTGCACAGCACCTCTGAGCCCCAGAGCCGTCACAGTCTCGGTGAAGGGGATGTCACTGCCTCCCATCCCCGAGAGCACCCAGGCTTGCCGCACGCTCTCTGGGGGCTGATTTGTCAGTGTCTCCTTGCAGAGCGAGGAACTTGGGAGGGAGTGACATTTTAATTCCAGTCATGAAATCCCCTTGGCCCTGCTCCAATATCCTAGGAATTCCTATCAGAAAGGCAAATGGCTTTGGGGAAAAAAAAAAAAAAAAAAAAAAAGGTCAGAGTCTATGACTCGGGAGGGAATTACGCGACCTTGTTGTGCCTCAGTTTCTCTATTTGCCTAACGGGAATAACACTATTTCCTCACGCCCCTCTGTTTATCTAGGTTTGCAGAGTATTGCGGGAGCTGCTAGTTAAGTGTTGTACGCTGGTTGCTATTGCGGAGCTGAAAACTGTGCTGTAACGACATTGCTCCTTATGGTGTCTTTCAACTGAGATCCACACCACAATTCCTACAGAAAGACAGTGCCAGATATATTTATTTTTTTTTAAATTGCCCGTGACTTTTTCCACACCACACCGGTAACTTTGTAAGAGCGGAGATCTCCTTCCTCAGACCTCTCCCTGCTCTTGCTCCGGCTGAAAGGAGGATAAGGGGACATGGATCCCGCTGGAGGGATGGGGTTGGGGTGGCCGTGCATCCTGTGGGGCGTTGGCTGGCGAGGCCCGAGGGCAGGGGTGGGCGAAGGGCGCTGTGTGGGTGCCTCGGGGGTCTGGGGCCATGGCTGTGGGGGCCGGCACCCGCTGGCTGCCCCAAGCCCTGCTCCCCTCGAGGGCAGGCGGGGGCGTGAGGGCTCCTGAAGGAGCCGGGGCCAGGCGGGCCACGCTCGGGGCAGGAGATCAGCGACCTCCCGTGTCCCCCCGCCCTGAGGAACTCGGGGCTCGGCGTTCGGGCTCGGTGATCGTTCTCAGAGCCCGCTCTGCCCGCAGCGCCCCCCCCCCCCCCCCCGCGGCTCTGCCCGCCAGGGGCCGGGGGCGGCGGCGGGGCGGCGACTTTGTGCTCCGGGGGCCGCTGCTGCATATTCATGACGTGATGTCAGAGGGGGAGCCCAGCGCTCCGCGACCGCCCGGCACCGCCATTTCCTGGCCGAGGAGGCGGCGGCGGCGGCGGAGGGACGGGCCCGACCCAGGAGCCGCCGAGCGGCTGCGCGCCGGCAGGGGGAGACCGCCCGGCAGCGGGACCGGCACCCGCGGCCGCACCGCTCCGCTGCTCGCCTCCGGAAAGAAGTTGGAGATTCCCCGCAGCCTCCCGGGGCGGCCCGGCGGAGCCGAGGAGCCGGGGGACGATGGTGGTGCGGGAGCGATGGAGCTGAAGCGGGGCATGGCTCTGCCGCGCCTCCTCTTGCTGGGACTCTGGGCTGCGGCGCTCCGGGACGGCGCCGCCGCGGCAGGTGAGGCGCTGGCGGCCCTCCGGGGACGGGGGGCTCGGGGCGGGCTACAGGTGGTCCGCGGGGCTCTGCGGCCCCCGCTGCCGAGGCCGGGCAGAGCTGGGAGCCGCGCCTCCGGGAGCACCGGGTGCGGGGCGGCGGCGGGGCTCGGCGCCCTGCCCGCGCACGGCGGCGGCGATCCGGTCGGCCCGGGGGCGAGCCGGGCTCGGTTCCCCGGCGGTGCGCCCTCCGAGCCGCGCTGCCCAAGTTGGAGCCCCCGGGGAGGCTGCGGAGGCCGGGCAGCCTCCCGCCGGCTGCAGCGGGCGGCCGGGCCGGCGTCCGGAGGAGCCCGAGGAGCAGCAAGGCTTCCCGCAGCTCCCTCTGCCCCCGCTCCAGAAATAACTTCGCGGGATCGCGCTCCAGTGCCCGGCGCTCCTAATGTTCCGAGGTGGCAGGAGCGAAAGGGCAAACCAAACCGACCCGCTGCGGATTCTGCTGCTGTCGGGTTCTGTCCGGCAAGTGGCCGATAAGAAACGCGATGTAATTGTATTTCTGAGCAGCCGGCTGCAAGTCTCGGCTCCTGTGGCTGCTCCAGGTAGGCTTGGAGGAACCCATTTGGGCGAGCTTATGTCTTGTGCTGGCGAGAACGTTACCAGATGGGAAATCACGAGCGGGAGAGGGGAAGGAGGAGAAGGTGGACATTAAGATCGGTGTTGACCTCCTGTGAGCCTTTTCTGGATACCTGCAGGAAGGGATGCTACAGCTAAAGCTGAATTTTGTCAAAAACTTGTTAATTTATTAAAAAACCCCGATTTGTATTTCTTCCCTTCAGTTGATCTTGACAGAAGGCTTATATTAGGCAACGTGGAGAATTACAACAAGCTGAGCGCTCCTGCTGTATATTAATTTCCTCCAGCATTAATTTGTATGGGAACTGAAACCATAAAAGGTCTCTAATGACACTTCATTGTTTAATTTGTGGTTAACTCTTCAGCAGAGCAGTCTGAGGAAAGCCAAGTAGTTTGCCTTTCCATTAAGGCACCTGTAATGAGAGTGTCTGTCAATTTACGTGTGCCTTCAGCAACCTGGCTGCATTAGTTTTCTGTAATACTGAGAGAGCTGCTGTGAAGCTTTCATGTTTTGTTCCAATATTGTGAGTGGTGGAAGGGAGGATGCTTTCTGGCACGCACTGGGACATGTAATTTGTGTTACAGATGAGTTAAGTAATGCAAGATTAGATCATCCTCACCCAAGGTGATTAAATCCTTAGCCCAGCAAACCAGCTGCAGCAACTAACCTAAAACGATCGCCTTACCAGTTTTGCTGTGCCTTTTGTCAATGTGCTGAATTAACAGCAGCAAGCAGAATGGCAGAAATACCGATTGCTGGACACCAGCTGGGAGCAGGCTGGGGGAATCTCGTTAGAAAGAGGCACGAAGTCCTTCTGCCTGTGTTCGGGGTTGCTCCTGGGGTGCTGGTGGTGGGGGGAGCTGCTGCCTCTGCGGGAGGGTGGCGTGTTGATGAGGGGGAAGTGGCACACTGGGCGTCTCCACGTCTGGGCACTGCTCGGGCTGTAACAGAGTGCGAGAGCAACAGGGCTGCTTGCTTGGCGCTCCGGATTTCACACGTGATGTTGTGTAGGGTAGCGAGGCGTCCTGTGAGAAGCTGACCGGCCAGTGACCGGGCGAAGCACGGTGGTGATACGTGGCTGCACCAGAGCAGTGGAGTAATGGAATTGGCGTTTCTGTTTTGTTTTGTTTTCTGTGTTTTTCCCTGAAGTATGCGGAAGCCACTGCTAGGGCATAATATTGAGCTGGGCAAAACCTGTTCTGGTCTGTCAGTCCTGTGCCACTGCATAGGAAATGGCCACTCTCCCTAACAAAACTAGCTTTACATTTATATTCCACGTTCCTGCTTTCCCACGGTCTCCTTTGATCCTCCGGTTCCTCCTTTATTTGCTGTCTTTCTAAAATGCGCTTGTACAGCTGGCTTCCATGTTTTCTCATGGTAACACATTCCATAGATTCACTTCTGCTTGAGGGAAACACTCCCCATCCACCCACATGTAAAGCAATGCTCCGGGCCAGATTCCGATCGCATCTGTAGCAACGTGGACCTGAGCAGCTCCCCTGGTGCTGGTCCTGCTGCTTCGGGGTCCTGCTGCTTTGGAGTCGAGGCTCCATGGCTCTGACCGTGGCGTGGTCCTTTGGCTGGACCCAGGGAGGCTCACTGGAGCGCACGCCCACATCACGCGACAGAAATCTCTGCTCCTCGGCGAGGTGCTGTAGAACAGGCTTTGCTTTCACAGATTCTGTAAATTGCAGGGAAGCTTTCTGTAACGCAGAGGAACTGTGTACGCTGAATAACATGGCATAATTGATTCTTTCTCGTGTCCCAGCTCTTTACAAATGCATACAATGGAGCAAGCGCGATGATTTCTTAGCGGTGTGGGAGCACCGTAGCTGAAATGCGAGAGGGAGGTGTGGTGCCACGCTGAGAACATGGTCAGCACGGCCGCATCACGGCCACAGTGAATCTCCCAGCCTTTGTGGTGGGCTCTGCCTGGGCACTGCTCTGCGGAAGCTCACCCTGCTGCTACGTGAGCGAGCACGGAGTTGAGAAAAGCCCCGTGTGCAGACTGAGCCACCACTGCTCTGCAGCTATTGCGATTTCAGTGCTTGCCTGTGATTATTGCTTAGCGGGCACAGGCAGGCAGAGGCGAGGCCCACAGACCCCTCTGCAGTGCGTGCCGGTAGGGTATGTAATTCCAGACCACCGACTTGGAGTAATTTGCTGTACTCCAACCCCCCTTCTTCCGGGGGTGGGGCGGAGTAGTATTTTTCTTTTAGGTATGAAATTTACAGGATCTCCAATCAAATTAAAGGTGTCCCAGGGTCAACCCGTCAAACTAAATTGCAGCCTCGAGGGAATGGAAGATCCTGAGATGTTGTGGATCAAGGACGGAGCAGTGGTGCAAAGCGTAGACCAGGTGTACATTCCAGTAGATGAAGAGCACTGGATCGGCTTCCTCAGGTACAACAGATGCGGAGAAGGAAGAATATCATGGAATCTATTGCACAATTTTCTGCTGTCAGCTATAGCTGTGTAACTGCCGTGACCTCCTTGTGGCAGGGTCCTCAGGTCTGCAGTTCAGTGTGTGGCAAAGGCATAACTGAGAGCAGAACTGAAGCCACTGAGGGCTGAGATGATGCACTAGAGCCGTACTGGTTTTCTGACTACCCTGGTGACAGGTGCTTTGCTAACACTTGTGATGCTTGAGACGCGACTGCGAGGTGAAAGGATATGCTCTTGCCTTGTTTGTTCATCTTGCTCTGCTGTGCAGCAGGAAGACTAAGGTCTGATGTGTAGGTTTTCTCTGTCGTACTCATTCTGCTCTTTTTCTCTCTTGAGCTGTCAGTCTGCCTGAGGGATGAGGATTGCTAATTGAAATGAGACTCCCAGGACTCCGTCCCCTTCCTTTCTTGGTGAAGGAGCATTTGGCACCTGAACCATCCCCAGATCATTTTGCAGAAACTTTCCCTATACATTTATGCCAAGTGATATCAAGCTTGCCCTGCTCAGGGGCTTAAAAGCACCCTTCTGCAAAGCAGCTTTCTCTGCCCTTACTGCAGCAGAAGGTGGATGTCGGTGAGTTCTGGAAGTACCAGGCTAAACAAGACCCAAGGTTCTCCTCTGGCTCTTTATGTTAAAAAGAGCTTGTACAAGCAAGCGTGCCATCCTTGTGAGGGCTCAAAACCGCTGGCTGGCTGAGAATCACTCTTCTGTGAGCTCAGGCTTCATCTCCTCTTAGGTCTCTTGGCTTGCCGCTGCATGGAGTCTCCTATTCTAGCAACTAGAAGTCTCTGTCATAGAGCTTGTCTGTAATAAATGTTCTGATAGGAATAAAAGTGGTGCCTAGCAAAACTGTTGCATAACATTATGTTGTGGAAACAGTTTGTCTTGAATCTATATCATTTACTTCTCCCTTTTCTGCTTTGCCACTGTCAATCTTCTCGCATCTTGTTTTTCTCCACTAAGAACTTCCTGCAGCCCCAGGGCTAAGTTAGGTTGCTAAATCCAGATGTGTCTGTATTTCTCTCCTTTTTCCTTTCTCCTACTAAAGTGATCATTTCTACCACCCGCTGTGTGACTCTCCGCTGCAATCGCTGTGTTTCAGAACATGCGGCTGGATGGGCAGGACAGCTGATTCCTATTGAAGGTACAGCTCTGAAAATCAGGCTGTAGCAGGACCATTTTGTGCATTTCAGCAAATGCTCTCCCTGTTCAGTCTTCCATCTGAGAAATTCCTCCCCTTCCCCAAGATGGACTGATAGCAATAGAAAAGCCAGCATCAAACCTGCTGAGGATCTCTGCATGACAGCAGATGCATGGCTGTGCATCCCTGGGATGGGACAATTAGCGTTTGTACATTGATGGGCACTCAGAGTCACACTGGTGCCTGTGGTAGCTGAGACCTTGTAGCTTTGGTCCCAAATTCTGCCCTTATTCACCATGCTAGCCTCATGCTCTTAGAGACGCTTGAGGTACCGCAGATACCCAGTGGTGGAATGAGAAAGAGAATTTCTCTGCTGAACTGCTCAGTCCCTGTGACTGCTTTCCCTTGCTTGGATGCATCTTCTCAGAAGGAGAGTTGTTGCTGAGCAAGGGAGAACGGAGAATGGTTTGTGGTGTGAGGCCCTGTGCTGGAGGCCAGCATAACCCCTTTGAAATCACCAACCAAAAGGCCCACGTAGTTCTGGGGTGTGAAATGCTCTTAGGATAAGAATAACACTAAGCACCGTTGAAATGAGAGGGGACCTCTTCTGATCCATTTATTCCCATATGAGGCTGTCCTATCACCCAACCAAAGCAAAACATTCGGGCTCGTTGGAAGCATGTGATTTGGAGTTTCCCACTAGCTCAGGCGCCATAGGCTAAGCTGCCACTCTTGAAGACCAGCTAGAGCCACAATTCAGAGTCAAGGAGATGAGCAACCCCTTCCTACTCTCAAAGGACACAAATTACGGGTTTCCTACGAGCACATTTTGGAGGAAGGCTATCTGCTCTGCTGAGGATTCTTTCCATCCACCCTAGAGAGGAGCCTCCTTTCTCCACTGTTTTGCCGTGTGCTTTGTGCTGGCTGGCTTTGCCTTCCTCCCTAGGGCTGGCGGCATTTCAGTGGGTGTTGTCCGTGCATCTGGTTTGTCAAACGCTGGAGGGTCCTTTGGGGCAAAAACATACTTTATCCACGTAAAATATCTATATGGCTTTTGACTTTTTTCAGCTTGAAATCCGTCGAGCGGACAGATTCTGGGAAGTACTGGTGCCAGGTTGAGAACGGGGGGAAGAAGGAAGAATCACAGCAAGTGTGGCTCATAGTGGAAGGTAAGGAGTAGTAGTAGTGCTGGTTTCCTTTCAGGGTTGACCCACCAATATACTGTAGATGGAAGTGGTGAGAGAGGAGATTGCTCCAGTGACAGGCCTCTTAGCTCTGAACCATTCCTGATAACTGCAGTGAGATCACTATATGGCAGATAAGAAATGATAGGAGTGTAGCTTCAAGGAAAGGAGCTGCCAGTCTGTGAGCCTTCTGGTTTTATTTCAGCACATTTGGGAAGCAAAGTGAAAGATTATTTCATAGAATGGCTTGGGTTAGAGGGGACATTAAAGATCGTCTACCTCTAATCCTCCTGCCATAGGCAGGGATGCCACCCACTAGACCAGGTTGGCCAAGGCCCTATCCAACCTGGCCTTGAACACCAACAGGGATGGGGCATCCACAACTTCTCTGGGCAACCCCTTCATGCACACACTTTTCCTTCCAGCCCCTCGATCCACTGTTGCTTTTGTGTTCACACAATTCATACAGTTACGGGATGGTTTAGGTTGAAAGGGATCCATGAGGATCATCTGGTCCAACCCTCTTCTCAAGGCAGGGCTACAGCTGTTCCTATGTATCAGCCAAACAGTTCTTTGAGGGCAAAGTACAGCTCTAGCCTGATTTTGAGAGTTTCAGAAGTGTTATACATCAGTGCCTCACAGCCGTGACTGTTTATGTTACACTGTTTTGCCTAGTCTTGTCTGATGAAGAGGAAGTTGTAGGTGGTTGTCCAAAAGTTACCCAAGGCAAAGTGGATTGGTGGCTTCTCATTGCCTCTAGTTTCATTTCCCTTGACCCATGATCATTTTAGATCCTCAGAAGCTGGTAGTACTGGGATAGTGTAATTCTTAGTGAGGCAGTTGAGAGGGACAGTGTATTTGCAGCAAGAGCTGGATTTTTGGATGTAATTGGTAATATTTTGGACCAGAGCTGAAGTGGTGCTCTTGAAGAGGGGACATGGGTTGAGTGCCACAGGAAGTGGTGTGGTTTGGGTGGCATTTTTACAGCAAAGTTCTCACTCATCCAGAGCCATGGAAATATTTGTAGCAGTCCTCGTGGGAGGAGGAATGCTTACCTTCTGTCTTCCATGAGTTCCAGGGCTTCATCCACCTAAAATTTCAGGTGCAGTTTCATCTGGAGAACGCTGTTTACAGCTTAAAATTTTCTTTTGTTCAGGTTTTTATTTCTATTCCAATTACCATGGCCCACTCCAGAGGTGGCTGCATTTGCGTGTTGGGTGCATTAGAAGTGATTGGGTAGCTCAGTGTGCTAAGCAATCTGAAAAACAATGGAGCCCTTCTGGGTAGTGCAGGCAAAAAATAACAGTCACAAAAAACAGCTGCAGCTAGATAAGGGGGAGTTTTGAGAATGAAGGGCAAAACCTACAACAGAACCATAAGTTAAAAATGTAACCGGTCATTTTTAAGAGAAAAGCAAGTATGACAGAAGATAGCTAGACCCGAACTGAGCGTGTAGTCATGTGAGATGGGACTCAGTGGGGAAAAAATAAAAATTAACAAGTAGTGATAAGGGGTGGATTAAAAAAAAAAAAGCTATCAGCAGTTAGTGTAAGAAAACTAGGGACTGCAAAAGCCTATCAGTCCCACCGGCACTATTATCTCTGTCTGTATGTCTTCCCTGGGCATACCAGCTTTGTCTAGAAGTTATTTGTTGTTTTTATAACAATTGTTCTCTTTGGCTGAGAGGAGATGTTTACCTTCATCTCCTGCAGCCCTTGGTAGGTGTTGACATCCTTCAAGAATGCTGTACAGTGCAAGCGTAGACTATTGGTATCTCACTCAAAGTGAGCTAGAATAGATTTCTTCACTATCTATTATCTGTGGCTGGAGATCCAGTTAGGAAGTCTTTATCAAGCAGAAGTTGTATCAATGGTAGTTGAACTGTGCCTGTGATACCACTAAAATGTCTGATATTATGAAGAACGACTCGGGGAAAAAAAAAAAAAAAAAAAAAAAAGACTTTGAAACTATTTCTGGTTTAGAAACTAGATTCTGTCCTTACCAAGAACATGATAGTGTTCAATGCCTGGAGATGTAATCCAAGAGGCACGCTGCAGAGTGTGACTATCTGAAAATAAGGATTATCTCTTACAGAACTTTCCCTCTGAAATTACACCCCTGGCTGTGGGGCTGGCCCCTGGGGCTGCTGGCCCTTGTTGTGGCTACAGAGTCAGCACATCAGCCCAACCCACATGGACGTGTCTCCTTAACGCTGTCTGAAAACTGAGCTGTAGAAAAAGGCTGTCCCTGTGGGAAGGATATGGAACAGGGCTTGGAACAGGGAATACACAGGCTCATTTCCCTATTTTGCCACAGCTTTCCTGGCTGGCTGTTGGCAGCTCTCTGCTTCCGTGGTGCATCTGTGAGGTGTGGGTGCTGGCACTTGCCTCTTGCACCAGGAACTAGGAGGGTAAATGTGCCACAGACTGCAAGGTGTCCAGGTAACATACCGACAGGGGCAGCGCAAGTTCCTGAGCTGGATGAGTCAGCTGCACACCCTGAACTACAAGAGTTTTTAATTGTGGTCTTGTCTGATCTGGTTAGTTGCTCCCAAAGTGAGAAAACCTGCCGAGCTGGGCAGGATCCTCCTGAAAGGTTACCTCGGGTACCATGGCAAAGGGACAGCAGGCAGGGATCCAGCTCACGGGTAGAAGAGACGCTGGTATTTTCCCCTTGGGCCTTCCTTAGAAAAGGAGGTCAAAACAAGTGGAGGTGTCACAGCTGGTATTTGGAAAGTTTATTCACTTTTACTGTTTAAGTAGGACTGCAATAAAAAAATAAAGCAAAGCATGTAAGCAGAAACCAGCAGTGAATCATGATAGATATACCTCTCCTGAGTGTTATCCTTTGTACAGATAGGCACTGTCATTCCTGGGTGACCTATTTCTAGACCTATGTTAGCTTTTTTTTCATTTACCTGCCACTCTAAAGGGACAAGAGGCAAGGAGGAGAGGAGGGCACAGAGAAACTGCCACCTAAAAATGCCAGCAGCGACTAGCCCCTCAGTAAAAGACTGAGGACACCACTTCCAGAGTGCAGGGGGAATACAAGCATTAAGCTCTTAAATCCATTATTTTGGCACCAACATTAATTGCCTGCTTTTGGGGGTGCTCAGCATGTGCCATGCCAGCTGGAGCCACTTGGGCCTGTCATCTCTGTGGCCAAGGACAGGCAGCGTGACTGAAGCATGTGAATGCCCAGTATCACTGCTTCCTCTTTCTGTGAGGTGGTAGATCAGCAGTTTCCCAAACATTTTTTCCAGCTGAGGTTATCTTATTTCTTGTTTTGGTGTAGACAGTCATTGGCAGCTGTACTTGAGTTTAAAAGGAGCCCAACACTTCTCCAGGCCTTGGTTCCTCCAGCAGTAACCAGAAGTGGGTGGCAACTCAACTGGTCTGCACGGTCAGCACTGATACTGATGGCTGCTGAAACTTTGTGTAACTAGGTCGGAGCACTGCAACCACCAGAGGCTTGGCATTGCCTGTAAGAGGAACCACACGTTTTGATGTGCTGAGCTCCATTAATTCTCACCAGTTGAGAGAAGACCCAAGGTAGCAGCACTGCAGCTGCCTGTTGGTCTGATCCAAGGCCTGTTGCACCAAACAGGAATTTCACCACTGCAGCAGACAGATACTTATCAAGAGAGCTGTGTCCGTGTTAGCTCTGTAACAAATTACCCCTGATATCAGGGCAGCCTGGTTCTCTCGGTGCTGAGCATGCTGGGCGGCTGCTCCATTCAATTAGATTGTGCAGAGAGAGTGTAAGTGATCCCTGCCTCTCACCAGGGGAATTCTTTCCTCATTCATGGGTTTGTCACAGCGGCTAGTTCAGCGTGTTTACAAAGTTCAGTTTTTAACGCGTGGCAAGAAGTACCTGCAGCTGGGTTAGGTGTCCTTTAAAAGTGTGGCAGACACGGCCACACATATTGACTGCTTCCTCTTTAAACTCCAATTTCTCAACTGAAACGTTGAGCAATTCTACTGTTTTAGGCTACTTTATAGGGGAGTTTTGAAGGACACTCAGTGAAAGAGTCTTTCCAAAGGCATTTTAGGAAGAAGGCACTCTTCTCACCGACTTGTAGTGGAAGTGTGTGGCCATTCACATCCTGAGGTAATTTGGTTTATTTTGTGAAGGGCTTGGATGGAGTCAGATTAGGTATAAGGGCAGGACAGATGGGTGTCCAGTGTTGGGCACCGGTATTAGTGGTAACAAATAGAGACAGGAGGAGCCTCTCAAGTTATTATCACTTGTCTGTTGCTTTTCTAGGTGTACCCTACTTTACTGTGGAACCTGAGGATGTATCCGTGTCCCCTAATGCCCCATTTCATATGGCCTGTGCTGCTGTTGGTCCCCCTGAACCAGTGACAATTGTCTGGTGGATGGGAGACTCTAGAGTGGGGCTTCCAGACATCTCCCCCTCCATCCTAAACGTGTCAGGTAAGGCTACTGCCAATGCAGGGGATTACTTTGAGCATCAGAAGCATGAAGAGGGAGAGCTTTTTTCTGTATATGCCTAGTGACGCTGGGTAGCCACATAGTGTGGGAACAGTCTTTGACTGCACCTTGAAAGCTGAAAGATCATGATCACATATGAAGGCAGATCATCTCAAGGGGTGCTTGTAGCCCAGTGTATTTTCTCGCTGGATTGAGGCACGCAGGCTTTGCAGAGCTTGGGTGGGGCTGGCACCATGGTAAAGATGCTACTGGACAGGTGATGCATTGGGTCCCTCTTTTGTTATTCCACCTCATGGGGAGTGTTTAGGGCTTTAGTAAATGACTCTCTTGGTGACTTTTGGCTTAGAAACCTAAAAGCATTTGCATGTAACAGATGCCACCTCCTCCTCCCATGCACAGCCACATCCCACACTGCTTTCTGCTTTCCTCCCCTGCTCTGGTCTTCTAGGCTTGTTGAATGTTCTTACTGCTAAAACCTGACCACCTCATGTAATTGTTTGATGCTTTTAGGCTGTTTGCATTGGTGCTAAATTGGACTGGTTGACAACCTCAGAGACTGAGGTTTGCCCCACAGTGGGTGCTAGCATGTGATGGTAAGACTGCCTTCCCCACCTGGAGACCTTGGGAGGCAGTAGGTATCTGGGCCTCTACTCAGCCTGCTTTCAGGGAAAGGTGACGTACGCCTACCAAGACCTGACTGTAGCTATTCCTGTTGTTACCTTGTAAAGGTAACTTAATTCTAGTTACTTCTCCAACAGCTTCTCTGTGCTGCTGTCATTTCTTCTCTGTGCTGCTGTTATTCTCAGCAGCTGTGAGTCAAACTTGAACTAGCTAGGTTTTACGACTCAGATTCATCTCTGGGGCCTCTTCCTCAGTGTTAATACAGTTACACCCAGGGGGAGTTTCTTTCTGTAAATCTCTGGCCATTCTTCAAGCTATCCAATTCTATTAAGCCTTCCCTTTAAACCTAATTTGTATGTAAATCAAAACTTGGTTTGTGATTTGCGATGGTTTTATCATCCGCTCCCTCTCTTACATAGCCACTGGGTGCTGTTCAAAGCTGGAAATGAAAACTGCTCCCTTATGATAGAATCTGCCAGTTGAAATGAAAACTGAAAAGACGGATAATGGAGAGGGGAAAGACGATAACAAGAAAAAGTCTCCCTCCCTCCCCTGAACTCATCCCATGGTGCCTCACAAAAGTTTTGTCATTGTAAAGCAGTGATGTGGGGGCCTGAAGAAGGGCAGCTGCTCCTAGGGACTCTCCAAATAGACTACTATTATACATATTCCTCACCAGCACTTTTGTTTGTCCTTTTCTCTCCCACTCCAGATAGACAGGAGTCCTTGCTTGTTGGGCATAATATTGTTCTGAGAATTAAACTGGGTTGTGTGCATCTGTTTGTTAGTGACGAGAGGACCTGTGTCTCTCTTGTACACGGCTTCAGCAGGTGCTGATGGAGCTGAAATGCCCAATCCTCTCTTGCAGAAGAGTGCTCATCTATAATGCACTCAGGTGCTGGCATTTCATTTTATTTAATCAGGGGGAAGAACACAAAATTAATAGTTTTCTAGCATGGAAACTCATTTCTGGATAACTTCAGAAATTTAACTCTGTAGTGCTTTTTGGGATATTCCTTGGATGGATCTTGTCTTTGCAATAGAGAACATGTAGGAGAGCACAAGCTGCATGATCAGATTGCCAAGGCATGTCAAAAATACGGTTGGTCAGGCATTGCTAGCTAAAGAAAGTATCAAATCCTGAAGAAGATGATAAAGTAGTAGCCAGAAAGCAAAGCTTTGTTCAGCGAGCAGTCAGTTTGGTAAAAGGGCTATTGTGTTTGGAAAACATGTGCTTACAATGGTGCTGGAGAGCAAGGGGGTCTTGATTTGTGGTATACTTTGTGTTTTCCTCAGGGCAGGACTGTGTTTGCTTCTGTCTTTTGGGAGTGCCTCATGTGTCAGGTGCTTCTCTGCTTTGCTGCCTGCTGTCAGTGTTTTCCTCTGCTTCACTGGGGTGAGTGGATGGAGCCAAAACGTTTTACTCTTCTGTTTTGTGGTGGTCCCTCCTCTCCTTCAGTACGCCTTCTTTGCAGTGCTGTCAATTGCAGGCTCTTGGAAGATGAATCATAAGGCAAAAATGGACACTGTGCAAGCTGCTTCACGCAGTTCTGAGAGATCTTTTGCCTCATAAACTGCATGCCCATAGTGAGCCACCCCTTAACTTCTCTCAGATAGAGCCCTATAAGTCAACAGAGTGAAAACGGATGCTGGCCACACCTCTCCAGGCAGCTTTGCAAATGTGTTCCAGTCATGATTCATTAAGAATGCCAATATGCAACCTTGGAGCAGCGGAGCATCAGTATGATGCCATGTTCAGGCCCTTCAGATGGGCAGATGCTCACAAAAGAGAGGGTGCACAACCGTCCCTTGTAGTGAGTCATCCCTGAAGAGTGCCCCCATGCAGATGCAGTAGCATTTTGCTTCCATTTCCTTTGCTTGTCTTTAAAGGTTGGACGAAAGGCGAGAGAGAGGTGGGCATTAGCTCAAAGCCTGCAGCATTTGGTTGGAAGTCTGCTTGGGCTCCCAGCCCAGTTAGCAGGTGGCTGTGCTTCAGGTTGCAGAGGTGCTCAGGTGGCAAGCTGAGCTCCAGGGTGCTGATGGGTTGGACAAACCTGTGGTTCTGCATGGTCCTTGCTCCTAGGAAACTCACCAGCATGCGAGAAAGGGATATCTCCGAACTGAGTGCTGTGATCTGCTGTTCTGCCAGGTTCATCCTTCTTTTTCCATGCTTTCTGAAGCTCCAAGGGAAGCTCTTCTACATTGCCACACACTCTCTATTAAAAATGTGGTTGGCACATTAATTACATTGAAATCCACGTGCCTTTGATTGGCACCCAGCTCAGCCCTCCAACTGCCTGTGCAGCATGAGCTGGATGTCACGCAATTGAGATTCTGCCGACGGTTGGAGCTGGATTATATAGCTGTTTGTGTTTCCTTTCCTTTTCTTGGCCAACCTCCAGGTATTAATCAAAGCACAGTGTTCTCCTGCGAAGCTCACAACGTAAAGGGATTGTCTTCATCTCGGACAGCCACTGTTCAAATTAAAGGTGAGAGAATGGGCACGGGAGATGGGTTTGCCCTGTGGGGTGGGAAGGAAGGGCTCCCTAATGCAAGGGGCTGTCTCGAAGCTGCCAGCAAGCAGCGCTGGTTGGAGCTGCCAGCAGCTGAAATAATGCTTTGTGCTCTTCTGGCAACTCCTGCTTGCTGTGCGGGGCCGTATCCCAGGCTGCTGGAAATAAAACGCATCTGATACAGGAATGGAAACATGATGTCAAATAGCAGTTTCTCCTTGAAATGTAGAGAGTCGGAGCAGTCAAATTGTTCGTGAGAGATGTAGCTGGATATCATCTAAACCAAAGCTGGGGAAATCTTTCCTGCTTGGAGATAGATGGGTCTTGTTAGAGCTGAAGAGGCCATTATTTCTGCTCGCTTCTGTTGGCGTCACATTAGATGCTGAAAAGGGGAAAGGAAGGCAATCACCAGTGGCCAGTAAAACCTACTCATCCACTCTGTTCTTTATGGATTTTATTTTTTTGTTCTTTCCCCTTTAAAAACTTGTTCAAAACAAATAATCCCTAGCCCTTGCATGGGCAGCTCCCATTTGGAGTCCCTAAGTTGCTGCCACCTTTCCACTTTGCATCCAGGTGACTGAAACAGGGGGGTAATCGGAACAGTCAGCTCTTACCCTCCTCTTCATGTTGGGATGCTTCTGCATTTGAATTTTTAGTTGTGCTTTAATGCACTTTAAATGATATAATTATCAGTTCCAGGAGAGAGGCATGTCACAAAAATAATTTGTTCCAAGCAGTAGCTTATTGTTCAGCCGGAATAAGAGCAAACGTTTATATCAAATTCAGAATTGTATTAGCTAGTATGCATTAAGGTATAACTTAAAACCCAGTTGTAGATCTACCATTCCTACGGTGTGTTTTTCTTCAGGACAAATGTTGTGGTTACTGCTATGCCAAGAATGCAGTGTGCTGGACTAGTAAGATTTACAACTTAATTTAAAAACATTTGGAGTTGTTGCCTTAAAGGCTTGTCTACGCAGGGGAATTACTTATTGTGGAATATATCTTGTATGGATATTTTTATCCTGGGATAGAGTTTAGTTCGCAAAGCTATTAAGCTTTAAAAATCACATAAAGCCATAATTTGAGATAATGTTTGGCATGAACAAGATTTTTTTTTTTTCTTTTTTGGTGTTAACACATTTTTAATCATTAATAAGATGATGGGATAAAGCCCTAATTCTCATACTTCCAAGCAATTATATTTTGCTGAAAGCCCTCCAAATGCTTCAGAGGCAATCAGGGGTAATGAATCTATACAACCTGTCTGTGAAGGACATACCACCAGCATACGCTTCTGTGTGTGTGCACACTTTTGAGCTGAGGAAAGTGAATTTAAGTGATTTGGCAGATGTTACACCAGTATGTGATATCTTCTGTAGATATAAAACAGGTTTTAAATGTCGAGTCCAGAGCGGGAGTCCTATTGGTTCTAACTGTAATACCTCAAATATATGTTTAAAAAAGTAGTTATAAATGTAGAGAAGTGATGAGGCTCTTCTAAATAGAAGAAAAAAAAAAAAAAAAAAAAAAAGCCTTTAAGATCCAGTACAATCTCTGTCAAAGTTCAGGCAAAGCTTCCCAATAAGAACATCAGCAGGAACAGGAGCAGACTGTGATAATGTTAATTTAGTCCTTGATCCTATGGACGAATGAGTGATGAATGAAATGACTCCTGGGAGCAGTTGTCTGTACGTGCGTGGTCAGTGCCTTCCTCTCTTGCACAGATCCATCTGCTAATGAGGAGACTAAAGTCTTCCTACAATTTATTAAACAATTTGTTTCTTCTGTGTTTTCAGAGGCAAATATTTTTGCTAGGACATTTACAAACTGTTAGCATTTCTTCTTCTTTGCTGCTGTTGTTGTTCATTATCTATTCTCTGTAGTGCCCACAATGTGCTGGGTGTACTCCAAGCAGAAAATTACTGTTATTGTAGCCCACAGTCCCCAGCGGTGTACAAAGCCCCATTGTTCCAGGCACTCTGCAAACACAGAGGAAGTTAACTCACGTTATCTTAACGCTTAAGCTGCTGTTTTCAGACTGGCTTTGCTCTCCTTGGTGTGTGCAGCTGAGACTCTGCGGGTCACATACTGTGTTTCACAGCACAGCAGAAACCACAGCCACTCTGTGTTTTTCCAACATGTGAAGGGGAAGTGCATCCATCCCTCCTGCCTATTGCAGAAATAGGGGAAGGTGCTAGCCTCTTCAGTGACTGTCTCCATAGCTGCGTGGATGTCTTAGCAGCTGATTATTCTCACTGGTATTACAGCCCATGCCTCCTTTGGGTACACAATCCAGTGCTGAAAATAACACTGCTGAACCCAGAAGTTATGGGAACATTAGCTAAATAAAGACTTCAGGGCAATGTTTTGGTGATATCCAAGCAAGCAAAAAAACAGCCTTCTTTTCTCCTCAAAGAGCTTAAGAACCTGAATATCCAAGATCAAAAGGGAAAGAAACCAAGACATGGAAGAATCTAAGGTAACTTGCAAAGAACTCATTGCCCATCTTGTGTCCCAGCCCCGTGCTCTGCTACCTCACGTGTATGTGCACACCCCCGTATTCACTCTTCTTATGTGGGTGGCAGCCTCCTGCCCTTGGTCCTAGTAACTGGACAGCAAAGGCTTTATAGGGTTAGTCTGTGGCACCATCTATTCCCTGCCCCATCCTCTCCTCCAGGCCCTTTGGACGCCTGGGGCTGGGCTTGGCTGTAAGCACTTCTGCGAGGTGGCCCCACGTGGAGGAGATGCTGAGGCTGTTCTCAGCATGGTGAGAGATGGAAGAGCTCTCTGGCCGAGTAGGAGCTGCAGCTGGAGGAGTCCTGGTTTGCAATTATCTTTTCACCTCTTTTCACTGAATATAGCCCAGGAGAGGTTGAAAATTTGGTCTTTATGTAGAACCTTGTCCTGAGTCCCCTTGGGCTTTTGAAGGAGGACTCCTGAAGGTACAATTTGTTGAGGAACAATAGAAAAGAATTTCGCAGTACAGCAGCTGTGATTTTAAGAGAGGCTCAAAAGGTCAGATGAGAGGTGGGTGTCTATGAAACCGGTAGTTTTTCAGGAGTAAGATGCCTAAATTAAAACAGACTCAGGAGTGAAAAAGAGATGATGAGGAATACATCAGGAAGAATATGAAGTAACTGTGAAATTGCACTGGGAGAAAAACGGAAGGTAAATGGAAGTATTGAGCATTATAAAAGGGAGCTGATGAGCTTTTGTTGATGCAAGGAAATCCTAGAGGCCCCTGCACTGTTGGAGGTGTCTGGTCAGAGTGAGCAGAAGAGCTGTGCTCTGGTGCTGCTGTATGATGGCAGGGAGCACAAACATCTGATTAAATGCCTGTCTGAGAACCCTGATTTCATTCCTGGCTCAGCCATTAATTGGTAGTGTGGTGCCAGCCACATGATACGCGCTCCCTTTGCCTCGAAGTGCCTCTCTGTCAAACAGAGTGCCTATGAGTTTATTAACTCCAAGGCTGGAGGAGCATGGTCCTCCATCCAGGCCCTGTCCCTGGGCACAGCAGGAGTGTCAGTGGCAGACACCTGGAGGCGGCACTGTCACGGCTCGAGCAGGCTGCTGCAAGCCCGACTGCAGGGTATTGGGGTCATGCAGCAACACACCCTTCTGCTGGTGCTGGCAGAGCTGGTTTGGGGCCAGACTGAGAACTGGGGGAGGGATTTTCAAGGCCTGATTTGGTTCAAAACGCAAGTCCACAGGCAGTTGTGTAATCAGGGCTGGGTCATGCTTTGCAATGGAGAGGGCAGAGGAGAGGATGTCATAGTGCAGGTGTGAGCATCACCCACTGGTGCTGCTATCGAAGAGGTCAGCTGCTGCTTCTGTGCATCAAGCAAGCATGCTGGACTATTAAAGAATGGATGAGAATAGCCTGTTCAATGCTAAGATAATAGTTTCATTCACAACAGTCGGCGATGCTCTAAAGATGTAATATTGTACCGTTTCTGCCAGCAATTTCATTGCATAATTTCTAGCCTCAAGCCTCTGCACATTTCCATGTGAATACCTGCTCAGTTCTGTGTATGCTGAAAAGTGCCTTTGTTTCCTTCTCAGCCATGCCTCTCCCGCCTCTCAATGTGACTGTGAGCCAAGTCACCAGCAGCAACGCCAGCGTGGTCTGGGTGCCGGGGTTTGATGGCCGCGCTCCTCTCCACTCTTGCACTCTTCAGGTATGGCCTCTCTGCACTGTCCCCTCTGAGTTTTGTCCCCTGCCCTGCGTGAAGAGTGGGGCTCCTTGGAGCCACTGCCCTGAGGAGCCTGCAGGGCATGGGATGGTACAGGAAAAGAGGGAGATGAGGGAGGCAGGTGACAGGTTGGGCATTTTTAGACAACGCTCAGCATATTTTAGAGTAATATATAACCTCTTATTCTTTATTAGCCTTCTGTTGTCAAAGACAACTTCTGCCAAGGAAATCAAGGGTGCTGTTATCGGTGAGCTCCAGCTGGTGCTGAGTGCTCAAGACCTTTTTAAAATGGGACCACACCTTTTAGCTTCATGGAAACAATGGTACAAGTCTAACTTTGGGCAAAGTTAGTTATGCACGTAACTGTAAAATCAGATCAAACAGTAACCGAGTGTGCGAGAAAAGCGGTGGTTTCTCAAGCAAGTGTGCAAACGCAGCTAGGCACGTTCCCCGTGGGTTTGTCTGTCAGTATAAAGGGTGGGCCCCTTTGCTTTCCCCACCTGACTGCAGCAGTAATATGAGCTGGAAAGGAATTTCTGTGGGGTGTTGCCAACTATGTAGAGGAGGAAGGATTTTCAAACACAAGGTATGCTGGAAGCAGCCTGGCTAATTTCCCTACAGTCAGTCCTCTTTTATTTGGGGAGGTGGAGAGGAAACCAGAGATTTCGTGCTCTGATGTTAAGTAAAAGATCCATGTTCTGATTTAACTCCCTGGCAGAAAGAATGCTTGAATATAGCTGGCCCCAGTCTCTGGTTTTTGTTGCTGCTTCTGTTCTTGTTCACAGCTGAAAATGGCTTTCTTCCTCTGTTTTACAATGCTGAGCTAACTCCAATTGGAACAGCCTATTCCCTCTGGTTTGCATGCTCATCAGCTTCAGCAGTGCTAATCATCCTGGGTTTTGAGTTCCTCCTTGCACTTTTGGCAGGGGTGTGAGGGGACAAGGACATATGGAAAAGAGGCTGAATCAGAGCAGCTTGGTTTCTGTCCACTCAGCAGTCTCTCGCCCTCCTCTAAGCCTTGCAGACTTTTCCTGTTCTTCTGAGGACAAAGTCACTGCATCTGGATCTGGGAGCAGGTTAACTTGGCGGTCATTCTCTGCTGACAGAAAGCTGCCTTCCCTCTAGGGGTCTTCAGGGGCAAAAATGCCACTGTTCATCTTCCCTCCCTCTCCCATGGCTCTGATTTTGTGAGAGCCGCTGACCCACATTTCCATGTGAAAATGCACACGCTCCTGGCTCCCAGTGAGGGAGCGATTGTCCTTCTGCTGGGAACCTTGTGGAGAGGGGAGGGGGCGGGGGGGCAAGACTTGGCCCTGGTCTTCTGGCACTCTGACATTGCAGCGGGTGCCCTGAGAGCAGCCTGTTCAGCCAGGCAGATTGCTTCTGCGAGGGATGGGGCAGGAAACTGACGTACTCACGCTGTTAACACAAGCCATGCTCCAGGGAATAAAGGGGGCAGATGCAAGACCCCCTGCTCTTCCGACTAGTGAACAGAAACACATCATCAGCATGACAGGCTTTTGCACAAAGGTCTGATTGTTTTTTCCGTGCTTTGGAGGACACTGATAATGACAACAATATGCTTTTCTATTAAGGAAACTTGAGAACCATTCTTTTTATCAGCCAAATAAAGCAGTGGGCCAAAAGTGTGTTCAGGAATAAGTGGAAGGGCAGGGAGGAAAAACTGCCATAATCTTAAAGAATGAAAAGTCCCCACGAATGTTTCACTTTTGTCAGTACATCTTGCTTTTACTCCTAGCTTGCTGTTTTGTATGCACTTGAGAAGACGGGCTGAGCCCAGGAGCTGTGCAGAGATTTCTGCTATTGTCAGTACAAAAGCAAGTGGGAGCATTAAAAGCACACAGTGATACCAGATTTAAATTAACATCCATGTTGCTTAGAAGTTGTGGACTTGGGGGAGTGGGGGAATAGAAGGGTTGCAGGAGTGATAAAACTCATTGTTTGTTTTGAAACAGTTCAGTTGAACCAAGCCACCAGTGTCTGCCATGTCTCTAATCCACTGCAAGACTGAAAATCTACAAATTTCTGAAAAAAATGAGTTGAGGAAGAAGTGACACAAGGCAACAGGGAAGCTGATTAACAATTTTCATTGCGCAAACTTAGATAAGGCTCAGAAGCAAGCTGCTAGCACTCAAAGCAACAAGCGCATTTAGTTTTCTCTAAAGGAAATAAAATTCTGTGGTTGATTATTATTTAATGTAAGTAAGGAAATGTTCTAAAATGTGGAACTGAATTTTCAGCTGGTGGAAAAACACTATACTGCTACAGTTAAGAGTGATGTTACTTAGCCAAATAAAGGCATGGCTCGTGATTCTTATTTGACAGCTCCCTTTCCAGTATTTTGAATGTTACTGATACCATATCTGTATCCCTATGTAACTTTTTCATATGCTTATGGTAACAGACCACTCTGTTTCACGCTTGGCACAGGTAGCTGAGTCACCAGATGGCCAGGAGGTCTCCACTGAAGTTGCCCCCGTGCCTCCCTTTGCCTATGGTGTGCAAGGCCTGAAGCACTCCACCAACTACAGCGTTCGTGTGCAGTGCAGCAATGAGATGGGCAGCTCTCCTTTCACAGACAGGGTTTACTTCCAGACCCTGGAGCTTGGTAAGCAAATAGCAGCCATGTTCTGAAGATAGTTCTCAAACTGAAAAGGAGAAGAGGATAAACTTCACTAAAGTCCTTGCTAATTCCAAAATGCAAGAGAAGTTATGCTGTCAGATTTCATTTCTCTTCTAAGGGTCTCCTAACCTAAAATAGTAATACATAGTCAAATGTGTTTAACAGCTATGATATGTGATAAAAAGTTGATCCAGCCACAGAGCTCCTGCATGCTGGGCATACGTCCCACTGGCTCCTCAAGGTCCTTGGTTTTTCAGAGAAAAACAAGAGGCAGTGACCAACCTTTTCTTTTCCACTTGAAGCTACCATAGTGCTTGGTGGCTTGCAGAAATGGTTTCTCTCCTCATGCTCTCTTTTCTGACTGATCTCAGGAAAGAGGGTGAACCTGTCTTGTCAGTGATTTTTTTTCAGTGTGGATAGTGCCTGAATTTCCTGCACAGTGACTGTATTCTCTCCTCTGCCTTCAGCTCCAAGCAGCACCCCACAAAATATCCATGTTATCCAAAGAGATCCTGGTTTGGTTTTGGAGTGGGAAGGTGTGGCTCCAGACATGCTAAAAGAAAATGTGCTGGGATACAGGCTGGAGTGGATTCAGGATAACATCACTCAGGTAACAGATCCAGAGGGGAGCTGAGCCATTGGGCACAGATTTGGAGAATGGTGGTCAGATTGCATTTACTGGGCACTAGGGTGCTTCATCCCTTATCCAGACCAGGAGAATAGTTTTGCTGGCATTGCTTTTCTATAAACAGATCTATTCTGATTTGTAGCAATTGATACACCTCAATATTTGGGACCTGTTAGTGCAAAATTCCTTTGCTTGAATGCTTGTATGTACACAGATCACTTCCCTGCTGCTCCTTGTAGAACAAGAACTGTGAGGGAATTGGTTAATCCCTGCCTCTTCCTAGTTCTGTCCCAAAAGAAGTTCAGACGGTGCAGGATCTCTCTCCTGTGACTGGACTTGGTTTTTCAAATCCTAGCAGCAAAGGTGTACTTAACAAGTGGATGAGTTATGCTGTAAATTACAAAAAGAAGGTTGCAGTTTCATTTACAATGTGTAGAGAGTTGAAAGGACCCTGTCAGGGTAGAAGGCCTTTCATTTGATTCTCAGGGTTGACCTTTCCCAGGTATCTGCCTTTGAAGTTCATGGCATTTCTTACGGTTTCTTGTTTCTTAATATGCATTTCACCAGCATCATTAATGATGAGTAAGCCTGTAATAACAGAGAGCTAGAGGGAAAAGAGACTTATTTCCTTTTTTATGATCCATTTCATACTAGGTCAGTGTCACTGACTTTCTAAGTAGTAATATTGTGAATTCCCATTTAATTTACTTTGTGTAAGCAGTGGCAGCCAAGTCTTCGTGTCTTTACTGCAAATGATGTGTAAGATCTCCAATATTGCTGCAAATATGTTGGCCTTGTCTTCCTAAGTGAAAGCTGGCCATTAAATTTAGTTGCAATTTGGGATTTGGTTAACAAGTCAAGCCAGACAAGACTCCTCCTTTGAATTAAAATTGTCAGATGCTTTGCAGCGTGATAGTGCATCTTTGTGTCTAAAACAGATGAAAGAATTTTGTCTTTTAACAGAAGAAAATAACATTTCTATGGCAACTTTCATAGAAAGATCTCAAAGAAGAGAATCATTAGACCTGCTGTCTTTCTTACACCCTGGGAAGCTGTTAGCAATTTTTGAGAAGAGAAACCCAAAATGATAACCCAAGTTAGAGGCAAAACTGAGACTAGAACAGAGGAATCACAGTTCACAACCCTTGTACATTGGTGCTGCACAGCAATGATTTGTTTTAAAGGTGACATTTTAGATGTTTTAGCTCCCTTTTCAGGCAGCTCACAGCTCATTACTGTTTGCTCTCAAGGGGGAGATGATCGTGCAGGACACAAAAGCGAACCTCACAACGTGGAACCCTCTCAAAGACCTGATCATCAGGGTGTGTGTACTGAACTCTGCTGGCTGCGGGCCATGGAGTGACTTCTTCCTGCTCGAAGCCCAGGAGGTCATGGGTGAGTGTCCTCCGCACCCCTTTGCGTGGGAGAGAAGTGATTGGGACTGCCTTGACCTCTCTGACACCTGTCCTTTTGGTGCTAGTGGCTGGCTGAGCCACAGCACATTTTGCCAAGCAGAATGGAAATTAAATAACATTTTAAGAGTGGGTGTAAAAAAAAAAATGTCTTCTGGCTACTGCTCTGTCTCTTTTACAGACAGGGCATGCAGTGTCACAATAGCAGAGGTGCAAGTCTCTTTGATTTAACTTGAGGCCATTCCAGACTTGTTTAAGTTGAGCCTGAATTAAACTATGGCTGCATAGCTTTTTTTGTGGCGATTTTACTGCATGTGTTTACGTTAAACCCGCATGGCACTTACCGTGGAAAGTCTGAACTACTGATAAAAGAGGGAGGTAATGGTATGGCAGCCACACTGTATGGCCTGGGCCCTGTGGAAAGGGTGTGTTGGGAGCAAAGAGCATGCAAGTGCAGAGTGTGTTCCCAGTGGTAAAAGGCAGGTTGGCTCATCAGTGCTGATTTGCTTGTTGCTTGCATTTTGCAGTGAGTGAGAAATAGGAGTCGGGCTATGGAGAAGGGCAGGACAGCGTACAGGAGAGACACATTGTGTTCTGTTTCCAGCTCCTGTTGCAGGCCAATACATCAGTCTGTAATCTCTGGTGCTGACCCACGTGCTGCTGCTTTCTTCCCAACCCACATGTCTTTTGGGCAATCACATGGACATGGATCATTCTGGGCTTAGGAATGGCAGCGGGAACTCCTAGGGGGGCTCCTAGGCAGGCAAGAGCTGAGGGAGCGGGACAGAGTAGCCCTGCTACTCCAGTAGTAGCTACTCTGCTCCTAGTAGTAGGGAGGAGAACAGCAGCCCTACTTGCAGCAGTGTGTCTGATGCTGGCTTTAATATGCAGGTTACTCGGAAAGGCCCCTTGGCATCCCAGTTTTCATGATGAAAGCAGTGCTCAAGGGTGTGTGTGAACACACTCACTGTGGAATCAACCCCCTTGAATTACTTAAAGCAGAATGAATGGGTGCAGAGGTCCAGGGCTGGCTATGCTAGAGGATGGGCATCTGCTCCATCAATGTGTTGCTTCTGGTGTCTTCTGTGGCAGCCAAATGCAGAGAATAGTACCTGAAAGGACTAGAAAATCCCTCCAGAAAATGGCCACCACCGGCAAGAAACCCCAGGGAACGTATAGGATTTGCATTTTACATGGAGCTGGAATGGGATAATCCTGAAAGCACAAAATGTTTGCCTGTTTTTATTTACCAAACCACTTCAAAAAAAAAAAAAAGTAGCGTCAGGAGTGGTGCGTGTTTTGGCCAAGTGCTGTCTGAAAACACATAATTTGCTCACAAGCATAACAGCCTGGAAATAAAGGTTCACTGTGGAAAAGCTGACAGGCCTTAAACAGCAGAGCTGCAGAAAGACTGCAGTTTTGTTTCAGGCCTGGTAGAAAATATAAGTTGCTTCCTTTCCTAAAATAGCAAGCCTGGCACTGGTTGCTTTCTGTGAGAAATGCCAGGGGTGGTTTCTGACCAGCTCCCAGTGCGGCAGTAGGGATGACTAAGCTTGTATAAACTTTAAGGCGTATTTGTCATCACAGCGAGCTAGTAGGAGCTCCACCCTGCCTATGCAGAGATCTTGTGCACTATTAACAAAGGTTGTTTTAATATGTTCAGAAGCATCCTCTGTAGAAACCTGTTTCATTGCAGAGAGGAATGGGATGGTCTGATAGTGTTTTTTTCTCTCTGTAATCTTCATGATGATAGGCAGGAGAGGTCTCCTGGATTGTTTTTTGTACACCTTTGCAATAAAAGACCTACTACAGAAATAAAAAGCTTTCTCATCATCAAAGGGCTCCTAAACACTCATTTAAGCTCATCTGGCAGTACCATCTTCTGTCTGCCTTGTGCAGTTGTGAGGCATATGCTGCTCGGAAGAGGGGAGAGCAGGAGCTTTGAGAGCGGCAGAGCTGGGGGAGGAGAGGCAGCTTGATCTTGTCTTGGGCTGCAGCCATCCTCCTTAGCTCAGTGGCAAAAGTGGGAAGCCAAGATCTGTGGGGCAGAGCAGGAGAAACAGTGAATTTAAACTCTCGTCTCTTTCTGACATGTTTGCTATAAACTGTGGGATAGGCTCCTGACTCCTGGCAGTTCAGAAACAAGGAGACATGCTTTGTGTTTTGTTCTTATCTGCCTTCCTTCTGGAGGAACCCCCCTTAAAGTGACCTAAATCCTGCTCTCTACCAGGTCAGACCAGGCAGAGTAGATCAACAGTCTGAGAGAGACTTGTCTCACTGTGGGTGCAAGGAAATCTTATTGTTAGCTGTCAGAGAGGACCTTTTACCTCAGTGTTGTTACCTGTTCCTCCCCTGGTTGTTTGGCAGGAACAGCTCGAGTGGTTGGCTTGGGAATTGTGGAGAGGGTTGGAGTTGCCTTGCATTGTATTTTAGTTGCAGTTCTGTTTCTGATCCCTCTCCCTCCTCAGTAGCAGCTTTGAAGGCCAGGTCAAAAGGTGCAGCAAAAAAGGGGTATCATAAAACTCAGAGTCCATAAAACCTTCTGGGTGGGAAGAGAACATGAGAGCCTCTGAAGGAGATAAGATGCTGATGATTAGGTGCTAAAGCTCTGATAATTTTTTGTAAGAGGAGAATTCTCCAGAGCTCTGTTTTGTTAAGCCATGCATGTTTATTAGGCTAACAGTGTTTCCTTGAAAACTTGGATGATAAGGCTTGACAATGCAACTAGTAAATGAGCTGCAGAAGCCCTTTGCTTGCCAGGGCTCTGCCTGTGAGAATGTATGTGAAAAGGTGCGAGACATCTGTGCAGAGGTTCATCCCAATCTCAGCCCATTACCCTAACATCTCTTTTAAGGACAGATTTACTTACACTCTCATGGCATATAACGTAATAGGATTATTTACACCACCAGAGATGACTCTTCCTTAGCTTCTGGTAGAGCGCAGTCAACTGTTGAAGATGAGCAAGGGAGCAAGATGAAAAGTGCTTGGGGATCTGTTACCTGTACTTATTTGTTCTTAAACAATTTGGAGATACGACGGCTATCATAGATTTTAATAAACCTATTCAAATTAATATTTAATCTTCAGCAATTGTATTTGGAGAAGAAATCTCTCAGGGAATTGGATTAATTTATCTGCTGTTTGCCAAGCATCGATAATATTATTCTCTTCATAACCATACTGGTGCAGAATCTTCCTTCACCGGTAGCTTACTAAGATTGGCAGCATGTCCGTGTCTTCTGTGGAGGAGGGTTTGTAGGCAAAAATATGCATAATCTGAAAGCAATAGAACAGCAACAGAATTGTAACCTGCATGCTGGGTAACTTCTTTACTTCTTTCTTGACTTGTAGGGAACTTTTTTTTTTTTTTTAATTCTCTTTGGCAGAGAGACAATGAGAAATTAAAACCAACAAACGACACTGGGAGATTACAGCCAGTACCAAGTCCCAGAAGGTGCTTCTCTTTGTGGGACTTGAAATGTAGATGGCCTTAACCAGATTGCCACAAGGGGCTATTGTCTTTCAAAATGTTGTCTGGATGGCTTTCGGGCAGTACTGTGTAGCCTGGTCAAGCCTCTGCTGGCTGCCACCAACAGGACAAAGTGAAACTTGTATGCAAAATCCTCTTACTAAGTAAGGGTTTTACCATGAGACTCCAATTTAAAGTGCCCCAGATCATGATGTCGTATGAAGTAGTATAATCTGGAGCATTGCTTCTTACTTTCTAAGTGCTTAAAGCTAAGAATAGGGTCTGATAACTGGATATATTTGCACTGCCTTTTACTGCGTCAAACAGCTAGAGTAGTTGCTTATGCCACGTCCCAGTGCATGATGTTACCCTGTGTAGATCGAATTCAGCAAGATGATTTTTCCATTTAAAAACAAAAAGATTATATATCCCAATATGGTCTGTTTACCATTGACATTCTTCTGTTTGCTGACTGGTGTTTTCTCCTTCATCTAGGTGGCCAGAGACAACCTCCTTATGGGACATCCTGGGTTCCTGTGGCATTGGGCATTCTTACAGCTCTGGTCACAGCTGTTGCCCTGGCTCTTATTCTCCTTCGAAAAAGAAGAAAGGAAACACGGTTTGGGTAAGGAACATTCTCCTTGTGCTGCTTAGAGACATCTTTGCTTTTTCCTTCAGTGTGGTTTTCTGACTGATTATTTTGCAAAACCATTTGTGGTTTGAGTACAATCATGCATAGTATCACACCCTTCTAGCGGTGTATGGCCCATGTCATCACGGCTCTGTCTTTTCTGCCTTCTAGCCATGCCTTTGGCAGTGTGGTTGGCAGAGGGGATCCAGCAGTCCATTTCAGAGCTGCCAGGTCTTTCAACAGGGAGGGCCCAGAGCTCATTGAAGCAACGTGTAAGTAACATGACCTGAATGATTCTACGTGAGAAGTTGCGTTCATGCATATACTGTGCTCTGTGTTTTCCCTGAAACTGATGTTTTTGGCTCAAGAATATGGGAAATAATATACAATGATGCTTAGGCAGTCTGTGAATGATGGCAAAAGTGAAAGGCCAGAGCTACCATACCAGTTACATAGCATCATTTACTTGCCACTTAAATTCACAGTGACTGAAGCTATATGCTTTACACTGAAATACATCACTCCTCTGCCCCAGTTTTTCACTACAGGAACTCTTTTGACCGTAATATAATGTAACAGTGAAATGAATATGCCTTAACAATATTAGCAGTATGCTTTAACTCAGTTTTCTATAAGCATGAACCAACTGATCAGTCCTGGGAGGCCAGGAACTGGTAACTTCTCAAACAGCAGATTGAGTCCCAGGAATGGCCAGAGTTCAGATGATCCATTTCTGTCTTCTGATTCAGCTTGGGAACAGCTCTCTGCATCAGCTTTGACCAGCTGGGTTAGGATGATGCTCCACCAGTCCTTGACTTTGCTCCCAAAGATTTAGAGATCTTTCCATTTGTCTAGTGAATATAAAGTGTTGGACATTGTTACCCATTCAGCCAGGTATTGTAAGACTGGTATTGTTCTCAAAATAGTCCATGGGCCAGTCAGACTATTGAAAATAGGTGTAGCTCCATCAATTTAAACAAAGTTGGATGAGCTGGTGTCCATCCGGTGTCCCTTCTGATTGCATTCTGTATTCTCAGCTATTTACAATAGTTACAATCAGACTGGAGATGAGATTAGAACAGGTGACTCTTGATGTTGTGACAGAACATTTAAGTACCTACGATTTGACCCTTCCTTTATTTTTTCTAGTGGAGAGTGTGGGGATCAGTGATGAGCTGAAGACAAAACTCAAAGATGTCCTAATCCAGGAACAGCAGTTCACCTTGGGAAGGATGTTAGGCAAGGGTAAGAACCAAAACCCTGAATAAGACTTATATTAAAAGTCCACGTGTGTTGCCTTTTACTGTTAAGCAGGGAGAAGCAATTATAAGCAACTTGTTTTCTGTTCTTCTGCGGGTAGCTGGCAATTTAAATTACACTTTGTTCCACTGGGGTAAAATATTTCAAAAGTTTTGAGTGACTGAGGGGATATTAGCTAAGCCATACCTATAATATGGCTCTACAGAGTCACAAGCTGTGCTGTATGTTCAGCTTTCCAAAGTGCTGTTCATGCACTGGGGTACGAATTTCTTTCAGAGCTTTCAACAAAGTAATATTCACTTAAGCTTCTCTCCTTTCTCCTTACAAAGGGATGATAGAAAATTCCTTCCATACCAGCATACATTCAAATATACTAAGACAATACAGAGACAGATGATGTACCACAGACACTACAATGCCTCAAAAATACGTTGATTCAATTTCATGTATTCTCAGCATGTCAGGTGGTTTGGCTCCAGATTTTGGTTTGGGATCTTGGAGGCACATTTGGAACAGGTTCTGAATTTTGCTGGCATTTGTCCTCATTTAGGTCTGTGGGAACTCTTCTTATTGTAGGTTTCCAGCTGGATCTCCCACACAGGTGCTCTTAACATTTCTCTGAAATTTTTAGGTCAAGAGGTATGGGCAGAGTTAAGGTGGAATGCTTCTCACCGAACTTTAGCCAAAAGATTGGCCCAGGAACACTGTAAAAAGATGGTTTTGAATTTAGATTTCCAAAATTGCAGGCTTGCTAGTGTACTAGTTGTTGAATCATCCTACTTTTCAAGCCGAGGGCAATCTCTTAGGAATAAGTGAAAGTGTGTAATAATAAAGCGAATAACTAAGAGTATCATAAATCAGGGGTCATAAGCAAAAGGGAGCTGAAGTGTTTGGCTTCCTTTCTCTTTATAAGACTAGTCTTATTGCATTCTCTTTAACCCTGGCCCACTGGGAGCTTTCTTCCGTTCCATCCCTCCTAGAACAAATGTGTTTCTGAAGGCTCTTTCAGAGCAGGAAGATGACCTTCCTGCAGAAGGTCAGAGGGCTGAACAACGCTAACAGTGTCAGCTCTTAGCCAGTTTCTGGGATCCTGCTTTAACCCTCCTGGGCTGTCCTCGTAACAGGTAACAAAGTGGAAATTGGCCGTATTGGGGCCCTTGCTGGGAGGATGCCAGCTGGCAGGATCTGCTCGGCATTGTCAGCCCCATTGCCCCAAACTCATGCTCAGCGTACGTGTTAGGAGAGGGCATGGCTGTGTTATTTTGGGCTCTGCGGACTCTGCAGCTGAGAAACAGTTCCAAAATACAGGAGCAATATAAAATTGCTGTGATCCTTACCTTTCTCCTCTTTTGTGGTCTGATCCACTGCTTGTGATTATTGTGACATGCCAGACAGTAGTCAAGGACACTGTTGAAAAGCCAGTGGAAAGGTGATGCTTTTGGGGTATGTGGCACGGTGCCATTCTTGCTTTCTTCTCATCAGTAACACATCTTGGATGGGGTAATTAGTTACCAAATTAGGGAGAGCAAATCTAGAGCCAGAATTAATGCAAAGAGGCTGTTATGCTATGGTATAAGGCCATTTCAGGGTAAAATAATTTTTAAAGGGTTTGACCAGTTTCATTTCCTGTAACCTCCCTTTGAGAACACACAAGGCTGAACTCTCCCTCCTATGAATTAACATACCATGTACACACAGGTAGGTGTTGTATGTTTTGTCTGGCCAGCGATGATTCATGCAAATTGTTCCCTGAATTTTGAGAGATAAGGCCTGATTGTGTCTCAACTGACTGAGTCCTGGCACCATTACTGGACCGTCAGCTCTGACAGCTGTCACCTCCAAAAATGGTCTGCACTGAGCTTCCTTGGCCAGCTCATCCACTCGTCTCTCCAGCTAATAGTCCCTTCCTTGACCAGAGTTTTGCTTAGCTACATTTCTCATGATGTGTCTTCCCCAGAAACGCCTGCCTGGGATCCCAACTTATGCTCTGACTCTGCATTGTCTGCCTGGTGGAGGATTGCTTTGTTCCCTGTTGCATTCCTTTGCTTTCTGGATTGCCAGCACAGTGGCCTCTGTCTGCTGGTAGTGCTGCCTCTTCTAGGCACACACATGTTGGAAGCTGCAGAATAGAAAAAATTAAGCTGGTAGCTGCGTTTCTTGTGCTTGCTCAGCTTCTTTGTCAGCGACCCCTGGTGTGAACCTGCTGTGAATCATACATTCTTCAGTAGAAGCTGTTCCCTCACTGCCTGCTCTGGTCATTTCACAGGGGAATTTGGGTCGGTTCGAGAGGCACTACTGAAGCTAGATGATGGCTCTTTCCAGAAAGTGGCAGTGAAGATGCTAAAAGGTAAGTGGCAGCAGGGCTACCTGAAGTCCTTAAGAGAGCTTAAAAAGATTAAATGCTGTCTGTCCTGTTCTCCAGCAAATGTCTCCTGACGTTCTTCCTTACTCCTCTCTGAGCTTCCCACTCAACCCCTCTACTGGTGTTTTCCCCCACCCCTTTCATTTCAGTCTCTTTGTAGTAACTCTTCAGGGAAGGACCTATGCCACCTTAGTTGATTGTACAGCATCTAGCACACAGTGATTGCAACCAAAAGCAAGTCATGGCTACAGTTTTTGTGTGCAGAGGATCTCGTTCAGTTGCTTGATTCAGCACAGTACTACATCGTGTGGCATAGACAGCTCAGGCAGGTCTGCTTTTCAGTGATAATCCAGCAGTGAAAAACACATTTCTCCGAGCATGTGTCCTAGAATAAACAGAAGCATTGGGGCTGAATGCAGAGGCAAACTAACTCACCTCAGTCAGGATTAGGTGACAAAATAGTCTAACTTCCTTCCAGCCCCTCGTTTGAGGAGTGTACGTAGCAAGGTCAACTAACGTTCATCAGGTAGAAATGTGTGACAGCAAAAGCAATTAGCAGGTATAAGTGAAAGAGTACATGCATTCCTATATATATGTTAACCTATGTTGTTTTAGCCCTCATGCCTGTAAGGCAAAAATTAACTGTGACTGTCTGAAAGCAGAGTCACGCTTGCTTACCTTTGAAGCTAAAATTGGCTGGCACAGAATGCCAGCTTGTACTAAGTGTACCAATACCACGTTAGTGTAAGTTATATCATTTTCTCCAGTTTCAACACTAAAATCAGTGTGCAAGCAGTTTTGTGAATAGTCAAACTATGTTCAGCCATCTAACTTGAACTCTGTATCACCCTCCAGAGGCACCTTTCTTTCTCCATTGGCCATAGAAAGGAAATCGACATCTGTCTTCTGAATCATATTAAAATGCTTGCCTAAAGCAAATAATGTGAATATTCCTGTGCAGGTCTGAGTCTGATCTTGCCAGCAGGGCTGGAGGGCTCCCACTAAATTCAGCAGCACCAGTGGGGGAGGTAGTCTGCTGGGCTAATTCTTGATTATATTGATATACTTCCATAAATCTGGGGTAATAACAGTGAGAAATATTTTACTTCAAATTTATGCTGATGTATGTCACTGTTGAATTTGGTCTGAGCCCCTACTGTGGCTATTTAAGAAATTTGAGCTCTGGCACATTAGAAGATTAAGTTTTGCTAAGAGATGCAAAAACGTGGATATTTCATGCCATCCTCATCAGAGATGAGTTGACCTCTGCCAGTCTGGCTTGAGGCTCCAGGCTATCTCCTCAGTCTTAGCATTTTCTTTAATTCTGTGCGCCATCTCCTCTTCCTGACACTGTAGTTTAGGTCCCTTTAGCTAATGTATTCTTAACATCTTTAATCCACACTTCTGTGGCTTCCAAGGAAAGTTGTTGCAGAGAAAAGAGCTGCTAATTGGCAGGTCTTTCCTGTGCCAAGAAGCAATTTACCAGATGTCCCTGATGTATGCTTACTGCCTTCTGTCCCAGGAGAAAGTCTCAGGCTCTGCTTTGTTGTAAACTGGCTCATCTATAGGTCTGAGAGGATGTGTGAAATACCCACTACGAAAAGCTTGTGATAATCGTTATCTGTAATGTCCCTTGGAGCCACCCACTGAGGAAAAAAACTTAGTCATTTTTTTTTTCTAGCGGACATCTTCACCTCAACTGACATTGAGGAGTTCCTGCGAGAGGCTGCGTGCATGAAGGAGTTTGACCACCCACATGTCACCAAACTGATCGGTAAGCCAGCAGTGCTGCTCGTGGTGTCATGGAGCACTTCCCGTTCCTGCAACGTCCCACTCAGCTCATGTGCCTGCCTGCACTGCTGTCCAACAGCAGTGTTAGTGCAGCCACCCCTGTGGTGCTGTAGGGAGCAAGCAGGTGCTCCTGCCCAGGCCTAGGGGGGGCTGGAGTGGGTGTAAGTGCTCAAAGCAAACATGTGCAGCCCTCGTACACCTGCAATAAGAATCTCATTTAAGCCATTCCTCCCATTCTTGCAAATACTACAGGAGCACGCAAACAAGCTTAGAACCTACCCACCAAAAATGCACATCTTTTTCCTCCAGATTTGTAACAGAAAAGCCCAGCAGCCTGTAAGATGGGCCTGATCTGTTTGCTAAAACTCCTTTGCTTTGTGTGTGCTCACCAGGAGTCAGTCTACGGAGCCGTCCCAAGGGCCGTCTCCCAATTCCCATGGTGATCCTGCCCTTCATGAAGCATGGAGACCTTCATGCTTTTCTGCTGATGTCACGGATTGGGGAAAACCCTTTTGTAAGTCTTTCTTATTGTAGAGTTCCTTTAGGGAGTGTATGGATTTTCAGAGAACATATGAAGATCAGTTTGGGTTTGGTCTCCCAAAGACATTGGTAGATGGTCAGATTTTGATACCAGAGAAAGCTGTGTTTGGGATAAGATGTTGAAGTATTTAATCCCATGCACATTGAGGACCAACTCCTTCCATCCCCTCCCTATATCCACATGTTCTGACTTAGTAAGCTAGCAGTAAATCTTGCAGTCTTGCCATATGTGGTTGAAAGTTTCCAGGAACAGACCTCAAACTATTATTTCTTTCAGAACTTGCCTGTTCAGACGCTCCTCAAGTTCATGATTGATATTGCCAGCGGGATGGAGTACTTGAGCTCAAAAAATTTCATACACAGGGACCTTGCAGCTCGGAACTGCATGTAAGTGAACCATGAGCTTTGAGAGAAAGACCAGAATGGTCAATAGAGGGATGCACAACAGAAGTGGGGAGGGATTGTCTCCAGGAATTCTGTGGGGGGCAACTCTTAATCTTCAACTTCCAGCTTTTCCCTGTTTATAAGGACCCATTCCATCATTGGTTTGGGCATATATTTTCATTGGGTTGATTACAATATGTGTTTGTAATTAGTCATTCTAATAGCTGTGTGTCAGCATGGGCTATTTGTTCTACCTTATAATGTAACCAACGGGAGAAAAAGGGGTTGGCTATGTTAGGAGAAAGGAACTTTAAATATAGCCTGAAATCTCTTATTCTTTGCATCTATTTGGAGGACTTGATTATCACAATATAAGAAGTGTAGAATTTCCTGGAAAGCAAGTGAAGAATGGCTAATGTGGAGAATGCCTTTAAAAATAATTGCGTGGTGAACATACTGCTTGATCCCACATTGCTGTTCATGTCCCCAAACTGCCTTGCCTGCTTTGAAGGGAAGAAAAGTCCTTTTTTGTCCTTTCCTCTCTGCTTCTTCCCTGAGTATGGAGTAAGGAACAACCCATTCTGGCAGACAGAACTCTGCCTCTGAACAAAACCACCACAACCAATAAAATCCACAACAAGGCACGCATTTCCAAAGGCATCTAAACGTCCAGATGTACAGACAGGAGCCTGATAGTCGTAATGAAAAATGACGAGTTAGCCTGCTCCAACACTTCTGAGAAACCCATGCTGTTTTTGTATTTTTAAACAACAACAAAAAATTGCAGACTTTCTTCAGAGGAAGCTGAATGCCTATTTCTTCACATCTTGAGGAAAGCGGGAGGGTCCGTTATGAAACCTAGAAGCATAATATCTACAGGCTTCACTGGTGCTACCTTCTAAAGTGCCTAGGTTTAAGCAGGTTACGGATCAATTCAGAAAATTGGCCTGGCCTGAAGACAATGGCTTTCAGATGTAGTTTAGGCAGTTGTAATGTGCAATCTAGGCAAGCACTGTGGTTTTTTGATTGCTTATAGAGGGTGCAGGTCTCACGGACAGCAATGAGCAATGCCAGTGTCGTCTGTTAATCTTCGAGCCTGCAGAAAGTATCCGAGCTCACTCTGGATGACAGAGTGGATCATCTGAGCTTGGCTGTTTGCTTACTTCCTTGTTCCTAATTATCTCCCTGTTAGTCTCAAGGAACTGATGTGAGACCACTCAACTATTTCATGTTGGTCATCAAATAGATGAAGTCATTATGCTTCTGGGTAATACTTGATGACTACATACCTCAGTTTCCTGGCCAAGAAGTCCTGGACATACCTCTTTTGTTGCCTGAGGTAGCCATTAAATGCTTTTCTTAGTCATTAACACTTTCCCTTAGGTTGGATGAGAACATGAATGTGAGTGTTGCAGACTTCGGGCTTTCGAAGAAAATCTACAGTGGAGACTACTACCGTCAGGGCTGTGCTTCCAAGCTGCCAGTGAAGTGGCTTGCTCTGGAAAGTCTGGCGGATAATCTGTACACAACACACAGTGATGTGGTGAGTTGCTCTGGTGTGTTCGGGGGCTGCTTGTATTTCTGTAGAAGTGGAGGAATTCTGTATTCACGGAGGATGGGAAAACTCCCTAGTGATGGGAAAAGGGAGTTTGTCTGGTAGCTTGTGTTTGAGGGACAGTGCCACCTCCGCCTTGGGTGTTCTCAGAACTCAGGACTAAAAATTCATCAGTGATTTGTGGCAGAAGAGGTGAACCCTTCTCTCCTTTTCCTGTTGTCTTTTGGTTCTCCTTCATTCTTCAGTTGTTATCCCCATCCTCTCATTCACTTTTCCCCTTATCCTCTTCATTTTCTTCTCTTCAGGCAGTCTCTTACTCTCACTGTTTTTTTTTTTTGCTCTTCTGCATTAGAATTTGAAGGTGACCTTATCTCAATTGCATGTAACCCATACATGTCTAGCAATGATACTCCATCCTACAGAAATCACTGATGGAACTCTGTAGCACAAATACATCAATGCTTAGACTTTCCTCCCCATAACTTCTCCCATTCATCTGAGATTTTTGCTTCCTTTCCTCTTGTTTGCTTTTCGTTTTGTTTTTGTCTTCTATGGACTTGCCTTCTCATTCTTCTATGGACTTGCCTTCTCATTTGTCCATGTCAGAGTGTCTCTGAAGAGACACCAGCTTGGCGGCTGTGTTGTCTGGTGATCGCAGTAACCACTGTAGGCAGTGTTCAGTGGTTGCTGATCACAGTTGAGCCAGTTAACAGCAGACACTGGGCAGGTTTTTGTTTAAAAAGATCTTTTTTTTTTTTTTTTTTTTTTTTCCACCTAACAAGCCTTGCAGTTTAGATTTAAAGGTAGAAGTATGACAGCGCAGGGTATAACACAAATCAGTGTGAGCCCTAAGTGGTTGGTTCCTTGCTCTGCTTAGTAGCTAAAATCTGCTTTCATTTGTGCCTGTACATTTCCAGTAACCCAGAATCTGGCTCAACTGATTAGTGGTCCCCAAACGTAGCTGAGGGCCACAGAGCTGATACTCATATTCCTTGAAGAACCACAAGTAGGAGGTGCTTGGGAGAGGTTTGCAGGTGGGAGACGGCAATAGCTCCAAGAGCCCCCCTGCTCCGCTGCAGGACAGGACTGGGCAGGGCCGTCAGCTGTCTCCCAAGATGTTGTGTTGGCATCAGCAGCATTTGATGGGTCATTTCTTTTGTTTTCTAGCTAGGGTTTGGCTAGCCCTTGCATCCCTGCTGCTCTCTTGACATGACCCCAGCAAACGGGGAGCTCACCAGTTCTCTGTGCTGTTCCCTTTCAGTGGGCGTTTGGGGTGACCATGTGGGAGATTGTGACCCGAGGGCAAACCCCTTATGCTGGCATTGAGAACGCAGAAATCTACAACTACCTCATCAGTGGGAACAGGCTGAAGCAGCCGCCGGAGTGCCTGGAAGATGTGTGAGTACCTCCTCTCCCTGCTGACAAGTGCTTCCTTGAGAGGTTTGGCTTATGGGACGGAAACAGGGGCAGCTGGCTGAGACTGTGACCTGAATCCATCCACTTACCAGCACACAGAGGCATTCACTATAAAGTCTCTGGGTTAGCTATCAAATATGCTCTGCTGGCAGAGCTCCCTGGAACCTGTGGTAGCTCCATAAGCAGCTACTTTGGCTTAAGAGCTTGAACAGTATCAATGGCAGAAGCTCTTGGCTTTGTAGAAACTGTAACTGCATTTCCAAAACTCACTGTTCCCTGCCTTCTCAGGCCAGCATCTTTGATGATCAGTCTAGCAAGACTACAAGAAAACTAGATTGCAAAGGCAGTAGACTGCACATGCTTTTCAAAGCTAGGTCTCCAGTTTTCAAAACAGGATCTACTACTCACAAAGAAATATCAGTATGACAGAGGCACGGGAGACAGGATTTAAGGTTCTGTAGATCAGTGTCCCACCTTAAATTACAGGTTAAAACAAAACCAGGACAGACTTGTGGATATCGGTTTCAGGCATTTCCAGACTTGCAGGAAGGAGTCAAGTAGCCTGCTGGGGAGCACAAAACTGCATGTTGCAGCCCATGCTCCTGTTTTAGTCCTGTGGCATACCTACAAACACTGGCTTTAGTGGCCTTTTCAAGCCATACCCAGTGTGTGAAAGGGTCAGCAAGAAGTCCCCTTCCCTCACACTGTGATGGTGGAATATTTCACATGGTTTGCTTTCCCCAGCTTTTTTTTCCATGTAAATAAATAATCTGTACTCCTTACTGAAGCTGTGCACTTTTGTCTTTTCAGCAGTTCACTTTAACTGTTCCCAAGCTTAAATGAAAACATTCTTATGCCACTGCTTAAATTCATCATGTCTGCATCTTGACTGCTGTGAGTAGCTTTGGTTCCCAGTTGTGGAACTTAGGGCCATAGGATGTTCAAGATGCCAAATATAGAGAAGAGATGCAGTGAGCTGCCAGGCACTGAAGAACAATTCATCATAAACTACTAAAAAACTAACTTCCATTTTGAGAGGCCTTTGAACTACAAGTGATGGAGACCCAAGGAAATATGCCAGAAAGACCTTATTATATGCTCATCCTTGGCTTATGTGCCTTTTCTGGGCTTCTGCTGGCAGCTGCTGTCAGAGGTAGCATCCTGAGGCAAATGGGCTTTGGGGTTGATCCACTACAGCCAGTAGCTCCTGACCTTTCTTTTGAATGAATTTCTGGTGTCTACCTGGCAGGGTAAAAGAATGCATTTTAATTTGGTGCTGCAGAATGGGAAGGTTCTGTTATATGCAGAGCATTTAGAGTTATTTTGGTTACTTGTGAGGGACAGAATTCAGGATTCAGGCAACTGAGGCACTGAAGCTTTCTGTAAACCTATTGTGAGATCCGAAAGAGGCTCATAAAGCTGATGGCAAGTGAGGGATATAGTAAAAGCCATCATGAATTGTTTAATTTCCCAGTGAGGGCCATATCGGATTTGTTCTGCTTTCAAGTTTAACTGAGGTTTGTTTGTCTGCAGTGTTCTCCAGTGCCAGCACTGTGCTTTGTCCCTGCTCCCTGCAAAACTGGTGACAGCAAACAGGAGCGCAGCTGCCGCTTTGGGGGGTGATGTGTGAGGAGGAGGAGGACGACGATGGCTCTGGCCATGCTCCAGCCAGGCTGGCGTGAGCTGGGGAGCAGAGCCCATCGCCCCCTGTCCCCTCACGGGTACGGGTGCTGGTGACATCTCCTCTCACCAGCACTCAGGCAACTGCCGCTTTTGGCTGGCATTTGGCCGCAGGATAAACACCATCTGCATGGCAAGACAGGGCCTGCAGCCAGTAACAGCACCAAACAGGTGCTGAAGTTCAGCATTCCTTGGCAGGGCTTTTATTACTCTCTAAATAATTATTTTGATTAAAATGCTTTTGAAAATAGGAAGGAACGAGTTTAGATCCATAATACCTGCCCATGTGCCATCACCTGTGCGAAGCCAAAGCCAATGAGTCTTGGAAAACTCTCAGTGCTTTTAATTGTGACTGCAGAAATAAACGCCTCACTCTAAATGTATTTAATACCCTGAGGACATACCCAGTCTAATTTACCAACAACAAAAGTTATGCAAATTCTGTGCAAATAAACATACACTGAAGCTAGAATTCTTGCCATTCTCTGTTTTCTCTGCTCAGCACAGCCACTGCCTGGAGGAGGTCAGAACCTGCTCACCTGTGTTGTAGGTTAGGGAATTTGGAGGTCTTGAGGTAGTGGTACTTCTCCAAGGCACACGCCGGAGCACTAGCTCCAGTGTTGTAGAGGTGGGATGGAGCCCTCCAGCAGCAGGTGAGGAGCTGGTTCCACTCACCTTCTCTGCAAGCGTCCCCCTCACTTGATGGCTGGGCAGAGCCGCACTGTGCAGAGCCCCTGCTGGGACATGAGGGGTGGCTGTGTGGTGTCTCAGTGCTCTTCTCTTCCTCTGTATTGCAGCTACGATCTCATGTGCAGATGTTGGCATCCCGAGCCCAAGCTACGCCCGAGCTTTGCAATGCTCCGGTCCCAGCTGGAAATGATTCGGGGCAGGATGTCCACGCTCTCTTCCAGTCAAGACCCTCTTTATGTCAACATCGGAAAGGACAAAGAGGCGTCTGGCAGTGACCCTGCCCTGCACACCCCCTTTGGAAACACGGACGGTGATGAGACCGTTGCTGGGGCAGCTGCTGCTGTCACGAGTGACTATCGCTACATCATGAGCCCCTTGTGCCTTGGAGATGATGCTGAAGCTGCAAGGCATCCAGATGGGCAGGAAGGGGAGGACAAAAGCCTTCTGTATGAGCTGGAGACAGAAGGAGAGAAAAGTTGTTAGTCTGTACATAGCAGTGACACTCTGCTTCCCTGGGACGGGATGCGTGCAGCTGCGGTGCCGCCTCGCTTGGGGCTCCGATGCCGGATCTGGAATGGCTTTGAACAATACTGGCTGGAGCTCACGGGCAGCTGTGGCAGCTTTCACCACCTGTGTGGGCTGAAGGTGTGGACAGCTTTCACGGACCACAACCCTGACACCCCCTTGGATTTGGGGAGGGGAGGGCAGTAGGGTGTGGGGTTGATGACCTCCCGCTGAAAGAAGGTCAAAGCCAAGGTGGGCAGTCGGAGTCTGTGCTCTGGTCCTTCTCACTGACAGCTGGAGCAGAGCTGAATGCACCTTCTGTGTTCAGTCAGCGCTCGCTCTCGTGTAGATGTTGTCTTCAGTACTGGCTGCATGACTTGGGACTGGTACCTCTGAAAACACTAGTGGGTATTTACATTGTCATTCAGGACACCAGGGAACATTCCCCTCGTGTTCACTCAGCAGTGCTGCCTAGACATGTTGCCTACCTCAGTGGTTCTCAATCTGCAGATCTCCTTTCACCCAGCATTGAATTTGAACATCTGGTACGCTTCACATGGTGACGCTGCTCCTTCAGCCCAGGGCTCGTAGGAGATTCAGATGTTACAATGAGTGGCGAAATTAAAAAAAAAAAAAAAAAAAAAAATCCAGCATCCCCCTTCACCCCACACACCTCTTTTGTATTTTTTTTCTTCTGTTTGGCATCAGCTCAGGTCTGACCAGACTTGCAGCTGCCATTCAAATGGAAAGGAGGGAGAGCAGCTGGCATGGGTGAGGACAGGACCTACCTTCAAAGGGATTGAGAGAAAACTGTAGAGAGGACTTGCCAGAAGTAAGGGGAAGCAGTGCTAATTAATGCTAAGCTCTGTCCTCCAGGAGAGGAAGGAGATTGCTTATATGCAGAGTGGGAGCCTTGCATCAGTTTCACCAGGAGCAGGATTCAGTATTTGATTTAGAATGGGTTTAGGATGGGTTTTCTTTAATCTTTCTCTTTAACCACCCAATGACTTTTTCCAATAACCCAGTGCTGTAGCTGCTGTGGTTAAGGTGTGAAATCAATTTGGGGAAGGTGTGCGTGTGTGTGTGTTGGGGGGAAGAACAGGGAGATCTTGTTCTAAAGAGAGACATCATCATCAAAAAGCTTGAGAACCACTGGCCGTTCTGTTTAGGAGGTCTTCTGGCACGCTGTAAAAGCCACATCAGATCATAGACCTGTATCACTGCAGCCTTCCAGACAGGGCAAAAGTAATGGTTTTGCTCTTTGGATTTTGTTTTGTTTTTCAATCAGCATGTCTGACTCACTGTAACTGCAAACGCTTTTGTGGTTTTTAATAATTTAATATTTTAATGTAAAATCAGCATTTGCTTTGTGCAGTGGTTCCCAGCAAGGAAGTGCGGTTACATCTTACTCTAATTATCCTAAATATTTGCTAGATCTTGATTTCTTTTATTTCCAATGCGCTGAAAACTCGGCAGAACCACAAGACTTAGGATTCCTCATTGCTCTTCCTCGGAAAAAAATACCACCGCTGTCATCACTTGCCAAGTTAGTCAAGGTGGGACCAATGGGTCGAGTTAGACTGCAAGGTTTGGTATCGGGACACCCCATTGTTCAATGCCCAGTTCTCCGTTATTGCAAGCTTAGGGGCTTGCTACAAAGCTTGGGTCCAGTTTCATCCCTTGTGGAGGGCACTTTGTAAGGGAGGGAAATTTCAGTCTGGGGCTTGGGCATGGGTCCTTTCTGTGAGGTTTCCTACCACAACGCAGCCTACAGCTGTCTCCAGAAGCTCTGTACAGTTCCTCGGACACAGATCTGAACTGCACAACCTTACAGCCCAGGCACTACAGGGGTTTCTCTTCGTGTAGGTGGAACGCCGTAAATGCAGGTGAGAAGATAACACCTTACAAAGGGTAACAGACGTGCAGTGCATGTGCTGGCAGAGGGCAGAAGCCTACGCTCCCTGCAGCTGCCTGGGAAGCGCAGATGTACATATAGACTCTAACTTTGGGAAGCATGTCATTAGTTTTTATGCATTTTTTAATAATAAAATATGTATTGTGTCTGAGTTGCAACCTCTTATCTGTGGCAGGGGCTGAGGGTGCTCTGAAGGGATCTTCTCCCATGCTGGGTGGGATCCCTGGTAAAATGGGCTCAGCAAGCCTCTGCTAAAAGCCGTTCTCCCTTCCCCAGCCATGATTAATCTGCTCCTTGGAGGCAAGGAGGTCGCTGCATCCTACCCAGACGCGCAGCCTCTGCTCTGGTTCCTTTCCCCTTAAACCCGCCTGCACCCAGCCACCTGCTGGCAGCACTCCCTGGGGAGGAGAGGCTTGGAGGCAGCGGGTGAAATTGGGCCACTGAGTCAAATGTTCCCAACACAACATAAAAGAGCCCCTGGGTTTCCAGCTCGCCGAGAAGAGCTGGCTCGCCTCGTGCATTTGTTCTTCATCAGCAAGCGGCACGCTGCACGCCCTCTGCCTGCCAGCTCACTCCGAGAGGATGAGCGATGGTGAACGGCGGGAGTGCTCACCCCCCATCTGCAATGAAGGAAAAACGACTTCCGAAGTGCAAAGTGGATGATTTGGTTAATATTTTAAGGTTCCATTGCCCAGTGATGCCCCTTGGATCTGGTTCAAAGGATGATTTAATCCTTTTGCACGCAAGCTTGGTCAGAGCAGGTACAAACGCAGCTGGGCCGTGGGTGGGAGAAATGACAGCAGAGGAAGAGGCAGTGAGGGAAGGAAATTGTAAGATGGGCAGAGGTCGGGTTGGGGGAGCTGGGGATTTCTGTATGTGAGGTGTCGGAGCAGGGAAGGCATGTCACCAAGTTCCCCAGCTGGGTCCCAATGGGGAGGGCTGGCTTTGGGTGCTGGTGCAGGATGTGGCGCTGCTCTGTACCAGGAGCTCTGGTGCAGGCAGCCTTCTGGCAGGCTGGTTTCCTAACAAAACCAGGCAATTCCCACACAACCACCCTTATTTGGCTGTCATGTTCGGTAATTCGTGCATGAAGCCAGATGCGTGGCTGTTCTCATGCTTACCACCTTCCTTCTTGGCATGTGTTTGGCGGGGAGCCTTGCTTCACTGGGATCTACCCAGTCCGAACACTTGCTGGAGTCAAATGCAGTTAATTTTGAGTAAAAGTTTGCATCTGTCTGAGCACAGCAAGAAATAATACTTTCATGTGTGTTTTTTTTTTTTCCCGATATACATTGCATTTTGCTGGCAGTATTCATTCTCTAATGCTTAGCTACCAGCTTTTGCAAATGCCACCGCCCCCCCCCCTTTTTTTTTTAACCATTAATTTCTGTCGAGGCAATTCTGTGGGGGACCCGCATACAGAGTCTCAGTTTCATAGGGATTTGTTAACACCCGTCGTGCTAGTGAAGCTCTCCCCCAGCTGCGGCGCTCACCACGGCTTTGCCCCCCGAGGAGTCCAGTGTCCAGCAAAGTCACTGAATTTCTGTCTGACGGGAAGGCACTGATGAGGTGTCTACAGCCTGCTCTCAGAAAGCTTGAAGGCAAACTGGATTGCCTTCAGATCTCTACTTTGCTGTCATTTTGGCTGCAATTAAGCAGTGAATTGAGAAGCTTTTAGGGACAACACGTGCAGGCTGTGATCAGGAAGCCTTGTTACCAGGGGAAACCAAGCTGGAATCGATCGCTTGGCCCAGGAGCAGAAATACCGATGGACGTGGGTTTGATCGCATGGGCTCTGTCACAGCAAGGAGCTTGGCATCGGCATGAATCAGCCCTGTCACTGTGTGACGGTCTCGTGACAAAACCGAGACGATGAAGCCCTTGGTTAGTAACTGCTCTGAGGATCCTCCGACTCGAGGCATGCCAAGCCAATGCGTTCCTAAATGTGGGCTGGCTGGGGAAGCATAAAACCCCTTGGCTGTGCTGACGACAGCACCAAAATGAGGGGCTGGGTACTTCAGCAGCAGTAGCTCCTCGTCCAGGGCTGCCCCAGCCCCAAGGGCAGCTGCCAGGGGTTAGGGCCAGTTTCCTCCAGTTTCTTTTCACTGGCTTAAAATGGAGCTGAAAGATAGGTCAGACCTCAGGAAGTGGCATCTCTGCCCATGGCAGGGGGTTGGAACCAGATGATTTTTATGGTCCCTTCCAACCCGAGCCATTCTGTGATTCTATGGTTCTGTCATTCGATGAGTTCAGTAAGGATTTAATAGGACTGGAGGAGCTTCCAGAAAAGTCTTTGTCGGAGCTGACTCTCAGCTGCCTGCTGCGTGAGGTGACGGGCATTTGCGAAGAGGAAGGAGGGTCTGCATGCAGAAGAGATCGAGTTGGGAATACAAGGCACTGCCCGACCTGCTGGAGAACACACGTCAGTAGAGGTGACGGAGTGGGAGTGGAGAGAAGCTGCAGGGCAGGAGAGAGCAGCGCTCTGCCCACGGCAATTAGCGTGGCGAATTTGGGAGCTCGCTGCCTCGCTGGTTAATCTGCGAGATAGAGATCCCAGGCGCTGCCCTGTCATTAGCCAACCTGTGTGGGAGCACGTTGCTGCCACCTCCTCGCTTCTGTGCAGCCAGTGCGTGCCGCTGCTGCAGCTGCTGTGCCTGCACGCCACCGGCTGCAGCAGGGAGCCTTGGGCACTCGCTGCTGCTGCCTCCTTCCCCTTATTAAATCGCACTGAAACAAGCTACAAAGCCCACCGAGGTTCCAATTGCTAAATGATGTAAGCCAGCGTGCCGTCGTTAACACCAGGCCTAATTAATGCATTTCCCGGTGCTATCTGTCCGCATTATTCCTCCTCCTGCACAAAGATACATATGAGCAGGAGCAGAAGCATTTTGCAGGTGTGTGGCTGGGTGCAAGAGAAGGGAACAAGCTGTAACAGCCTTTTGGTAACTTGTACCCACAGGGTGTGCAGGCAGGGGAAGATGCAGGGGCTTCACCGGGGACCCCAACTGCACCCCAGGACAGGGCAGGATCCGATGCAGGTGCTTAGCTGCTCACAGGAGTGGTGTCAAATCCTGGCATCGAGGCTTGGACAAAAACAATGAGCACTCAGCTGAGACAGCCCAAGCCGCATCTGCCC